>OV281286.1:10780000-12030000 GCA_923062465.1 Acleris sparsana
ATCTCAAATAAACGCATACTTACGCTACCTTTTATTTAAAAAAAAGGGCTCCCGGTCGGATGAGCAACGCGAACAAAGTCACCGGTCGAAGCTTAGTATGTACCTAATAATTAGATTCTTGTAATGCGAATCACCTCTATGTGACATGGTCTTACCAATATGGTCACGTGGTCACTCGTGGTTACCAATACATTGTTTTGCCAGCTTTCCATTTACCTGTATGTACTTGTGTAACTGTCTGAATGATGTTTCTACGTATATTTCATTAAACAAAACAAAACTTCCTATTAACGTTTAAAATCCAGATTGGGTTTCGAATTGCAGTCAACATCCGGTGACTGAATTACTTACCTGGAAGTTGTTTGCGCACCTATGCTACAAGCTATTATATTAATAACATTTACTGCTTGATAAGCATGTTCGTAAGGTATATAATGATATATTTTACCTCATACAGTACCTCTAGGTATATCTCCCTGACAAGCCTAAGCGGAATCAAATAAGCTTATTTTTCGCTGACTTGCTTATCTCATTTCATCTTGTTATCGTAATAATTTTCTAAGTATGTACTCGTGCGTCGGATTCTGTAGGTTCCCAAGGTTCTCATATATTTGCTTTAGCTCACCAATACATTGAAGATACGAATGTACTAAAATAAGGGCATGTATACATATAAGAAAAACCTGACGTGTTAAATTGGGCTCGGCTTCCGCCGGTATTCGGCCTCAATCAAACCCCTTTCGGTGGCGTAATCGGCGAGACAATCGTGATTGTTAACACCATCCACTTCTTACTACCACTAGACTCTCGCGCTGCTTTGCTTGCGTTGCTTCATTTTATTACTCGATTGTGATATTATAAACACATTACATTATATGTACAGTTACTGGAACAATACGAAAAAAATGGCACATTTTACTCTTAACTTGTCAATAGTAGGTATAAATGGGAAAACCTATCGACGTCCAATTTGGTACCTATAGAGGTAGTTTGTAGACCAGATAAACATGTGTCTTGAAACGCACAAATTTGTTATGTTGATGACTCGATATGTTGATAACTCTTATTGGCTGAACTGATTTTTATGAAAATTAGCTTCGAACTACCATCCGAATAAAACAAAACTAATATAAGCTTTCTAACAAAGTCGCACTGAATTCATTTATTCACCCTTGACCCATGCACCCGTTTGTATACTAGGCAATGACAGAATTACAATCAGACAGGGGCGCAGTAATTAGTGATTAGGCAACCGCTAAAGCGACGTTGTTTCTCACGATTCAATACAACGGAAAAACGTTAAAACTCATTATTTAAAGCTGGAACGGCCCGACAGGTTGTTGTTAACCGATTTCCATGGCCATCTGGACACAGGTACCTTACGGAAAATATGTACCAGCGTCGCTATTGCCTAACGCACTCGCAATGACAATCTGCTTCAATCTGTAACAATTGTTTTCCTTTTGTATGCAGACTTGCATTTGATTTTCAAAATGAAAGCGAGCGACGGTCGATAGAAATCAGTTTCCGTGTCGTTCTAACTATTTAAAAAAGCAAAGAATTTTGTTTGTTTTATTTTTTTATTTTAGGGTCAGTCTCGACTAAGACATTTCGTGTTTCATGCGTGGGTTTTATTTTTTTTATTTTAATCTTTACTGCACAAAAATATAAATTTGAGTACAAAAGGTGAACTTAATGTAAAAAGACTATTATTATTGTGGTGAATATTATTTTCCGGTCAGCTGTTATTATTAGGTAATTAATGAAAACCGTTAAAAACGGAGGCACGGGCCCAAAATGATTGAACATCTAATTTTACAAGTTTCATGTACTCGTATAAGTACCTACTTAATAACATTGCAACCACCTCGTGTCGTAACCGCAAACAATCGTCCGGTTCGGCAGAAGCGGGTCGGGTTTACGACAACAATGTGTCGGCGGCTCGCGTTGCACAAGCCCAAGGTGACTGTTCTAATGCCAATGGAATCCTTTATACTTGTCACTGGACACCTCCAGTACTAATCAAACACTTTGATTTTAAAGGAAGTGAATTTTATACGACGTTACAGTGTTGCAGGTACTTGAGCTTCCTGAGTGCTGGAAATAGCCCACTCTATCCTGAAAGGATGGTTTCGGTGGTTCAATAGAATCGTGTTCGCTCTTATAGAAGACAAGAAGATGCCCACGACTTCCTATGCGTAGGAATAGTTTCCCGCTACTCCCTATATTTAAACCCAATTTTCAAAAATCCCTCCTTATTGCACCCCTAGGATATCCAAGGAATATTCCCTCCAAATGTCAAGTCCGTTGGTCCATAGGTTTTGGCTAAGCGGCGGTCGATTAGTCCGCCAGACATTTATTCTTTTTATATTTAGAATATAGTTCAGGATAACTTCTGACAGATAGCTGTCACTAACCCTGATAGCTGTCGTTAACTAAGGAATGAAAGATTAGTGATCAATTGCTTCAGGGTATATTTTAAAGAGGCAATTGATACTTCCACTATGGTTTAAACATTCAACTTTTCTACTATAATTAAAGTAAACAATGTTCAATTTTTTGGTTAGGAAATTACAGTACGATTAATATAACTTTGACACTCGGCAATTCTCGACTTTCATCGGTAGAGATCGGAAATGAACGTGACACGAGACACATTGCTGCATATTCATAATATCATAGTGTGCACTTAACAGTCTAAACCAGTAATGTAGATCACCTGCCACCTTGTCATTTTTTACAGTAGACCTATATAACACAACTGTGGCTTGATTTAATTATTACATCATCATCATCAGCCCGGGGGCGTCCACTGCTGGACAAAGGCCTCCCCCAAAGAGCGCCACAAGTCACGGTCTTGAGCCGCTTGCATCCAGCGGCTCCCCGCGATCCTAACCAGGTCGTCAGACCACCGGGCGGGAGGGCGGAATTATTACATCGCATTACTAAAAACACAAATATAAAATTAGAAAATGCAAACAAACAGATAATTTCGATCGAAGCAAATATTGAAATTAATGAAGTTTTCTATACCTACTTACGTTGATTTTATGTTGTGTGTGAAGTGATGTGTTAGGTTGTTGTGTGTAAGGGCCCGGTTAGACGAGCAACATTTACACGGCAATATTTGGCCGGCAACTATATGCATCTTGCTCTAACACGAAATAAGAATAATAAGACAGCAATAGTTGCCGGCTACACATTGCCGTAAAAATTTGATCGTGTACCAGACTCTTTAGGTTGGTGGTTGGTTATTAATTATACAAAATTACTAATAATTATTAATTACTTCTCTCTAACATCTCTCTGTACGTTGTCTATAACTGTTTATTTTTCCAATAAATAAAATAAAATAAAATAATAAATAGGTTTGAATATTTTATGTGAGTGATTTCATACTGTATGATTTAAACCGAGATATCCCGAGTGTCAAAGTGGAAATAATCGTACTGTTGCGTGTTTTGCAGCACGCAACTACATAGGGTGTACCCGTGTACCATGTAACATTGGTCGACATTCAAACGATGCTGGTTCTCCTCCCCCAAGACCTTTTCATTCTTGACCCATGTAGGTAGGAATTTTCAGCGATTTAATCCTGTTCGAAGGTTATTAAAGTTTTTGTTGAATTTTAACAACAACCATCTAATACCCGTACTAAGTACGGTGAAGTCTGCAGTTGTGATTTTTTGCATTTTAGGCAAGTTATTGGTAAGTAGCAGTTATTGGGCTTAAATAATAATTACGTTGCCGCCCAAAATATTACCATTATTAAGAAAAATAAACAAATCATGAACAACCTTCGTAAATTCAACTTAAGCTCCAACTTTCGAGGCGTTTAGTCAATAAAGTTTAAAACATAGTTTTGCCTATCCTCTATTTAAATATTAGGGTAAGAGCATTAAGTATATTCGTATCAAAAAACCCTGTTACATATATTGTCATAATACTCATAGTACAAATATTTTTTTCTTTTGTGGCGGTCTATGATTCGATTCTTGCATGGTCCAGTAAAGAGTCAAAAATGGCTGAGTGATCGACCAAAACGTTTACCACTTTATTTACCAATAATAGAAATAGCCTTTTCATCTAGGTATTAAGATATGGAAACAAGTACTTTCCAATTCCTTTATCAGATTAGCATATCGTTAACAACGCTAGCTAGGTAAGGTAAGGTTTCAACAAATTTCGATTCATAAACACAGCCATACTCTTGTGTTCATTAAAACAGCCCGCAGTGTCAACACAAAGCCAGAGCGATTAAGAGAAATCAAGGTTAAGCGTTCGCGAATTAGTGAAACAAGGGTTCAATCAGCGTGTGGTCAGACCGAGGGTATCGCTAATCGTGGGGCAAAACCCTGTCCTGATAAAAACCAAATTCAAAACTGCGTAAAGACTATCTCCTTCACTCTCTAGCTGTGACAGAGTCGTGTGAGAGAGAAGAGACTAACTAAGTTTGGAATTTAACGCTGTATCCCCACTGGTTCCCTACCGACGGCTGCGAAACAATCGCGCGCTAATGACTACTTGTAACTAACCCCGATTTCCCAAACTATGCACGTACCGAGCCTCCCTTACGAGATTTTGTCTCATTCAATTTGCACAAATTGTGCGTAATTCGGCGAATTCTGTTTATATAAAACAATTGCAATCTTTAACTTTCTTTAACGTGCCGCACCCGACGGGGCTTACATGATCGAATCTCATCAAAGCCTAGTTGTAAAACTAAATTTAAAAATACTTCATAATTTGTAGCCAGTATTAAAGCAATCTTAATTGGGATAGATTAAAGAAAATACTTACGGTTTTTACAATCTAATTCGAAAGAATAGGTCATTTTAAGATACTTATATCATTCATTTTGTATTTGACCCAATAGTTTTGTTTAATATGTTTATTTATTTAGCAGACATTTTATGGATGACATACTTAATTATTTATAAGAAATTTGGGATGACATTTTCTAATAAATTACAACAATGAAAAAATATCTATTAATAAAAAGTGATTGTAATGGTTTATTAAAACATACTATTTCAAGCCGTTTTCGCCTAACCCGTGAGATAGGTACACCTAGGAGCGCTTTAAGTCGAAAATGAAAGTCAAACAAAAATTAAATAAAATTTTGTCGAAATATGCGAAATAGATAAATACTTCAAAAACTTAATGATGCAGGACGGCCTTAAAACCGTATTCCTGGAAATTGATTTCAAATTAGAGTATTTGTAAAAATATTAACAATCTCAATTGTTTAGCCTCCAATTTCAAAACTAAAAATAACAGTGATGTAATAAACTTGGTGATAGAAGCGCGAGCTACCTCTGCAAGTTAATTCACGCCATTCTTCCCGATGTTCCAACTACTCACGGGTCACCGTGTACGTACCTTTTTACCCATAGTGATCCGTTGACTCTGCTCTATATAGGTGTATAAATGATGTTCGAACTGCAGGGGCCCTAGCCAAGATGCAAACGCTACTAACGTTTCAATCTTCTATCGCTCAAAACGTATGGGATTACAGTTGAGTGGTTTATCGTATCGTATCGCACGAGAAAGTGAGAATCATCCCATGCATTTCGAGTGATTAAAAAAGAAAGGCTAGTAGTGTTTGCATCTTGGCTGACCTACTGGGATCTAGGCGCTGATAAATTTTGCTGTCAGGTCAGTCAACTGTCAGTATTTTCATAGAATTACAATAATATTTATATCTCATGGTATGCAATTTAGAAATTGTTAGTAAGAATCACCTTCAAACGAAACTTCTTAAGAGGAAACCGAGGACAAGATCTGGTAATCAATACACAAATAGAAATCAATTATAAAACCAGAGTGAAAATAAGACCGTAACTATATAAATGCGTTTAAACTTATCCATCGTGTTGTTAAGGGTTTAGTCTATGGATTGCTTAGCAATCAATTTTGCTTTGTTATTAAAACGTGTAAAATTAATGTTTTCAATTTAATAAGTACTTCTTGAATTTGCATAATTCGCGTTATTGGAACGGTAACAAACAAATATTGCGGCGTTTGCATCGAAGTACTTAGAGGTATTGCAATATTTTAACAAAATTGCAAAACATGTTTGTGTTATGTAGGTAAATGTGTCTTCTCGGTCGTTCACCTTTCCAAACACCACGTAGGTACACATTTATATTTAAATAAGATGCATGCTGAGAATGTTAACAGCTCAAGAAATCTATCAGAGTATCTATGGAATTGACCCAAGCGAACGCATTACAGCTTACGTCAATCCTATAGGTACATATTATTTGATTTCTACAATTGTAGGTAAACTGCAGCCGCCCTTACAGTATTGCAGAATCGACGTAAGATGCGTTTGAAATTCAATTCGTGACTTCTACAGTTCAAGAGGCTGGTACTATTTTTCTAAAGTTTAGTGTAGTTTAATTTACATGAAGTGAGGGCAGGTTACGTGCGGCAGGCGCTGAGTCGTCCCGGGGTGATAATCCAATCACGTAATTGGACTTAGCGTAATTCATTGACCGGGTAATGACTCGCGAACGGCTTCTACGCTTCCCCTAACACTGCCGGAAATTGCGTAATTGTTGCAAAATTATACAATAAAACCTTATAGCTTCCTTAATGGGGTCTTTGGTCAAACAATTCACAAGTACCTACACAGACGATCAGATAATTTCGCCATAATGTTGGTAACTCCTCTGTAGTGTAAGTGACCGAATATTTAAACGCATTTTCTAGTTAAGCCTTTTTTAAAGCTACATAGTCCATCCAGTTACCTTGTCGCCTGCAAGTTGCGTACTTTGCGTCAAATTCGGTAGTTCTGATTTTTGCAGAGTTGTATATGATGTTAGCTTAATCAATAATCCAAGTTGGTGAACTCGAGCATCGAACGCAACTTTGTCTAAAATCCAAAAAACCGCGAAAATTACAGATATACCTATTTTCAGATTTTGGCGATTATAGCCAACGGACGGACGGTTATAGGACTCGTTTTTGATAGTACCTTATCAGGTACGTTGACATAGGAGGCCCCATTGCAGTCCCTGCAGACTGATAAGCATTTCAACTCTGCAGCTAAGGTGTTGTGGGGCTGCGTCTCTGGCCATCATATTGGGGTTGAGGACTTGCGGCGTGGATATCCCTCCCAGGTCTATCACTAGATAGACATACCCTACGAATAATTGTAGTCTCCATTACTGGACATTGCTCGCTTAACAAACATTTATATGATTTATTTGGAAGGGTTTTAAGTAGGTATGACCGACCGCCCGCTATGCAGGGGATGCCTGTCGGCCGTCGAAACAGCTCCCCACGTAATCCTGGAATGCGTAGGTGTAGCTGCTCAACGGACTGAAATCCACAAGACACTGAGGTCACTCCGAGAAGTATGTGGAGATACCAGGAGGATCCTGTGATTCTGGTCAGAGTTAGGCTGACTAGACTACTAGCTAGTACCCCCCCCACGCACAATGGCCCAACATACACGGGCTAAGTGCAGAAAAAGGAGTCCATCACCATAACCACCATCCACCCCTAGGGTTCAATGTGACTCCCAAGCACGCCTGTACTGTAAAAAGATTGTACATGAGCAGTTGAATATAAAATTATGAATGAGATGTAATTAATAAATTAGTGGATGCAAGGACAAATTTGCACGAGATGGTATGTCCGCAAGGAGTGAAATCGAGCAGAGTCTTGTTTAGGAAGTAAGCTGGCAAGATTAAAGCTGGTTTTCGTCGCAGCCCTGGCGAATAGTTGGTACCGCAGCTCGTCAAGGTTGTCAAAAAAAATTACGAGGTTAGAAAATAAAGAAAATAATATGAATTTTGAAAAGCTTTATCTCGGAAATTATTGGATCTAAGAGACAATTCTATTCTCATATTGGGGTTATTCCCACCTCTAACCACCAATTTGTTACCACTGGTGAAATTTGGGTTTTTTTTCCCACCTGTTTGTTACCACTAAAATACTCGGTGGTAACTAGTGGCAATATTTTTCCTATTTGTTACCACTAAAATATTTGGTGATAACTAAAAAAACCTCAGTAGTTAGTGGTAACAGCTGGGAATTATTATTCCCAGTAGTTACCAGTGGTAACAAATTGGTGGTAGCAGGTGGGAATAACCCTCATATTGTAGCAAATTTACTTTATATTTCAGAAACGCACGTACGAAAAGGTACTGTTAAAAATTCACACACACTTACTCTAACAAAAATTAGCGTATTTAAGCTTAATATTTCATGAAAGAATCCCTTAATCGAAAAATTGTTTCCACAAACCAAACCAAAGACCTATCCAACGACACCACACACTATGAGATAGACGAAATACATCCCCACGTTACGTGTAGGGGAGGTAAACTAAAAAAAAAAGTTAAATATTTTATTGTACCCCTTTTTTGGCGTGATTAGTATGTATATTCATGCCAAATTACAGTTTTCTAGTACAAAGAGTCTCTGAGCTGGGCTGCGGATGGACGGAAGGACGGACGACCTTACGTACATGGCGAAAGTATAAGGGTTCCTAGTTTGGATACGGAACCCTAAAAAAACTAGTCGTTTAGGGTTATAATCGCCAAGATCTAAAAAAAAACACATCATAAACAAGACTGCAAAAATTAGAACCACCGAATTTGACGCAAGCTATGATGTATAAAGTTATTGGAGTAACTTAACTCATAACAGATTTCGGTTGTTATACAATTTTTTTAAACGAAATGCTTTTTTACCTACTATTTACGTCGACTATACAAGAAAGCTTCCTTTCCTTCCTATGTAGGAAAAAAAAGGTTTAGGGGAAGGTTTTTTCTTAACTAAATTCGCTTTTGCTGATGCCGTAGAAATACCTACGGTATCAAATTTAATGTAACGTTTTCCTAACCTTGTGTCTGTATTATATTTTCTCAGCTAAGCCGTTTAAAATACGTATGTGGAACTGACGACGACGAAGATGGAAGCGTTATTAACATAAAATAAATTGGATAAATTAAAGGTTTCCAGGGCTGGCTGTCAATCAGGCTGGTGGCCCGCGTCAGGCGAGGGCGGGGCGACAGCGGAGACTCATTAGAGGGCCATTACAGCCGCTCACGGCCGCCCGGGGACCGCTGATGGCCCCGCGGGGCGTTGATACAAGATCTAGTGCTTACTTTTGCTCAATGCTGGACATGTGATTAGGGATGTTTTAATGCGTTTGTTATTAGGTCATTACTCATTATCGTTTGTGCGTCATCGCTAGGGTTAAATCTGCGGCAAATCCATTGATATTTCATAGCAAACATAGTTCCACGCGGTTAGGCTTTTGGCAGTTATGTATAGCGCAGATCCTGTTGCCACCTTGCGACTCCATCGTCAATTCTGGGCCTCTATTCAAAGCCGCAAAACAATGCTGATTTTGACGTGTTATCGTATGGGTTTTGGCTCAGCCGCCATTACTGTCATGTAAATAAGAGCTAAAACGCTGACAATACGGAAACTCGTCAAAAGAAATACCTAAGATTTTACCGTGTAGAATCCCATGGCTGAGATTAACCTCATCCAGCAATCATTCCATCTATACTAGCTCTCGTAAAACTATCTACTTATGCATTATATATACATACATTATATATCAATTTGCCTAACTAAACATGCTATTTTACTGTTAATTTTATACAGTCGTGACTTGATTCGTGCGTGCGTGACGTGCAGGCAGCAGCAAGCAGATTCAACTAATAAAAAATAACAATAGACTTCAGCAGGTACATTATCCAAATCGGGATTTTTTTCATTATATATCCCTGTTAACATTGACAAAATGGGCTACCAAGGGTCAAACTGGATTTCCCTATTTCTTCCAAAAGACGTTCTGTCTATCACGTTCTTCAAAAAGGTTTAATTTTCAGCTAACAGCCGTTGAATAACGGTGAGGGTGTGAAATACCCTTGCATAGCTTGTCGCCTCCGGTGCGACCCTGGTGACGGACAAATTGCCTTCATTCTCCGCCGCGTCACTTTTGACGCTCCATTACGAAAAGTATCATACAAAAAAGAAATAGTTTCGTTCAAAATACAATATGCAAGGATACAATGTGCAGAATAAGAATGTAATGACCTCGATCCATTACCAAATTATCTTTCAAAGGAGCGCAATAAATATAGACGTATCGGTATTGATGCAGTGGAGACAATATTTACAGGGCTACTCCCCTGTCCTGCCGAACGGAAACTTATAGTTTAGTTGAGGCGCCCGAGGAATAAAATAGCGCTGGTGGGGCATAAATCAGCGCGGCCGCAGCCGGCGCGGCCCCCGCTGGATCTCTGCTACATTTTAATAACAGGACTCCTTCGCCATAAATGGCCACTGACAGATTTTATTTCAGCTCGTATATTACGTTTGACCAGTCAGACGAACGTGAACTTTTATTATTGATTCCGATTTTAAGCAAGGTTATAAACGAATTGTACCGTGTTGGCTATTTTAGAGCAGCAATAATTTATTTGCAACGATATTAGATCATTATTTGTATGCGTACGAGTATGTGAACTCGTACATAACATGATTAATTTCCCAGATAAGATATTTTATCGATTATACTTTATTCTTCTAAGACTCGCGCATTCACAGTTTTGCAATTGACATTTTCTTTGACATGCTCGGAAATGTGCACCTTACTGTTGCAAAAACAGCACGGGGAGTTCTTCGTGTCAAGATACGCAAAACGGCTTCCGCCGTCTGTTCGCTTAGATCTTTTAAACCACTCAACAGATTTTAATACAATTTTCAGCAATAGATAGAGTAATACCAAGAGGAAGGTTTTTATGTATAATAAATTATGGATTATGTACGGGTGTTACAAAAAACTTTCAAAAACCAAAGCGTAGCGAGGGCGGGTCGCTAGTGATAGGTAAGTCATAAGAGTTCCTTTTAACGTCTTTGATACGAATACCAAAAAAAAAGAAGCAAAGTTAGGGTGCATGAATCTATACAATACTTCTCATAAATTATTAATTTCATATATTAATTTCCAATAACCTTCCAATCTTGAGTATGTCACTACGAGTAAGTTTTTACACACACTTTTTTTTCTTACCGTAAATTTAAATATTTTAAAGTGTTAATACAAGTAAAGTAATGATTAGCCAAAGAATTCTATGCCTTAAGTAACAGTAACATTAAGTAACGATCTATTAATCACGTGAGGCCTTCGAGATATTTACTAGAGTGCTAAATTAAAAGTTAAACTAAACTTACATGTAGTTAAGGCAGCCCTTATACAATTCCCCATTATTTAGATGGCGCTGTGTTGTGCTTGCACGTGTTTGAAAAAGGTACATTTACTTTGTACTAAAAGCAATTTTGATTTATATCGACACCCTACTCAGCAATAATTTCCGCCAAGTCCAATTGTTTCAAGTGCAATTCTAAAAACTGCTATCCTTTATGTCATTCGCTTCCTGACGCAGAAAATGTTTTCTAAAAGCGATATATTTTAGGAAAACAGAAAGTTTCAATAAGTGCGGAGATATGTATCGGCGCGTCCACGCAGTTTATGGGTCTTACGGCGGCGACCAGCAATAATGGCGGCCGCAGGCCGAGGGGGCACCGCAGCTGTTTTTTACACGTTTCTCTACAACCTTTACCTCGGACATTAGAAAGCACGGAAAAACCATGGAGCTGTCAAAACTCTCTTTTTTATAAATTGGTTTTGGTTACTCGGAATTTTATTTTTCGCGACGGGTAATCCACAATGAGCTTATGTTTTATAATCCCAGGGCCTCTATTTTAAGACGTTAAACCTAGTTGCTTTTGACCTGTGACAACACGATAGTGTTGTCAACGTTTTGTTAGCTTTTATTTACTTGACAGTAATGGTGGGCGACTTACAAACAATACTATACTCGTCAAAAGAAATATGGTTTGCTGTCGTAGAATAGAGGCCCTGTTTCAAAGTTACCAGTTAATAATGACTATTAATACAAGTCATGAAATCAACGTAACCAACGCAGTAGTTACAGTGTTTTTATTTATAATCTATGAAATTGCGTCCCGCACTTATTTAAGTGGCGGTTTCGCGGGTGGTAGGACTCTGTGCAGAGTCCGTCCGGATCGCTACCACCATCTTATCCATTAACCTACCGCCAAACGGTGTTCGTACTGTTGTGTTCCGGTTTGGGGATAAGACAGCCGGTGTAATGACTAGCATTGAGGCATTCCATCTTAGTCCTCAGGGTTGGCAACGCATTTGCAGTCTTAGTCTTGTAGTCTTGTGAATGCGAAGTCTATGGGTCACAGTTTCCGCTTACCATCAGGTGGCCTGTGTGCTCGTATGCCTTCTATATGTCATAAAAAAAAAAAAAGTGGCCAGGTGGGTTTTCATGGATTACACTAGGTAACTTTATGCTTACTACACATCCTTTTCCTCATTTTTATGTTGGTCATAAAATTACAACGACATTCCCACGGTTCACAATTGAAACTATGCAGCTTGTCTTGACGTCACCAAATTGGTTAGTCCATGAGTTGTGCTAAAGAGCAGTGCATTGGCTACATTATAATGAGTAGGTAAATGGCATAGATAAATATTATTATTAGATGTAGTCTCATATCAAGATGCGACCTCTGCTTTCAGAGCTCTACTCTTCATTCAGTCAACTCATTTTCATGACACCTACTTAGATATAAACTTTCCCAATTAAACTAGCTTTCTTTGAACGCGATTCTATGCCAACACAGAAACACGGGTACATACGTTAAACGTATAAAACCCCTTTTCATGCGTCGGGGGATGAAAACAGGAGTTAAATTTAAATGGTCAAGAAATATCACTAGAAAAATATTTTCAAAAGCTGATTTCTTATTGAAAAATCTCGAGTTTGTATAGGTAAGTAGTCGTGTGTTAACTTTAAGCACACCCTTTTATGTAATAGAGTAAAAAAAAATAGTCGTCTCTTTTCTTTTCTGTTCTGAAGTGACCAGCGCCCCATTACAATAAAAATATTAAAAACCGCATAAGTAAGAGGAGGTCGTCGGCAGTTCGGCGCAAATGTCGCCAGGACACTTACATTATTCCTCCGCGACCCCTGGCGGCCGGGCGCGCGCCCCGCACCCATTATCTCAATACTTTAGATAGTCACCGGGACATTCCCGGTCCGATCGTTCCTCCAAATGACCGGCCATTTGCTGAGATCCGATTAGTCATGATTGTGTTTGTGGTCTGCTGTAAAAATATAATCCCTCGATATCCCTCTTCTCAATGGGCTGAAAGGGCTGGGCGAATGTCGCATCCATGCAGACTTTAAAGGATTTTCTTGAAATTTAATCAGTGCGATAGGATGGTCTTGTAAATTAATCCAGAGGATTATTTTACTTCAGTGGTTATGAATAACGGTCATTTCTATAGGACTTAAGTTATTATAGAGTGTGCCTGTAATAGGAACTCTTGGTTTAATAACATTACACAAGGAAAATAAGTATGTATGTAAAGACATCGTAAATAATTGTTTTCACAAATTATTTAGCTAATATGCATCATTTATGTTTGTCTTGCTTTAACTGTAAATAAAAAAACACCGTACTAAGTAAAATTGTACTGATCGCCTCGAACTTTTATAATTTTGGGGATAGGGTCAAATTATTGAACCTTACTATATTATTACGTTACTATATATACTTAACTTAGCATTATTATGTTAAAATCTTAGAAGGTTAGTTAAAGGTTAGTAATTTTTCATAACAGGAGGTTAGCTAACAAAACAAGTTCTGATAAAATACCAAATTAGACCGGTAACTAAAACCACTGAAATAAATTTAAAGTGCACATTACAATCAGCTGCACTAGTGTGCAACAGGAAACCCAGTGCTGACTCCGCTGCGCCACCAGACACTCCGTGGGTGCCGGCCGGCGCGATGCCGATTCACGGTATTAGTATTAGCATTGTTTGCAACGTGTAATCATAATCGACCGGTGTAATTCTATATTGTCATTTTATCTCACATCCTGCAGTTGCAATGTAAGTAGGGCACGTTGGCGCCCATGTGTGTGGGTTACGCTGACCATAGAAGGTGACTAAAAAGCATGACAAGATTGGAGCGTGAGAACACTTTTATCACAATTTTACTTTAAAATCATCTCAATATTTATAGACTTGGCTAACGCATCCGTTGTTCAACTTAGGTATTCGTACAATAAAAAATACGGCAGTAAAGTTTTTATTGGTAACCATTGTCATTTTTCACCGGGAAAAATGTTTTGATTTTAGATTGAAATAGATGCAATAAGTTTATAGAATCGATAGTGCGATTGATGTGCGTGGGGGGCGGCGTTCCGGTCGGCTGTGCTGATCGGATGAGCCGATTGGGGAAGATGCGTTCTGCTCCATTATACGCGCTGTAATCCCGCCCGCTCGCTGCGCACGAGTACAGGTGGACTTACTCGTTACAAACTGGTTTAGTCTGTGGTAGTACTTAATGGCGATAAGTGATTGGAAGCACATCAAATTTTGATAGGTATTATCAGTGCTCTAGAGAAAATTGAACGTCCGCATCCATATCAATAAAAATGCACAAGAATCTACGCGTCTCATATCAACAGCCAAGCTAAGCTTTTTTGAAGCAATGCAATTCTTCCGTCTCAACGCGGGCTTAAATAAAAATTGTAAAGGTATAAAGAAGTGCTTGCCGCGTTGAAAGCGACATTAACGTCATACGGGACGTGCTCGAGCAGTGCTCGGAGCGCTGCACGCTCCGCTGAACCCTGATCCTATCATAACGCAATCGCATATCGCCCGATTTCCGACTGCGACAAAGTCTTACATACAAAACCTCGTCAAAATCTGAACCTTAGTACCCTACGCTTACGATGAAAGTTCAAATGCAACGGCGTACCTAACTACTAACACCGTGTGCCAGGGAGCCGTTTGAAATCTTTAGATATTTACGTTGATAGCCTTCCAGGAGAAGTGGAGTAGAGACGTGAACTCGATCAGGGACTGCAATAATGTAAAGTTCACGTTATTCCGACGGTAAATGTAATGTATGAAACCAGATATTCTTAAAGATTTGTCTAATTGAGGGCAAGTTATGACAAACATAATGTCTCATGTCGGTATTTGGATGTCTCAGCAGTCCTAGCAGTAGCTTAGAGGTTTTGACAGGGCTATGCCAGAGTTACATATACTAGTCATAAGAAGATATCTCAGCTCAGGCAGGGCCGCCATTATGTTTTGTACATAACTTGGAACTACGTATTTATCTACTTACGAGTACACGGCCGAGTCAACCAATAAACTATAAACATTGGTCAATAAACCTTTATTTTTCATTAGGTAAATATCATTAAAAGTATAATTGCTCGAAGTACTAAACGGTATTTTCATAAAACTTTTCCAGTGGTTTCCTAATTGAATCCGGCGCGACGTGTTGGGTTTAATTAAGCGTCCAATCTATTAGTCCAATTTGTATCGGAAAATGAAAAAGTAAGGAAATCCACAAAAGCCATAAAATATCCCACCCTAACTTTCCGCTCGCCGATAATCCCTTTAGAGGAAAACTTCAAACGGTAGTGCGGGCGTTGCGGGTTCGTGAATTTTTGATCTCTATTAAATTGTTTCAAATCGTTTAACTTGTCGCGGCTCAATCAGTGTGAGGGGGAGCGAAGCTGGCGCCTTGGAGGCAGCGGGCGTTCGAATAATTCGCGGCGAATAGTAACTAAGTAGCTGAGTTATTGTAAGAAGCAAGTGTAGGCATATATGTATGTAATAATAGAAAGCAGTACTCCTCGACACGACACGTTTTTTTTTACATTATTTAGATTATCGAATGAGGTACCTACCATTCGATAGCTCTTAAAAAATCGTTTAGGAAATATTCCCCTCAACCCAAAACTACAACAGCTAAGAAATTATTACAGCTCATAAAAATCCCTACAACTTTGAGTCTATAAATTTTTTACCTATCTCTTTTTAATCATTGTGTAGATTCTAGTCTTGTCCAAAACGGTCCATTTTAAAAAAATAATTTCGACCTCACCTTTTTTGTGTAATTTTTTTGTCTAAGTCGCATATATATCATCTGAAAAAATAGCCCCCTAAATAGCTTGCACGACGAAGGCAGCAAATAAAGCTTTGCACTATATTAATGTGAAATGTTTAATTTTACTAAAAGTTTAAAATGTGGTATAACTTTTCAAAGGTATATGATATATTAATATATGTATATAATATATATTCTTAAAGAGAATTTAACCCTCTACAAGCTAAGTCTTCCTCTTCTTCGTCGTTTTCACTCTTGACATAGTGGTCGTGGTCATCATATCAGGCGCTGGTGGCAAGCTTCACAACTTGTCGCCACTCCTCTCTGACCGGTGCCTTTCTCGTGTAAGCTATTTAGGGGGCGGTTTTTCAGATGATATACACGGTGACTTTTAATGGTGGTCAGGTACCAATTTTTCTCATTCAGTAATTAATGTCGATCAGGTTACAGTCGCAGTTACATGAAACCAACCATTTTTTTTGTAATACCTTATTTTTGTTTCGAAAATATACTTTATCAAATTTAATTTTCACCCTACTAATTCTTAGGTATGTGCAACATGAAGGTTGAAGAAATTAGGTTCATTGACATTTTCAAAGGTTCAAAGAAGAAAATAATTTTCTGTTATAACATAAACGCCAATGAAATTTGGTAGTTTGGTGGTCATAGCAACCTTAAAAACGACCAATAACGACGGCGTTGTATGACCAATAGTAGTGGTTGTTTTAACGTAGCTATAGTAACTTTCAGCGTTCGGATAAAATGTTGGGTTTTTCGTTTTTCTGATGTCGTACGCTAACAATGGTCGCTAGGTTACGGTTTCAAGACCTGCAATTGGTTGACTTTGGGTGAAGTCATTTTGTTGCCATGTCAGGTTGGTAGACCTGGCTCTCAAAAGTTAAAGTTTATTGACGTAAGATCTGTCAAATTCCCCACTGAAGCGTTGGCACTTGACGTCTCGTACTCAAAAAAGGCGACGTCGAAAATACATTTTTGAATATCGACCGTTTTTTGGAGCTCATATCTAGACAACTATTGAAAATAAGTAACCTTAGAATCAAAATTGTAGAGAATTTTATCAGCTGTAATAATGCAATATAACAAAGTTTCACATGACGCATCGTTTTCAAGATGTTAACAAAAAAACAAAAAACGGGACCATCTTTGTGCCCCCGCTCAAAGTCCCCACACCTCCGGCTTTTAGTGTATTTTTCTCCTAAACTAGTCCAAACAAAGTACTGAAGTCAAACTTTCTGCTTTCAACTTTTCCATCCAAAATTTATTCATTGCCAGGACTATAAAGCAGGTGGGTTTTTGGTTTTTTAATAAATAAATAAAAAACTACTTTTTAATGTATTTTTTAATATAATATAGTCAATTTTGATACCTTCTGCGAGTAAATTAATGTACCCAGTGACACACGAAACGTTAATACATTATTAATTATTCAACCCGCATGTACCAGAATAATAGATTGTACAATATAACTTTTGCAGAATTTACCATTCGATAGGATAAATCAAAACCAAGAAAGAATACTGTTAGTTGAAGTTACCCAGTCCCTTTAGGTATGAATATACTTGTAATTCGGTTTTCTATAATCGCTCAGTGCAATGCTCTAGCCTTACCCATCACGCTTTCTGCTTCCTCAGAGCCTGCGCTCGCGCTTGACGCCTCGTGTTCATTCGCAAGAAAAGAGTGACTTTCATACTCCGGCCCTCCGACCACGAGCACAATCCGATTAATGTTCACGTGCGGTGCGCAGGATCTTCGGCAGCCCTAAAAGCGGGATAAAAATCATTAAGTTACCAGCATTCTAATAAAATGTTAGGTACGAACAGACAAAATCGAAATTCATCATATAAAATGTCGAATCAATATTGAGATTTCCAATGGAATTAATTTGGAGTCACAAAGTTTATTATTATATGCCCGTCATATTTATTTGTATCAATTATTATTTTATCTATAACATGATATCCAAGGGCATAAATCGTATATGCGCGAGGGGCTGCGGGCGCATCAGCTGATTTATTCACTGGTGATATTTTATAGCGCAGTTTGTTCCGGCCTTTATTGTATTAGGGCGACTTGCACCGGGACACCGCCCTTGCGTGAAATATTTTCTATTCAACTTTTCTTAACTTTTGCATCACCTACGCCTTTTGCCTGCGATCGGCTATTAATTTTTGCTGAAAGAATTTCATGCACAGTTAAGTAAATCTAAGGATACATTTTAAATTCGATTCTGAAGCTTTCTAATAAAGTCAATGCTTTCGCTTCTACTAACGAGTGAACTAAGTATTTAGTTAAGTTATATTCAAATATTATTGGAGGCTTTCTAAACAACCAGATCATTGTGAAATGTGTATTTTGTAACGAGGGCTTGCACCCCTAATCTCTGAGTTCACCGCGTACCATTCAGCCGATTAATAAACTCCATAACCTCCTCAATAAAAAATAATATTTCTGACTGTCCCCCAAAATTTTTAAATTGCGTGAAATTAAATTTAGAGTGTACTTTTATCCCTTTGGAGTCTGACAAATAGCCGGGAGCGGCGGCGCGATTTAGTCGCGCTGTAATTGGTTTTTTAATGCGGCGCCGGTGAGTACTCCCGCGTTATGAAGTGAATACATTATCAAATCATTTCGCGGCCGCCATGAATAAGAATCAAATGCGTTCACACAAACCAGGGGTTGCGAATTAGCGGCGCCGCGACCTCGCATTTTAACGGTTAATAAATACAAATTAAACCATAATAGAAAACTGTCTTCCTGTGATTATGATTTTAGGGGGCCGTTAATTAAAGTAGGAATATATAATACCATAAATTGTTACATGGCATTTGAAATTGTAACGTTGTTTTACTCCCGTAACAATAAAGCATCGGAAGATAGACAGGGGTTGTAAAATCCATTGATAGTGCAGATAAGGGTGTAGTAAATTTGACAAGCGCGATATTCAAAGAGGCAACGTGTTTAGGTTATTCTTTATGAGGGCGCGTTTTCACTGCACTATGATTATTATTTTTGGTTGCCGGTGTATTTTTAGATGTTTTGGCAGCGAAGGTAGAAGGGCTTAAAAACGTTTAATTTATATGCTATCCGTGACTATATGTTTGATGATTATTGTATAAACTATCGTGAAATATAGATACCCTAAAAACTGACATTGAGAACAGGACATTAAAAAGTCTGCATTTATCTTTGAAGGGTTATTTTTCATAAGTTCTATGTTCTATCAAGGTGTACCATGAAGACGGCACGGCAATGGAGCTGGGCTCCCGCGCATCTCGCGCTCCAGTCACGTGCGGCGTCACGTCCTGCTGCCAGTTACCGAGCCCGTTGCATGACCCTGTTCCCTACACCCTGCACGCAGCGCTACCGATTGGCCGCCGGCGAATCATCGGTCCCATAAACCCGCCGTGTCCATTTTATGCAATCGTTAACGACACGATCGGTTTCGTTGTTAAGCTATTACAACTTTATTGTCCCTGTGACTCTGTCCCTTGAATAAAGTTTTATTACCCAAGAAAAAAAAACAGGAAAAAAGCGTGGCGGAACTATTATCCTGAAGATATTGGATGCAGTTAGTGAAGGAGTTGCGCGATCTCTCCGTGGTTAAGTGGCCCATTCGCGTGCAAACGAGCGCGTACTTTAAAAATAATAAAACTCCTTCAGCTGGTATCTGCGCCCCTGCCTCGAGCGAGCGCTGTATGCATACTGCACGGCCGGCGAGCATGGCTTTATGTATAAAAGATACTCTAGACAAGTAGGTTTTCCGGCTATTAAGCACTTGCCTCTTTAGTTCTAGGTCGCATATTAAGTTCATCAAAAATTTAAAACCTTTTCACTCTCACATTGTTGCACACTTTAATATAACGTCGTAAAAATAGTTTTGTTTATAAAATTCTCGATATTCTACCTATTTGTAGAAAAAAACACAATAAGTTTGGTTGACAATATATGATTAAAAAGTAATACTAGTCACTGGATTTACTAGTTAACTATAGGTAGGTATAATTAAAAAAAAAATCTGCATCGAATACTTCGTTCTCGAACGGCGGCGAATTTCCTCCACTGTATGCAGGCTGCGTAGATGCCGGGTGTCACCGTGATTGCATTACTCAGGGTCTGTGTGCACAAGTCATCGGCTGACCAGACGCGCCAGTGTAAACACTACCTAACTAACCGTCATTTCACACTAGTCTCAAATTCTTTGGAACATTTATGTAGGCATAGTAGATATTGCACACGTGTAGCGAGGTTTAATAATGTTATAAGAATATGAGAAGAAACAGGGGTAACAGTCTGAATTTTCCATGCAAGAAAATCCCTACAGCATACACAGTTAATTTACGAATCATCGTATGTTTCTTTACAGTAAACATTGTGTCAATTCACAAAAGAAACGGCCCGTATTTCCTTTGCCGTGTGAAGCTCCTCGATCTAGTTAGCGCGGGGAGGTCGGGGAAAAATGAAATATAGAGGCAATCCAAATAGATTGTTATCTACCCACGTGTTTACCGGCGGCGCGGCACGTTCGCGCTAACAAGCCGCGACGGCCCTCGCGCGCACAATGCGCCTGACAGCTGTCCGCGGCCGCTTGCTTTGCTCTACCTCTCATGCTCTCATACTGATACTTTATTTTATTTTGCGAATATACTATAAAAAGGTAAAAATAAACTTCTACTCGTAGAATGAGGCGAAAAGAGCTTGACATTTAGGTTTTTTGTTCTTTATTACATAGGTAATCTTAATCACTACCGCATCTTTTACACTTTCGACTCGACTGAGCATCGTTTACCGATTAAGTTTAGATTATGCGCCGTACAATTACAGTAAAATATTGGTAGCTATCGACGTACACTCTTAAATTAGAGTACCATTTTTTAGGGTTCCGTAGGGAAACTAAGAGCCCGTATAGTTTCGCATTCCCGTAAATCCCTCTTACTTTTTCTCAGATATTATTAAAGTCATCAAGCTGACATTTTGTTCATATAGGGATATTTACTTATAACTTTAATAGAAATAACATTAAACAGAAAATTAGCCTATATGTACTTACGGTTTTCTTTACAAGAGATTTTTTCTTCTAGTTAGCATAAGCCCAACAAGCATAGTAGCATAGTCCGTCTTGCTCTAATCCGATTTTTTCTCTTAATGTTGTAATCCATCTTTAAGTAAATTACACCTGCTATAAATGCTACCCAAGCAAGAATCCGTAACCTTATAAATTTGGTATTACATTTGCTTCCATTAATTTACTAATGTAAGAAGACACAGGGGAGGTCGTAAAAATTTATACGAGATATTTCCGCAATATTAATTCGTTGGCAGCAGAAACTATAAACGGTGGTTAATCCCATGTATCATGGCGGGGCGGTCATTGATTCCGGTTATCGGATGGCCGCGCTGACTTATGGCGGTCCCCCGGGCCCATTAGCCTGACGCGACCACCTCGGGCACACCTCGGCCTCCGCGCGCCGGTGCCAGCGGGCCTCGTGACTAATTGGGCACAGTTCACTCCTCATAGCCACTACTTTGTCACTTTGTTACAATGTGGCAAACAGTTACGATCTCATGGCCAGACATTTCACTGACGATATACGAGAAATCACCAAGTGATGGTGAAAATTATTTTGCTCTAAGTTATCTTTATCCCTAAGGGTGTTTCGTTGATTTCGGTACGCTTTCGGCTGCATTGTATCATGTCTGTAGGTAAGACAGAACGTGATAAGAGCATTACAATACTTCATTACCATAATCTCGGCGCGGGCGCACCGCTGATAGCGGTAAGGTGCTTAGGTAAATTAGCTAAATACCTTCTACGAGCGGGCTACGGGCGTAGCGCGTAGCCGCGTAGCTCTGTTATTGGGTACTTAAATGTCGCTGTGTAAGCGAACGGACTACTCCCTTTTTTTAAACAAATTTATATTTTTATTAAAAAAAATAAGGTCCTTCAAATAGTTATCTCTTGTCTAATTTAGGGCACAGTTGTAATAAAAGTTGTAGCTATAACCAAAAAATCGCCTTCAAAAACGCAATAAATAACTTTTTTCATACTTATGTTAATAGGTCAGTCAAACTGAAGTTGGCTTATGGTAATTTTGTAGCACACCGATTTCAGTTTGAATCAGAGCAATTTGAAAAAAGGAATTTCTTTTCAGTTTTTTTTAAGGTCAATAGTAGGCTTGCGAGCACTCAGGCCACCTGATCTGAGACCCATAGACGTTTGAAATCTCAAAACTACAATCTCAAAACTGCAATCCCAAGACTTCAAATGTGTTGCCAACCCAGAGGACTAAGATGGAATGCCTCTTTATGATCATAATATAGTGTTTTGTAGTCCCACTTCTCAATGAATAAGAAACTATAGGGTATTTCAAGCTCGCCGCAAGCGATGCCGCGGGAAAGTCACTGCAAGTGCATACATACATATGCACAGTGCCTTTCCCGCGGCCTATATTATTTGGTGAAGTGGAACTGATGATGACTGAACATATGTGTTTATACCAATTAAAAATGCTTCATTATAGTCGCTCAACATCATCATCAGTTCCACTTCACCAAATGATATAGGTACTATCTGAATGCAAACGCTGGATTTCTTACTGAAAATACGAAAATCGCTTTGTGAATGCGTATTATATTTGAGGATTTCCCTCAGTTCCTTATGGAGTCCCTCATCAGATCATGACGTGGAAATAATGGGACCATTTCAGAACAATACCCTACCAAAAAAAAACGTATTTTTCAAAATTGATCCACGGTTGACGGAGAAATCGCGTAAAAAGTTTTAAAAAAACGATCGATTTTTTAAAGTCGGTCGAATAACATACCCACGTAGAATTCCTTCCGAATAAGTCAGTCTCTGGCCGTTCCATTATTTCATGTATGTGCAAAAAATTGTGCGACGAAAATTAGCCACACAATTGTAAGGAGACTTTTCGTCGCACACCGTTTTATTTTTCGCCTTTGTTGTTTGTATGGATAACTACGCTTAACAATGGCCCAATTTTATCGTCTTTACCCGTAACATAATCTGCGGATTCGTTGTATAGTAAAATTAAATTAGAATATGTAAACGCTAGGTTTGATGTAAATTATTAGTACCGACTTACCTACTACTATTTACTACCTGCCTACCCAATAGTTGACGGAAAAAAATAGTTAACCTAACGTTTTCATTTTCTATAGGCTTCATACTTTCGATTGGTATGTAATTTGTCTAATATTCGCCATATGATACTTAAGCATGTTAAATTTTATATAAAATACTCTTAATCGAATAAACAGCCCGGTGCAAATCGTCTCCTATTCGGATCTTAGACCATAACAAATATAACAATACTACATATGTCTGCCAAAGATACGGTTAATGCACTAATGTTAATAAATAAACCATTCCCAAATTTTTTATATTAGTTAGCATGTGTCTTTAAAATGATATGTTTGTGATTCGTTCACGTGGACTATAAAGAGTCTGGTCGTAATGTGAAGGCGTGCACCGGCCGTGATTGGATTAGGCCGGGAGACGCTGACGAGCCCCGCGGGACGCCGCGCCGCGCCGCGCCACCGCCCGCCCGGCCTAATAACGTCCACGTCCACTAAAAAGGACCAAACTTACAATAAAAATAGTAAACTGTCCTATCTGTTTTCCTGTCACGGATCACGTCATAAAAAAAAGATGTTACCTAATAAGTATGTTACGGATGCTTCGTCACTTTCATAATTTACTCATTTGTGATACTAAGATATCACCACAACCTATTTAGTATTTGAAACGTCTAATTAATACAATATTTTGGTATTAAAAACTACTCTAGGTCCTAGACCAGATGCAGAACGCTATCGGTAGCGGTTTTCGAAAGCTGTGAAATGGTTTGACATTGACATAACCGCTTGACGCGTTCGTCCGGCACCTTGATAACGATAACGTTGCCCGAATGCATCCTGTCTAGGACCACAAGACACTCGGTCTTCTTCCAAAATACCTTTTCAAACAGGTTCTAAGTACCTATAGTTAAATTAAACTATAAATATTTGAGCATTATGGAAATCAGAAACGTATCCGTCGAACACCGTTTATTAGTAGGTATGTTTTCTAAAACTGGCCATAAATGTAAATGTATCACTTAAAGCAAAATCTTGTACACCGGTAAAAATAATTAACCTTGATAATGCGTCCTGGTTTTCTGTGCGGTTGAGCTATTTAAAGAAATTATTAGGTGCAATTACGGAACTTGTCGTGCGTGATTGGAATGCAGCGAGGGCGAGGGTCCGGCGACGAATCTTACAAATTAATACATCTCGTAGCTCCGCGACCGCGTCACGCACAGAATACTGTATCGTTTCTTCCCAACGCAATTTTATAAGTATTGACAGTAAGTAAGTGCGTTCGAGAGGGTTGCACCGTCATACATATAAATGAAGCGGCTGGCGATGGACTTGGATTCTATTATTGTCAAGTAAACAAAAGCGTTCCGAGTGCACCTCAAAGATTGAGATATTCGTTTTAATATTTGGGACGGTGCAAACTGGAGTGTTTGAGCAGACAATGCCGCGACACAGTGAGTTCCGTTTCTAATCTGCGCGGGGATCTGCCGCGTCGGCGGCGCTGCAATATGCGCCGGTCGTTGTTTCGAGAGCAATCGAGGCGCCAATAAAAAAGGCGATCGTCGCCCCGAGCCCCGCGTACCGACTTATTTACAGAACACCCTGCGATCGCTATTTATTTTATTGACTGCCATTTGCCCTGACTTTTATCGTTATCCACTTCCCGGATAAAAACAACAGCAGGTGAATTGTCCACTAGCGTTATAAGCTTGCACTGTTACCTTCCTTTATCGCAGAAGTAAGGTAAAAATTTTACAATGTTGTATAAGGACCAACTATCTTGTCCTCACGCAGAAACGGTGGTATTTCATAAGTTTAAAGCGGGCCTGGTGCTCTTCTTATTTCCAGCCAGCCGTAAATCGAATTAACAGTAGAATGCAAAATCGGAAACAAAAATGGATTACCTTTATTGTATATAATTCTTAACTATATTAGGCACTTAGTTCATGTCATTTAAGTACTTACTTATTTACAACTACTTGTAGTTATTTGTGCAATAAAAGAGCTTATTTGGTTTTTGCGCGAGTATTGATTTTGAATACAGGGTAAGCGAAGGATCCTATAATTCTGGGCAAGAATCCTGAGTGCAGCGAAGTGTGTCTCGTGTTACACATACATCTTTTTAACTCAGCAGCGAGAGCAAATAATAAAACAAGGTAATAATTAAACCACATGTATTAGTTACCCACCCAGTCAACCTCCCATTTATGTAGAACGAGTACTGTTCCAAGCATTTTTTTAAATTAATAAGTGACTTTGCTTCTCACTCAAAGCAAAATTAAATTTTCCTCACTGTCTTTCGCTCGCAGCACAATCGAATTTTGCCCACGCGTCTTTAAACAGCAATACCTGCATTTATGAGGTGATGAGACAAAAAATCATTTTTTGGAATTTTATCACGAGTGTTTTTTTTTATCTCGCGGTCATATGCGGGATAATAATCACGCGTTACGCTTTCCTGCTGACCACAATAATAACTTTCTAAATGCAATATTGAAATAAAAAACAAATGTAATGTATTTTAGATATTATACTACTTACTCAGACCAATTACTGCTTAAATGTTCTACGTTAAAGATGTTAAAGTTACTAAAACAAATTGCTCAGGAACGCTTGACATTTGCTACTTGGTTAACTTGCGTAGCTGATTATTTTTGTACATTGACGATTCAATAACCGCCTTAACCGATTGTTGTGCTGTCTCAGAATTGATGTGCATCGTCAACTTAAAGACAGCACCGCGATACCGATTCAGAAATTAAAAACAAGTGTCCCTAGCACAAGAAGCCAACTTTAACAACCCGATTCGACGTGTTTTATTATTTTTCTGTAACTTTACGTGTTACTATATGGGTATCGCGTCATCGTTTAGAGGTAAATGAATGAGACGTTCAATTTCAATTTCAATATCAATTTTTTATTGCATTCCACAATGTTAGTTTACAGGATATTAGGTTAACTTAAGTTTTAGTTGTTAATAATAAAACTTTATTGTGGACCCTGTTGGGCACTGCAAAATTCATGAGGAGAGGACGACTTGAATAAAGATAAAGATAAAGAGAAATTTATTCACAACAATACAAAAAATTACATTACATAGATACAAAAAGAACAAGACACAGAGAAATTGTTGCGAAATGGTCTCAACTCAGCATGTGCTGGCTGTAAAGCCAACGCTGGTCTTCCGTTGGGACCGTTCGGTGAAAACACGGAAGGTGATACAGACATTACAACATTTACAAGTACAAACAAAACAAAATAAAAAATAAAATAAAAAAAAGAATTCATAACAAGTGTGTCGTGGTTATTTAGAACAGGCAGCGCTCAGGTGGCAACCAGAGGAACTAGCTTACGACGTTTATCTTGTAAGACTAGGTAGTGCCAAGTGCCAACTACCATGCATCTTTACAATCTGTGGTTGCCTACCTGAGCTGAGCTGAGCCATCTATCCTTTACTTTAAACCTCCTTTTTTTGAATACTCGTATGTACAGTCTATACAGTGTATGTATAGTATTTGCGTGGATAAGGAGGGATTCACGCTGGTACAGAAAAAGAGTAAGGCTCGTAGGAAGCCTTGTAAGAGTCAGTGCGGCACCGCTAGTTTGGACCCAAAGTCAGGACTGCAAGCTGCCACTCCGAACACGGCGCTCTACGTGTCGCGCCTGCACCACTCCACGTCGGTGGGCGACGTGGTGGGCTACGTCAGTCAGAAGACAGGTTGCACTCTGAGGGTGTTCCAGCTGCAATCGCGGCGCTATGTGCACTTCGCTTCTTTCGTGGTGCGAGTGCCGCGGCCGCTGCTGGGGACGGTCGAGTTGCCTGCCTTCTGGCCGAAAGATGTCGTGTTCCGGCGGTTCCGGGGCGGCCTGCCAGCGAGCGTGACTTCGAACGCTGCGACACAACAGAGCCATGCTGTTTTGTCGCCAAGATAATTTAGAATATTGTTAAGTTTATAAATATATGTATTTTAGTCAGTAAGGTATTTATCTATGGGCCTAGTAGCCTGAAAATAAAGTTATTTATTATTATTATTATTATTATTATAAAACTACATATACAGTGCAAATTATAAGGAATCAATAATATTCTTTACATGTATATATAAATCATCTATTTATGTATTTATGTATTGCACATTTAGTATTTTTATTATTTTAAAAAGGAACTTATCTTAAATTTTAATATTATACTGTAGAGTACAATATATATATATACAATATATATATACAATAGTACAATATAAATGATGTAATTTAATTTGTTTTTATTGTAGTTTTTTCCTCTAAGTATTCTCTTAGCGTATAATAGCTTTTTTTAATAAGGAATTCTTTTAACAGTTTTGTGAATGTGTAATGTTTTTTCTTTAATTTTATTTTATCTGGCAGCTTATTATATACTTTTATGGACATGGCATAGGTTGCATCAGAATGCATTTTAAGTTTTGAAGAAGGTAGCATGAGTTAATCTCTATATCGAAGCTGATGAGATGTGGGTATTTCTTCACGTTTCGTTAGTTGTCGGGGTAATTTCGAACAAACTTACAAATTTCAAAGATATATAACCCAGTTAGCGTTAGTATTTTCTGCTCCAGGAAATGGGGTTTACAACTGTCTGTGTTGTCGATATTTACTAATATACGAATAAGTTTTTTTTGTAGAGTAAATAAAGATGAAACGTCTGTGCTATTGCCCCAAAGTATTATACCGTAGCTGAACAATGAACGTTCTCAGGGCCCCGTACCAAAAAAGGTAAAAATCCCCATATGGTGCGACTCCGAAAAGAGGCATAATTATTTCAGCAAATCTGATGATTGTATTTTGAAATAATTAAACGAACCTTATTGTAAATGAAATACAAAATGGATTTATTTGCGCATTCTAATTCAAATAACAAAGTGTAAATTTAACAAATGTTCGTAATAAAATAAATCTTACACTTCATTCTGGTGATTCCCGTAGGCCCCGTAGCAATTACTAGTCAAATAAACTCCGTTTAAAAATCGATGGGGTGAAGTCATGCAGAATATATTCGAAGGGATTACTGTTTTCGTAACAGGTGCAGTTTTACATTCAGAGCGTCGTTTGTCAATATCGTTATTGCAACAATAACAATATAATAACTAGCCCATGAACCTTGGTTGGTCGAGGAGCAAGGGAATTGTTTAATTTATTTTATTGCGCCGGTGGCGAGTCGGAAGGCAAGGGGTGAGCGCCATTTTCCACACATCATTGCATCGGCCGCAGATTTATTTGCATGCGGGCCGCTGACCAGGATCCATTACTGCCATTACCCCAGTATCTGATCAACCGACACGAGAGTTATGACGCTGTTGTTTTTCTTAACTACCCCAAAATATTCCACTGCAGGGATAAACCGAATATTTTCAGCGAACTTCCCCACAAGAAGGGTTATGGTTTCCGCTATAACTCTCTTTTACTCGCGGTGAGTATGGACCGTGGACGAGTAAGTTAGCCTATGGTAATGGTATCCGTAACCAAATAAATATATTACTGTTCATTTCAACGTTGTAAACCAAACACTTTTTTTTTTAAATCGATTTCTAATTTTCTTTCAGAGTGTCATTTAAAAATAATTGCTATAGGGGTCCTTACCCAATATTTTTAACTTTTTAAACCCCTGGAAATATTTTAAAGATAGATAAATTCTAGTTGAAAGACGAGGTAAGTGTACCTTAGATATTGTTACGTTGTAAAGGCAAACGAGAACCATTTTGTCGAACAAGAAAAAGACGATGGATGTTATTTCTGTAAGAGATTAGCTATCTGTATCAGATGCTCGTTGAGAAGTTAGTCCCGGAGAAGTTTCCGAAGTTGTGTCAAAGTCGAAAAGTTCCCCGGACGAGCGGCTATTTACTGCGTTACATTCAGATTTATGCCGAGCGTCCGACCCGCGCTCAATACGGGTAATGAACGGGGCGGAAACTATAAATCTACTTAGTCGCCAAACTTGCCTAATGTGGATGAAAGCAAAATAAACATTGTGACCTATTAGCTCCTTTGTACGCGCTCACTAGCATTGAACCGTATTACGAGGAAGGCGATCGACCCCGGCAGCTATTTGAACCTGCTTAGTGAGGTTTCCGTAAGCGTATTAATCTGAAATTAGGTCACAGTTAACACCGTACTATTGAGTAAGGGTCAGTGCTCGTCTATGCATGCCGAGCGCTTCCATGCTCCATTGACATCAATTCAGCATTTAGTACGTCGTTGAGGAATTGCGATCAACGAATAGCTTCTTGCTAGGTATCGGTGTGTTACTATGTCTATTGTTTAGATTGCGTCTTGACATGTTATTTCATCTCTCGTCTTATGGATGATGAGTATGTCTTATCTTTAAATATAAGAGATAGATAGGATATTGGAACTAGCCGGCCGACCGTAAGCGGATTATCGCGTACGTAATACTTACTTCTATATATATTTTAATTGGAAACAATAGGTGTTTCGGGACTGCTATTACTTAAAAACAAATTACGATGGATGTCGATCGAATGCATTGTGTTAGATTACGTCGACATTGGTGACACCGATGCAGTTTACGCGCGAGTGCGCGGTGCCGACGCCACTGGTCATATTTCGCATGCGGAGGCGGTGGACGCGACAAATCAAGTCGCGGGCTGCAGTGGGAGGACAGGCGGCCCCGCATCGACAGCCTCTGATTTATAGCAAACTAGGCCGCGTTATCGCGCCGCTACCGTCTCCGTAACCTATTACTATTTTCCTTCCAATTGTTGCGTTACACCCTATTCTTCCAAACATTAAAACGAACGAGGGGTCATCTGTTTACTTATGCTTTTTAATTTTCGAAGTTTCGGTATTATTAATTTAATTACTATTCAGCATTTGCAAGCTTGCTAAATATTAATAAGGCAAATGCCGTGTATGAAAAGGACAGGCGTTAAAAAATGTAAGCGCTTGGTACCGTGTACGGGCATTAAATTCAAGTCCTCTTTGTAGAGGACGGTTAATCGGCTGTTAACGCGCGGCGGCGTGGTAAATCTCGCGTAATCCGGGGCGAACAAATATAGTTGAGAGCAGATAAGGTGCGTCCGGCGGGCCGGCTAATGCGCCATTTGTATGATGATGCCGGACCGGGGCCGGCGCGCGCCCGCGGGGCCGTTATGGTTCGCCGCTGCTGGTGACATCACACGATGCTGCTCTCGATTAGGTGACGGACACTACATACGTGTACGTGAACATAACTTAAGGAACTGCTTTGGAAGCGATATTAATAAAATTGGATCAGGAATATCAGGATACCTAAGTCTAAAAATAGTAGGCAGGTAGTAGCATAAGAATATACAATAACTACAATCTCCTTTACCCGGGCCCAAAATGCCGTGCTTTAAATACCTACTTCTCCCTTCACCCCGCTCCGCCCCTTTGTCTTCCGCGCACAAATTTAGGGCTGCCACTCGCAAAATATGTTAATCGGTTTATGGAGTGTTATACAAGTTTCGTCACGAAATGTTATTTATGTTTTTCTTCAACGTGTAAACATTGTTGCGGAATCCGATTTTTACATTTACATTAAGTAATTCAGGTACTTTTTAAAGATTACATGGCTTACGTGGCACGGAAACGAGTATATACAGGGTTGGGCAGATTAAGTGTCCTAGTTGTGTATGGCTTTTTTACTTAAATATAACTAAACTTCTTATTCACTTCGTATTATTTTTTTGTTGACAATTTAACCTTCTTTATTATTTCTACACGTCAGCCTGATATATTTTGTTTTTATATTGTTTTCAACAATGGACGCGAAACGCCAGCTCGTGTGCGATTTGTACCACAAAAAATACCGACCGTGTGAGATATTGAAGACGCTGAAACATTTAAATATCAATATAAGGTTTATATCGCGGACCGTCAAGCGATTCAAAGAAACGGGATCTTCACAAATCAGGCCCAAACCTGGGAGAAAGCCATCTGTTCGCACCAAAAACATCATTAAAAATATTCGTGAGCGTATTAGACGAAATCCAGCTCGAAGTGCAAGCAAACTTGCTAAAGATATGAAAATATCCCGTCGAACAATGAGTCGTAGTTTAAAATATGGTCTTGGGCTAAAGAACAAAAAATTCATGGCTTAACAGATGCCCAGAAAAAAGCTGCAGTGAAAAAATTTAGGGAACTGCTAGCTTGGCACGACGGCGGTGACATTATTTTTTCCGATGAAAAGATGTTCCAGTTACAAGACAGTCACAACCAACAAAACGATCGTGTCTATGGTGCTTCCTTGAAGGATATTCCTGTGGACAAATTAGCCGTACAACGGTTCCAGAGTGCATCAGCTGTCATGGTATGGGGTGCGATATCGCCTAGAGGCAAGTTACCGCTGTTGTTTATTGATCGAGGTGTCAAAATTAACCAAGACTATTACATCCAGAACGTGTTACAGGGTCATTTGCTAGAAAATGCTAAAAATTATATGGAAACGACTATTACTGCTTCCAACAAGATAGTGCCCCATCTCACAAAGCTAAACGCACTTAAGACTGGTGTAGAACAAATTTGACAGATTTTATACCTTGGCAAGAATGGCCTGCATCATCGCCGGATTTGAATGCTTTGGACTTTTCAATGTGGGGTTACATGCTGAGCAAGATTGGGAGCACACAGGGCATGAATCTAAACTCATTCAAGCATCGATTAGTCAAGATATGGGATGAAATACCAGACGAGGTAGTGCGTGCCGCGTGCAATGCATTCTATGGAAGATTGCGTCAAGTTATTAAAGCTGATGGCGAGCGATTTGAACTTATGAATTAGTTTTTTTAAGTATAGAGTACGCTAAAAATAAAAACGTGATAAATTTTAAAATCTTCTGTCTTGTTTTAATTTTATGGCTCTTTTTAACTAGGACAATTAATCTGCCCAACCTGTACAACCTTCAAAATAATAATTAAGCTCAATAAGTTTTTAGTCTGGGATCCGGAGTTACGTTTTACGTTCCTTTCCTGACCATTAATTTGCTTTTTTATTGAGTTGAAAAAGCTTTATTACAAAATACTTTTCTTATCTATTAATTCGTTTTAAATCGCGACTCGCGCGGTGAAACAAATACAACGACCGCGCCACACCGCGCTGCACGGCTTAAAGCCCATCACAAACGGAACTATAACATATATGTATTAATATGCCGGAATATATGACATTATAGCAAAGAACCACACGATGCTAAGATATGAAAATATATATCCATCCCATGAATTATAGTGGCGAGGGACGGAGATAAATATATCTTACAGCGAAGTCTAAATAAATGTTAATATATATTATAACTGCGTATGTAATAAATAATGTACAGTCGCCATCAGATATATGGTAGCGGTCAAGCTACTCAAATATTTCGGAGCAGCATTAAATTTCAATATATTAATTACGCTAGATAAGGTCTATAATATCGGCCCATATAATTCGTCATAAATTTAGGAGCAGCGACTTTTCAATAAATTCGTAACATACAATTAGGTAAAGATATCGGAACGGATAGAAGTCAAAAATATCGAAGCAGCCAGGATGATCATAAAGATCGGAACATTTATGCAAAATATACCTTAAGTCTGTGTCACATAGTTCAAAATACTTTACGGTGGACCCATTAAAATAAGGTTTCAGACACGCATGATTAATATGTTGTCAACAATTTGAATTAAGAATAGAGTGGATTATTGTGACATGCTCCGAAAAGAGTGTGGACTTGTCATCGTGACAAATATATTTATGTCTCTATCGCCAATTGAAAGGATATTTTAACTAAACCCCCCTTACTAATAAACGTTGAATAACAGTGGAACACTGTTCTGTCCTTATCTGTCATGGTGAAATTTGAATTCGACAGATAAGGACAAAACAGTGTTTAATTATTCCACTGTTATTCAACGTTTATTAGTAAGGGGGAATGTCTTTAAAATCGATGTTTTTATAACAGCAATATATCGCAATGGTACTTGAAAACTTCTCATGTATCTAAAATACTCCCTCACCCACAATAGTGGTCAAAATTATCTTTGACATTGACAACTTAAGTCAATATGGACAACCTACCTACTCAACCTACTCATGGACAAAATTAGCAGAACGACGAAAAAATAAAAATAAGCTCAATTTGTAGCTTATTCAGTAAGCTGCAAACTCAGCCTATTTTTATATTTTTGCATGTTTCGCTAATTTGGTCCATGAGTCTAGTAACGAATTCAAATATGAACTATGTGACAGAGACTTAAGGTATATTTACCATAAATGTTCCGCTCTTTATGATCATCCGGGCTGCTTCGATATTTTTGACTTCTGTCCGTTCCGATATCTTTACCTAATTGTATGTTACGAATTTATTGAAATGTCGTTGCTCCTAAATTTATGACGAATTATATGGGCCGATATTATAGACCTTATCCAGCGTAATTAATATATTGAAATTCAATGCTGCTCCGAAATATTTGAGTACCTTGACCGCTACCATATATCTGATGGCGACTGTATTATAGAAATATATCGTAAGATGTATTGCTATAATACATTATTTGGCATATTAATATATAATCCGTGTGTGATGCCCCTGACTGACTGGTCACCTCAGGAATCGGCAGCCGGTAGGTATCGGTTGCGACAATGTAAAATATATATAAGCCCAATGGAACCCTGACCCACCATAGAACGGTTTCACAGTCATATTATAAAACAATTTGTTTGACACTTCTTACGACTTGAAACATACGTCACTGTGACAGTTCTATGGTGGGTCAAGGTTCCATTGGGCTGATAGTACGTTTATAATATGATGGTATTTGTGAGCTTTAACACGTGTATATTCATAGATTACCTCATCTATTTTAGATTTGTAATTATGGTGTCTTCAGCTGTCTTCAGCTGGTCGGGGCCGAAAGAAGTGGAGTAAAAAGCAGCATGTGTCACTCGAATGCATAATTAGTATTTTTCATAATCGTGTTACAATAGAGAGCTTTTTATTCGAGTACCATGTTTAGGCCGCGAAGCTTGCCGAGTGGCCTAAGTAAGGTACGAGATTAAAAAGCTTATTATGACACTATTGTGAACAAAACTTTTTGAACGAGTTCATTAAATTAATAATTTAAGTGATTAATACGAGTATAAAAGAAAACTGTATATTGTAAGTACAAGCATTATTCGATAATCACAACCAAATATGATTTCTTATTATTAAAAAGATATTCGATCTTTGAATGTGATTAAAGTTTTGGCTACCCATACTGTAATTTAAACATTAAGATGCAACCAGACGGATTCAGGTTTAATAATATAGGTCATTTGCTAATATAGGCCGTTTCTGAACATATTATAGGGAAGTTATGTCTTGGATGAAGATAAATAATTATCTTAAACCTAGGCAGTTGTGTCTTTCGAATTAATCGTCCTACTAGTTATACTCTGTTCCAAAGCCTAGCTTGATTACCTGAAAGATCGCAATAGTAACAGTCCGGTACATTTAAACTATCAATGTTGAACAGTGTTTGGTCGAATGCACCATTCCGCTAACATTTTAATTTCCCAAAAAGCTATTTTTGTTGAAAGTGAACAGAAGTTAAACCATGGATTTTAAAAGTAAAACGTTTTCTAAATTAAGTGGTTCGACATTCCGTGAAGTGTGGGTGTGAACGTAGAAGTTGCTATCAAATAAATAACAGTATACAAGTTGATCAAAAGTATCTGAACTGAAGACGCCTTTAAAAGATATTTTTATGGCATACTCGGAGATAAGGCAATCTAGCGCCCAGGAGACCTTTTTGAGCAACTTAACTATATGTTTCGATCATCGGTTTTGATACATTATATGGCGACCGTACATAAAAATACACGTTTATATTGCGTAGGATATCTAAAACGAATGTATTACCAGTGCTCGTACAAGTCGGTAAATTTTAAAACATCGGAATAAACGAGACCTGCAGAGCTACGTCATAAGTAAAGAACGGGTGAATTAAAAAGAGTTTGATAGCACGCCCGGGGTGAGTGAAAACAGGACAAAGCAAACACGTGGTAATATTTGTTGTGTGCTTTAAAAAATGAACGGCGGCGGTCAGCTCATTTACATGGTAAACGCGCGCTTAGGATGTGCCGTCACGCGCGCTCGTAAGACTGGGTACCTTGCGCCAAGGACGGATGGACACCTGGACATTTACTACAGTAAAATAATGAAGGTTCCGTTTACCAAGCAAAATAAAGTTTCATCAAACCTGTAAATTTAATGCGAGTTTCAGACACTCGTGGACCTACACACTCACACAAATAAGTCTACATAAAAAGTTGGTAACTCCACACCGTCAATTCAGTATGATATTTTCTCATCTTCTCGTGCAAGGCTTACCCAGATAACAAGTAGCTATAATTATAAACCGATATAATCTGATTCATCTCGAGTATGGCGGATGACTCGGCGGCTCAAGGGCGTCATTAGCGGTTATCACTTCATTCCGGATGAAAAAACTTCAACAGCCCTCCGTGCCTCTCACGTGCGCTGAGATTTATTAATTTTCACCTCCGTAAATATGGTGCGAAGTAGATGTAACCATAGTTAGGGTGGAGTTAATCAATAGCACTTTATGCGTTAGTGCCTGCCAAGTATTTTTTACACATTATTGTAATTCACTCGGTTACGGCACATAAATTGTCACTATCTGGTTTACGCTCAAATGCAAAAGATATTGTATTTCCTTTAATTAAGCGATGTAAGCTCGAGCCAAGGCCCGGTGTGACTTTTTTCGTAAAACTAGTTCCAGGGTTAGGGGTCACAGTTAATTAGATTGGGTAGGTATAGCAATTATAGCATAACCATATCTAGGCCTTATGGTACGGTGGTTAGACGACAGTATTTAGAGCGCATGTAAACGAAGGAGCTGCACAAACTAAACAAATAGACTTATAACTACCCACCCACACTTCATGACAGACATGCTGCTGCAACATTAGGTACACAATTAAACCTTAGGATGACAATCATAGCATACCTACCTACTTCCTATATTTTGCAGGAGTCAGTAAATTTTGTCTAAGTTTATTAGCTTTTATTTAACTAGAACATATTATTTGTACAGTTATTGTAAGTAAGTACTCGTATTTTAGTTAAAAATGTGTACTTACCTACCTACTTAGGTACCGTTTACATTTGCTGTTACAAAATTCCAACCGACCTGAAATGTTCAAACAAGGTCTGAGACGAAAAATGAACACAAACATCACACATTTATACATATATACGTTGGTGTCATATACATACTTTCAATATTACATTACTATTATAATCGAAGTAAGAAATGGTTGTTAAACCTCCCTGAGATCTAGTGGCAGTAAGTCGACAACTTTTGTTTCAATTTAAAAAACTTGTTAATAATTAGTTAGTAGTATCGACGTTGCGAGAAACTATCCAATTTGTTTTAATAATTTGGTTTTCGGTCCGACCAATAAAGAAATACAGTAGATTTCCCTCTGATTTAAACCCGTAGGGCTCCGGGAGCCCTCGACCCGCTGCCAGCGGAGCGCTGATTCAGCAGCGCGTGCGATCGATACGCATCTCCGCTACGGCCTACTTTATTACTGCAAAGTACATCTCTTTTACTAGCTCCCATTGCTATCATTATAACGAAGCCTGATCTGAAGCTTGAGAAAGGAACAATTGTAATCAAACGACCGCACAATTAATTGTGTTATGATAATTATTATAATCCTGACAAAAGAGGTTACAAAAATTAGGTTTGAACCTTTTATCCTAAGCTTAAAGCTAATGATGTTGTGTGGTGATCACAATATTTCTTCCCTAGTCTTGGCTGTTTTCTATGTACTTAAGTAAAGGTTTCTCTACATATAAACCTACTTATTAAGTATGTTAGTCGTTGTCTAGTATTCAATATACTACAAGACTCTTGGGATATTAATAAGTTTGTGTGTGAGATTGCTTCGTTGCAATTGGGATATTTGGGATACATCTGAAAAAATTCCTTGCTTGTTTTTATTCAAAAGAAAGGCCTTTTACAAGAATCATAATGAGTAATAAAAGCGTTTCATGACAAAAAGTGTAGGTAAATGTTATTTAAAATAATTCATTAAATAAAAGTAACCTCGCCTACTTACAACGATAAAATGGGGGAGCTGTTTGGAAATACGTTTATTAATGTGCCGACGCGGTCCGTCCGTCCTAACTTTAAAGAGCCGTAATAGATGGTTGTTTTTTTTTCAGAACATGTGATAATATTGATTAAAGACAGTGGAATAAATAATAAAGGGGTACCGATACAATAAACGTTTTTTTATCAACGTATTTTTATTTTTATTGTATCGTAAAAGCGTCAAGTTTTGTTATGATGAGTATAAAACAAACCCTGAAGAAAAACAAAAAATACTAAAAAATGGTCAAGTGTGAGTTGTGGTAGCGCTGATTTGATTCGAAATCGATTGCAAATCGAAATTATTATACCAACTTTGCGGCGCTACGGAACCCTCGGTGCGCGAGCCCGACTCGCACTGGCCCGGTTTATTTATTTGTGACAGATTGTAAAAAAATATTAATGTAAACAATGAATGGCAATACAATAATTATATGTTTATTATTTTAGAGTACCTATGTTAAGTCGACCATTGCTTATTACCTAGACTTTAATTAATACTGCATTTGCATGGCCCCTTGTTTCTAGAAATCCTATATTTTCTGAACACAATAATATTCAATTTATTGATATATTGATTTATTGGTACAGTCGTGTTTGAACCGGTTTCGTAAATACGGTCACGAGCGTTAATTTGGGACCCATTTTAAGAAAAATATGCATGAAGTCGTCAATGTCATTAGAGATGTCAAGACATTTGTAACTTCTAGGAAACTCGACCTTATTGTTGTAGAATGTCAGATTGACTTTGGACCTAAGGTGGGTCCCAAATTTAATCTCGTGACTGTACCTACTAAATATACTAATTTAATCATTATAACTATAGTAATTTGTAAACAAATACATTTTACACGACAACAGCTATCATCGAACGTTGGTTTCCGCTAGCTATCTAAATTGTGAGCATGGTGGGTGGAATCTAAGTCGTGAAACGTAATCATGTTTTCCGGTAGTGCTGCTGATGACTAACAGGAGGCACTAGAAGGTATCGCAATTAACGTGCTCCATAATTAAAAATCTTTAAAATGATAATGTTAATCCCCATAGTTATCATCACCTGTGGTCACCCTGCCAGGTTTAGTTCAGGTACCAACCAGTATGATACATCATTTTATTCAACAACACTAATTTAATGTTTAAATGTCTTATTTCAGCGGGGCTAGACAAGTTGCCATCGAGTACCTACGAACGCTAGCGTTTGGTGATCACCTGTAACTTACAAAAATGTATGGAATACGTAAGTCACGTGATATATCACTCGTTACAACTGACACGCTGTAATGTGATCACTATCACTCGCGCTGATCGAATAGTGATAGTTTTGACGTTTTGTCCGTCGTTACGCGGTTCTATTTTGACAGGTTGAATTCAAGACGAATACTCTCACGATATAAACGTCGGTATCTAAGGGCAACTAGGCTAGCTTTTTCATTTTTGACAACGCAAAGCGATAGGTGATAACCAAACGCCAGCGTTTGTATTCGATGGCAACTTGTCTAGCCCCACTGTTTACATAAAAGAAAAGATAGTATTAATTTCAAGGTTCATATATACGTAATTACGTATTTCAACAAATGTTCAAAATGGTCGCCTGGACCTGTAAACGCAGTTCCTCCCGTCGCTGGAGGTTATTATTTACACGGCTTATAACGTTGACGTTATTGACGATTAATGCCAAAACACTATCCAAATCACTATCGCAGAGTTTGAATATGTTCTCTTCGAACTTCGTGACAACTATCCATGGTAATGTAGGATGTCAAAGAATTTAAAATAACTCAGGATAAAAAGAAATTGAGTAATAAAAAATATAATGATTTATTTGAGTTACCTAAGTGATTATTAATCGATTTACGAAAAATTTACAAGATTCACGACTTATATTTCACCCTGTATAAAAGGCAAATATTGTAGATGTTTTATACAGGGTGTCCCAGAACTTGACGTAAATATTAAGGTAAGGATAAGAAAGCTCTCTCCTTACCGATCTAGAATATAGTTTTAACTTTGTAATCTGTTAATTCAGATTTAATTAAAGATTTTAGTGATACTGACACAGAACGCTACCTTGAGGTGCACCTTTATTCGTAATTCAATCATTTTCTTCCATGTGACCTCATTTCGGTTAAATTTTTCACCAATCCCAAAATGTTCAGAGTATGAATTAGACAGTTCAGATCGATGTCAAATATGTCAATAGTCGTCAGTAAATGCAATCTGACCGATACAGGTTTTACATTATCATTAATAGGTCTGTAACACTAGTTCACACATAGAAAAGTTGAAACTATAATATAAAGTAAAAAGGGACTTTCTCATGCCGTAATAATTATATATGTCAAATTCTGGGACATCCTGTATCTATCCTGTATCTATGTAAATGGTAAACCTGACTCACAGCCAAAACTACTGTGTAGAAACTTGAAATTTGGTACAGGGGTTCCTTTGATGTTAGTAAAAAATAAATAAAATAAAAATTCTTTATTAAAATAACGAATACACATATTGGCAATATCTGTTGGTCCCACACTAGGCAATGCCTGTCAAGTGGCAACCAGATTCGGAATACAAATTTTAAAATAAATGTAACTTAGTGTCTACTAGTGTCTACAGTTAATAACGAAGAAAATTGGATATAATGTACTAAGAATAGGTAATCTTAATCTAATTTTACAATAGGTATGGCACGTTTGTGTGTATGTGTGTGTATGTGTGTGTGTGTGTGTGTGTGTGTGTGTGTGTGTGTGTGTGTGTGTTCGCATGTGTAATGGTGTTGATGGCTTAAATTTTACAAGTTAGGGTAGTGTTGAGTACTCAAGCAATAGCCCTCAGCAAATTTTCAGTTTCACTATAGCTGAGACTTTTTAACCAACTGATTATTGTAAGTTTTGCTTTACGTAGTGTAGATTTTGCTATTGAACAAGATTTAATGATTTTATTGTATATGTAGGGGTGAAGAAAGTCTGGGAACCGTCGGGCGAAGGAGGTCCGCACGAAAGGAATCGGTATTTTAAGCAAACGTTTGCGAGTCAAATCAGAGTATTGCTTTGAACGAATCGTTTTACAATGTGTCTGAATTGTAACTCGTAACAGCATTAGCTGCCGCACGGTTAGAACGTCCGCTTCCCTGTAGAGATCGAGCGTGGGAAATAGCCGGGGCTTTCTGAGCATAACTTTTAGCACGAATCGTTGTGCTCTTTCGAGAGGTAAAAGCGCAGAACTAGAGGCGCCGCCCCACACGCTTATGCAGTACGTAAGTATCGATTCACAAAGCGAGGTATAGACGAGCCTTATTAAGTTTCTTCCAGCACAATTTCTTAGCGCCTTCATAACAAACACTATCTTTCGGACTCTACCTGATACTAACTCTAAATGCTCTTTAAAATTAAGTTTTTCATCGAGAGTAATACCGAGATATTTTATGGTGGGAGAATTGCTGATCACCTCGTTATCACTTATTACTCTATTGTGCAGGGTGGTACGCTCGAGTTTAAGATACGGACGTGAATGGGGAGCAGTCGATGCTGTCTTATGGAAGCAAACATATTTAGTTTTAGTGCTGTTTAAGGTAAGTAAGTTATTGGCAAGCCAGTTTGCGATACGCATTAAACCATTCTCTGCCATTAGAAAACATTTTTCCCAGGTTCTATCACTAAAAATTAGAGCAGTATCATCTGCATAACAGATGATCTCTGCCTGTTTGATGGGTAGTGCGATCATGTCGTTCAGGTATATTAGAAACAGTGTGGGGCCCAGAATACTGCCCTGCGGGACACCAAATGATACAGGTAGTGGTGAGCTGACTAAGTCGCCTACTTTGATACATTGTTTGCGGTTTGAAAGATAGCTTTCAAACCATTTACATGCCGTACCTCTGATGCCTAATAGTTCGAGTTTCCTCAGCAAGATCGGGAGTGAAACTGAGTCAAACGCCTTAGCCAGATCAAGGAATACTCCTACGCACCTATCTCCTTTATCTAGATATGACGATACCAATTGTACCAACAAAGTGAGCACTAAGAAAGGATTCTTGGAAATTCCAAGGGGTTAAAATAGGGGGAGTAGCGGGAAACTAATTCTACGCGTACGAAGTCGCGGGCGTCCTCTAGTGTTTCCTCTAGTGTTTTAACCGCAGAGATTGATTCGAGAAGCCTACCTATTCCTCGAAATGGTTTATATTTTTTCATACTTTTTTAATATCTGGTGTATCCCAATTCCTAGCCGATCGCTCTTACCTCCGAAATTAGAAACATTTGAGGAACAATTAACATTCTACTTTTTCAATGAAAAATCGTCACTAGGGAAAGATTTAACCATCCTTAACTGACTATTAAACCTGCCTGAGCACGGGTTAGGTAGGTACCCACTTAAGCTAAGTCAATACATCGAAAGATTCAAAAGTTAATAATTAATAAGATGTCGACAGTCTAGGTATTTAATCTAAGTCTTCGCGTAGAGTATGTTACTTGTCCGCAATAAAATTAACTGAAAATGATCCAGGATATAAATTATCTCAAATGAATATGGAGCCATGATGACTTGATGATAAGCGTCGTCGTACTCACCGTATCAACAAATACAAATGCAAATCTCCAGCCCCCGTTCATTATATTATCAGAAACTATACTATGGTCTACTACCTACCTGCCAATTGAAATAACTCTTAAGCAAATATAAATTTTCAAGCTCCTTTTAACAACATAATAACAAAAAATATGAATGATTATATTTTGAGAAATTAATCAAGGCGTACTTGAAATGTTCAGCACTGACTGTCTTAAGAAATATTCTTATTGTTAGTAAAACATGCCGCGTTACTTTCCCTAATTTTTGCTGATGTTAATAGGTATAGAAAAAAAACAAAAACTAGTATAGATAATACCATTTAGTCTGTTATTTCTAGAAATGATGGTTTTCATTTTGAATAGTGAAAACACTAAGTGCATCGTTTTTTTCGTGGGCGTAAATTAAGTAAGTAAGTATAACGAAAACCTAGCTTTTAAACCCGACTCTAGATACGTTTTGATATTGTCGTCTATGTATGTGATATACATTAATTCATACATCATCCAGTGTGCATCCAGGTCAAAACATTACCCTCCTCCTTTTCCGGCCGTAGGGTAATAAACGTATGAACTTAACGTAGTGTTATATTGTCTTTGAGTATTGCGTATGAAACCTTTGATACAGTAAAAACAGCATATTTTGAAGGCAAAATATGCATTAATTAAATTTTGTTTATAACTTTATCTTGGCACTAGAAATGAGGATCTGCCGAGTCCTACTGAAATTCCTCATGGGGTAGCGCAAAAAATTACATGAAAAAATGTCACCTCACTCGCCTAGTAAAATTTACCCCTGCCCATACCATTGGGGGACTCGGTAGATTCTTATTTCTAGTGCCAAGATGAAGTTACAAACAAAGTTTCCTTGATGTACATAATTTGCCGCCTAACTGTCATTCCTACCTAATTTAGTCTTACTTTAAGGAAAAAAATCCATACAGTCAAGGCATACTACTTGTTGCGGGCAGAGGCAGGTGGCGATTTTTCGATTCAGGGATCCAGCTAAATATTAAGCTTAAACCTCCACTCTTCTTAAAAAAACTATGCCGAATGACACCCCAATATGAGAAGTAGGTACCCAATTTTTTTTTTTTTTTAAGATTTTGTTTTTAACTTTGGCCGCGTGATTATTATGTATAAAGTCCATCCATACCAATAGACTAGTCTTTTATAACGTCAAATGGTGTATAGAGATGCCTCTATGATATATAAAAATGCCAAATTACAGCATTCTATTAGGTACCAAGAGTCTTTTAGTTAAACCGCGGACGGACAGAAAGACTGATGGCAAAATTACAAGGCTTCCTCTACGTGGTACTGTTGACCACAGAACCCTAGTGGCTAGTGGCGTATACTTTCCAGATAATTTTTGCAAATTCAATGCATTTATTAAAATTTACTGGTCTACAACTAGTGTAGTTTGACAAAAAGGACTTATAAAATAATGGCGTTTTTCGGGATGAAATTGGCAATATGATTTAACTTTTATCGTATGCCTCATACATAATTTATACTAAATACATCAAGTCAAATTTATACTGATTTTATAGAAAATTATTTATTGGAGCTGGATAAGTTGTAAAAAAGATAGATTCCATTACATTTCAAAATTATTTATAAATCGCTATACTTAAAACTGTCTGTTTATACTACATCGTCTAAGCGATATTTTAAAAAAAAGTACCAGTCATCAAACGTCAAAGAAACGTCAAACTGACTGGGATTCGTGAATTGTTTGTTTTTACGAAAAACACATTAGAAAGTACAAGCAAACATTTTTTATTTATTATTCAAAGTCAATATTTTACAAAAGTAATTGTTTTTATAAAACAAAGCAAATATATCGGAAGTCATTGTAGCATTCATCTTTAAAGTGGTTAGCCTTGAAGTAGATGTCATCTATTACGTTAAATGAGTGGTTGTTTATTTTACATTTAGTGATATTAGTTGCGGATTCCCGATTATATGGCTTTGATGTTTGACTTATGTTTTGTGGCAAATCGGAAGAGGCATGTTTTACCCACGCAATCGGAAGAAGGGTGTGGGATTAGTAGTAGTGAGTTGGATCCTGGCCGCCTGCCTGGCCGTGCTGTGCGCCGCGTCGACGGAGTCATGCAACAAGACGCGCCGCGTGCTCAGCGGCAGCAGCGGCGTCGTCACCGACGGGCCCAGCAACATCAACTACACACAAGTCAGTCCTGCCCCAGACCTCTGCTTGCAATATCACTTCTCAAACTCATTCAAACGCACTAATCGTTATTCTCTTTTAGGACTCTCATTGTGAATGGCTTATTAAGGCAGCTAATAAAAGTCAGTTTATAACATTAAGTTTCCTGCGTATGGGCACGGAGTGTTCCTATGACTATGTGTTTGTGTATGACGGAGACTCCTTTGATTCTCCACTGTTGGGAAGTTTCAGTGGAAAAACAGAACCACAAAATGTCACAGCCTCAAGTGGATATGTAAGTACTTTATAGCTATGCCATAACTCATTCTTACCGAAACATTATAAATTATACTCTGTAATTAAATTCTCATTAACACAAATTTAATATGATTAACACTTTTTAGTGATCTAAACTTAAGTGTATATTAATTTATGTTTTCCTAATAATCATATTTTTGACCACCAGTGTTTTTTAAAATTAAAACTAGAAGTAGGTTTGATTTTATCTTTTCCAACATGACTATTAATGCCTTTAAACATAATTAATTCAATCTCAATGTAACCAAGGTAAAAATGGTTCCAGATGTTAATATTGCTGTATAGCGATACAAACTATGTCCTGGATGGGTTCCGTGCAACATATGCTGTCCATGACTGCCCCAACAACTGCACAGGCAATGGGCTGTGTGTTGCCAACAAGTGCTTCTGTTTTGGAACACGTGGAGGCGCAGACTGCAGCTTGGAACTGTGCCCCAACCAATGCTCAAATAATGGGCAATGCAAGGGGGATAAATGCTTGTGCAAGAAAGGGTAATATGAATATTATTTTTATTTCAAGTTCCTCCGTTAAAGTGATAAATTTTGTGTAATATACTGGGAAATATATATTCATGTATTTTCTTTATTCCATGTATGGCCAGTTCCTTTTTTGGGTTCAGTAGCTATAAGATCCTAAACAGTGTCGCTATTGCCTAACGCACTCGCAATTGCAATTGATTTCAAAATTGAACAATTGTTTTCATTTTATTAGCAGACTCCCCTTCGGACTGTCAAAATGAATGTGTTAGGCAATAATCCCTCTGGTCTATTACTAAGCCTTTGTTGTCTGTCTATCCTTAGTTTAATTTTAAAAGGAGTGGTATGGTTTGACCTTTAAAGAAAGCCAATTGTTATTTTTTTTAAATATATTTTATGGTGGTTCTTTATCAAATAATAAAAACCGAAAGTACAAAAGTAAGGGGGTTCAAACAATTAAGGGGAAAAGTAAGGGGAAACAATTTATTTTGATATTTTCTTGTTTGTTTTCTATGGTCTATACAGTAATACATACAAGTGTCTAATTTGGTGTAATTAAAGTGCAAACTCTAAAGATATAATAAAAAACAGCAACTCACTTTTTTTAAGTTAAATGATTCCAAAACTGTAAAATGAATGTTATAACAATTTCAGTTACTCTGGTGAGGCTTGTTCGTTGAAGAAGAATGACAAGGTTGGCAACAGCTGGCACTGGCTCTCGCGCACAGAGAGCGGCATGACACGTAGGGCGGCGCACTCTGCCGTCTATGTCAACCACACAGACTCTCTATATGTGTTTGGAGGATATGATCTAAATAAGGTCCTAGGATTATTAGAAGTTTACAGGTGAGCAGTGAGAGCTTATTATTTTTGGTTTACTTTCTATTCCGTGTTACTATTATGGATTTCTTGAAATCGTTTTGGCATATATTGTGACAGCATAAACACACAGAATTCGTTAACTAATTTGTTAAAATTGTATTAATTACTTTGTTTTATATTACTTTACTTACTTTATTTTGTGTAAACTATTTTGTGATTGTGATTTCTCTGTGTAAAGTCAACGACTATGGGTTTGAAGGTACAGGCTCAGCCTAGTTCTACCAGATACTGCTTTATTCGTAACTATGTGACTTGTTTAAATAAAAAATATTCTTATACTTATTCTTCTCACATAACTACCTAGTCAGGCCATAAGTTCTGTTACTAAAGTTTATTACAATTTAAAAAATAAATTAAAGGAGTTTTACATAAACCTGTATATTAATCAAAACTTTGATTTATATAAAATAAAAATAAAAATAATGTATTCTAAAAATATTGCAATTATTTGATGTACGAGCTTGAAGTATTCCCTTTCGGTACTAGGTAATCATAGTTTAATTTACGTACGACGATGTACTGATAACGGCGACAACTTTTGTGAGAGTTCTTGTAGAGAGTTCAAATTTGCGTGACATATTGAACAGACTTTTAGCTTTAAATTCTGATACAAATGTATTTCAAGCACTAAGGATCCGCAACAATTTGTAGTAATACGAAAAACACACCGAATCTCTTGCTTCATAAGCTGGAATTGAGTCTTGTTGAGAAGTATAATGTTGGTCTCTAAACATACAAAGAGATAGGATGTTTTATAATATTAAACAAAAAAAGTTCAGTGGTAAACAAAAACTAACTATTAAGCGTTTTTAAAAAGTGAAATTTACAGAAAAGTCATGCGTAATTTTATCGATCTCGGCTGTGAATGCTAAAAAATCGTATCATAAATTGCGGCGAATATATAGAATGATTATTTGTTCTTAAAAAGGTACATTAATTGAGCCTTTAATTTTTATATATATTGAAATTAAAAAATGGACATTAATTAGTTTTATTTGTCTCAACCTAAGTAACAGAACTTATGGCCAGACTAGGTAGTCTACAAGTCTTCTACATTGCAACAACATCATTGGTAACAGACTTGCTCTCTGTCAGCATAATAAAAGATCAACACAATCACTCTGATACGATACCATACGAGGTATAATAAGCCAACTCCATCCTATAGGAATAATAATTTCAATAATATGCAGGCTCAACGTGAATTTATTTTTAATTTCAGGTTTTCAAATAGTCAGTGGTATGATGAAAATGGAAAAGTATTACGTAGATATCCAACAAATGAGGAAATTGATCAATCTTTTTTGACACTTTTTACTAAGGTATGTATTTATTGTATACTGTTTTTATATTTATTAATTTAAAATAAGTTTCTTAAACCAATCATTCACCTTGAATAATTATGACTAACCTCAAAACGACCATCACAAAGAGAGCAACCTCATGAAAAATTCAATAATGCTTATAATGATGTCTGATCTTATCGCAGCAACAACTGCAACAATAGGTTTTATACCATCAATTGAGCATCGCATAAATAGTAATCTTCTTTGTGTGTGGTTTCATTTCAGGGTAATATCGACGGCAGCTGGCAATTAGGAAATAGAAGCTCATTGTTTAATTTACTGTTATCTTCTGTCCATGACAAAACCACATTACCTCTAATGTATTCTCACTCGCCTACACCCTATTCGGAGAGTTATTTGCATTTCACTGACAGACCTGACTTTTCTAACGCTATAATGAAATCAAATGATACTAAACCTGAGCCGAGGTATGGACACGCGGCCTGTGCTTTTGGGACTGGTTTTGTCCTGTACGGGGGAAAGCTGTCAGATGGAAGCTTGTCTTCAGAGCTATGGTTCTTTGATGCTGAAACGAATCAATGGACACTGCGAGCCTTGAACTCTAGTTTTTTACCGCCCGGGCTGACGCGGCACACGCTGACGGCCGTCAACGACGAACTCTACCTCTTCGGCGGTAGCACTGTAGACGGAGAATTTTCTTCAAGGTGGGAATTTTTGATTTAAGACAGAAAACACACACTCGTTGATCACATAACGACCACCTCGCAAGAGGTCTTTATCTCGGAATTACTAGGTAGCAAAATGACTGGGTATTTATATTACCACAACATTGAAGACTAAATCTGTAAATAATAAGGTAGCAAAACGTCTACAACGCAAATTTTTCGTACAATCAGTGCTATTTTCTTACTGTATATACATACATATATATATATACATTCGAAAGCATAAAATTATAATCCACGGTTTTGTTCTTAGAATGAAAGTGTTTCACCTTAGCTAAAAAAATCACGAAGAAAAGAAGAAAAAGAAACCATGGGACTGCTCGCTTCGTGGGCAGTCACTATCAGCTAGGCTAAAACTATTGCTTTTTAACCGACTTCAAAAAAGGTGGAGGTTCTATGTTCCACTGATTTCTTGTTGAATTGAGGACCGATTTTAAAAACCCCATTTGGTTTCATAGTGTATACTTTCGAGGTGGTTCCATTGTTACTAAATCTGAATCTGATGAGAGGATCCGTGAGGATTTGAGGGACCTCCTCAAATATTATATACATATAGCGATTTTAGTATTTTTCATCACACTTGCTCGTAAATGGTGTTATTCCATGCCTGTATACAGAAGGACAATGGCCTAAATTGTTCCCGCGGGAATTATGGCGAGTTTGTCATCCCTAGGGAGTAATGACTTTCTTTTTAAAATTTGCAACTCTTTCGTACATAATTTCTGACTAAGGAGGTTTAATTTTCAGCCAAAAATTAAATCGGTTTCTAATTTCATCTTTAAAAATTAGCTATAGACTAACTTACATTACACAAAACCTATACGCTTCATTAAACTTCATTATTTTTATACCTATTTCAAGTTTATATCAACATTTATCATTAATTTTAGTAATTATAATTTTTTATCAAATTGGCTAAATCTGGCTCGAATCCAGGTCGAAACTAAACGCAGTTATTATCTGTGGTAGAGGTCACAAAAAAAATATCGTTTCTATTTACGTTCCCGTTCGTCAAAAGTTATTTCTTTATATTTTGAAGAGTTAAAGTGTTTTTCCTCGCAAATGTGATGAAAACCATTGTGTGTATCACAGGCAGTAAGGGGATTACTAACTCGAGTCATTAAAAGCCCTCCGCCTTCGGCGTCGGGCTTCTAACACTCTCGTTAGTAATTCCCTTCATACTACCCTTGATGCACAATGTACTATTACAAGCTTTTATTTAACTTGGAATGTATGTATGCATGTATGTACGGGTCAAATCTATCAAATTACATTGGACCCACTTCCCGTAAACGGAGTGGGCTGAAATTTGGACCATTTATGTAAACATTGTAAACCCGATGACTGCAATATTTAATTGTTTAAATATTATAATTGTTTCCTTGCGGCGCGCGGCGTTGCTTGCGGCGAGCTTGGGATGTCTTAATAGTTTCATATCAACTAACAAGTGGGACTAAATATAATGTTTTAAAAAGCAAAAAACCGCCTTCAAAAACGCAAAAAATTACTATTTGTAAAATAGCATGTTTTAACCAAAAGTGGACTTTAGTTGGACTGACCTGCTACCAGCCATTTTAAAAGAAGTTATATATAAAACGTTTTATTTGTTTTTCAATTGAGATTTAAACTTTTGCAGAGGTTGTCCTGCGATTTCGGGCCAACCGAGTACTTAATTTATGTTAATGATATGTGTAACATTTTCCGCGGGGGTTCCGTATACCAATTTGCTGATGACACATGTCTAGTTGCTGCCCATCAGGACATATACAGAGCTCAGGAAGAAATGCAATATAACTTTAATCAATTGTGTAAGTGGGCCCACGATGTAGGTCTAGTAATAAATGCTAGTAAAACTAAAGTCATTCATATACACTCGGCCTACACAAAGGAGACGCGGATCCCTAGAATAGTGGCGCACGAGCATCAGTGCCTGCACGGCGCACGCCGCGAATGCACGTGTCCGGCGCTCGAGCTCGTACATCAGCACAAGTATCTGGGTCTAATTATTGATAGTCAATTTAGCTGGAAACCACACATAGACCATATTTGTTCCAAACTGAGATCCATCATGGCTAACCTTTCTATATTAAAATATAAATTACCTTATAAAATCCTACGGCTGCTTTATCTATCGCTGGCGGATTCAATCGTTTGTTACGGAATAAGTAGCTACGGGCGGACTTACAAAACCTACCTGGAGCAAATATATAGAATACAACTTGCGTTAATAAAAAAGATAGTACCGGGTAAAATAAAAGCCAAATATGCTGAGGACTACTCCGGTTTGTTTAAACATTGTCAATTTGTAAATGTCTTCAGTAGGTTTTGTTTATCGTTGCTCAGTGAAGAATGTTATAGTATTCCGACACTTGAGCGGAAAACGCGGCCCGAACGGCTGCGTTGTCTTGAATACTTACCTGTATACCAATTGCCAAGTAATAAGAATGTGTACGGCAGGCGAACCAATAAGCATGTGATCCCATTAATTCTTAACACCTTACCAAATGAATTGTTAGATAGTCTGCATATAAATAGTAACAATAGTGTTAAATTTAAAACTTTAATTAAGAAGTATTACCTGGAATGTACAGCACTTACAACATTAGTTTAGTGTAGTAACCTCTTATGAGAAAAATTATTACCGCGGGCCTTACCACGCGAGCTCGCCGACAATTACATAAACCATCTGGGTTTTCAATAGTGGCTAAAATGTACACTTACTACATGTTCTATTTTTAAGTTTGAAAATAAATTAAAAAAAAAAAAAAAAAATTTAGTCCTTTTGCTACTCAGCTAATTTGGAAAATATAATCATTATGATATCGATCCGTTTGGATGTAATGTTATGTATGATTAGTTTCGTAAAGAAAATTGTTAATACATTACTGAGGACTGCTAACTTTCCTGTCCAAAGTCGGCGCTCTAGACTTTTTATTTAAGTAAGTTAAAGGTTTACATTGTTACACTGCCTGTGTGACTCTAAGTAATAAAATATGACTTTTTATTTAAGAAACTTAAAGGTTTACATTGTTACACTGCCTGTGTATCTCTAAGTAATAAAATATGGAGTCGTGACAAAGTTTTGATAGAAGCTTGTGTTAATATGATTGTGTAGTAAAGTGCATGTGTTGCGTCGCCAGTTTGTACAAGATACGGCTGAGCTCGCCGGAGGAGGAGGGCTGGGCGCGAGTAAACGTGCGCGGGGGCAAGGAGCTGGACGTGCGCGTGGTGGCGCACTCAGCCGTGTACCATGCTCCCGCGCGCTCCATCCTTATCTACGGCGGCGTCGTCGCTAGCGTTGCCAGGTACAATCTCGCGGCCTATGATCTCTGACCCTAAGAGCTCATTTAAGAAGATGCGGTGTGTTGCGTCCCCTGTCACCCCGATGAAGTTCCCAACTCAGTATAACATAACCCCCGCGCTATCAATATCACGGGCCACCCGCCGCGCTCTCCAGACTGGCTTATGTCCATACGATACACCAGTCCTATATATTGAGGCAATGATTAGTAGCTCCGTTCTTTTCTCTCGCATGTACCTAATTTTGCCTACATTATTTATCTTAATTCCTTACTTTTGTAAAGAATATCATCCGTTTTGTAGATATAATAAACCTAACCTATAACCTATGCTTGTGTTGATTTGATGTTTGTTGATATTTTCACAGGTTTTCAAAACTATCCGATAGAATGTTTGCGTATGACATCGATAGTCGCCATTGGACCGAAATACATTACCCCAGGGCGCCGTTACGAGACACATACGTACCTAGAGAAAGAGCCTTTCATACATCGACTATAATTGGTAAATACGAAATGCGTGTTTAGAATAAGAGTATTTAAGGTCATATTCATTAGAAATGACAAGAGATGTAAACAAATCAGTACTGTTTGGCATATAACCTCAATATTTCTGCAAACCAGTTTTGTTTTGTTTTAAACCTATATTTATTAGTTATTTAGAATTTAAAAGTAACAGTCAAGCGTGTACATCATTCATTAAGTATACGTCATGCGATGTCCAACAGTACTTCATTATGGTATAATAATGGTGCATACGTCCGTTTGGTTTTGTGTACATCTTTTATCATTTCTATTGCCGTGTTAGTATGGAATGTTAAAAACCTCACCCTGAACGTTTTTTTTAGGAAATTATCTGGTAGTTTTCGGTGGTTATTCTCACCGTCACAACAGAGAAGAAATATGTTACGACGGACAGATGTATCTCTATCACCTGGGGTGTCACTCCTGGATCCAATCTGAAGTATTGGGAAACCCTCGCGAAGCTTACCCAAAAAGACAGGGAGTTTTTGCTCACGCTGCCGCTTTAAAACCGCCATCTACGTTACTTATCGCCGGTGGATATCACGGGAACGTCAATGGTAAAGTACAAGATATCAGCTCGGATGTTTAAATTGGAATATAATCACTTAATATAATGAACTTTTTGTTTGGTGAACCTGGAGTCAGAATTATTAATTTCCGATTGTGTATTTAAGGTGACCTATTGGCGTATGTGGTGCCAAGTTGGCAAGCAGGGATCAGTAACAACGACCCTGAGTCGGCGTGTCCGCGTCACCAGAGTCTGCCCGAATGCCTCGCCGACCCAGAGTGCGGTTGGTGCTCTGCTGATGATGTACGTGCCAGGGTTAGGGTAAATTTAATAACCATTGTTTTTTGGTATTTTTGCTGAGTTCTCGCATTTTGCAGACATGCTATGGAAGAACAATAGGCTCCAATTGTACTACAAATCTACAATCTATCCGATGTGGGGGGATATGTCCGGCCCTCGGCGACTGCCACGCGTGCCTCATCCACGGCCCGTCGTTGGACCGACCGAACAGGACGCGGACCGCTCTTCCTTCCGTTAGCACAAAGCTCGGTCTCCACCAGTGTAACTGGTGTGTTCAAAATGCCAGATGTCATCATAAAGACGGTACGATTAATTATCGAGTGCCATTACATGCTTACGTTCGATCACTCGAGATGTTTTACCTCTCGATTATACTTTACAGATAACTACGGCGTCTGCGGAGAAGACACGCCGTCGCAAACCCCGGGCTGGTGGGGCACCGAAGGCACCGAAGTGTCGACTCCTGACGAGTGCAAATATCTAGACAGACGGCCCGGGCTGACTTTCCTGCGATACCAGCAGCCGGCGGACTGGAACCACCCAGACGCGGTGTCGGTGGTGAACGCCACCACCGTGGACTGGGGCACGGGCGGCGGCAGCAACCACATCTTCAGCGGCGCGAGCGAGGCGCGCCTGCGCGGGTACCTGCGCGTGTCGGCCCGCGGCGTGGGCGACGCGCTGCACGCCTGCGCCGGGTACGCCAACGTGTCGCTGCGGCTGGCCGGCGCGCCCGCCGCCAACCTGTCCGCGCAGCCCGCCGCCTGCGCGCCCGTGGCCTGGCCCGACGCGCCGCGCCTGCGCCTGGCCGTCGACATGCTGGCCAACGACTCGCTGCACCCCGGCCTCTACCCCTCGCACCACCACGCCAAGATGGAACTTCTTCACAACAAATCCACGGAGAGCGCTAAGGTCATAATTCATAATATGTAGCTGGCGCGCTATACCTTCCGTTTATACTTGTTTCGGCGTACCTACTATAGGTTTTGATAATATTAGGGTAAAAATCATTAAGATTTAGAGTTATAAAATTAGAAAAGTTTCAGTTTTAGAAAGCTACCCATGAAACGACTTACAAACACCTATGCAATACCTATTTAGAGACATAATCGGTACTTAAGTATACTTAACTTAACTATATATTGTTCTGTTTCGTTATAGGTGTTCACGTTTGAGTTCCTAGAACCATTCGCAGACGGCGAGTGTTCGTCGTACGACAACTGCCTGCTGTGCCTGGCGGACGCGGAGTGCGGCTGGTGCGAGCTGACGGCGCGCTGCGTGCGGCGCACGGAGCCTTGCGAGGCGGCCGGCGACTGGCGCTACCTCACCATGCAGCCGGCCGCCTGCGCCAACTGCTCCAACTACATCAGCTGCGAGCGCTGCGTGGCCGGCGACTACTGCGAGTGGTGGGCGGACGAGGCCCGCTGCGCGCGCCGCGGCCGCGCCGCCGGCGCCGTCGTGGGCCTGGCCGAGTGCCCCGCGCCCTGCCGCACGCGCCTGGACTGCGAGCACTGCCTGGACGAGCGCGGCCGCTGCGTGTGGTGCGAGGCCACGCGCCAGTGCTTCAGCTTCAGCGTGTACACCAGCGAATACCAGTTCGGGCTGTGCCGCGAGTGGCTCGACCGCGCGACGACGGCGCCCGCGCCGGACGACGCGGCGCGCCGCACGGGCACGTGCAAGTCGTGCGGCGCGCACGTGCAGTGCGCCACGTGCCTGCGCAGCATGGGCTGCGGCTGGTGCCACTCCTACGAGAACCCTATCGTGGGTGCGTGCACGGAGGGCGACTTCACGCGCGCGCGCTCCGACTGCGCCGCGCTGCTCAACGTGTCCGCGCCCGACGCGGGCTGGGCGTACGCGCAGTGCCCCGACGTGGACGAGTGCGGCCTGGGGCTGCACGACTGCCACGAGCACGCCGAGTGCAACAACACGCACGGCTCTTACACGTGCAAGTGCAAGCAGGGGTACAATGGCGACGGCCGCACGAGCTGCGTCCAGACGTGTATGCACAACTGCATCCACGGCTACTGCCTGGGCGAGCCGTCGTACATCTGCCAGTGCGACCTGGGCTGGACCGGCGCCGACTGCTCCATCAACTGCGGCTGCCACAACCACTCCACGTGCCGCGGCGGCGTGGGCCGCTGCGACGAGTGCCAGGACTGGACCGAGGGCGAGTTCTGTGAGGCCTGCGGGCCCGGCAGCCACGGGAACGCCACCACGGGCCAGGGCTGCCGCCGCTGCGACTGCAATGACCACGGCGACGAGGCGCGCGGCGTCTGCGATGTCACCACCGGCGAGTGCATCTGCAAAGATAACACGGAGGGACAGAACTGCGAACGCTGCAAATCTAAGTTTTACGGTGACCCTAGACACGGGGGTAGATGTTATTACCAGTGCGAGCCCAGAGGAATGCTCAAAGCGACGCAGACAGAGGGTATAGGTTCTTACAAAAGCGACCCGGACATAAAAATTATCGGTCCCTCGAAAGAATGCCTCTGGATCATATCAGCCGGAGATATAAAAGATGCAATAATTCAGTTCACTATAAATTCTTCAACTTTTAATGTACCTTGTGACGAGAACGCAGTTTACGTTTACGACGGTCTCGGGGGAGTGCCCGATATGAGCAATAACCAGCAGAGTCAGCTGCTGGGAGTTTTCTGTAACGGCGCGTCCTCGGGGATCGTGGAGGCGCGCAGTGGAAACCTGACGGTGCACTACAAGCAGGGCCAGATCGAGCAGGGCTTCGAGGGAGTGTACCGGTCCCTGGCGTGCGACCTGTACTGCCCGTGGCCGCGGGTGTGCAGCAAGGATCACTGCGCGTGCCGCGAGGGCTTCGCCGGGCCTGACTGCGAGGTGGACATCTGCCGCAACAACTGCAGCCTGGCCGTCGGCGCGGGCTCCTGCGACACCAGCTACGGCAGGTGCCTCTGTAACGAAGGCTTCGGCGGAGACGACTGCTCTATCAAACTTGATAAAACGCAACTCGTCTTTACTGAGCTCTTTAATTCCGAGTACTTGACTGATGGACTCGATCACTTGAGAAAAACGCTTCCAAGATTTGGCCACAGTTTAGTGGCCGACAGACGCGGTCTGTGGATGTTTGGCGGATACTCCCTGTCGCACGGTCCATTAAACGATATTAGATTTTTTGACACGAAAAATAATACTTGGATGCAAGTAACGGTTGAAGCTACTCCTGATGCCAAAATGCCTGAAGGTCGATACTTCCATGCGGCAGAAATTTATCATTCTAAACAAAACATTTACATCTATGGTGGACTCAGTTTGCAAGAAAAGAATGGACAAAATAAAACTCTTGGTGATTTCTGGCAATTCAGCTTGAAAGATCAAAGGTGGAACATTATCAACAATAAAGAGAAGCAACCTCCTCCATTAGCAGGACATACATTGACGCTGCAGAAGTATCAGGATTATGAGAGCTTAGTTCTGATCGGAGGTTTCTCTTTAGAAGAAGGAATGATGGCCGATATATGGGAATTTGATCTTGACAATGATAAGTGGATTAAGTTAAACTGTGGGGGTTCGAAGCCGGTGGGTATTATAGGGCACAGCACAGTCTACCACGCTCCGTCGCAAAGCTTGTATGTTTTTGGGGGAATTCTATATTCGTACAACGGGACGATGCTTTCTAACAAGCTATTTTCCCTTCACTATCCTACGAAAAAATGGAGCGAGCTGCCGAATTTCCCGCGGCGTAATCATTACTTCGACAACCTGCCGCAGCCGGCATACCTGCACTCAGCCATCACGACCGACGACTACATGATCGTATTCGGCGGCCGCAGCGACCCCGACCGCCGCTCCGACTCGCTCATCGCCTACGTCTACAGCTGCAACCAATGGGTCAGACTCGTCAAGGGTTAGTCAATCTCAATACACGTATTCCCCATGTCCAATTTAGAAAAAAAAAAGTATTGTGTTTAAAATACAGAATAATTCTCGATCAATACTACTAATGATAACGGTTAAATTCGCATCATGTATGACAGTGTGACCACGATTTGTTTTGTTTCAGGTGTAAGTATCGTAGGGCACCCGCCGCCGCCCACGATAGCTCACGCCATGGCGATCGACGTTGAGTCGGAGAATGACGGGTACATCTACATCATCGGCGGCTGGACCGGCAGCGCGCACTGCCAGGTCACGCGCATCTCGCTGCCTGAGGACCTCTGCTCGTTGTGGAGCTCGACCAAACTCGAGTGTCGAAGCCAAATGGGGTGCAGTTTTTGCAGTTCAGGGAACTATTCTAAATGCTACTCGGTCGATAAGCCGGGTTGCGAAAACAACGATAGAGTATCGACGAACTCTGGGGAAGCGTGCGACATGGAGTTGATAGCGAGACGCGCTTGTGAGAATTTTACCTCGTGTACTTCTTGCCTGGCGGCGTGGCCGCTGTACCCGGAACAGAAACCGGCTTGTCGCTGGTGCGAGTCGTGTGCGGCCGCTGTTGGTAAGTTTAATATTTTATTCGGAAATAGATCACCTTAAATTCTGAATTGAGTAACATAACCGGGTCTTAATTTATAGGGGAATGTGTTCCCACGGACGAGTCGTGTACCAGCATCAAATGTAACGCTGGTACGACGTACATCAGCGACTCCGGGCAGTGCCCAGAGCACCGCTGCGTGGCCTCAGACTGCAAAAAATGTGTCAACGATCAATGCACTTGGACTCGCAATGCTGTCAGAGAAGGTAGTTACAATGACGAATAAAATAAATGTATAGAAAAACAAAAACCCGCCTTCAATAATGCAAAAAATAATATTTTAAACCAAAAGCCGAATACAGTTGGACTGACCTACCTACCATTTTATAAGAAGTTATTTTTTGCATTTTAGAAGGCGGGTTTTTGTTTTTTTACCTTTTATTTTAATACTTTTTAGTGATATTTTTCCTTTTATATAGTCCCACTTCTCAATTAATGAGAAACTATAGAACATTTCAAGCTCGCCGCAGGCAACGCCACGGCAATATTATAGTCATATTTAATACCTAAATTTGCTTCGTCATAGTCGCTCAACTACCTTAATCGAGATATCGTATCACCACCCTTGAAATAGGTACCGTTAAGGAGTTCCCGTAGCCATCCGTGAACTTCATCATTAGTTCCACTTCACCATATAGTAGTTTTCAAACGCAAATGCACGAGTTACAGTGAAAAATACCGAAATCGCTATGGGTGTGCCTATAATATTTGAAGAGTTCCGTTGATTTTTCCAAGATCCCACCATCAGATCCTGACGTATTGACAATGAGGCCAACTAGAAAGTATACTCATTAAAATAACGAAAACATTTTTCAAAATCCTGTGGTCTTCGAGTAATCGGGGCACATACAGAAATAAAAACAAGTATCCCGACGAATTGAGAACCTCCTTTTTTTTACCGACTTCAAAAAAACGAGGAGGTTCTCTATTACTCGGGTTTTTTTTTAAGTCGGTTAAAAATATTACCGCTTTTGGGTTGTCTTTTAATTTTTTATACAGCTATATAATACTATTTTTCTTAGGACAACTGACAAGGGTTTCCGAGGATCCAATAGAACTTTTCAACTGGACTTGCGCATTGATAGAGGAGCAAGGCCGAGATAGTATCCGTCCGAAAACAAGAGAGGACTGCCCTAACCGATGCCACACGTACAGCGATTGCCAGTCGTGCTTGAGCTCCGACGGGGGCGAGGGCGGCTCGGCCGAGTGCCACTGGGCGACATACCTCGGCAAGTGCATCTCGCCCGCCTACCAGCCCGTCTACTGCGCGGGAGGGGTCTGCGGGCTGGTGCTGACTAAAGCGGACAAGAACAAATGCCCCGCTCCCTGCGACACCTTCGAGCAGTGCACGGAGTGCCTGCACCACTCGCACTGCGGCTGGTGCGCGCTCGAGGGCGCCAACGGCGAGGGCGTGTGCGCCGAGGGCTCCATCGACTCGCCGCTCGAGTACTCCACGCGCACCTCCTGCGCGGCGGTCTACTCCGCGGCTAACCAGCTCAACGACACTAACGACACCTTCTCTTGGCACTACACGCGCTGTCCTCCAGAGAATGAATGCGAGAACAATCACCATCAATGTAACGCAGAATCTGAGGTATGTTGTAGGTTTTTTCCCAATATTTTCATTACAATTAAATTTCAGAGCAGAAAATTCTAATTTACTACCAAAAAGTTTCGGTTTTTAAAGTATTCAATTCTTTACCATCCCCATTTTGCATATTATTTTCTGTATGCTTACTTATCGAAAGCCTATGTAATGGGTTCGAGTTTAAGAAGTTTTGTTGGAGTCTGGGAGTACAATTATCGACGTAGCCCTATTGCAACGGCTATGCTGACGACCATGTCCAGAATCAGTGTAGGTTTGTATGTGGTTTCGAAATAGGTACTGTAATTAGTAGTTGACGAAGTTTTATTTGACTACGAATACGTGTGAATATAGTGAAGAAGTGATGTAAATGTATACAGTGTGTGGCCCAAAACCGGGGCGAAAAAAGTAAATGGGGATTCTTTAGAACATTTCAATGAACTATCACAAGAATCTAATATTACAAAGTCTATAATTTTGGAGAAAACAGCCCACAAAGTTAAAAATTGTAGGTAATGTATTTTCCCGTCCCGATATCGTCGCTTGGTCGCTTGGTACGCGGTATGTCTGAGTACAGGGTGCCATTGACAACACGCGGTAGATTTAGAGGTGTTTGCATTACATTGAATTTGCGATTAAGTTTGTTAGAAAAAAACTGAAAGTTAAGTTTTGATTTTAATTAGGTAAGACCATTATAATGTAATTACCAGTGATCTATAGAGCTCCTGTTTTTAATATTATCCCCGGTTTTGGGCCACACACTGTATATGTGTCGTGTGTTGAGTGTCGGTTGTGCGTTGTGCGGCAGGTGTGCCGCGACCTGGGGGCGGGGTACGTGTGCGAGTGCGGCGCGGGGCACCGGCGCGGCGAGGCCGGCTGCGCGGCGGTGTGCGCGCAGGGCTGCGTGCGCGGCGTCTGCGTGCAGCCCGACGTCTGCCGCTGCGACTTCGGCTACGTCGGCGCCAACTGCACCATCCAGTGCCAGTGCAACGGGCACGCCGACTGCGAGGGGCCCGACAAGCTCGACCAGTGCCACGAGTGCCACAACAACACTATGGTCAGTCGCTTTTTGATACAGTGTCAATCCTTCCTTCCAGGTAACCTAGGGATTTCCGATGTTAATTAACAAGCCACTCGTTATCCTCATCATTATCGCCATATGCACTGAAAGTCCACCGCTTAAACTTTTGTTTTAGAACATCTCTAAGTATATGTATATTCTAATAGTTAAGACTAATATAGTCTTCGGAAACCTAGTGATTTAACGAGGTGTTCATCATCGTTGGCAAGTACGCTGTTTCGCTTGTACCGCAATAATAATTCGCGTACCTTTAAAATTGTTATTTATCCACATTGAAATGGTGAAGTAGGCTTTAAAAAATATTTTACGATTATCATTAACTATATGGACATAATTTTAAGGCTCGATAAATAATGCCTGTTGATGAAATTTAAATTTTAGGGCAACCAATGCGAGAAATGCAAGCCGAACTTCGTTGGAGAACCGAAAGACAACGGGCAGTGCATCCCGTGCTCGCTGCACTGTCACGGGCACACCAGCATATGCACGGGCGAGACAGACGCGCCGCCCGAGCCGGGCGAATACGAGCCGCGCGCGCGCTGCGTGCGCTGCGCCAACCACACCGACGGGCCGCGCTGCGAGCGCTGCTTGGAGGGCTACTTCCGCGGCTCCGAGAACCTCAGCGACCCCTGTCGACCGTAATAACACTTTCTACTTTCTGTTCAAATTTAGTATGAACCAAGGTCCAGCATTGATTGAGAGCTGGAAACAAACTTGAAAGCATTCGATCGCGATCCGAATCGCTTGTCAAAAAAATAAGTGTTAAATATTTATCGGTATCATTTTCGCTACCCTTAAATTTCAAGACGTTAGCTTGTATCGAAATTTATATTAAGTATTAAAGTAGTAAAATAAATATAGGATTCTAATGGTGAAAGAAATTTTCGAATCCGTTCAAACAAACAAACAATCAAATCTATCCTCTTTATAATATTATTAGAGTAGATTATACTAAATTGGTTTGAATATTTTATGTGAGTAAATTTAAAAACACGAACCTTTACGATTAATACCGAGATGTCCCGAGTGTCAAAGTATGGAAATAATCGCACTGTATTTAGTTTACTTTTCAGATATAGCTCATGCAATTCACGATGGCGAGTGGGCTTTATTAGTGGTTGAACGTGTACATGCACATTGCGGTAGTGTGCGTGTCTGACGGAGCGATCAGTCGCGAGCGCGCCGTCGCTCAAGTCACTTGTGCATATTGTTTCCACGACGATAACTGCCACGAAGTACCGTCAGCATGTCATTATGTTATTTATAGTGAGGTATAATAAAGTATTTTTATTCTAACATATGCTAAAATAAAAATAGGTAATTAATTTAGAACTGTGGGGCCTATTCGTGTTTATTGCGTCCCAAAACGTGGATAAAACATTCGTAACTTTCTGACAAGTATATAAGTGCGAGAGTGAAGGATGTTTTATCCACGTTTTGGGACGCAATAAACACGAATAGGTCCCACAGTTCTAAATTAATTACCTATTTTTATTTTAGCATATGTTAGAACAAAAATACTACACGTACACGGCCCTTATAAGCCCTCTGAAATAAATAAAAAACCTACAGATAGATTTAAATAAAATAAAATTGTACGTAATTTAACGACAGAAAATACGAAGACATTACAAATGATACCTAGTTACATCAATTTCGTAGAAGATGCAACCAAGAAGGTGCATACATGACTAAACAGTTCGCATATCACGTCAAGAACACAAATAGTATGTTGTTTTCAATGTTTTATCTTATTTTATATTGTTTGTAGGGACGACCAATGGTCGCTAAAGTCTTTCACTTTCTTCAAGAAGAATATAATTTTCTCTTTATTTTTTATGCTTACCATACCCGCTCTCGCTGTTCCGCACACTTTGACACGTATACAGATATGTGTTTACCACAAGTAAAGCCCACTCGCCATCATAAATTGCATGAGCAATGGCTAGAACCCCGCTAAATAGGTTCAATAGTAGATTGATAACCAAGGGTTGAAAGTGACCCATTTCACCCGAGATATTTCTGGCGCTCGAACGAAGTGAGAGCGCCAATAGTTCGAGGGGAAATGGGTAATTTCACCCGAGTTAGATACTCTACTTTTCATTTCGACTGTGAGGAAAAAAGACACGGTATACCTAAATATATTTAATCTCGTTTCCCGCTTTATCTATTGAAATTTTTTTTTTCTAGATTCATAAAAAAGTTAAAATACACATGCTGCCAACATTAGAAAAGTTAAATCGAGTTGGTCACGGCCAAGGAGCATGACTTCCATCTCATTCTTACCCTAACTAAAGAAAGAGATGGAATATATTCGTGACGTAATAAAGGTCAAATTGCTTGTTTCAAACGTATGTTCGGTGTTCAACCTCCTTGTTGTATAATAAGCTCCTTGGTCGTGACCAACTCGATTAAACTTTTCTAACGTTGGCAGTAGTGTATTTTCTAGATGGCCATGCCGAAACGTGAAAGAAAAAGTGACATGCTATGCTATCACGGCATTATGTAATTGCGAAAAAAATAGACCAGTCTTAAAATGATTTTCATAATTATGAACCTATAGGCCGTAATAAATACATCGTTTAACGTATAGCCGAGTTTAGATGTATGAAAATCTTTTATTTTAATAATATGACGTAGCTCAATTATCTTAGACTCCGTGGCCAATCGTAACTATTAAAAAAAAATTACTTTCCACCCTAGAGATGAAAACGCAATTTTCCACCCGGCTATCCACCCATTCAAATTAAACTTTCCGAACAGGAGAGATGAAAATAATAATTCTTGTAGCAATGTTGTTCCAATATTAAATGAAGACTTGTCTGAATGTATGTGTGGTCTCGTCTTTGTAGATGCGAGTGCCACGGTCACGGCGACACCTGCGACCCGGTTACGGGCGAGAAGTGCAACTGTGGCAACAACACCGAGAGCGACGCGACGTGTCAGGCCGGCAAGAACTCCGCGCAGGAGTGTTGGCGCTACCAGTGCGTCAAATGTCGCGACCTGTACATGGGCGACCCGCGCAACGGCCACCAGTGCTACAAGACTATCAACATCGAAAACAAGCTCTGCTTCGACGGCAAGTCAATAGGTAAGCGTTTCGTGATCTAGAAAGGCTTTTATGGAGTCACGGCGCTATCGCTACAAGTTCGTTATGTGTTGCTTTTATTAAACTATTTTTTTGTATTTATGAATTGTTTTTGTTGTGCAGATGAGTGCAAAATGAAGCCGCGGCCGCTGTATCCGGGACAAACGGTGTTCGTAGCGGTTAACCCGCGCTACATGAACGTGGACATCCGCGTGGTGGTGGACGTGACGCAGGGCGCCGTGGACCTTTTCCTTAGCCCCAACGACAGCGCATTCGTGGTCTCCGGCAACGGGTCGCGCGGCGCGCACGTAGTGGAGCTGGACCCGGCGTACACGCGGCCGCCCGCGCAGGCGCGCGCGCCCGCCTTCCGCGACGACGGCGACGACGAGCCGCGCGCTACCTGGCACTACGACAAGACCGAGTACACGCTCGCCGACTACAAGGCGCGCGACCTGGCTACGTACATCACTGTGGACAAGCGGCACGCGCTGCTCCGCGTGCGCGACCTGCGCAACCGGCTCGTCCTGACGCTGCCCGAGCGCGTGCACGAGCTCGGCCATACTAAGTTCTACATGATAGTGCGCGCGCGCCACTCGGAGGACGGCGCCGCGAGCTTCGGGCTGGTGTTCTTCCGGCAAGACCAGCTGCACATCGACCTGTTCGTGTTCTTCTCGGTGTTCTTCTCGTGCTTCTTCCTCTTCCTGGCGGCGTGCGTGGTCGCGTGGAAGGCGAAGCAGGCCGCCGACGTGCGCCGCGCCCGCAGGCGGCACGTCGTCGAGGTGACCCACGCTTTGCTTTTAATACTTTTATCATTACGCATATATAGTGTTTTCAGTATACTAATCAAACAACCGAGCATTGACAATGCTCGATTGTTTTTACTTATATGGATAAGTAAAACAAGTAGTGAGACTTGATGCTTTCCATTCCAGGCATAAGCAAAAATAAAAATAGTTATTATTTAGCAATGGCAGCGGCTGCAAAAAAACTTATTGAATTTCGTTATATTCCGCGTTTTTTACTTTCTATCATCATGCTTGGACTAAGATAACTAACTCCAAATACCTCAGTAATTATATGTATTCAACGTATGGCAAAGGCAAACAAATTAATTAACTTTTAAATCTTGTGTGACATGATAGATTTGGGTCTGGTATTTAAAGTTCACTAATCTACCTAAATACTACTAAATCTATCATGTCACACAACTTTTAAAACTTTATTAAATTGTTTGTTAAACAACGAGTCAACTAATAGTGAAACACTCTTACAATAAGTTCTTCCGTGTTTATTTTCCTTTGGAATGTATAACTCATACTCGACCCGCAACGGCCTTTTTCCCTGTCTCTGCAGTAATGTACTATGAATCGTAGATGCTGCATATGGCGAAGCGTCCGTTCGCGGCGGTGACGGTAGTGGTGAGCGGGCCGGGCGCGGGCGCGGGCAAGCGGCGGCGCGCGCCGGACCTGCGCCCCGTCGCCATCGAGCCCACCGGCGACGGCCGCGCAGCCGTCACCACGGTGCTCGTCAGGTAAAATTTTAATGCTCACGCATTCTGCACGCATTAAAAATCGGTATTCTTATAACACAAAGCAGAACGTTCCAGATAAGAACAAAAATTGAAATAATGAAATAATTTGCTTTTACCCTACCAAAATGTATTGAAAAAGTTTTCTTTAATTAGTGGGTGTTCGGGCTATTCCCTGTAGTCCGCACCCCGTAGTTCGCACTGCGAACTACTGGGATTTTTTTTCCCAGTAGTTTGCACCTCCGGCAAGTGGTGCGAACTACTGGGAATTTTTATTCCCTGTAGTTCGCACTGCTTAATTCAACATAACTGTGTTCAATTTCATATGGTATTATAGGAGCAGGAATATAAAAAAGTAATTTTAATTTAACACATTCATTTTAAATTAGACTGACAATTAAAAAAAAAACATTAATTTTACGAAAAATGTAAGAAATCAACATTTTTACTCTATATATATATATATATATATATATATATATATATAGTCATTAGAAATATGTACAGTCGCCATCAGATATATGGTAGCGGTCAAGGTACTCAAATATTTCGGAGCAGCGTTAAATTTCAATATATTAATTACGCTAGATAAGGTCTATAATATCGGCCCATATAATTCGTCATAAATTTAGGAGCAGCGACATTTCAATAAATTCGTAACATACAATTAGGTAAAGATATCGGAACGGACAGAAGTCAAAAATATCGAAGCAGCCAGGATGATCATAAAGATCGGAACATTTATGGTAAATATACCTTTAGTCTCTGTCACATAGTTCATATTTGAATTCGTTACTACACTCATAGACCAAATTAGCGGAACATGCGATAATATAAAAATAGGCTGAGTTTGCAGCTTACTGAATAAGCTACAAATTGAGCTTATTTTTTTTTTTCGTCGTTCTGCTAATTTTTTCCATGAGTAGGTATACAGGGTGTCCGGTAAATAGTGGACTTCCTTACAGGGCTGGATAGCTTAGCTCAGGAGTGGCCAAAATATGATAAATCATGTTTAGTAAAAGTCGCACCAAAAACGAGATATCTCAACATTTGAAAATTTTGGAAATGCGGTACCCTGGTCCACCATTTTCGATGCCGTGGCCACATTTATTAGTATTTTTCAGTTTCGTTTGCTGTGAAAGATTGTTGATTAAATTTGCTATAAGACCTTATCAACGGAATCAATAAAAGTTTAGCAGTTTTTTTTTAATTTTTCAAATCAAATTTAAAGTTTAGGAATCTGAGTTTAACTTGCGGCAAGTTTAACATCGCACGGTGTAAAAAAATGTACCAAGACTTGTAGTGCTGCTTTCCTAAAAATTGGCCTGGTTAATGGAAATTTTAAAATGATATAACAATTGAGTTTATTGATTACAACAGCGAAGTTATTATTAAGTTGGTCCAACAAAGACTGAATTTTATCAAACTAGCGAATTTAATAAACGACTTTTACTTCCGTTTAAAATGAAGTTAACTGATTTTAAATGTTTTAAAAGATAGTTCACCTGAGTGTGAAATGCTACAACTCTACGATAAAAGATAATACTACGACTATTAGGTCGATAAAAAATGTCACATCATCAACATAGAACTAACGACTGTGGAAATGGAATTTAGGATTACAATCATTATGGCAGAAATTAGTTTCTGTTGCATTTAACATTCACGTAAATTGTCTATTAAAACATTTCAAATCAGTCGACATGATTTTAAACGGAAACAAAAGTCGCTTTTTAATTTCGATTGTTTGATAGAATTCAGTCTTTGTTGGCCAAACTTAATAATAACTTCGCTGGTGTAATGAATAAACGTGATACACGTAAAATACTTGAAAGTGACTTCGTTTCTCTGGGTAGAATAAAATAGCTAGGGTTTAGGGCCAGAAAAAAACTGTCAAATATAATTAAATGACGCTATTATTGTTCATAGAAACGCATTCCTTGTACTTCTTTGAATCAAATTTGAACCCAAGACCTTGCACTTTAATAGTCAAGCAACTGTCAATCACGCCACTGACTACTCTAAAGAAATAAATTTATTGTCATTGCGATATATTGGTGCTATAAAAACATCGATTTTAAAGACATTCCCCCTTACTAATAAACGTTGAATAACAGTGTAATTGTTAAACACTGTTTTGTCCTTATCTGTCGAATTCAAATTTCACCATGACAGATAAGGACAGAACAGTGTTTAACAATTACACTGTTATTCAACGTTTATTATTAAGGGGGGTTTAGTTAAAATATCCTTTCAATTCGCAATAGAGACAGAATATATTTGTCACGATGACAAGTCCACACTCTTTTCGGAGCATGTCACAATAATCCAATCTGTTCTTAATTCAAATTGTTGACAACATATTAATTATGCGTGTCTGACTGAAACCTTATTTTAATGGGTCCACCGTAAAGTATTTTGAACTATGTGACACACACTTAAGGTATATTTTCCATAAATGTTCCGATCTTTATGATCATCCTGGCTGCTTCGATATTTTTTACTTCTGTCCGTTCCGATATCTTTACCTAATTGTATGTTACGAATTTATTGAAATGCTCCTAAATTTATGACGAATTATATGGGCCGATATTATAGACCTTATCTAGCGTAATTAATATATTGAAATTTAATGCTGCTCCGAAATATTTGAGTACCTTGACCGCTACCATATATCTGATGGCGACTGCACAAATATTAACACGTATGAAAACTAAAATCAACTCAATCCTATAATACCATATGAAATTGAACACATTTATGTTGAATTAAACAGTGCGAACTACTGGGAATTTTTTTCTTGTGGGATGCTGAGTGTGATAATATGTATTTCATACTCATTATCATTACTTTTGGATCACCTCTTGTAGATAATAGTTTATACACCAAGGGTAGTAAGGCACGGATTACTAATTGAGTGAGTGGGTATTTACGGCCCGACACGAAGCGGAGGGCCGTAAACGACACGAGTTCAGTAATCTGTAGGGTAAATCGTCCATTATGGGCCACCCTTAGTAACTGGCCACTGCAATAATAAGTGTGAGGCAAAAGATCTGCTGATATTTGTGCGATTAAACTAGAATACCTAGATCAGAGTTGCTATACGGACTACTTTCAAAGTATCTTTATGAACGGCGTTTGTATATAAAATTGGTGGCTAGTAACTAAATGACATTTTCTCAAGTGGCCAGTTATTGACAATTTACCCTACTTATCCTCGACTGATATACCTTTATATCAGTCGAGGGTAAGTGAGTGTTTTCGAGTTATCGTGTGAGCGAGTTATTTGAATCTAACGAAAAAGAAATGTAAAACTATTAAAAACAAGCATTATTAACAAAACCATTACAAAATCAACGTATGACTTGGCAGTAGTGTGTTCGACCGAAGTTAAAAACCTCATACCATAACCAAAAAAAATACAGTGGTGGGAACGAGGTTAAGGTTTTTGTATCGTTTTGGACTATTAATTAGTTGTTTTCTTTACGAATCTCGCTGTGGAATTTACATTATCACTGTTTTATTTTCTCGTAATCGAAGTGAAAAATGGAGTTTATAACTAGGGTTCGGAAAATCGGGAGCTAATATACCTAAACTTCGGGCTCAGTCAGTACCTACATCGCGTAGATGTTGACTAATATGGAAGCGGACTCAGTTTAATTTTACTAATAAATTTTCCGGGATTTCCCGGAACATCGGAAATTAGAATAATAGCCATACCAATGTATGAAAGTATTTAAATAGACTCATTTTATATATCCTGTGATCAAAATTGTATGTAATTCATGTGATTTTCATTTCACTGACACTACAGTATTAGCAGACATCAAACGAAAGTTGTATTGTTACTTTTCGTAAAAGTAATGGTATAAAGGGACGTATCTTCGTTAAACCAGTAAATCAAAACAAAATGTAAATTGTACATTACATGCTATGCAAAAGTAAACAGGTAATCAACAAACCGCGGCACACGTGGTATATTTTTGTATTTCCGTCATTGTTTGATGTTTAGCAGGTAAATAAAAAAGGACAGCAAGACTGCAATTGCCTGACATCGGAATCTATTGTTTTAAGATAAGAACTTTTTGAAGGGGTGGGATACAGATAAGAATGTCGCTTAGTGATCTAGGGAAGTTTACGATTAATTCGTTGCTGTGTTTGACATGCTTCGGGTGTCAAATGTGTGCTCTGTTTTTACGTATTCTCAACGGTTACGAAACTAGTATTGTATCGGTTAGTAATTTTCTGCATGATTTCATTCTCGTAAATATATAAAAATATATTACTCTTTTCGTTTTGATTGAAATGGCAGATTCCACGCAGAGTGAAGACATCGCTCAAACATGGAATATCTAATGTATCCTAAGACGGTTTTCCTGTATCTCCTGTACTTCAGGATTTCCATAATATACTGAAAACCACTCAAAAATACCCTGTTTAAAAAAACACGTTAAAAATATTGTTTGTTTGATATTATATTATCAATATTATCATCTTAACACAATACCTATAATTATTTAAGCCCTTATAAATAATATAACGGATTAACACGTGCCTTTTTGATACATTTTGTATGTCGTTAAAACATCTTGTATGTTGAGGAAATTCGCTAAAAAGGCATAACCCAATGACAATTGATACGTATAAACTATTTTCTGATGTTGCATACAATCCCGGAATCCCGGAATTTCAATAATAAAAAATATTATTTTTGAGAAGCCGACTCCATACTTGCTTAGCTTTTTCCGGAATTTTGTTAGTTGTAGGTATAATAGCTCCCGATTTTCCGAACCCTATTTATAACTCGGTCTTAAAACCCATTTTAAACTTAATTAGCCAACCATAGGATACCATAAGTCTGGGGTAAAATGGTTTATTTTATGCCCTTGGGTGTACAATGTAGGTACAGTCACGGGATTTAATTTGGTACCCACCTTAGGTCAAAAGTCAATCTGACATTCTACAACAATAAGGTTGAGTTTCCTAAAAGTTACAGTCACCACAAGGGATTGTTGAGCCTCATAATTTAGCCATGTAATGCAAATCGGGCGTACTCGTGTGACATCGTCGTGAACGACTGATAACGAATGATGACACGTCTATATTCATTCATAATGCAATAAGGTCGAAACTTCAGTTCGATAGGGTTGAAATGTCAAGTTAAGACATTTAAGTAAGTGATAATTACTCGGAATAAATCGGAAATCATCGTTTGCCCTCTCTCCGCCCGGTTGACGCGGCGTCAACGTGGCGTGGTGAGTCCCAAAAGCTCGTGGCCCTGACCAATCATGATATATTATGATTTTTCCGCAGCTATCGTTAGGTTATGTTATAACAATCGTCGCTACGTTACTGTTTCTAGACCTGTAATTGGTTGGCTTTGGGTCTAATCACTCTATTGTCAGGTTGGCAGGCTTGGTCTTCGGGTTAGCCAACAGTTAAATAGGAAGTCAACAGCCAATAACATTCACCATGGTGTTGGTTGACCAATGAATAGGTTGATTAATTCGTTGATAAATCACCCATAGCAACAGCCAATAACGTTTGTCATGGTGTTGACCAATGAATAGGTTGATTAATTCGTTGCTAATCGGACAAAGTCGGCTATATTCGATTGAGGTAAGAAAAATGCTACTACTGTATTCGTCATACGTATTCGTGATTAATCGTCAGTGATCGGATCTCGGATGCAATTTCCCGGGATTTAAGTCCGTTATCTTAACATGGATATGACTTACAATCCCGCGAGTCTCTTTGATACCTACATTTATAAAAAGGTGAATAACTTTTAATTGTAAGTAGTTTACACTATAAAAGTAATAAAATAATATGTAGTTAATAAGGTAATAACAACATTTTTACAGTATAATGTTTTAAAAGTATGTGTCAAATAAATGACCTATTATAGATAGATAGCGAACTTTTTCATTTTGTTTATTTAGTTTAACCCTCGACAAAAGTTATTAATTATTAATAATAAAATAACCCATTTCCCAAAATCCCGGGAAATCCCGTGTCACATCCATGTTAAGCATAACGTTTGAGGTCGTTCACCCCAAATTGCATCCGAGATCCGATCACTGTTAATCGTGTAATCTCGTAAATGCTCGTGAATGCCATTATACTGCAAATTTAAATAACTTCACGATGGCATAACAAATAACTTGACATCTCTAATGACATTGATGACTTCAAGCATATTTTTCTTGAAATGGGTCCCAAATTAAAGCTCGTGACTGTACCTGTTTATCTTAGAGATTAGGTATCTGCGATGAATGAACTAACAAAGTTTTTCCAAGTCATCTGTTAAGTATCAGGAAATGATTTTAGTTTATAGTAAGATTAATACAGTCACCCTGTAAACATACCTTCTCACCTCGATGCCAAATAAGAAATCGAATTAGTTTGTGGACTCTATTGATGTAACTGTAGGTAGGTACTTATTCTTTAAATTTACTTACAGTTCCACACTAACTATTCTAGCAGTACTGGGACTTAAACAGGCTTGATAGATATAGAGACCAACATTTTCGTGTACTTTACTTATCATAATGTTAGTCCTTAAGTAGTAGTTGTTAGTAGTTAGGTAGGTATATCACAAAAATAATATGAGGTTAGGTTTTGACTTTTTTATGAGGTCTGAGGATACCTATTATAAAACATACAGTAGTACCACAAATATAAGTTACAACGATGTACCTGCGCAGAAAGCGTTTTTTAGAAGGTGCGAAAACGTTTTGGGCAATTATAAAAAGCACATATTCAATGATGTGATCACCGTATGGTACGAGGCTCATTGAATATCCAGTTCAAGCTTAAAAGGTCTCGACTGATGAAGTCTACGCTCCGCCCGGCAACGGGTCTAAGTTCTTCAAGATCCGCCGTAAAAAAACCAGCCAGCTCTCGGACTCCACGCTTAGGCTCATGGAGGTGAGGCGCGAGATGATTCTGCAGTCCTCTGGTGACGGTTGTCGTTATCGGCAGCTCAACAGACAGATCTCGAAGTCTCTGAAGCGTGATATACGCCGATTCAATACTAAAAGTATTGAAGAGGCTATTAAGCGTAACAAAAAGGTGTCTGCCAGGGACCTGTCTGTTGGCCAAAGCCAATTGATGAAGCTGAAGACCGACGACGGCAGAGTCATTTCATCCAAACCTGAGCTATTGGCGGAAGTTGAGAAGTTTTATGGACAGCTGTACACGACAACCCGAACACCCGTCTGAAATCTAGCTGAAGACCCGAGGGCTAGGGCAGTGGGCGGGGCACATTGCTCGCAGGACTGATGGCCGACGGGGTCAGAAGGTTCTGGAGTGGCGTCCGCGGACCGGAAAACGAGCTGTAGGTAGGCCTCCAACAAGATGGAGTGACGACCTCGTCAGGATCGCGGGACCGCGGTGGATGCGAAAAGCACAAGACCGGTCTGAGTGGAAAGCCTTGGGGGAGGTCTATGTCCAGCAGTGGACGTCTTTCGGCTGACATTATGAATAGATAATGCTGCATACCACAACACAGTGAAAGAAAAAGCGCCTAATTCAAACTCGAGAAAAGGAGACATGCAGCAATGGCTAAGTAGCAAAAATATACCATACGATAGCAAAGCTTTTAAACCCGAATTGTATGATATAATAAAAAGAAACAAGAAAGATTACATACAGTACTGACGCCATAATGGAGGAGCATGGTCTTAAGGTTTTAAGGTTACCGCCTTATCACCCCGATTTTAACCGAATAAAAAATATTTGGGCACTGGTAAAAAGTCACGTAAGCAAGCACAACGTCAACATGAATTTTACTGAATTGATGAAAATACTACATGAAAAGTTTTCTTCAATCGATGTGGAAGCATGGCGTCGTGTAGTGGATCATGCTATAAAGTGTGAAGATGATTTTTTGATACTGGAAGAAGCTTTGGACACCCGTCTTGATCAATTTGTAATCAGTACTGGCTCTTCGTCATCATCAGATGATAGTGAAGAACACGACGAAGATGATACACCAGATAGTGGCATTGAAGGAGTACTTCCATTAGAATAGATTATAAATGTTATTGTTATTATTATTGTGTCACCTGTCATGTCGCATTAACCTAAATAATGTATATTTGAAGTTTGTATTTTTAATCAGTAATTGGTATAATAAAAATAATATCAGTAAAATTTATAATTATCAATACCACAATTCCTAATTATTTTTTTAGTTTTTATGTGAAAAACAAAAAACAATCTTATCTATGCTCAAACGTACTTTTGTTTATAATACAAAAATTAATATTAGAGAATATAAAAAATAGGTGCACCTTTTTTATTACCACGCAATGTCATGACGCCAAGAGCGAGAAAGCACGAGTTTACCTGTCATTTCATATTCTCCCTTACGCGTAACATCCACCATCTTATCCATTAACCTACCGCCAAACTGCAGTGTTCACATTGTTGTGTTCCGGTTTGGGGATAAGACAGCCGGTGTAATGACTAGCATAGAGGCATTCCATCTTAGTCCTCAGGGTTGGCAACGCATTTGCAGTCTTCTGAATGCGAATTTCTATGGGTCACAGTTTCCACTTACCATCAGGTGGCCTGTGTGCTCGTTGCCTCCTCAATGCCATAAAAAAAGGAACCCTAATAGTGCATAGTCCGCCTCGCACTTGACCAGACCGGGTTGCCTACTGGTTTTGGCCACGCTTCGCCAATGCAATGTACTAGTATTAAGATCGGTGATATTTTATATGTCGTGTTGTGACCGTTAATGTGTGTTGCGGGCAGGCTGCCGGGCGGGATGCGCGCGCCGGTGCGGCTGGCGCTGGCGTCGTCGCTGGTGCTGGTGGCGCGCGCGCCGGCGCCGCGAGCGCGCGCGCGCCGCCCGCCGCCGCGGCCCTCCTAGCCCGCCGCCCCGCGCGTCTACGTCTCCACCCTCTAGCGCCCGTCGCCCGCCGCCAGGGTTATATACGTCTCAGACGCTCCACCAGGACTCTGCGTATGTGCGGCATCCGGTCACTGATCCGTGTGATTTACTAGTGTAGCAAGTTATTGCCAATTATACAAGCCCCGCTCAAATATTATCACGGGTCCGAGTGAATCAGATTTATAGCGATTCAAAGAATCTGTAGTTTTTGACTTGAGAGCCCCCCGGCCCGGCGTCTTGATATAGTTTAATGCGTTGTATTGATGTAATGGGTTATTTTTGCTTCTTCTATTGAACTACGTTTATTGTATTCAATTTCAACATAACGTCCGTCGAAGTTCTATACAAAATTCGTAGTTCTATGAAACGAACTGTAATCGGGAATAGGGTTAGATAACTGGGTACTTCTGAATAATTGACTGTTTGCGTGAAAATAATTTCTTCAATTGTATGTATCTAATATTTTAAGTCGCCATTTTAACGTAATTGGTATGTATCAATATAATGTATAATAACATTAGTTTTAAGCGTAAGAATCAAATTCCTAAAACAAAATAAAGTGGACGAACGATTACATAACATTATGTGTAATATAAATTTGTTATTTATTTACAAGAATACGTGATATTAATTATATCGTAAGGTACTGGTAAAATGTAGACGTAATCGATAACAGTAACACTACTATAACCATTTGTATCCTTAAACATATAAATTACTTAATAGCATTTGCATTTGGCAAAGTGTGAGAGCTACCTCCACTGAATTTGTATGTGTAAACCGACAGGCGTTCTGTCCTCGCCATGCTTGGCCATGTTGATACCTATACATTAATTAATTTTATTTTGGAGGTGGAGCGTTGTTGGTTATTGTTCTGTATATTTTGTTTTAATTAGGGTCGAATTGGTGTCCAGTGTACAAGTGTGTCAAGTCTTGAATTTGTTTACCTAAGTAATAATTACTACCGTTTTTGATTCGAGTATAGCCAATGGAATCAAAATTGAGCGCAAACTGAGCGCGGGTTGTGATAGCCAATAATCACCGAGATGTTTCGATGTTCATTAAAGAAATGCAAGGGGCAAAGGTCCCTGCGGTTAACGTTCAACGTGGAGTGTACACCGACATGAGCATTAATTATACGTATATGTTATTGGCTTATTTATAGAGAAAATATCTCAATAGGCAGCTTCTATTATTTCTACTTTCAATCTCATGATATTTTATTATCAATGTGAATCTCTAAGATAGTCGATGATAATTAGAAATGTTGTCCTTATTTATTATGGTGCATTGAAGTAGTTAAAAATTTAATGTGATATTTCGTTTTACAATATAGCACCAATATATAGTCGAATAATGAATATGTACATATAAAAAACCGACTTCGTCATCTATTTATTCCTCAACCATGCAGTCAAAGGCACTAATATCTTTACACTCAACACATTATTAATGTGCATACTTACACAGAATGTATTGTCAGTGGCATAAAGGCGTGTCGATATATTTTACATCTTTGAAACGTATGTATTATTATGACTTTGTCTGTACAGTCGCTTTAATGTCATTTTTAAACTGCCCACACGAAGTTGCCAAGGGCGTTAAAGTGACAAGTTACTAATGTGAATAGCAATTATGACGCTGACGGCGAATAAGGTTCGGATTTGTTTTTTGAAATCTGGAAAATTGTGACTGTGCTCAATGAAACCAATGGTGGATTGTTGTTAGGAACAGACTTGTAATGGTGATGACGTTGTATATATTTCAAATGTATTGTAACGGGCCAGAGGGTCTACTATTATAATTTATTTTGCGACTCGTAAGAGTCAGAAGCCATATGGTCTCTTTTCGGTTTTGGCATTTAAAACGCTTAACCAACTCCGTACCATTAATAATCATTTACACTTACACACAATAATTTACAATATTGTTGTAACCCACCTGACCTTTTTGGTATCTTTTATGTTAACATACTGCATTTTCTAAATCAAAACACCGAGTTATTCGCATTATTACTACCACGAATTCTTACCAGTAGGAATACAGGGTATTTTTTTCCCATCTGTCCTAGCATTTCCCACCTTTACTATAATTAATCACATACTTATAATAAGGTACTATCAATTGTAGAAGTGATAAACAATGTTTATACATAGATACCATACGCACTCACTACATAACGTTTGATTCAGGCTCAGTAATTGTCGCCTGCTCATTATAAACTATATTTACGACTGTACGTACATGCCATATAAAAAAGACCGGTAGAAATAGAAAAAAATACCCAGAATTATTACCAACGGTAAGACTTATAAAATTGGTATTAATAATAGAGGAAAAAAGCAGTATAGTGGGATAATAACTCAAAAAACTACTTAGGCCGCATTTCACCAAACTGAAATAAGATTTACTACGAGATTACTGTTTACAAATTCGGCGTTTAATCTAACAAATAAGGTATAAGAGCTTATTCTCGTTTGGCCGAATCCGCCCTTAATACGTCTTGGGCTTAGGTTTATAGTTGTCTGAAGTGTCGTGTTACATTTATGAAACTGATACCGTTCTGACACGACACGACACGATACGTCTGACAAGCATAAATTCGACTTGAGACGTACTTCCGGTAGAAGACAATTTTCTATGACTTGGCATTTACTAAACACGTGTTTTTACAAAGTTTTTGTTGTAGTAGCACTTTGATAGTTTAACATTAGCAACAACATGACGGTGATTTATATTAAAAAGCCACTGAAATGTAAAAAGAAAATGTTTATGTTGAAAATATTTACTGTACGAGTATTAGTGCCCATTTGTTGCCTCGAACTTCGAGTTTAAGTCTATATTATTTTGTATGAAAATGCCCTATTGCTTTTTGACAAATGCTGCGGGTAAGAATTATTTAAAAAAATTAACGCATGTGTGTCTTTGATATTAAACAAACTACATACTTTAAAAGTTAACGCCCATAGTTTAGAAAGCGTCGACCTCTGTTTAAGAGTGGCACCCTCAGAACAATACCCCATAAGATTCGTTGATTTCATTTAAGCCAGCTTTCTTGAAGTTTACCTACAGTATATAAGTATTGTGTAAATGGATAAATCAATTATTTGATGTAAAAAAGTTGAAAAGTGTTAAGTAATGTTATAATTTTAAGTTTTAAAGTTTTTATTATGTAAGTAAGAGAGTACTGATAATGTTATAGCTATTTTATTAAGTTTAAAAAGAAAATATACCTGATCCAAGGTAGTCAAGTCCAAATTACATTCCATTATATTATGTGTGTACATATATTTAATTGAGTATTTTTATGTATAATAATCAGGTGTTTAAGAGCTTTAAGGATTCATTTAATGTAGGAAGACATGCTCATTTTAGAAGAACTGTTGTATTAGCTATCAATTTTTAGGGTTGACTTATCTATTTCTAGATAAAAATATCTGACCAATTCTATTACTCTCTTTTTCTGTCACACAACAGAAGGAAAGAACACTGCTAACTTTAACTACTAAACACTTTTATATGAAGGTTAAATAATCAGGGCCTTTGTGCGAGATAGCCGGTTTTCGCCTTTGGCTATGTATATAAATAAAATAACTAGATACAAACAAACCAACTAAATTTATAAAAGTGGTGCACATCACTATTTATCAAGGCTTTTGTTTCTAATCATGTCTGTAGGTTTAAGTTTTAAGGAAAAGTAAACAAGTTTAACTTATTAAAAGAGCAGATGTTAGTTGTTATAAGCGTTATCGTTCTTGAGATGCAGGTTGCGGAACACCATCTTCTTTAGCATATGTGCCCTCTTAATCATGGTATGCGGTTCGAACCTTCGTTGCTATTGTATGAAGTTTCTCGTAATCGAACTATACATGCCAGGCCCTGACGATGGACGTGTTTCCTCGTGGTCCTACTGTATTTATCCTACTGCACAAAAAGTGCACTTACGTTTGGTGAACTGTGGTTGTAAAAGTAGGTAGGTTAGGTTCGTTAGGTATGTTAAGATGCAAAGGGCAAACCGACCAGAAGTAGGAGGCTCCTGGGCGACCTCCTAGGACGAATATAGTGGGACCACGAAGAAACGGCCATTGTTACATTTTCAAATGTTCATAAAAGGAATCATAAGGCATAATAAGAGTGTTGTTTAATAATACTAACAAAACATGATAGAGGATACTGCCATATTGTTGGCACTCTGCCGATTAGCAGTAGTTTGGCACCATTCACGTTATTTCTACAATTGCTAGGTGCCAATAACTAGTACCTATCTTCGATGCCAATAATGGCGTGTTCTCCCCTAGCTTGTCTTTCGAGTTCCTGGACAAAAACTTATGGATCAAAAAGTTGATTGACCCACAAAGAGACAGCCGGCTGTGTCAGCCTAATACTTCATTTAGAGTGGCTTCTCGCCATACCCTCGGCAATTATACGCACTTGTGACATCATAGTTCCTTTTAATTTAAACCTTGGTTTAGTTTAGTCCAAGACAAGCAAAAATCATTTTTAAATTATTGTACTGTTTCAATTATTGCATTTAAGTTAATATAAAATCCTATTATTAAAAATATAATTTCTCAAACAATGAAATGCATAATAATATTTTACTTGCTCAAATATATTTTTTGATAAAATCTGTACAAGACATATGTACCTATCGCTCAGTGAGTATACTTTCTCTGCATTAGAAATCGACGAAGAACACAAATATTTTAGTGTCTTTGATTTTATTAAAGCATGTGACCCTGCGTAATGACCAACTAGCTCATCACAGGTGTCTCACTCATCACAATAAGTATGTCATGGAGTCTCCATATGACCTCTGCTCAAATATTAGTTCTATAAGTACTGATATTTATATATATATAATACAGTTTCAAAACTACCAGATCTAACACAATGATAAATGTGTAATTTTACTATGTTATTAATATACGAACTTTTTTTGAATCAGGGTGTTGACCGCCATGTAATGTTACCCACATGAATATTTGATTGTAATTTTGCTCCTGTTGCCATGTCATGCAATCAGCATTCTTATGTACCTATAATACATTATTCACATACCTATATTAATCCTAATGACAGTAACGACTGGAGGTCTGTTCTACAAATAGATCGGCATTGAAATGGCTAATGCTGACATAGGCCTTCCCCAAAGAACCCACAATGAAAGTTATTATTAATAAATATTATTTTATATGAGTCATTCACTGCCACTTGTATGCCTGATGTGTATAAGAGGCTTTTATTAAACATGGCAGTGAATGTGTTAAGTGTTGTCATCCAATTTGCAGTCTATGCAAAGGTGTAGCTCAAGTCCATGACAGCATTTCCGAGTGGCAATACTTTCATGACATATATGGATCTAATAGCAGTATTATGTGTAAGCAATACATTTTATATATATTTTTGTTTAATCTAAATGTATAAATGTTTATTAATAAAATATACTGTTGGTTGTAGAATTTGTTTAATTTTGTTAACTTGCAATATAATGGTGCATAATTTAATTACAACTTACAAGTTAGGTGAACTGAAATGCATTGTTTTACTGGTCTTTCTGAGTTAAAAGATGTGTCTTTATTTTTTGTAAAAGCTCTTTTTTTACAGTGTCTGGTACCAAGGCTCTGGCTCGTGGAGTTACTCTATTAACCAAACTATCAAATGTCACATTGCTGCCCTCATTGTCCTTGACCATGTCTCTACACAACATCCTTACTTGATCTTTCCATCCGCATTCAATTAATCTTCGTCGTAGTAGTTCCTTGAACCTAAAATAATAAATAAATATTTTCCACTTTAATTGTATTTCATGTCACAAATCTCCAGTTTCAGAATAAAAATATAATATAAATCAGGTGCTTTACCTAATTTAAGTCAGACTAAAGCATACTTTTCATTAAAATAATATTATTTTTTTAGGTGCAAGAGGCCCTAAAGGACATGTTCTTGGGCATTATCAGTAAATGTAAAGTATTGAGACCATACGGCTAATGGGTGCTGTAAGTAAATTTAAACAGCAAAATGCAATTGCATGAATCCACCTACATCTTATCATTATTTTGACTAACAAGTGCTGAATGATGATCTGAACTTGGTTCTCATAATTAGGGTTTTAAATGTTATTATACCTTTTCCAAATCTATACTGGGTGTAACATTTAGATTGGTCAGTATGGGAAACTATAAGACATATGAAGATCTGTTATCAGGCAGTAATCCGAATGTTTTGAGCAATAAAACTATCACTACTTCTATTTAGATATTGATTGTGTGTAGGTCTTAAGCAGCAAATGCTACTATGAGACATGATCTAAAATTAATAAAATGCATTGTTTTCAATACAACATTCAATTCATTTAGGTAACATCATAGTCATATTGACCAATCTAAACGTTACACCATGTATAACCTATTTAAGGTTTACCTTTCTCTATCGCCACTGAGAATAAGGCGTTGATGTGCGATGGTATTATTGACAGTCATTTTTACTACCTAAAACAAGAAACATTTCTATAGCAATCAAATCACACCATCATCATCATCATCAGCTCACTTCCGTCCACTGCTCGACATAGGCCTCTCCCATGGTACACCATGCTTGGTCTAGTGTTTTGTTTCCAACTGCTCCCAACCACGATTCATAGGTCATTGCTCCGAGAGCCTGCCATTTCGTCAAAATATTTTTGGTCAAATGTATAATTTCCCAAAATTTTCATATGCCAAACCAATGTTATACAATTTTTTCACAATTTATTTTATTAGCATTGTGTAGAACCCTATGGGTTAGGTTAGGTTAGTTTTTAAGAAATCCTGAAATATGTACGGATACAGAAAACAAAGCGGTTTGGCAAATGAAAATTTGGGAAATGATACATTTGTACAAAAATATTTTGACGACACAAAGGTAACCATTGCTCCACCTAGCTGTAGGGTGTCCCACATTATGTTTACCAAGCCATGGTCTCCATTCCAGAACATATCTAACCCAATGGTTATTTATGACACCAGCCCACTGCCACTTCAGATCGCTTATCCTTTGGACTATATCCATAACTTTGGTTGTTTATCAGATTGCTTAGGTTCGGTTTCAATCTTTCAGAGATTCCGAGCATAGCCCTCCATAGCCCGCCGAGTGACCTTAAATTGGTGAACCCCTTGGTATGTCATAACTGGTAGGACACACTCTAAAAACATTCGCCCTTAGACTTAGCAAATCACGCATTTATCTTTTATTTGCACAACGACAAAGGACGATAATTATGAAGGTATGTAAACAAATAAGTGCGTATGTTTGAAGTATTACCTACACTATTCTAGTAATAACTTTATTGATATTAGAAACGTTGATTAACGTATTTTTTCAATTTAAGCAGTTGATACTGTTGGTTGATTGTTTACAATATACCACAGACTACTAAGAGACAAGAGATACTAACGCACAGTCCCGCACAGATTATTAAGGTAGGTATGTCTAACGTAGTACCTATATTTTCCATATCTTCTTGTCAAAAATCTTCTTTTTTTTTATTGTGCTTTGGCTACCATGGCCATCAGCTTAAGCATGTTAACAAAAAATAATCATAAAAATTCAGTAATAATTTAAACTAATCACTGTTATTAACTAAAATGTACTAAAACAAATTGTCAATTAAAACTAAATATTTACATAAGGCCAGTGGTCCGTTTCAGGAAGCAACAAGTTACAAACTTCAAGCGTAACTCTCTTCCTAGCAAAAGGAGTTAGAAAGAGACCTCCGCCCGCACTCCGCAACCCGCAGTTTCGGCTCTTGAACTTTGGTAGGAATTTGGTTTGAAGTTTCAGTATTTTTATAATGTGTATAAAGAGCGATAAACAATAATCTCTGCAAATTAAAATAAGGACGGACGGGAATGGCAGCCGAGTGTTGATAGCTACCTTTGATTTTAAATATTTTCGAGCCTAATCGCTATTATTCGGTAAAATCGTATAGAATTTATTTTTAAAGTTACTACTCCTGGTTTGTAAGTTGATTGTGTATTGATTTTTGTAGGTTAGAGGGAAGGCTGGGTCAGCTTCCTCATGAGTGAGAACGCTGATTTGGTCGACCCAGGAGACGGGGGCTTTGTTTAAGAAAACGTAAGTATGGCTCAACATGAAGTTTTTCAAAACTCTCAGGTGCAATTTTTCACTCCCACTTTGGGTAATAGACGTAGGACGAAAACCGCGAGCGCACTCCGGAAAAGAAAAAATCCCGGTGAACTCACTCTTCATCAGACCATAGTTTGGATGACCTTAATACTACTCCTATTAGTACCACAAATATAAGTTACAGCGATGCACAGAAAGCATTTTAATAGGAGGCGCAAAAACATTTTGGCCAATTTTTTTTTTTTTGCGGGGGTAAAACTTCGACGGCTATTGGTCAAATATTCGGCAGCCATTGCAGCGACGCCGTCGACCGCCATTTTATTTAGCGTCGCGCGCGTCCAGGGATGTCAGGCGCACATACCTTAATAATCTGTGGTCAGGCGTACGAACTTGTTGGTACACATACCAGTTTTTAGTGTCACGTACCATGTACCAAGACTACTCGGTCCTTGTATGCAAAAATACCAAGTTTGGCCGTTGACCGACAAAAATACACCGATAATACAGAAAACCGATAAATTTCAGTGATGCAAATAAAAAAAATTATTCAGAAATCAGATTTCCTTTAAAACTTTATTATAGCAGCAGTTTAAATAAATGCTTACCAATTTTTTGTCAATCGACTTACTAGATTTAAATCCGAAATGCAATATAATATCAAAAATAAAGGTTTAAAGTGATATTTCTTCGGTGCGTCCGATAATTACTGCCCTCTATTAACGGTACACGAAATCAATTTTTTTTTTTTCACTAGGATGCAATTTCCGACACAGTTTATAGCAGCGCCGCAGCGGAAATTATTTGGGCACAGGTAAAAGGTCACGTAAGCAAACATAACGTCAACATGAATTTTACGGAAGTGATGAAAGTACTACATGAAAGTTTTCTTCAATCGATGTGGAAGCATGGCGTCGAGTAGTGGATCATACTATAAAGTGTGAAGAATGGAATACAAGTGGAATAATGGCTCTTCGTCATCATCAGATGATAGTGAAGAACACGACGAAGATGATACACCAGATAGTGACATTGATGGAGTAGTTCCATTAGAATTGATTATAAATGTTACTGTTATTATTATTGTCTCACCTGCCATTTATATCGCATTAAACTGAATAATGTATATTTGAAGTTCGCGTTTTTATTCAGTAATTGGTATAATAAAAATAATATCAGTGAAATTTATAATTATCAATACCACATTTCCTAAAAAAATATTTGTTTTTATGTGAAAAACAAAAAACAATCTTATCTATGCTCAAACAAAATTTTGTTTATAATACAAAAATTAAAATTAGAGAATATAAAAAATAGGTGCACCTTTTTTATTACCACGCAATGTCATGACGCGATGAGCGTGAAAGCACGAGTTTAACTGTCATTTCATATTCTACCTTACGCGTAACACGAGAAGGTTTGTATTGAATTGATTTTTACGTTCGTTTATCTTCGGCATTAGTGAGCACCTTTCTGCTTGGACGAAGGTTACCGGCGTCACTTATATTTGTGGCGTTACTGTAATCGGTCGGAATTAGATTTACACATTCCCCTTGGACAGAACAAGATGACCCAGCCTTCGACCACGGCCACGCCCCCGGCACATTTGATTGTTGATGATCCTGTTAACACGCAAACCGAGTCGCCGGCTTCTCTTTTTACTCCGGTAGGGTGCGAAATATATAACACTAATGACCAGGGTCCGTATATTGTTCATATCCAGAAAATCGAGACGGCCCCTTATTCTGTGGTGACTTTGCATCCTGTGTCTCTTGGATTATACCTTCAAAAGAGAAAGCAGGAGTTCCCCAATGTGATAGACGGTTCAGTCAAGAGAATAGGGCGAAATCGTGTGTCCGTGAAATCCTCTTTCCTGGATTCCCCCAGATTAATGCACAAGGCACAATAAGGCATTTCTACCAAGTTTTAATGTCACCAGAATGGGGCTTGTGCGTGGAGTCCCTGCAGAGTGGATGCCTGAGGAGGTCCTTGACCAGGTTCAGGTGCTGTAAACTTGGGAGGCATTTGTCCTATAAAAGTCAGCCGTCTTAATTTTTAAAAGACCGGACAGTTCCTTTAGCTGGTTGCCCTCCGATTCGGTTGTAACAACCTTTGATGAACAAAGTTTACCAAAAAGGATCTTTTTGTGTTTGAATTCACTGCCGAAACTTATCAGTACCCTATGGTACAGTGCTTTAAGTGTTGCCGATTTGGTCACAATCAAATTGCTTTCATTTGTTGTTAAGGTACTTTCTCCATCCAATCCCCTGGCCGACCCTGCCCTGCTGACTCACGCTGCTCCTTTTATTTCGTGTTTCCTGTTTCCCACTAATAATGGAACAAGTGGTTCTTCATTGGAATGCTTACAGTATCACTAATAAAAAAATCAGATTTACTTTATTTAATTAATAAATACAACCCAGTTATCTTAGCCATATCGGAAATTAATGGAGACTTTAAACAAAAAATAATATGGACCGTCGAATCTACTTTTTCTAGAAAAGGAATGTGGAACCGCAGAAATACTCATTACTGAGATGATAAAGAAAACAATCCCCATGCGTTCCTAGAGACTGCTCATCAGTACCGGTGGACAGTTAACGTGTGGGTAGCTATTCACAACAACAGGATCATCCGGCCTATTTTTATTGATGGGACCTTGAACACGCATAGGTTTTTAGATTTGGTAAATGCTCCACTCGTGGACTATTTAAATACTCTTCCTGAAGAGAACCGTCGCGAAACGTGGTTTCAGCTGGGCTGGTGCTCCTGCACATTCAACCATAGTTGTGCGGGAAAAGTTGAACCAGATTATTGGCCAACGTTTTATCGGACGCTTTGGGCACACTCACTGGCCCCCCCAAGAGCCCTGATCTCACGCCTTTGGATTTTGTTTTGTGGGGTGCTTTCAAAAATGAAGCTACCGATAGTGAAACTGTAGACATTATGAAAGACAAAATTACAGCCGCTTTTCGTAAACTGGAAGAAATTACTATGGACCGACATATTGAACACAGAGTTTGGCTGAATTTAATTAAAATGCGGGGTTTGTACTTAAGTTTTATTTAGTTTGTAGGTAATAAAGTTTTTATCAAATGTGACAAGTGATTTTACTTTGCCGTTGTTATCTTAAGTGCAGTAATACTAGTATAGTATCGTTAACTCTTGAAATAGGTACTCTTGATTAATCATAAAATAATAATCAAAGTACCTATCCGTCGACTGTCATTTACACATTAAATTGTTGTGCTTTACATTGATGGCTAAAAATTCGTTTATTAATTAAATGAATGTCATAGTTACGTTACAGATATACGTTATTTTAACCTCCTTTGAAAAAAAACAGGATGGGGTGCTGGTAACACACTGTATACTTACACCACTTATAATCTGTGACTGTGACTTACACAACGAATGAAGTATGAATGACCCATAAACTAAACCGAATGTCAATGGAATTATAAACAAAAACCTCAAAAAAAATGCAGAAATCGTAAAGCGTATAGCGTAAGATTTATCAGTTCGCGGAATTTTCATTTTATTATAACCTATCTTTTCCAATTTAGCATCAATTTAACTATGTATTAAAACCACACGAGGAATGGCGCATGTGGTGGTTTTGGATTCAATAAATGAAGACATATTTGTTTGTGGATTTTGTAAATTAGTTTTCAATTCTTTAGAAGTCTTTCTAGATCATAAAAGGCAGGGATGCCGTAGTGATCATCTACCTGTAAATGTAAATTCATCTTCAGGTACTAATGCTAATTCATCATGTGACGATATATCAAAAATATCCCAAAAGGGCGAAATTGTACACAAAGAGGTTGTAGAACATTTAGAAATAAATGATTTGTCATGCCGTGTGTGTAAAAAACCATTTAAAAAAACTAAATCCTTATTAGCGCATATGAAAACTCACAGGGAAAGGCCATACCAGTGCCCTGTCTGTGGACGTTGTTTTGTTCAAAATTCACATTTACGGCGACACATAGTCTCGCACAAGGTTTGGCCTGATGGTCTCACTGAAACCACCCCAAAATCACAAGAGGCAGAGTTGTTAAGCTATTCATGTTCATATTGTGACCTAATATTGCCTAATTACAGTCAATTCAGAGCACACTTGAAGAAACATTTGTCCTTTAAAAAATTCAAATGTATTCAGAGTGGCTGTAGTGAATTACTTTCAAGTGTCAAAAACTTGTTACAACACATTTCAAGCACCCATGAAACAACAGCCTTCCAGTGTCATATTTGTGGTCTATCTTTTCCATCACTTGAAGATATAGCTTTGCATCAACAAACACACAATGGTACTGAAAAAGCTCCGCAAAGTACTGGCAAGTTCAAATGTTCACAGTGTGATGCAACATTTAAAAAACCAGAAAAACTTTCCTTGCATCTGCTAACTGAAAACCATAGAAAATTTTGCATTCATTGTAATAAAATGTTTGCCAGTGATAAAAGATTACGAATGCATTTGCAAATTCATAGAAAGAGCAAGCCTTATTGTTGCAATATTTGTGACAGCAGTTTTCATATGAAAAAATATCTGTCCTCACATATGTTAAAACATGGCGATAAACACTTCACATGTTCTATATGTAAAGTTAAGTTTAAGAGAAAGGATCTTCTTCAAAGGCACATGAAATCACACCAGACAAAGACATTGTTTAAGTGTCCTTTCCAAGAGGCACTAGGGTGCCGAAAAGAGTTTAACCGGAGTGATAAACTTAAAGCCCACATGAGACTGCACACAAAGCACATAATGGCTAGTTCTGATGTACAAAAGGCTGCTTTTGAGAGTGCAGGCACTGTGGAAATATGTATTGTGCCTTTAGATGGTAATATTGGGACAAAATAGGTGATACTATTTTAATGAAAATTGCACAATGATTTAAAGTAACGGCACAGACATAAGGCTTCATCATAGGTAAGGCTATAATCCAATTATACTCGCTTACAAACTGCCAGTATTGATTGATCTTCAAAGTGCCTGCATGTGTGTTAAATGTTAAATTAGTGCTACTGGAAGTCAAAATGTTTTTATGTGGCAGATTGTTGTGTATCATTCTTGTAGTAACATTACTCAGCGCTATTGATGTAGGTTTAAACTCTTGTGAGATGAAAATGAACTCCCTCCATCCATAGTGATAACTGCTCAATTTTTTTTACAGGCACGCCAGTTTCGAGTGACTGACCAAGTATTCATGGATATTCAGGATGAGAACAAGCCCTTGGGACGGATAGTAGTTGGGTTGTTTGGAGATCTGGCTCCAAAGGCTGTAAAGAACTTTAAAGTGCTTGCTACAAAAGGTATTAAAGGAAAATCATACAAGGGAACTTCTTTTAACAGAATCATAAAAAGGTTCATGGTACAAGGTAAGTTAATAAGTAGTTAAGTAATATATTATGTAGGTAATAAGTTCATATTAAATGATTATAATAAAATGTATGTGTTGACATGTATGCTTTTGTATAAACATACAAAATATTATTGTAGGTGGTGATGTGGTTGCCGACAATGGCTCAGGATCAATAAGTATCTATGGCGAAACATTCGAAGATGAAAACTTAGATACTCAACATAGTATGGCTGGATTTGTTTCAATGGCTAACAAAGGTAATAATCGAATAATCATGCTCATTGCTCCATTATTACTATGTAGGAAACTAATTGCTAAATGGTTTATCAGAACAACATTTAAAATTTCAGGTAAAGATACAAATGGATGTCAATTCATAATTACAACTACAGGAACACCTTGGCTGGATAACTTGCATACTGTTATTGGGAGGGTAAGAAAGATTTTTATTAAATTTAGACTGCGATGCCAAGGATAACTAGATTTTTATAATAATACTTTAACAATGAATAAATATGAACTATGAAGCACTGTCTTTAGGATATACAGTAGAACCCGCTTAAGACGATTCTGAGGGGACCTAGCAAAAAAAGTGTCTTAAACGGGAAATCGTATTAAACGTGAAAATTAAACTAGTATTATATCATGTACACACATTTACATGTAATTTGTTTATTTTAAATGGAAGATACAAAAAATTATATTTATGTAAAAGTACATATAGCTGATCGCTTAGTCGCAACACACAAACTTACCTGGAGGTGTCGCTAGAATCGCGTCCCCTTGCGTGATATTAGTACGATATGCTTAGTTGCAACTCTTTTTGACCCGCGTACATAACTTGGTATTATGGTTTAGAAGACGTATTAAGCGGGACGCGAGTCGTATTAACCGTGAAAAAATGTATGAAAACAGGCCTTAAGTTGCAGGGACCGGCAGAAAATGGCGTATTATGCGGGAAATCGTATTAAACGTGATCGTATTCAGCGGGTTCTACTGTAGTAGTAGTATAGTAGATATTTCGAAAGATAGACAGATGGACCGACATGGCAGTCGAACTACGGAACCCTAAAAATGACATAAAAATCAAAAATGCAGGTGGTGGAAGGTCAGAACGTGGTGCACGTGCTGGAGCACACGCCGACGGACGCGGAGGACCGGCCCGCACGCCGCGTTTTCGTCGCCGACGCAGGCCTGCTGCCCACGCCGCAGCCATTCTACGTCTCCGACGACCCCTACGAGTAAGTTTCCAGTTCCCACTAAATGGTAGAGAAAGCCGTTTTCACCTCAGCACCTCAAAAGGCAGGGTTTTGTTAAAATACAGTGAGCAAAAATCGATTTTGCTGCGTGCGTGATGTAACTGATACATAATGAAATGAGAGTCCTTAAAACACGACTGTGGTTTTGTGAAACGAGTCAAAGGCGAGATTCATAATAAGACCACTAGTGTTTTAAGGCTTAATTATGTACAGTTGCGTACATTACTTTATCTACACACATATTATAAGTACTCTAAGATGGGTTCAGAAGCCGACGACTTGACGACAAAAAAGCGGCAAAACAAACTTGTACACAGCACAAGTTTCACGAATATGAAGAATAAAAAAAAAACTAAAACAAACTAATAAAGTCCCTATTCTCGCTCGAAATTAATTTTCGTACGATATTGTACTGAAAAATATACCGAGTTGACGTTTCAATTGTTACTAGAATTGGGTCTATTTAAATTGTGTTGGTTTTGAGAGATGTCCCAAATTTGAAACTCATTACTTTATAATATTTGATAGCGTAAATACAATATTACGTTACAGCTGTCATTGCTGTAACCTACTACCACAGATAATGCTGGTCATTGCCAACGGGTTTTGAACGCATAATAGAGGACTTATATAAGTGTGTAAACTCGGGGTCAATAGAAAAAAGATGTAAGCAAAACCAAACAGACCTATTTACCATTATTACACAATAATCACGTGCTTTTGGACATCGCGTGACGTATACTTAATGATGTACACGCTTGACTATTACTTTTATATTCTGTTTAAGATTAAATATCTATGAAATTTTAATTTTTTTAAATCAAAACTTGTTTGCAGAAATATTGAGCTTATGTGTCGAACAGTACTGATTTGTTTACATCTTTTGTCATATCTATTGACCTCTAACTTAGATAAAGTAACTATTATTTTTAATAAAAAATAAAATAATTCTCAGAACAGGAGTGGCTGGGTGGATGGTTACATGGGGTTTAAATTTTACTATGTTGTATTTTTTTACCTTCTTGTTCTCACTAGTGAGGTGAAAAGTTGTAAATGCAAGACCAAAGTAACTATTGCATCTCGTGTCTTTGAATCCCTCGCTGCACTTATGATTCTCAGGATGGATGAGCCGTAAGGCGATAATAGCTGTTGCTTGCCCTGCTTGTCTAAATAGCCGGCATTTCCCACGAATCGTGTAGAATGAGAATCTCATTTGCTTTAGCTATTGAATTTAGAAACCGCATTTGACTTAGGATGACTAGCTGACACACCGCAGCAGGCCGTGGATCAAATAAAAATGAAACATATTACAAACTCAATACCAAAGTCTCCAGCTCATTTTCCGACAATGCATCGATCTTAGAAGTAGAAGCATTCAAAAAAGATATGAATGACAGACGTATAAAATAATTTGTTTTTCTATAGTCTTTGGGCGTGGATCAAGGCGACGGCTGTTCCCCTGACGATGTCTTTCTCTATCCTGGGTTTCTTCCACTGGATGATGCGGAAATTGGAGATATGATCGATCATGTGTTAGTATTGCCATGTATTGCATTTCTAACTTCACTTAATAAGTGGTTCTTAATAATTTTACGATTGTATAAAAATGCTTAAGTATTATAAAATTTCTTCACATGTTAGTTCTTTTTTTTATTGGCGTTTTAGAACTCTTACTTACTCTTATTTGCCTTCTTGCCGCGAGCCTATATAAATGTTACAGAATACACTTAATTTGGTGAGATAAGTACTGGTGTAAGTTCATTGATGTAGGTACCTAACAGTAAAATACGGAATCATTTTTTAATGTTTTTAATACGTACTACTATAATTTATTTACAAATAAAACTATGTTATATTTTCAGACTAAAATACTTTCGGTTGCGATTTAATCCCTAATTATTTAGTTATATCACATTAGTGGATTAGAAGTCTATAAAGAAAAACAATTTGACGTAGATATTACTAGGGCGTAAAGACATTACAACTATCAGGTATTAGGATTAACTGGCTATTAGTTGCAAAACTGCAACGACATGAGAGCTTTATAAGTCCGCGGTTACAGTCCGCTCGCACTCGTGACTGTCGACAACCTGTCCAATAATCTGTGATATCGCAAGGAACGGTAATCATAGCTGGGCCTAAGAGGTAGCTTACACTGAAGCCTCAATATCGTGAACGTGGAATTTCCTTCTAAACTGCTTTCATCAGCAAAAAAAGAAGATTTTATTTGGAAACTTGATTCGTGAAGGAACTTCGATAGCAAAGAAGTAGGTATATGTAATTTGGAAGTGAAGAAGAAATAAGAGGCGGGTCCTATAAGAGCGCTAGGAGGAGAGCGGCGAGCGCTACGGCGGCGACGGCGACGGGCGCCGGGGCGGCGGCGGCGGGCGCGGCGCGCGGGTCGGGCGCGCCCGGGCGGCGCTGCGGCGCCGGCGACCCGCACGCGCCCGCGCACGACGCCCACAAGCGGCACACGTCGCACGCGTGCGCGCTCACCGGCTGGAAGAACACGCGCGCGCGGTGACCTGCGCGGGGGGAACATTATTACACGCTCCTTCACCATATTAAATATATCCACCCTGATACCGCTGTGGCTAGGTTTGTATTATTAAAATAGGGTGAGAAATATCAAATTTAACCAACATTTTCAAAAACATTAAATTACTTGGAAAAGTGGTGAAACACATACCTCCTTATATACTAACATTCGTTATTTTAGGTTATTTTAGGTTATATTTATGGGTGGAAGAACAGGGGACGAATAAAATATAAATAAGATTCTCAAACAAATTACCCTATTCCCAAACTAGGCTCTGAAACTACTATGGGTACGACGATAAACTTATTATCTACTTGGAAAACATTCAAGACTCCAGAACGATCATCGCGCTCATTATACAAATATCTACCCTTACCGGGAATCGAACCCAGGATCGCCAAATTTGTATTACCAATACCAATTAGGCGAATCGCATCTTCATCTACATACGAGAGGGGTGTTCAAAGTATTCTCAGTACGGGTACGAAGAAAATGGAGATATGACTGTGATATATTTCATATTTTTTGACACTATTATCATTTTTGAAAACACTTAGGAGATCACTCAAATATTTATTTGATAATAAAAACTTCTTTGCTGTATAAATGCTCAACTGCTGCCTTCAAAGTTTCATCATCAGAAAATCGGTTTCTATAAAAGTCTTTTTTGAGAAGAACACAAATAACAGTCACTTGGTGCCAAATGTAGACTATATAGGGTACACGTAATTTATTTTTTGAAATCCAGACACGAATGGCAGGTTTAACAACTCGAACACTATGAACTGGGGAATTGTCATGGAAGAGTAAAATTAATTTGGCAGGTTTTCTTCTTATTTTTCCTGGATAGTTTCTCTTAGCTATCTTAATATATTTGCATAGTACCTTCCCGTCATATTTACCAACTTATCTTCAGAGGCAATCAGCATGGGATGGACTCTTTTTGGGTCATTACTGGTCATAGTGATGAACCGAGGTTTCATCCTCTATGACTATTCTGTTGATTACGTCATCAGTATTTTTGCCACACAAATCCAAAAGGGTCAATCAACTTTAGTTGTACTCCGTTGCCATGCTGACGTCTCTTGGGTCACTCTTTATAACTATGATTTTAAAGGAGATGATTGTACTGAAAATCAGTTTTATTAGCAAATACAAAGCCATTCCTCTATTTCATTATTGTAACATTGTTTCTAAGAAACTATCACTGTTGTCTCCTAGCTTACGGGACAGAATAACAACTACAAAAATTTGATTGACCCAAAAAGTCGGTACAATATTCAACATGCGTTAGCTACTGAAGAGGTGTCAGTATTCGTGGTACCGTAGTCGTCAATTTATTGCGTGTATATTTTCAACAGAAAAGTTTTCAGAGGTATATTTACGATTTTCTGAGGCGTTTCTTCCAGTATCAGTTTCTTCACTTTTGCAATATTTTCTTGTGTAGTGACGTGGACAGGTCGGCCAGAGTGAGGGTCGTCTTTAAGAGCATAAGCTAAAATCGCTTAGCTGCCAAAAAAAACCAAAGTAGCTCCGGGCGATAACGTTTCTCACCTCTAAGCTAATCCGATTTTAACGATTTTTGAAAATGTAGTTTATAAAAAGAACTTAATATGTACGTTTCTGTTTTTTGTTTTTATTTTTTTTACAGTATAAGAAATATATTCTTGGAAAGGAAAACGTACAGACATAGTTTTTCATCATATCTAACAACATATTCAAAAATTGTTAAAATCCGACTAGGTTTAAAGAGAGAAAAACGTTATCGTATTGTGTATGGAAATTTTTAGCTTCACAATCTTTTTAATGCTCTCCCTTCCTTGTCTAAATAAAGTTGACCACTTTTGGATTGTGGACAATAAATAACAAATTCACCGACAACATCATTCATTTCTTGTTTTATATACTTTTTAACTCTTCATTATTTATTTTTGAATTTAATAACCTAACTTTTGTTTTCTTAAATCTCCTTGAGTAATTGTGGTTATTCGGTAATTACAGAAATACAAATGGATCTGATTCTTTTTGTTTTTTTATTGCTCACGAATGCCACTAAACCGCCAAAATAAAAAGGTTTACTGAAAGAAGTTAGATCATTTCGATATCGGTAATATATTGAACACACCTCGTGTTTAGGTAGTTTCCAAGGAGAATAAAGTGATTGAAAAAAGTGTACGCACTAGAATCGTAGAGGTCCGTGAGCGTGGCACAGCCGGGGCGCTGGCGCGCCACGGGCAGCGCGCGCGGCGCGACGAGTGTTGCGCAGCGCTCGGCGCGGCCCGCGCGCAGCCACGCCAGCACGCGCGCCCCCCCGCGCGCCAGCCGCGCGCGGCTCACGTGCGGCGCCGCCTGACACACACAATCCTCAACACAAACGCACACCTCTACCTAACAGGGTTATTACACTAAGACAACAAATAAAACAGTTACATTCATTTATTATCTTCAAAAACTCCTGATAAAAAAAATGGACGTTTAGTAAATATACGTAGGCCTAAATGACGGATTTCAAATGTAGGTACATAAATGTAGGTCCTCCTCTCACTTTTATACCTAATTTTATAAATGCCCTTGTTTATAACATTATGCACTGCCCATCAGAGTGCATAATGTTTTTTTTTTACTTGATACCATAAACCGTTAATATTGATATCGTTAACGGTACCTACCACCTATAGCGTAACCGAAGCGTGAAAACCTTTCAATATTGAGAGTTGCCATGGTTTTATATATTATAATAAATTGTTAAAAATGTTCTAATAGCAATTACAATGACGTAAATTAAAAACAAAATAAATGTTAAGGTGTTGTGTGTGTGTTTGAACTTTGATTTTTATTTAATCACTAATAATAGTCACCTATTTTTTATTTATTTGGTTACCATGGTTACACTTAATTTGGATATCACCAAAATGGCGTTTTGTTTGGCTTTCCATCTTTTATGATAAATTGTCAGAAACTTTTTAGTAAATATTGAAATTTTCATGAAAACAAACATTTTCGGTAAAATTTACAAACTATGTATTAACGCTAATCGAAATAATGATAATGACTTTCCTGACAAGCAATTTGTTAGTAGAGATATCAAGGAAAATAAGCCATTTTTATTTTTGATATCATTTTAAAATTAGAAAAACTTATGTATGCAACGGTACATAATTAGCTAAAAATAAATATATGTATGTATATAATATAAAAAGTTTGTTGTCTAAAGAAAATTACAACTTATGGGTTCCCGGTGGGACCCAAACTAGGCGGAGCCTGTATCTTGGGTCCCGGTGAGACGATTCACAGTATTATAGACGTAAGCGGTTAAGACTGATTTAGGTAAAATAAACATAGCAAAAGCAAGAAACAAAGCACATTACATTTATATGCGAGTGTCAATTGTTGGTAGATGCATGTGTGTGTGTGTGTGTCTGCTCTAAAAATACTCGTGCCTGTCATTAGAGCGCGAGCGACACGTACCTCAAGAAGCTTCATTATGTACAAGTTATGTACATAAATAAATTTTTTAATGTTATTAATTTATTATGTATTACTTATTATTCAACCAAGACCTTCACATTATGATAGGTAGGTATTGCAATAATTTTACTGATTACTGTAAAGTGTATTCGAATTTCTGCCATCTGCTTATACTTAAGATAAAATAATATATGTATTATGAACATATCTATCATATCATAACTACCTGTAGGTATTTCGATTTCGTAGTTTGTCTTTTCTTTATTTTACTTTAACAGTGTAGTTTAGAACTTCTTTTTATGTTGTATAATTACCAATAATTACGAACAAATATTTTATATATAAACGTTGAATAAGGAATAAATTACACATATATATTCCAATGGCTTACCATTAGCTCTGGGAGCGTGTCTAGGTCAGCCAGGAACCCTGAAGGCAACTGCACAGTAAGCAGCGTCAGCCCACTTTCGGTCTCGTTACCGAGGGCCACGAAACTGAAATAAACATTGTAGAAACAAATAAAACAATACGATCTAACAAGGGCTAACATGAAGCACGGGAATATTCAACCAATAAGAAAATAGATCTATCTCAGTCCCTCAATCCTGAGGATCGCGACCACAAGTAAAATTTCGCCAATCTGTGCGATCGTAGGTACGCCGCCTGGTGCATGCTGCTGCCCACATCCGTCCTGATAACCAAAGAAAGAAAACCTTAAATACTGACCCTATACATATGGAGAGTTGCAAGCGATCCTTAGTTGAAATCTGGTCCACGCGAGGGTCAAGGGTAAATCTCGGCCATGCCGCCGTCACGTTGGTGCTGCCTTTAGCCGACAGGCCCACGATGGCCATGCCGCGGCCCTCGGTGACCGCGCTGGCTGTACGCGCTGTGCGAACCTTTGAAGAAAATATTTCTAAATTGCTAGGTTAGTTCCAAACGACTATTTAAAAATAAAAGTTAAAAAAACCAAAAATAAGCCTTTAAAATGACTTCTTATAAAATGGGAGATAGGTCAGTCCAACTGTATTCGGCATATGGTTTATTTAAAATATTGTAGGACGCCGACTTCAGTTGGACTGACCTACCTACCACTTTATAAGAGGTTATTTTTTGCATTCTTGAAGGCGGCTTTTTGAATTTTTGTACTCGTCGATTAAAATCTGTGTATTAAGATTTCATAGAGAATACTGCAACGTCACTCTTTTCATCGTTGACACTTCCGAAACAACCGAAATAACCATTTCGATACACTCAAGACAACTGAAAAAAAATTAAAAATAGAACTTCGAATTACAATAATGTGTCCTTGTTTAAGGAGACTCGATCCGATACAAAATTGCCAATCTATGGCGTTTCGGAACGTAGCAGCGTCGCGTCATCTGTCAAAAATCTATTTAAACCTGCTTCTGTATCCAGGGCATAAAAAAAATAAAAAAACTACGGTTTGTGATTGGCTAGTTTTTAGCCAACAGAACAGCACAGTACCTACTGCAACAATTACGGACGCCGTGGTTTGATACAAATGTCGATGTGGTGGTGATTGTATTAATGACTTAAATTACCTATTAATTTTAATGAACTCGTACAAAAAGTATTGTTCACAATAGTGTCATAATCAAGCTTTTTAATCTCGTACCTTACTTAGGCCACTCAGCAAGCTTCGTGGCCTAAGTAAGTAAACACGGTACCTACTCGACTAAAAAGCTCTCTATTATAACACGATTATGAAAATAACTACTTTAAACTTACATTTTATTTTATACTTTTTAGTTATCCTATTTATGCTTTTATGTAGCCCCACTTCTCAATTATTGAGAAAATTAGAAAAATTCAAGCTCGCCGCAAGCAACGCCGCGGTAAAGTCATATAGTCATAATTGAACAATGAATTGTGCTTCATAATAGTCGCTCAACTACCTTAATCGAGATATCATATCGCCACCCTTTAAATAGGCACCGTTAAGGAGTTTCGGTGGCCATCTGTGGTCTGCATGATCAGTTCCACTTCACCATATAGTACTTTTCAAAAGCAAATGCACGAGTAACAGTGAAAAATACCGAAATCGCTATAGGTGTGCCTATAATATTTGATCATCATCATGTTGACAATGTGACCAACAAGAAACTAAACCCATTCAAACAACGAATTTTTTTTCGGTCCAGTGGTCTTCGAGTAAACGGAGAACATAGGTACATAAAAAAAAAAAACTGGCTTATTGGAACATTCTCCCTTTTTTGCAGTCGGTTAAAAATGTTTTGCTTGCGTCTTCGCCCGCGTAGAATTAGTGATTCGCTGTACCTCCCGTTTCGTTGACCATTCCACGGGAACAATAGATTTTTTTATGTTTATTCGTAATATAAGCTATCTCCATTCCAAATTTTAAACTCTTCCAGTCAATTCAGAATGGAGGAGTAACAAAACAATAACTACCACATACTTTCAAATCTATAAGGTTAGTGTGATTTACCAGTTGGGTCTGAATGACGAGAGCGTTGTCGTCGTCTATGTTGAACTGCCGCGGTTCTTCGACTCCTGTCACATTGACCGACAGTCGCAGTTTTGTCGCAGATCTTACTGCTTCGGCAAACATTGCAAGAGCATCCAACTGTTGGTGTAAACAAAGTTTAGATTACTGCATTGAAATGTGACATTGTTTAATATATATTTTTTTAGGCTCACCACATCGGGATCAAGGTCGCTTTGCGCTTGCAGAAGATACCTGGCGACCGGAACAGCCTCGTCTACTAGTCTTTCCGAGAGCATGGCGCGCAGACCCCAGGCCGCCGTGGAAGCTTCCAGGCTGTTAGTCTTCAACCAAGGGTTACGCCATTCATTGCCGGATAATTTTCGTGACCAAAATTTTGTTGTGCCTGTGAATCCCGATACGACTTTTATAGATCTGTACTGACGTAATCTTTAAGGTGAGATTGACGAGTCATACCTGAGGCGTTTGTGAATTGGTCCATCATCGCGAGCGCCGTGGCGGCCTGCGGATGCCTGGCGAATGCCAGGGCGCCGGCGGCCACCGCAAGGGAATAAGCGCCCTGTTCGGGAGACAGCGAGCCTACTACGTAGTCAGTTGCTTGTTGAATGGTGCGCCTTAGGAAAATATCGTGGCCCTGAAATTTCGATCAAATTAAGTCGAATATGGGCAATCAGGGGAAAAAACCGTGTAGTTTTGTAACAGAATATGTTAAAAGTCCTCAAGGGGGTTGTGCTTTTTTTCAAGTTTTTATTTATGGAATCTATGGACATCTTGATAACACGATTGAATGCCTTGTGGTATTCTCTAAATAACATGATTAAATGCCTTTTGGACGAAAAGGTCACAAGGCGTTTAATTTGAGAGGGGTAAGTAAAGTATGGATATGAAACAAAGCGTCCCGCAGGTTAAGGTGGGTACCTGTGCTTGAGTGAGCGCCATGAGCGCATGCGCGGCGGTGGGCAGCGGCGCCTGCGCGTGCGGGTCGACGGTCGCGGCGGGCTCGGCGGGCTCGCGCCAGCCGCCGCCGGGCAGCTGCGCCGCGGCCAGCCAGCGCAGCGCCGCCGCGCCCGCCTCCGGCGCGACCGCCACGTGCCGCCCGCAGCGGGCCAGCCAGCGCGCGGCTACCGCCGTCATCCTGAACCATATCCACCTTGTTTACTGATTGTTAATGCATTACATGCGTATAAGTATAATTATTAATTACCTACTGAACACAAACTCCTAAGAAATTAGGGATTATTTTCGATAAATATCTACAATTTATTTACGCGGTTTTCTTATTCTAATCTGTCGAGCTGCTAATGTTACATATAAGTACATGATTTTAAGACAATATGATCGAATACAAGTACTTGAATTTAAAAGTAATTACAATCCTTATTTCGCCAAAAAAAGTGAAGCCTAAGTACCAGACGTCGCCGTCAGACTCCTCTTTCGTGTCCAGCCCATATGACCCATCGACTCGACGGTAAGCCATCAGCCTCTGATAACCGACCGCCGCGTGAGCACGCGCCTCGCTCGTTATCGCTGAATCGTCTTCGTCGATCGCCTTCAAAAGAAAAGTAGTTAAACTAACTGCTGTTGCTTTAAGTAACATCTGCCTGTTGTTATTACGGTACCCACTTGTAAGTAATCTAACAGTACACAAGCTACTGCCAATGGCCGAAGCGCGTGCACGGGGTCGGCGGCAGCCGCAGGCGCGGCGCGAGCGCTTTGCAGCGCCGCGGCCAGCAGGTTCCCCGCCGCCAGCAGGGAGACGGGGCCGGGCCGCGTTCCCGGAGTCGGCTCCAAACTCACGTTCATCCGAGCTACGCTGCGGCGGGCATCAAGCAGTCCCCAAGACGAAATATCTTCTTCGAAACCATCCTAGGGAGAAAAGCTAAACTTCAGCAAGGAATTATGGCAAATGAAATGGTATGTGGTGCTTTCGATGCTAGTTAGTACCTTTACTTCGATGGTTCTGAAAAGCGAAGCGGATACTCCGTCACCAGTGGCCTCGACAATGATGGGGGCCTCGCCGAGTCGTGTAGCGCTTACTAAAAAGGCCGTGCTGGCCAAACCCCCCGCCGGTACTGACACGCGGTAACGACGATACACTTCGATTTCTGTTAAACAAGAAAAGTTTCCCTTTTGAAATCACATCACACTACTCAGATACCAAAGTTAGCGAATAAGTGATATGAATATGTAAAATATTATTTGAAATATATTTAGTTTAGAAAATATACCTTTCCAATATGACTCACTTTTAGCCGAATCAACATTGTTCTCCAGCGGCTCGAATTCGAAATACTGTTCAGAATTGTGGAAGGTGACTTCAACGCTGGTGTCAACCGTCAACGTGCTTTTTAAGGTTATTACAGCCGCTATAGCTTCCCCTCGCTGCAAGCTTGCTGGAAGCTCTGCAGATATGGAAAGAGGAAAACTGGTGACGTAATGCTTCGCTGAAGCCAGGCCCAAGCCGAGTTCGGGGTGTACTGCGAACGCTCCCACAAGCCAGTCCCCGCTCGTTATCGGAGACACCCTATTTTCAGCGCCTGCTCCGTCGGAGCTGAACAGGAAAAAAAGTAGGTACATAGGTGCAATAAACCCTAAGGGTAGAGAAGAAGGTATTGTTGGTGTAGCTCTTACCCCAGTGTGAAGTTGGCAAGTGTCCACGTGGGCTGCGGTGCTACTTTGAGGAAATAACGAGGCGTAGGTGGGGTTGGCAGTCTGCTAAAAGCGTAGGGTCCCGCCAAAGGGGGGCGAGTGCCGGTCTCTGGAACACTCGGTGGTGGAGGCTTGCCTGTTTAATAAAAATTATAGCCTACTTAATTGTTTACGACTGAAGTGTCTGTAGGTATTATTTTGAACAAATGATTGAGTACCTCTAGGATCACTTTTTTCCACAAATCCGTCGGTGAGAATGACGACTCCAGCATTCTAAAATAAAGAATGTACGGTTATAGAAGATGTTCTAATTAGATCAAAGAAACAGTCTGGGTAGCAGATACCAACCATGAACACGTCAAATGTGGTGTTTCCCCCGAGATCTATTCCCATACCAGGCAAGTGATCTTCATTCTTGAATATGGAATGCTTCAAGCCGCTGAAACTCTCAACCTCTCGTTCGACCTGTAAATAGATAGATTCATTTATTTGGCTATTAAATAAAACAAAGAAAAAAAAACCGGCCAAGTGCGAGTCGGACTCGCGCACGTAGGGTTCCGTACCACTATACATCTAAATAAATGTTTTTCTTTATTCTTTATTATATTGGAGTTGATTGAATGAAAGGTAAAATGCGGTTTACGATTTATAACGTATTAAAATAAACTAATTATTAGATCTCGTTCAAACCAATTTTCGGTGGAAGTTTGCATGGTAATGTACATCATATATTATTTTTACATTTATCATTCCCTTATTTTAGAAGTTACGGGGGGGGGACACACATTTTTCCACTTTGGAAGCGTCTCTCGCGCAAACTATTCAGTTTAGAAAAAATATATATTAGAAACCTCAATATCATTTTTGAAGACCTATCCATAGATACCCCACCCCATATGGGTTTGATGAATTTTTTTTATTGAGTTTCAGTTCTAAGTATGGGGAACCCCAAAAATGTATTGTTTTTTTTCTATTTTTGTATGAAAATCTTAATGCGGTTCACCGAATACATCTACTTACAAAGTTTTAGTTACGGAATAAAGTGGCTGTGACATACGGATGGACAGACGGACGAATCTATAAGGGTTCCGTTTTTTGCCATTTGGCTACGGAACCCTAAAAACACGTGCAATATGAAGGATGTAAGACCAGGGTGTTATTCTCTTAAACATCTCTCTTTTCAACACGTCGACGAAGTACTAAACCGGTTAACTAAAGTTGTCGCATACGCTAGTAGGCACGTAAGGAGAGGTGATAATGGTAATGACAGGTGGCCGGAGCAGGCGAGCGCTCAATCACTACTTCGGTCAATCTGCCCTGTTGCTCTTGGTTGCACCGTGAATTCCTGGCCGGCACGAATTCCATCTTCTCATTTTCCTACAGACTAGAAGTGCGTCAAGTACGTTAGTGCTTTCTAGTGTTACTCGTAGTCGTACTGATGATATTTCGTCATCGCAAAGTATGTGCCTCAGTGACGTGACGAGTACATGACGCATTCGGCTATGACAGTTGACTGGTTTCCTCTTTCCAACAGGGCAGGAATTTGTCCTCTCTAACTCCTATTACTAATAAGTATATATGTTTATCGGCAGTATGCCGTTGACAGCTGTTACTATATTGAGTGAAGGGATGCTGGTGTGACGCAGAAACCTGCGACTTAACTAAAAATAGATGCACTAAAATGTTAGTGATGCTTAAACGGGACAACTTAGGTTAGTGATTAATCGATGAATTGAACAGCAAGTCGTTTAAGAGAAGTTCGGTCGTTATGGGCATTGAGTGTGTATGGGCCCGAGGGCGAGTGGGGTCTGTGAACTCCGAGCGGGTCAAGAGTGCGAGTGGTACCGTGAGCGCGTCGAGCCCGGCGCCGCGGCCGTCGGCGGCGGCGAGCGCGGCGTGCACGGCGCGCGCGTCCTGCGCCAGCACGCCGGCGTGCGCGCCCGCCGCGCCCGCCACGCGCAGCTCCACCGCGCCGCCCGGCCGCCGCCCGCCGCTCACAGACAGGGACACCTGCGATACAATGTATTCATATATTGTGTAACAAATAACGAAAAAGAAAGGAAAGTGTTTTAAAAACAATCCGCGAAGTTCTGCGTTTCAGCCCAAGGTAAAAAAAAATCATTATAGGTAATCCCGCGTTTATTGCTTTTTACCAGACTGCCGTAGGATGAGGCTACGTAATATTATAAAGAGAGAGTGCGAATTCGTGAGGTTGTATCTATCCAACAGGTAATCTCCGGAACCACCAAACCTATATTTGTAAAATGTATTCCCCATTTGAAAGGTTCTTCCGGATGGACACAAGACTTTTTTTACTTATATAAACCGGAGCGAAGCTAGGGCGGGACGCTAGTAGGTATTAATGTAATAGTGTAAAAAGAAAATGCGAATTTTGTGATTAAGTATCTAATCCACCCGGCAGGTAATTTTCGAACGACCTAATAGATTATTTTTTTCCATCTGAAAGGTACCAATTTTTTTTCGAATGTCTATGGGTCAGAGTTTCCACTTACCATCAGGTGGCCTGTGTGCATGTTTGCCTTCTCAATGCCATTAAAAAAAAACCCACCGTAGTACGAAGCTGTAAGTAACCATGAGAGGGATCCCACATGACATGAGCGTTGCGTCGTCGCCGCTGCGTTGTTCTACATTATAAATTAGGACGACATGCGACACGAAACGTTGAACACTTGCGTCGCTCTATGTTGAAATCAGCGTTTCGACGACACAAAGCACCAGGTCGTCTATTCTACCTAGGCGTTAAAAACGATATCGTATTTGACCTGTTATGAAATTGTTTTTAACTCGGCCGCCATTCAGCCTAGCTATCAAAACGTTGACAATGCGGTAACAGGTCAAAGACGATATAGTTTTTGCCGCCTAGAATGCTGGCCCAGCAACGCCGACTCACTTCATGCTGCAGCAGGTTTCGTTGCGGCGCGTATACTGCAGAGGCTAGCACGACGTCCCTCGCGGAGTCGAGCCGCGGGTACCAGGCGAGCAGCACGCAGCCCGGCGCCATGCGCGCCGTCACCGGCACCGACACGTCCACGCTGCGCCGCGCCGGGTTTAACTGCGCACCGCACATGTTTAAATATCAATTCACTATACATATATCGGTATATGGTACACATCAATATTTTCAACTCCAATACGGAAAGTTTATGCGATCTACTCTCGTATTTAGCAGTAATTTATTTTTTAATTTTGGCTTATATTTGCGCACGAGTTTTGTGTAGGTACATAAGTGCGTGTCACCTTGGAGTTGGTATTAAACTTGAAATTTGCTACTCAGTCACTATATATGTGAAATCCTTTAATTGGTTGTGTACTTCCTATTCTTGTTACATATATATCGTTGTAATTGTAATTGTTGGAATTTTTAGAAATAAATAAATTAATAAAAAACACAAATACAATGAATTACTCATAGAAGATACAGCGAGGGTGCCCGTAGCCGGTTGCTCGCCTATCGAAAAATAGGTAGTATGAGAGCACTAACTCGCGCGGATACGTACGACGGATTTTTCGTAGGTACTATTTTTCGACGCGCCCACCCGCCCGCGCCGCTCGTCTTAGCGGAGGCCCTAAAAGTCAAACACAAATTGCATGACGGGATATTGGCTGTAATATGGCATGCCCTTACTTCTAGAGGCTTGGTTATGAGGATGTCTCCACGTCCGATCACAGCGTAGTGCAGAATATCCATGCGCTCAGTAGAGGAAATGCGTGCCCGCATCTCACTCCCGACGGAAGTGTTTTGTGTCAGCAACTCCACCGTAAGGAACTGGGCGCTGGAGCTGGCGCTACTGACCACGTTTATTACACGTTCAGTAACCTCCTTGTATTTTATCTGGAGAAGGTATATTATTAAGACCGGGCTGTGGCTATCTTTTACCATCCGCAGTTCCGCACACTTGTGCCGGCTTAACTAAAGTTCAAATTATTTTGGGTGGTAACAAATGTCCCCATGGGACCACACATTTTGAATATCGATATTTTTTACTGAAAATATAGGAAGTGACCTTATTGGATGGAAATGAGCTCTACTATGCCTCCCGAACTTCCCCGAACAATAATGTAGCAAATTACCAATCGCCTGTATATTTCCCTTTTCCTAGATAAAACAGTTACTTACCACTAAATTGAGAGTTAAATTGGAGTTTGTTTGAGCAGGCGTAAAGGTGTACGTCGCTAAACCCCTTTTTAAAGATAGTGCGGTCACATTTATTGACGCTCCGTCGTCCCACGTGCGCTCAACGGTCACGTCATCGTCTACATTCATTATTTGACCGGACGAGTCAACCACTTCGATCTGTAAATTTATAAACGCTACGAATTAAGAACCTTCTACGTTTTCTTAGAAGTCAGGTAAAAAATAATGTTGGTTTAAAATCAATCGTTCAATTCACATGATCTGCCTACCATGCGAAGGCTCTAAACAAATTGAAAAAACAATAATACAACTAAATAGTGTAATAGCTTCCTACTCAAAAAAAGTTATTATAAAGTGAGTGCTGCGCATATCAATTCTTTTTAATCCTGGGGGTTACGGAGTTGCAGTAATCTTACGTTAGTAAGTAGTACGCCCATTACTTGACTTGCTTACCTGAACATTGTACGGTAGCATAGGCCTGAAGTACTCGGGAGCCGTGACCTTCAGCCTATACGGGGTCCTTAACAGGAGTATTCGGGACGAAACGTTTTGCTTTATCAGCGTGTCTTTTTCCTCTAACACTGCTTCGACCACTAGTGGCCTTGCTGCGTCCACTGCAAGGTCGAGGTCAGTGATAAGATCGTAGGTCACTTCAGCGTGACCGTTGAAGTCCACAACCTTTCGGGCAGGGTTTGAGAATACAGGCTGAAGAATGTCAGAGAAGAACACTGCGTATGCGGATAATGTCAGCTCTCCCTCTACTGGTAAACCATTGAAGTGACTGAAATTATCGTAAATAATGCGTTAAGTGAAAGTTTTATTTTAAAACCAAAAATTGGCTATCTAGGTACATTCATAGGTTAAATCTTTACATCCACCACGCATCCACACATCCGTCGCGTCAAATATATCTAAACAATACACAGGGCTTATTATTAATAATTGTCAGTGGCAAAGAGGCGAATAGATATTTTTGCCGACTTGGGAACATAATTATTAACACATTGAGCAAGGGATTTTATTTCTTATTACTTTTTTTATGCGTACTTATTAAAGAATCGAATAAGTATTCTTATAGGTATAGTGCACCTATAACCTGCAGTAGCGTAGAAGAAGTTTATTGCTATTATGACGACGCGCTGGCCTAGTTGGTAGTGACCCTGCCTACGAAGCTAGCGGTCCTGGGTTCAAATCCCGGTAAGTGCAGATGTTTGTGTGATGAGCGCGAATATTTGTTCCTGAGTCATGGATGTTTTCTATGTATTTAAGTATATATTTCTCTATATAAGTATTTATATCGTTGTCTAGTACCCATAGTACAAGCCTAGAGCTTAGTTTGGGACTAGGTCAATTGGTGTGACATTGTCCCCTGATATTTATTTATTATTATTATTTATTTATTCCCTGAAAAATCGTCCATTATTCATGGATTAAAAGTATCCGCCCTTTGTCATCCCTATGTCCGTTTTCGGGTTTTAAACTCAATTGGTGAAGGCCGAACCACGAAGATATAACAAATAAGCAAATAAAAACGTTTGCGTTACGAATTCTAAGATTTACCATAACTATTACATAGTTAGGTACCTACATTAGTATCTGACTTATAATTATAAATTACATCATGTCTGGCCACATCGCGAATCCAAATTAATTGGTCGCGGTCGCCTAAAATTCTTATTCAGATCGTGTTTTTTAGTCCTCAGTTATTATGGCTTGGCTTTATAAAATTATATTCCCAGGCTCAATAAAAAAGCAATGAGTTACGACTTCAAAGAGCAAAGTAGCAATTGATCACTTCAATAATTCAATTCTCGATTGAAAACAGTTCAGTTGAATAATGAGTTTTCCATCATTGTAACAATTGTTGACAGCTTTCGCGGAGAAAATAGAATTCCTTTGTTTTAACAATGGGTCGTTATTTATGACGCTGTTGTTTTCGCTTTAACCTACTGAAGCAAAATTTGTTATTGTGGATTTCCAATCAATCAAAAGCAAATAATAAGGCCACCCTGGCCAACCCAGACTAAGAATATCTTTTAGATTTAAGTTAAAAGACATATAGTTCGTATGTATCATACTTGGCGGTAACGTTTACGGTAAACCGGCCTTCGCTGAAAAGCATTTCGTTGGGTATCTGCATGTCCACCTGGAACTTGGGCAACACGTAGTCGGCTACCAGGACCTGCCGTGAGTACTGCTGCCCCCGCACTTCCACCTGCAATCAAAAAGTTATAAGCTTCTGTATGTACGTACAGTATGTACATCTATGTATCGTGTACCTGCCTACCTTTATATTACACTTAATATGTCCTTACATATAAACGTGGAATAACTTTGTCCTTATCTGCCAAATTGATAAGTCACAATGACAGATAAGGACAAAGCATGGTTTAGCTTCCCCGCGGTTATTTCACGTTTATAAGTAAGGGCACTAGTGTTTAAGAAATAATATATAAATAAAGAAAAGTAGAAAATTCGCATTTTGGTGTAGCAACCTTTTAATGTGTTTTTTAAATGACAACGCTGTCACCTCTTTCTCTTCTGTAACAGCCTCTGAATAATGGCGCAATGATAAATTAATAATACAGTCCATTGATTAAAAACCCAGCTTGCTTTTTATTTATACATGCAAGTTTGTAGTGCTTCGGGCCGGATTTGAACCAGTGACCTATGGATACGGAAGGCTTGGACTAAATATATAACAAAAGGGTTCGTACCTAATAGTAAAACTAATTTAAAAAAAAGAAGGAATACATTTCGAACAAACTTTAAAACCAGACGAGACTTTTGAATCTGGTAAGAAGCATAAGACAAACTTTAGGACATGGTAAACAAGAATTTCTTAGTTTTTTTTGTGAGTTAAATAAAAAACCTTTTGTAATAAGAAACTAGCAAATCTCGAAGCATCAACAGACCTTAATTTATATCACTTAAGTAAGTACCTATACTTACGTGTTTCTCCGACAGGAAACAGTAACTGTTCTTTATTATTTAGTAGGTAGTCAGAGATGTTAATAAGTAATAAATGCGAATGCGCTTCACAATCCGAATCAAAGGTCATCTGCAAGTGGCTGTTAATTCAAAGCAAGATAACTATCTGAGTTTCCGACGCAAACTTCCTCACTTGTATAGTCCATTCTCCGAGCGCGGGTTCATCGGCGAGGGTTAGTTCTTCGGAGAGAATACCCTGATCCAAGGAGGCTGCGCCCCACTGTCTCACGGCGAAGCCTCCCGCGTCCGTCACAGTCACGTCGATAGGGCCAGAAAGAGGCAGCAGATACCTGTCGAATGAGAGGGGTAATGACCGCCCGGTAATCACACGTAATCTCACGCACACCAACTCCTCTTCGGCGATGGTATCGAAAGGGAAAGTGTCTTGTGTTCCGGCACTGATGGAATCTGATCGAAGTCGCGTTGCATTGTTCATAAGCCATAATGGCCAAAGTGAAACAGTAAAATGTAAAGAGAGCTTTAGAATATTTGATTTAGGACAGGAAGCAAGCAACTAGTTTAAAGTTGAACTAAATACTACAGAGTATTACGTAAATATTTTACAAAATACTAGCTTTATATACATATAAGTAGTGCTTACTTGTCTAAAGCGACAACCCGGAACTTGATGGTGTCCCCAGGCTGGTACACCCGCTTATCCGTTTGCATGAAGACACAAAAACTCCGACGCTGGTACACTAGCCGCGCTGATGACGAAAACTGCGGACCAGACCTCGACTGGGCCACTAACTCGTAATTGCCGGGCCCCGGATCGCCAATCTATAAAACACAATTATGGCCATTCACAACTTCATATTGAAACAGCGATGGCTCATTATGTGCTGTTCTTGGGTGATGGTGGACCATACCTCGAGATCGATGATCCTGGAGTCTACAGCCGGGACCTGGACCTCACGGCCCTGCGAGTAGGGCTCGCCGTTAGCCTTCGTGCCCTCGATCGCGACGTAGACGCTCTGCGCCCGCGGCCCTCCCGCTACTCCCACGCGGTACGCGCTGAACGGCCGCAACACACGCGGTCCTATCACCGATATACTGCAAACAGATCACTTAAGATTACTTTCAAATCTGTTTAATGCACAGTAATTCATTATTCGTTACCATTTAATGACGAAATTTACATTGAACAGCTTTCAGGTGTATATAAAATCAATAGGCGTAAATAAATTTCGAATTCGTACCTACTAACAATACTTAAGTAAGTTAGGTAATTGTTAGGTATCGGGTAGCTATGACTTCAAAATTAATTTATATTTTGATCTATCTGAACTCTGGTTTTAAAATTCAGATGTTATTCGATCAGCCAGCCAGTTTCTTCTTTGATATATAGAAAATAAAGAAATTACATGTATTATGTACAGATGTAAGAGAAAACTCACGTAAAACGAAGCGAAGCGGGGCGGGTCGCTAGTTTTACATAAGGACGTCAACGAACAAAAGAACCGTGTTATGAATTACGTGAGCGTTCAGTTACATGCATATTGCTACTCACATAACAATGTGTTCTTGATATTTACGGGCATCGAATGACCGAGTTACGTCAAGAAGCTTTTTTCTGAATGTTCATATGAAGGTACACGGCAAGAACATGTCTAGCTATTTTGTTTTTAAATGAGGTTTCGCTTGGGTTTATGTGAGTTTTCTACACTCGTACAAATCGTACATCAACCGGAATTCAATATATAAAAAAAAAACATTTATCTGATAGTGAAAATTTCATCAAAATCCGTTGCGCGGTTTCGAATGAGTTAGCGGGTATACAGACGGACAGACAGACGCGGAATCGATTTTGTTTTCTACGATGTAACCATAAACTTATAGATTTGTTTTACTACTTACACTATTCAAGTTGAATTGAAGTGTCGGTATTCTGAATGAAATTCTGAAAATCACGGTTGTTGTATGGGAGCCCCAATTAAATATTTATTTCTTTTAATAATATTATTTGAACTTTAGTACTTTTGTTATGTTCTTGAAAAATGACCTACAACTAAATATTCTGTGAATATTTCAAGCGTCTCGCTGTTGCCGTTATTAATATCGTGCAAAAAACTTCAAAAAAACACGTTTGTTGGATGGGAGCCCCCCTTAAAAATTTGTTTATTGTGTTTTTATTATTAGTTGTTATAGCGGCAATAGAAAAACATCATCTGTGAAAATTCATGAGGTACCTACAGCCTGGTGACTGACAGACAGACAGACGGACGGACAGTGGAGTCTTAGTTATGGGGTCCGGATTTTACCCTTTCGGTACGGAACCTTAAAAAATACAGTCTATTAGTCGGTGTAATATACATTGGACTTACCATTGTACAAATGCAGGAACAATTAAACTTATGACAAATAAGTTAACAAGGACAGAGTGTTTCGTCATCCTGGAATAAAATGGTTACATTTAGTATGCGGCTATGCTAATTCATAGTCATAAATACTAAATAGTGCCTACCTAAGTAAGAAGTACCTAACATGATTTATATATCAAAAATAAAAATATGTACGGATTATAACGTTTAGATTTCTTCGTTTAGAACTAACTCAGCGCTTGACACGACCATCTGGCAGCTTACGTGAATAACGCAATTTAAGGCTAAATAATAATTATAGCGTACAATGAGGGCATCGTAGAATCGACATCACGATTAAATATTAGGCTTTATAGGAACGCGACGCTTAGGCGTTATTTTTTATAGAAAGGAAAACGTCTGGAAGCGTTTGCCTGGATCCTCTGTACATTTTCGATAACGATTTCGATCTCGCCAGGCATCGCTGTCTAGGGCCATCATAGTCCATAGTATTCCTTCGGTAAGCGATGCAACGCACCAGATCGGGTCCTTACCTATGTCATTATCAAGGGAGGTGGTTTCACAATCGCACAGGATGCATCGAAACTTATTGGAATAAATTAAGTGTTTAAGTATATATGTAGGTAGTTTTGTAAGCATTTTTATTATAAATGTACGAAGTACCAGCGAATACTTAGACCTTGATTTAAGATATCTTTTAGAAACATTTAAGACATATCAGCTGTTCATATCTGTAAAGGAAACTTAACAACCTTCTGAACGACCATGCGTGTTGCGAATTATAATATGGTTGTCTGATACGAGTAAGTATTCGAGCACACAAACAAAATAAATTGATGTTTTGGTACACCATAGGTTCGCACGTGCCTATAACTACTAATAATTAAAAATAACTAGACCTAAGCACGATAGCTAAATATTTAAAATTGATTATTTAATTTGAAAATCATAGGGTTGAGGGAAGGGTTAGGTTAGGTTAGGTTAGGTTACAGCAGTTGCAGCGCCTCATTTATGAAAGTTACCAATAGTTGTAGTGCATAAATAATCAAAGATATTATCGTATTTTGTTCGATAACATTTAACGTTTTTCTTGGTTTTTGCGTTATCGTTTTGGTATGTTTAGTCCGACTCGCACTTAACAGGTTTTTAGTAATTTAAAACCATTTTAACATATAAGTAGGCTTACTAGAGATAACAACAATTTTTTTGTATTTTTTTTGGTATTTGCGTTTTTTTTAGACGCGTCCTAGTAATTTGCATAATGAGACATATAATTGAATTAATTGAAATAGTAAATGGATGAAATAAGTTACTTAAACATTTAAGAAAATCTTGCTTGTTTTCTCCAGTAGGAACAATTGGTTGTTCAATAAAAAGTTACTTGATTTTTGGTAATTATTATATTAATGATGTAAATCTTTCTAGTTTTTCTTTAACTCTTACATTTTTGTAATGGTTACCGTGACCAGATTAAATTTGGTACAGTATTTCTGAGTGATGTAGGCATCCATACTATTATATTTGCTCTAAGCTTTTATGTAAAAAAAGGTAGAAATACATATAGGTTATCGAATGGTGGTATGTACATATAAAGGTATGTGTATGTCACAATATCTCTGCTTAGCGTATGTATTGACAAGGTGTCGTGGGTGTCCTATTATGTATAACATTTATATGTTTGCGTATTGAGCTCACCGTCCTTGTGTCCCAGCGCGTCTGAGTCATTTCGCTGTATCAACACAGGCGTTGGCGGAACCACTACCCAAATTGGAAAATGCGCCTTTAAAGGTTCTTAAAAGCATTGACAAGATTTACGTCACTGCATTCTTCTACATTAAATTTCGAGACTTGAAATTCCCGATCATCATGCCTACCTAATGTGCTCAACTACCTACACAATGAAGAAAATCAGTTTTGTCGTTACTAGCTAATAGTAAGTGACTTTCTCCACATAAGTACAGTGAGCGAGTTCTTGCAAACCGCGAGCAATGTTTACCTCTAACAACCAAACAATCGCTGCAACGATAGAAAGCCGTAACGGACTTGTTTCTTACTTACGTATCTATTCTTAATCTGCGAAGTTTGGAACCTATAGCACCTATAGGAATGCATGGCCTCACTTTGGTAGTAAAACATATTTGTCATTTTTAAAAAAGGCTACCTATTTCCTTAACTTCTGGTTTTCCAACTTGATATAAAAATAGAGGTTGCGCACGTCAAATTCACTTAATGTAAGTTTATAGAATGGAATTCCTCACCTGAGGTACCGAGGAGACACTTTTAAAACTTAATAACAACAACTTAACACTATATGATAGATCGTTTGTGTCGGGAGCACATAGTTTTGTTGCGAGCGTGCGTGTGAGAAGCGGCGCGGTGCGCGCGTCGGATGCGGTGCGGTGCAACTGAGTGAGCAGGTTGCGCGGCCGGCGCCCACGCAGCGCGGAGGGGCGCCGCGAAGCCTTGCGAAAATCCGCCGCCGGTGACCGTGCCGCGCCCGCGCCTCGCTCGCAGCCGTCCATTGATGATCGTAACTCTAATAACGTCGTATTATGCAAGACGCATTTGCTTTATGATATACATAACCATAACTACACCATAGCATAGATCAAATTTTAATGACTCAAATCAAACCAATCAAAAAGTTCTTGACCAATTTTATTATTAGTTACCAAATACACTTATCGATAAATAATATTAATAGATTTGTTTAAAATTCGGAAACTCGGTGTAATCTGTTCTTGTGACCCAAGGGCTCGATTATGGAAAAAACATACGTACAAACCGAAAATCGACAAAACAACAATTGTGACCTTAATATTTTTTTGCGAAATCTCGGTGATCTTTTTATATTTTCGGCACATAGCTCCAATTCAAATCGTTCCTTACTACTTGGTTCGGTTCCAGAATGGTACATGTTATGATATTTTACATGTCTTTAAATGCTTTTCTTTCTTTTCCAAAATCGAGGCCTTAGTTTGTAAGAAGCAGATTATCCAAACTCTTATATTTTCCGAATTCTCCATAATGACTCATTTAGATGGTCATGCTCACCTGTATACAGGGTGGAAAAACAAACGCCACAAATGACAATAGTAGGTACAAGCCGAGATCATTCCCTGATCTTTATAGAAATATATGATTAAGTTATAATAAAATGTCGGTACTTTGGAACTTATTTTAGAACTTACACCTTTAAACTACAAACAAACTTCAAACCCAAACCTCTAAGTAATTACTGTTTGAAACGAGTATCAAAAAACAGAAAACAAAGAAGTCTTCTACGAATCAAAGTATGCATTTATACCATCCACGTCCTACTTATTATGCTGTTTCAAGTGGATGCAGTTAGAGACAATCGTCGCTGCACGCGGCCGCGCGCATTCCTAGGAACATGTTTTACCTCAAAGCTGCTCAATGACCAGCGGTCGCGTACTTAGTTTACTCTATCCTACGTAGTGTACCTACACAGAACTGTTATTTCATTAACGGGCGAGCACGCTAACATCCAAGAGGTTATATTTCATCACAGAAAAAGGCGGAATAATCTCATGACAGTATGAGGGCCGTACCTATTAAGTAATAAACTGAGATAATAACAGTTTGCTATGGCGTATTTTGTGACAGCGGTTTTGACGTATTTTGTGACGGGTATCTCATTCAAGATGAGTTTATTAATACGGTCCCCTAAATGTTGTGTAAGAGCGACTTGAGTTTTTACTTTAAACCTGTTTGGATCTTAAAAAGACTTGCTGGACACCAACAGGTTCTCCCATGACAGTGTACTCGTATAGTAATAAGTTTGCGAATTCAATATTAGGTGACATCAGTTTTTTTTTCGAGTGACCAAATGTAAATATTCTGCACATGACTTAGTTAGAAAAACCGGGTAAGAGCATGTCGGCCCATGCTCAATATAGGATTCCTCCTTTCCTTTTATTTCATCAGACAGTGTCGACAGAGCTCCGCTAACGCGGAGGAAGTGTCCAAACTGATAAGTACGTTAAATAAACCTTATGTGAATTTTAGGAATTGTTGATCAGAGGAATTAGGACACAGGTACCGAAAGATTTTAGTTTAGCTCGCGGGCTCAGCTAACCCATGAGTGTAGATAGTGGTGAACTGAGCCCGCGGGCTGATTTGTCCATTTAAGCGGGTCAAGTTGCTCGCCAAGAAATCAAAGTGATCTACTGAGCCCGCGGGCTCAGTGTCCTGTGGGCTGAGTTGACCATGAAGGGGTTTTTCCTGTTCGATTTTCTATCTCAGTCGCACCATTTTCCAAAAGTAATTACATTGTAATTCATAGGTAGGTTTAGGTTATGTTAGTTTTGCATCAGGCCCGGAGGGCCAAACCACCCAGAAATAGGAGCTTCGTGGCAGCGGAGCTCCGTCGACTCTGTAACTTCGTCAAGTTGGAACGGGAAAAACACGACAGTGAAAATATGCTGCTAGGAAAAGAAGCGACTGGATAAAACTCGCAAGGGGAAAAACACGACTGTGAATATAAACTGCCAGGAAAAAAGGCGACTGATTATTACCAGTCGCCTTTTTCGGGGAAAAATGCGAACGGAAAAATTACTGCGATGAAATAATGAGTTCGGGAGAATGATCTAACAAATCGCCGCTAAGTACTACAAACATAAAGACAACAAGTAATATTTATCGAATTTTCTATTTAATTAAAGTCATTTGGTGCCTTTTTAAATGATTTTAGAAGGTATAAACACTTGCCAGTATCTCAAAAACCAATGATGTCTAAGTAGACATACGACTAAGTAGTCGTGATAGTTTTTCTTTTAAATTCATTATATGCGCTTTCATTGAAGATGTTTTTCAGATTTTTATTATTTGTAGTATTGGCTGTATGACACTTGACTCTATCAAAAATTAGCGCTTTAAAGCTTAATATTTTAGAAACGTATGCCTTAATCGAAAAACTGTTTTCACAAACCCGCAATATTACCTACGGGGTAGACGAGAAAAAAATATATTCCCACGTTACGTGTAGAGGAGGTACACTAAAAGATTTTCTTTTTCCAGAATTTAATTTACCATTTTGTTGGCGTGACTAAATAATATGTATATTCATGCCAAATGACAGCTTTCTGGTACTAAGTATCTGAGCTAGGCTGCGGACGGACGGACATGGTGAAACTATAAGGGTTCCTAGTTTGACAACGGAACCGTAAAAAGTAGCAAAATTAAACTTTGCGGGTCGGGTTTGGTAGTAACTAAGTCAAATAAAGGAAATAAGGAAAGAACACCTCTAGTCACTTAGAGACTTTTAGTGTTATCGCGATTTGAAAGTTAAGAACCATTTAGGGACCTAATTTCGTACGCTATTATTACAATTATTTTTCAGTTAAATAATAAAACACCCAGAAGCTGCTTAACAAGCTTGACCGTATTAAAAATTTATGCATTCGGACATTCGGCTCATATTTGGTTTACGCAAATATGACCACGTCTCTAATTTTCGTTCGCAACTAAAGTGGCTTCCTATACGTTTTCGCTGGTACTTTCATATATTCCTAATCTTTTCCACTGTGTTCTGTTCATCCCTGCGTTACCTCAAGGAGCGATTTAACTTTTTTGCGTCGGTTCGTTGCTCTCAAAATGGTATTTTAACTATACCTTCCTCTTCATCTGAATTCTACAACAATTCCTTACATTTCAGGCTGTCCGGCTGTGGAACTCCCTGCCCGCGGAGTTGCGGCGGACTAAAATCTTTGGCTATCTTTAAGAAACTTCTTCCTGAGCATTTTCTGTCGCAGTCATAATTATTTATTTATTTATTTAGATCATTTATAACTTAACAGTAAACACCAGCGGGCCGATTATGGTGACACTTATCGACGCGATAAAACGTTTTTATCTCAAGATCATCGACATTATATCACTGTCGACGTATGCTAATATGGTGGCATCGGTTACATTGCATTATCCACTTTTGACAACGATATACGACAAACGTCATATTTTATCGACTTTGCTTAATATGGGTGGCCACTTTGGATCGACTTTTGACATCTCAATTCGATAAGTTTATACAAGTGCCGGGTTGGTGACGACAAGACATTTCATTTGGAAAAATACTCAACTCATGTAAAATTTAAGCGTAAGTATTGGTTTTATAATATTTTTACTTATTAAAAACCGTTTAGTTACTTATAATAAAGGCGTTTTACATTATAATTGGTATACCTACCTAAGCTGTATTTTTTCGTAGAATGTCTAGATACTACTACTACAGTCTCACGCTGCAAACGGAGAAGGAAAGGCGAAAACTACAGCGCAGGACGATTCGAGACGCGTCGAATCCTCTCGAGCTTCCGGAGGAAGAGTTCCGGCACGTCTACAGTCTGTAAGGAGATGGCTCTTCATTTATGTGCCGAACTCGACGTCGACCTCCAGCCGCACAATAATTACGGTTTACCCGTCTATATTAAGGTAATATTTATTGTTTATCATACATATACATAATGTTACTTTAGGCACAAGGTGAAGAGCCAGAAAATTATTGTTAAAGCAATTCGTAAAAATGTACCCTTTCACAGGTTCTAACATCGTTGCATTTTCTGGCGGATGGTAATTACCAACGCAGAACAGGGCAGGACCACGGTTTGTGCATTGCACAATGCACTGTGAGCAACTATCTGGCTCAGTTTACGGACGCTGTAATCAGAAGGTAGGCATGAAAGTTGAAATAATATATACCTAACATTATCGTTTTCTAAATTGTTAATGACCCAATGGACCTATAGTTTTGAAGTGAAGTTTATTTACTTACTAACATTTTCATATGTGCTACTTGCTTTAATTTTTTTAATTAAAAAGTCCATCAGTTATAAGTCTTCCTCCGGGATATAACTATCTCTGTACCTATCAAATTTTTATAGGTATATTTTAAGGCTTTGAACAGTATAGACCAAACAACAAAACAAACAGGCACACTTACACAATTATAATATTTGATTTAACCAGTGCACAGTGCTGCAGTGTTATTAACACACCATCCCGTGGGAAAATTGCTTTTAATTTATTTTATATTATGTAACTTTTTAGTGTAATAGTACTGACTTTTGTATATTTGGGTTATCTTTTATTTAGTTTTCAAGGTTGCTATACCCTAATATGGTTCATGTTTAGCACTATATTACACTCATTTAATATATAAATGAAAATTTAATTACTGTCCTCACATTATGGCACATATATTTCAGACAGGAGTTGTTGTCTTAACTTAGCTCCACATGGATACCCTGCAAGGGAACCACAAATAATATACCTACTCAAGTTTTAATACTAACATCATTTAATTACTACAATAAATGGGAATTTGGTTTTTAAATAAAACATAAAAATAGTTAAATATGAACTTATAATTATTCACAAACTTGATGTTAAATACAAATGCAATTACAGTAGGTATAACTAAGTATTATTTTCAGGCTCATGAGAAGATGGGCAAAGTTCCCTGGAACAGACCCCAATAGACAAGCTGTTGCTGGGGAGTTTAGCGCAGCTTACAGAGTGCCCAATGTGTTAGGGACCATTGACTGCACACACATCAAAATTTTCCCGCCACCACTTCCCCACAGCATAAACTACCTCAATAGAAAGGGGTTTCATTCCATGAATGTGCAGTTGGTAAGTAAAAAACATTAAGCAGGTCAAAACCCCCATGTAATTGCTCCTATACCCCAACAGAATTTTATCGTTCTATAAAAACAAGTTTTTAATTTAAATTAAAATGCATTGAAATCCATTCAACCTCAATCATTTAATATAATTTAAAAAAATAAAGAAATAAAAAAGATTCATGGCTCCTCCTCAGTTATAATTTGCGTGTCCTCCAGCCTGAAAAGAAAAAGGATATCATTTTATATTTTATTGTTACATTACATTATTATTAATTGTTACATGTAAATTAATTTGCCATAACAATAGAGAACCGTTTTTTTTACCTATACCTAAGTACATACATATAACTTGTAAGTTTAGAATTTAATTTCTTATTTACATATTATTTTTCAGAACACTTGATATGGAGCTGGCTGCCACAAACAGCAATGAAATCCTCACCACCCAGCAGCTACCGGCAAATGGGCTTTTACTAAGAGTGGCCCAAGAAAAAAGGGCCACCATAGTAAATAATTATTTTGCTTACTATTGTGTTTTATTCCATTCCCATATAAACAGTTAAAGTAGAAAACTATATTTTAACAGTATAAAAAATAGGATCAAGCTATCTGTACCAAACTCAATCTTGAATTAAGATTAAGGTTCGGTTCAGCAGTTTAGCAGCTAGAACGTAAAAGACAGACTGAGTTACCTTGCATCTACATATTAGTGTGGATTATAAATGATCTACCATATTATGTTTGAGTATGGATAAAATTAAAGCTTGCTGGTTTCTCCTTAAAATCCTATTCTGCTCCCTCAGAATGTAATTGTGTTCTAACTTGAGCTGATTCAGTTTTACTAGTTGGTCTATTATATTCTGTAACATAAAATACAATTGCATTACTTTTATATAAAAAATGTCATTATGAAACAAAGGGCATTAGGTAAGTTTGTATGGACAATATGGTCATATTTTTTCCCAGCGGACATGGATAATTTTCTTAAAATAGTTTAGAGGACCTCTACCTACATATAAATATATGACATTAAATGTCTTTGATAATATTCGAGCCAAAATATTAAAAAGATATATATTTCAAGTTGTCATTACTAAAAGACAGTATTAATAGATAATATATAGAATTTTGAATAGATCATTCTGTCATAATAATACCTTCATAACTTTTAGGTATGCCCTTCTTTTTCTTCTGTTCTTTGTGTGCAATGTAATGTGGTAAATAAGGCGATGTAGGCTAAAACGTTAATGTTACCCGAAAAATATGAATGTATAGTTAATAAACAAAATACTTACGATTTTCCATGATGCGACGGATTTCTCCGGGCTAAACTCTCGCAACATCGAAGCCAGATTTTGCCACTCGGACTCGTGTCTTTGAGATCCGAGTGACCCACTGAACTCCCAGTTTGCGAATAAGGGGTGGCTGGCCATATATTCAATATTTTTTCTTTATTGTACTGCTGTATAGCGACTGTAACGCAACATGATTGTTTTAATCATTAACAATAAATAAAGAAATTGACAATGCACTTAAACTCATATTAGTTCACAGTGTTAAACTTACACTTTTGTTGTTTGTCTCATTTTCAATTTATCCAAGAACAATTTCGGACCGAACTAAAATTCCAATACAAACTTTAAACTTTCGTAGGTACTAAACTACTAACCATAAACTAATAACCATAGAATATAGAACTACCGAATCAAGATGTCAACATAACCCATATATTTTTAATAGTATGGCGTCCGCCTTCTTTCTATGACTAATTTATAACTTCCCATTTTAGAAGCATTATATAAAGTCCGCCATACAACATCCAACATGTGCAAAAATGTATTAATTTCGTGACACTAGCAACTTTTTTGCAAATTGGTAGTAATCTCATGTGATTCTTGTCACACTGGGCTTAAACACAATAGTCGTCGATTTATCGACGCAATAACTTTATCGACATTGTCAACCATATTAGGGATTTCGATAAAATAGACGACTTTGTTAAAAATTTATACATATCCACACGATAAAAAGGTGCCACGCATAATTGGCCCGCAGAGCGTTATAAAATTATACATAAAAATATTTCATTGATTAACATTAATAAATATGATAACAAAATTATTAAATTGTATTGTCTCAGTTAATTTTTATCGTGTGGCTGTCTTTTTAATGTTTTCCCAGATGTGGACATATTGATATTTATTTATCTATATCTGTTTATTTATGCACGTCGTCTATATCTTGTATTTGTATATATTTACATTTATATTCAATTTTCTTGTTATTGCTCACGTGAAGTCTGCCTGCAGCACCTACTGTGTACAATATACTTATAGCTAAGATTGTGTGGAAGAGATCGCAAATTAGCGATAAGACCTCCAGTTGTTTACCTGTGTTATTTTTAATTGTACTGTTTCTCTGTAATTTTTTTATTTGGTGTAGTACAATAATGTAGTAATGTGTATTGAATTCTAAAACATTTATTAGATTTAAATTTGTGACCGAGTAAGTAATAAAGTAAAGTAGCTAAGTGTAGTTAATAGTTACGAATTCTATATTTTGAAATTAAAATAATAAATAAAAAACTAGACATGTAATGTTCTTATTGTTCAGGTAGGTAACCTCAAATCATTGTCGTAAGATCGGTAGTTTAGGTAATGTTGTTTGACCCCGGTAAGATGCATGTGGGACGTAGGTACCTATTTTATTCAAATAACCAATTGTATCTATATACATTACTAGCACTGTTATCTATCTAATACCTTTAAACGAGCAATTCTTGTACATATATATATATAATCTGAACCTTGGAAACGGCTTCAACGATTTTCATGAAATTTAGTATGCAGGGGGTTTCGGGGGCGATGAATCGATCTATAGCTTTTCATTTTTAGAAAACTTACCAATAAAAAACCGGTATTATAAAAAAAATAGGTCATCCAGGTAAGTACTGTTAATTAAAACTTAAAAGAAAGCACATTTAAGGTTTTAATGCTATATACAGCCCAGTACTGCTTATTATAATCATTTTAGTCGGCGAGAAAAGAGTCTATAGGAGAGATTTTTATATGAGCATCAGACGGCGGCGGCGTAGCCGAGCGATCCGCGGCGGCGTGTTCCCGGCGGTGCAGCGCGGCCGCCAGCGCCGCGTTGTCGGCCAGCGCCGCCGCCAGCGCGCGCTCCAGACGCGCCGCGCCCGCTCGCTCCGCCTCCAGCCCGGCCTTGCTCGCGGCCAGCGCTTCCCCGTCAACCTCCACCGCCATCTTCGCCGGCTCCAACTTGTTGCATTCTGATAAACGGATCTGAAGTTCGGCGACGATACTTGTCAGACGAGATATTTCAGCTAAAAGTAAATGCAACGTTGTATGCGTCCGTGTTTACATTAATCAGATTCTTCAATATATTTGTAGGTATACATTACTGAAGAGACGGGTAAAATGGCCGTAACGGGACTAAGTCAAGGCTGCGCTACATATATAAGAGTCCAGCAACCGCCCTTCCCGGCCGAATCTTGCATAGTGCTTATCTCCAAAAATGCGAGATAATATAACACAAATCTAATATGAATTAATAAAATTCTAGTTTAAATGGGTGGGAAGGCTAAAAATTTCGCACACAATGCGAAAACGTTTCTCTCCCCTTAAATCTAGTCCTAAGTATATATTTTTACGTTTTTTTAATATGTTGTACATATTATGAAAAACTAGGTCTGTATGTTTGCCTTTCCAAGAAAATATTTCTTGAAAAGAAAAATGAAAATGAACAAGAAACGGAAACGTACAAACTTACATTTTCATAACAACTACTAACAACATAATTCAAAGCTCGAGAGGACTTAAGATATTTTCTTAGATACGTTATTAGCTACCGTAAGCCTTAAGGAGCTCCCTGGATGTGTGCTGCAGCTCAGCGGCAGCCAAGCGGCGCTCGCGTGTGTGCGCGGCGGCAGCGAGGCGCGCTCGTTCCCGCAACTCGGCGCCGCCACCGGCGCAGCGTTCTACACGCCGTAGCTCGCTCTCCAGCCGAGATGATTCGCTGCCGCCCACCGTGCACAAAACATTAACATATCTAGCCTAACAAAAACATACACAGATAGCTTCTTGAAGATCACGGGTTCACGGGGGAAGTCCGTATTTTATTAGTAGGCTATGTAACTCGACTTAAAATCTACTGTTGCTTCCAATCTTATTGTTGAATTCCGTTATGACAATAAAGCAACAAAGTGTAAGAATGACACTGATTAAAACATTTATTTGTAAATGGTACTTCTTTCTTCTCTCTTCTTCTTTCTATCTATCCTTCTATTATGTGTTAGCCCTTTACCAGGCCGCGAAGAACAAGCGTGTCTTAACAAGTTCTTTAAGTACAGATGTAGTGCATAGGTAATTGTTTTCCTTCGTATTTTCACGGAAACGTACGAACGTGTATAGCTATTTCAGTCGGTCACAGTACAAAAAGTACTGAATAATGTACTGGCATATTCAATTTAGTGTAATTATATTCTTGAGGCATAGGGTGATATGTCACCCACGTATTTAGTATATTATATACCATAGTCCGGTTTCAACTCAAAATCTCATACAAAACATTACAACAATTCCTGAAAATATGATTTCATGATCTTCTTTCACTGCATTGCTTACCGGTGGGCCTAGTATAGTTGCGTCTATATCGCGTGTCAACGGTGGATAAAGCATCCGTCACTGTCGTACTTATTTATGTGTCAAAAGGTGACGGATGCCTTATCTAAACTTTGTCACGCGATAAACGCAGCCATGTTAGGGCCCCTGTCACGACAATTAACCGGGCTATGGGCAGAATAGTTCCCACATAGTCAAACACTAACAAGGCAATGGGATAGTGTCATTCCACATCTTAATTCTAATCATATTTTAAAAAAAACATGAATATTTAGCACAGTATAGGATTACATTACCTTACAAAACTCAATTATAAAATTACACATATATCCTAAAATATTATAACTATCCATATATTTATCTATGATTCTGTCGAGCAGAATTTCAAAAGAAACGTTTTTTTTTTTTTTTTAAAACGACTATTAAAACACAAAATTGGATATAGGTAACTTTTTCATTTTGGCGTTTATTGATATCGACGGTGAAAAGGAACAATCACTGAAGCGACATTTTGAAAATTGTTCAGGAGAGCGATTTAAAGATTTTATTTCAAGAAAAAACATTGTAAGTTTCTGTGGAGCATTTAGAAAGATGTGTATTAACGTGTTTTTAAGATTTTTAATATCTTTTAAATGGCAACAACTTTATTGTAAGAAGTAGTCAATTTCTGAAATAAATGTCGCTTAACCGAAATGACCACTAAAAAGTTCACCTTTAAACGACAAAACAATATAGTACATAGTCATAGGACAAAGCAGTGAAGCGAATACCTACTTGTAACTGATTCGTTTCGGGGAGATTCATTGAAGCCACTATAGGTGACATGCAAATAATGACTAAAAGAAGAGAGCATTTTGTTTAGACAATATTTTTTTTTGGGTGGTTTGTATATAATAAGTGGCTTTTAGGGTTAGATAAATACTTTTTCCCCACTAAATTGTATTTTTTAAGTGTTAAAGTAGAAATTATTAAAATTTTCAGGTTAAAAAATTATAAAATCGCTAGGTATTTATTCGTAACTTTTGTCATCGCTATTTCATTAATAAAGGTTTTTTTCGATTTATAAACAGTTAATATGCACAATGGTATTTACACACAAAAAATAAAGTTTAAAACATAAATGCTTGAGGTATGACGTTATACATTTTACGTTTACCTCAAACACACGCTATATTTACAAGTCATAATTAAAGCAATTAAAACCCAAAACAATTTACTTGGTAAAAATGCAATTTGCATCGTTGACAAGGGGAGAGAGTGCGACGTGACAACCACCTCCCTCCAGTGCTCGCCGCAGAGTGAAGCGACGACACGGGCTGGTCTTCATTGTATTAATATAAACGCCACCAACGGGCAAATAATACAAAAAAATATGACTTGAAACGACCGTCTAATAGATTTTTCATCACACTTGCTCGTAAATGGTGTTATTCCATGCCTGTATACAGAAGGACAATGGCCTAAATTGTTCCCGCGGGAATTATGGCGAGTTTGTCATACCTATGGAGTAATGACTTTCTTTTTAAAATTTGCAACTCTTTCGTACATCATTTCTGACTAAGGAGGTTTAATTTTCAGCCAAAAATTAAATCGGTTTCTAATTTCATCTTTAAAAATTAGCTATAGACTAACTTACATTACACAAAACCTATACGCTTCATTAAACTTCATTATTTTTATACCTATTTCAAGTTTATATCAACATTTATCATTAATTTTAGTAATTATACATTTTTATCAAATTGGCTAAATATGGCTCGAATCCAGGTCGAAACTAAACGCAGTTATTATCTGTGGTAGAGGTCACAAAAAAAATATCGTTTCCATTTACGTTCCCGTTCGTCAAAAGTTATTTCTTTATATTTTGCAGAGTTAAAGTGTTTTCTCTTTGTTTTTTTTCCTCGCAAATGTGATGAAAACCATTGTGTGTATCACAGGCAGTAAGGGGATTACTAACTCGAGTCATTAAAAGCCCTCCGCCTTCGGCGTCGGGCTTCTAACACTCTCGTTAGTAATTCCCTTCATACTACCCTTGATGCACAATTTACTATTGTGTCACTTTAAGCACCATACTTTTCTTTAGGGCTTTCACTAAACCGAGATCAGCTAGTTTTGATTGATTCCTTGAAGCGACAATTTCCTCAAAATTACGATAGTCGCTTAAAGGATTTTTTTTTTTTGTAATGTTCTCTTAATCGACAGCAGTTGTGATTAAGCTATCCGAAAGAAACGTTTAAGCATCGTATCTCAAAAAATTAGAACATGTGAACACATCTTTTAAAAAACAAGTTTTCATAAATACTTTAATTTGTTTGTGAAGAAGAGGGTGTTAAGTGACAACGGTTATATTTTAAGCAAATGAAGTTTCGCATAAGGGTACAGATTTTAGAGATGATGCCAAATTTTACGATCCTTTCTTCCTTCTAAGCTAATCCTTAAGCGACATCTAAGTCGTCATAATGGAATGAAACCTAGCTAGATCGACGCAGAAAAAAACGCTGATTTCAACGATATACATAACTCAATTTCACTCAGTGCCGCTTAAGAAATTCTTCCTTTCCACCGTCGATATGGAAACTACATCTAAATATTCTTCATTAACATGTCTAATAAATCGTAAGTAGAAGGTTTTTTTTTCTAAAGTGAAAAATACGGAAATAAAGGCCAAAAAACCACTTTAGTGGAGCAAAAATGTCAAAATTTGATAGCATAAATCTCGATATCAGTGACTTGTAAAAGAAAAGTTGAGATAGAGCTAGTTTAGAACAGCAGCGTTAGTGCAAATAGGTTTTAAAACAACTGAAAGATCGAAGGCCCATAGCCCCTTTTCAAATGTTGGATCTGAACTGAAATACCTATGTTTTTCATTGTTAAAAGCTTGTTTGGCTATTACAATTCAGGGTTAATAATACATACTCTAGAGATATTTAAAATGTTATACTTGGTCTATTATAAGGTAGGTATTTAGTTATCATTTAATGGGTCTATTATTTGATTTCGATTTTGAACCAGTTAAGATTAGCTTTATTCACATTAATTTTCAGTTCATACATACATTGGGAGAGTCCATAGTTAGTAATTAGTATTTTTTCTACTAAGTAGGTAGCTGCGTTATCACTATTATATAAATGTTTTAGTTTACTTTGTCACTTCCTAAAGCTTTCACTGTTGTTTTCTTAATTACAATCTCTATGAATATGTTAAATAAGGACAGGGAAAAGTGGACACCCTTGTCTTACCCCCAGGTTGATCTTTATCTTTTCCCGTTCCTCTTCATATCAATCCCAATTAATGCTTTGTGTGCAACTTTTACTAGACTGACACGGGCCTATAAAACCTTCTAAAAAAACCTAAGTATAACGTGGGCCTTTTACGAGTTAGTTAAATTTTTTTTGTCAGTCAGAAAAATATCTTCAATAAATGATCGCCGTACAAGGCTTCCCTCGGCGGTAATTGGACCGTCACTTGCGGAGAACAACATCAAACCTAAATTAGATTCTATTGCACGCTTTTTACTCGATTGAGTGAGCGGCAGCCGTTTTTTCAGCATTCCTTTATGTACTGACATAATAGGACATTTTGAATGTATAATCGGGAAATTCATGAGTTGTTTTTTTAGGATTTCGTTTTCACTCGCTTTTATGTATAATTCGTATACTTAATTATTATTTTCGTGACATTGAAACGAATTAATTATTTTTGTATTTTGTACGTTTTTCTTGACAAAGGAGCAGTGAAAGTGTTCAAGTAGGTAGTGCCTATTTGAATCGATCGACCGTACCAGACCTTAGTTGTGTCAGTTTTAGTTGATTTTATGTTGGAACAATAGAAAAATTACATTTACACCGAGTCAACCTGGGTTGTGGAGGGCTTGGTCCACCAGTCGAGGTATCTGCCTACCTGCGCGCGTCGTCCGTGGCGGCCCGGACCCGGTCCTGCAGCTCGCAGAACTGGCGCTGCAGCGCGCTGTGCGCTGCTTGCAGCGGCCGCAGTTGCTGCAGCTCCCTCTCCAGCCCGCTCACTTGCTGCGACATCTCAGCGCAGCGCTCTTCGAGCAGACTGCGTTGGCGCTCCTAAGTAACGTATTTTTAAGTAGAACAGATTTTTGCTGGTAGTTAGACCTTGTGCAAGGTTGCTCCCACCGCTAAGCCCGCCGCCAAGCTGCATTGTTCACGATGCTACTTTCCAGCAATGTTTAGTGATGGAAAGTGGAATGAAAAAGCATAGGAACATTATATTTTAGATAATGTAGTGAACGACAACGCTTAGGTACCCAAGCAATTTTGAGAGATTTCATATTCGAAGATCCAAACAGTTACGATGGGATACGGATCATCGGATCGGATCCGGCAATACAAACCGAGTGTATCTATCTATGTATATTGTACTATAGTAGGTATTTAATTGTATGTAAGTAAAATCTTTATTGCACCAACAGAAAATAACAAACTGAAAGAAAATCAGAATCACAAAAGGCATGACGATCTTATCCCTTTAACGGATCTCTTCCAGTTAACCTTGTGTAATTGTTTTCGATTGCGATACTTGTCGCGATAAATATAGTTTGGGTAATTTTCGCCATATTACGATCACCTACCGTGACGTCCACTTGCATCTTGACATTGGCGAGGTCTTCGTGCGTACGTGCCAGCGCGGCGGCGGCGCTCGCAGCGCTCGCGGTGGCCGCGGCGGCGCCGTTGCGCGCCTCGGCCGCCGCGCGCCCGGCCGCCTCCCGGGCCGCCTCCGCCGCCTCCGCCCGCGTCGACTCCGACCGGACTACTTCACGGAGGCGACTCTCCGACGTCTATGGCAATCGTAACCATAATCATAAATAACATGTTAAGTACGATTCATTATTCAGTCGAGGAACTTGTATGTGGTGGTGTGTGTGTGTTTTATTTATTTATTATAGCTTATTCATAACTTCGTTGCAAAAAATTCGTACAGTTAAGTGAACATTCTTTATCAACTTATTATTTAATTACTTACCTATAAATATACGTGATCATTAAAAGTTCCTGTCTAAACCAATTTGTACCTTTTTTCAAATTTATTATCTGCTTATCAAGATCAAACCAATGAGTCTCAACACAGTGGGTCTACGTTAAGTACGATTGAGATTCTGTCGGCTATATAAACTAAACGCAGGCGGAAAGACAGACAGCTGCGACTTTATTTTATACTAAGTGTTAAAGATACACAGAACAGAAAACAAACAGTTTTTTTTTAGTTATTCCGTGATTACGACGTAGTACGGGTAAGATTTTGATCAACATGAAGTAAACAATATACACAAAGCAAAATTAGGTAAGCGTTGCTTGGTTTTTACTTACACTGATCGACTGAAATTCAGCAACAAGTTCCATGAATTGCTGTTCAAATGTTTCAAATTCAGTGGTATTAACACCCATTGTTAAACACGTTTTAAGTTTTTTTTAATTTGTCTTGAGTTACAACAGTTAAAAGTATTTATCGTAAAACAACAGCAAAAGCGCGGTAAAAAAGGTTTTTAAACTTTTATTTAGAGTAAGACTAAGGATAACAAAAACAGCCACATAAACTAAATCGAAATTTAATTGAAGGATTGGTTTCTTACATTCCCTTTTTAGGGGTTTGTGGCTAAAAGTTGTAAATTACTTACTACTTATAAATATGTATACAAAAAGGAAGACCAACAATATTCTCAGGTGGCAACTACCCTCATCAAGCAAGGCTTTTTCGTGAATATTGGATCATGTTGCCAATTTGAGTCCACATGGCGGCGCCTTCATTTGTTTAGAAAAAGTTTCCACTTTCTTTGCAATGAGGACTTTAAACATTGCCATGTCATGCCGCCTATGAATTATGTCTATGTTGTTTTTTTTTTTATTATTATTATTCTACTTGGGGTATAAGGCATAGCCATACTGCCGAATTATGACACCCGTATTTATAGGCAAGAAAAGTACTCGTAATTACCTTTTTGAGTAAAAGTAATGACTTAAGTGAAAATTTTATAATTATGATTTTTGTATTTTTGTACTATTACTCCGTTTACTTTTCTATACGTACCTACGGGATCATAATTTCCTACAAGTAATATGTGGTAGTAAGTAGTTTTGTAATATTATATGTATTTATGTTACCTATGTGTTTCTGTTTCGTTGTAAGTGTAGTATGTGTTACTACCCTTATAAAAGGCGTGAAAGACGTTTAATATAAGTTAACCTTCTCAAAAATCTCAAAAAAAGGTCTATTGAATGGAATTGCATAACTGATATCAGGGTAGTAATGCATGGTAGCATGAAAATCAATTTTGTGTTTTTTTAAAGTGTAAAGATGACGTTGTTGATCAACCTGCTTTAGCGCATGCAAATTGGACCCTATCGGGGCGTCTTTATCTTCTGTAACTAGGTACTTTTCGCGCGCAAACTGTGTGGCGTAGTTGATGGCGCGCTCGTTCTTTTTTAACAGATTTTTTTGTTCCTTTTGTATTTTATTTCCTTGTTATTCGCGTCGGGACGTAAATGCAGACTCGATTAGTAATCCCTGCCTTACTCCCCTTGGTACGGTACTACTGTTGTAACTACTGTTGTATTTCATGCCTGTAGGTAACATTATAGGAGCTAAAATAAGCAGCTAAAGCCGTAACATTTTACTCTAATACCTATTCAGTCCATTTAGAAAAATGTAGGACTGAAATTTTAGCTTAAAGCTGTGTGATGCTTTGAGTACTTACTTACTTAAGTTTACGCGACGGTTGGTAAATATTGTTAAAAAGGCCTAAATGGTACCTAATTATTTTATGCCCTACGCTTAAATAGTAGATTGTTTAAAAAGGGACTAAAACAAGCCATAATGACACGAGGTGTTTAGCCACGCGAGCGAGCTTGCGAGCGAGGGTGGCTGTAGTTCGAGTGTCATTATGGTTGTTTAGTCTCACGTTAAACACTCTACTTTTCACTTTGAATGCGAGGAAAAAAACGACGTTCTAAACAAAATTACAACATTTATTATAAAAAGGTTTCTAACAATTAAAACTAACAATTAGGTATCTTATTATTACTATCGTTAAGCTAACATTAATGATGTTATTTGTTTCCCACATTTCCAATCAATAAAAGTTTGGTATGTTTTTGAATAAATGCCACTAGATTTTGGCGGCAAAAGATTTCGTATCACCTCTTTTGCTTTCTTCTCCATTCTGGAGTTAGGCGTTAATTCTTCTTCACTGGATGATGATGATGACATTTCTGGTCCGTAATTTCTATAGTTGCACAATTAATTGGTGATTTTTTTTAACAACGTACGCTCAATACAAGTTATGAACATCTATTCAAATTACAAATAGGAATAAAATATCCGCGGTTTTTTTGTAAAGTGATGTTTTAAATGCTTGCATATTCCAAGCCAACAGATTCAAACTTGGAAACCATTTTAAAAGTAATTGGACCACGCATAATAAAAGAGTTCGGCCTTAATATGATTAAATAGATTCATATTCGTAATAATTATTCGTGTTTCACGAAATTAAATCCTTTTTTTATATATATTTGCACAGTTGTCATTTTGAGGTTATTTCGACAGCCAAAAATATGGTCCATATACAATCACTGAAAATGGCGATAATCCTCCATTCACAAACACCGTGATTGGTTGTTTAGGGTTTTCCAAAGTCAATAAAAAAAAAACTTTAATCCCTAGAGATTAATAAGGAGCTTTAGTCCAGATTCGCAGATATTTAAGTAGCATTTTAAGAGCATGAGAAGTGAAAAGTATATTTTTTTATCTCCCTTCCCAAAACTCAAAGTTTAATAATGTAGGTACGCTAAAATAACTCCAAATCAATAACAATCTAATTTTATACTGAAGGAATAATTGCGATGTGTCAATTCTTATTATGGCGCTTGTGCAGACTACAAAGGTCTTCAATGCGCGGGGAGAATATTAAAAAGAAGGGAGAGCTATTTTTCTCGGGCGGTTGGCCAGTATATAAGAGCATGCTGGTTACTTCATCCCCTCACTTGCCCAACCACCGTCTGCGGGCTGACAGGTGAGTCCTTCAAATACCTACTTTTTAATCCATCCCATGTCATTTGAATGCTGTCAAGCAGGGATCGTATACCGGTAATATTTCCATATAACAATACCGGTATTCAATTTTGGTACCTCGCTTATTACAGAACATTATTGAACTTAGTGAACTTATATATATATAATAGTATAGTGTTATTACCTAAACTTCCAATCGAAAATATCAAGGAAATGTTGCAAAGTTAGGAAGATATATTTCTATTTTATTTAATACCGGTGTTGATCCCTGCTCTCAAGATTTGCATGTACAGTAATAATTTTTTTTAGTTCACTGAAATTGATAAGTTCTACCCAAGATATCTGAATAAGTAATGTAGTTAAGGTGAAAAACCACCTCCTTTATGCCAACCATCGGTGCTCAAATCTAACTCTTATTTGACCGGATCTTTTACAATCGTAAATATAATCGTTATTTATGTGACTGGAGCATAATTAGAGGCTACGAGTGTGGTTTTATGAAACGAGCCGAAAGGCGAATTTCTTAATAAGATCACACGAGTGTTTTAATGCCTAATTATGCGTAGGTACAGTCGCATTCAAAGCTTTATCTACATGCATATCATAAGCTTTCTACAACATGTACAATAGCCTACATTTTCATAACTCTATTTTCTGTTCTTTTGAACTATTCGAAACTTCGAAACAAATGACTAAAATTTAATTTAGGCATAGGTAATATAATGCACCTATGAATGTCAAAAAGCATTACCTGCCCGCATTATGAGATAATCTCAACCAAATATGATTCCTTATTTTTAAAAAGATGTTCGATCTTTGAATGTGAATAAAGTTTTGGCTACCTATACTGTAATTTTAACATTAAGATGCAACCACAGATACAGGTGGTTTACTATTATAGGCCATTTGCTTATCGTTTCTGAACATATCGAGGGTTGCGTGGTCAAACCCGATAAGTCGCTATAACTTGTTGTGTCAAAAAGAACATTATTGAATACATCAAAACAATTCAAATTTGATGAAACAATTATGTCGATTTATCGGGTTTGACCACTCAACCCTCGATATTATAGGGAAGTTATGCCATGGATGTAGATAAAAAAAACTTGAGAGAACAGACTGGATGTAGGTAGTTATACGGATTTTGGTATCATTAAATATACCTCACTTGTTCTTTAAATACAATACATCATCTTATCTTCGTGCGTGCATCCCTAATCCAGAATATTTCCTCCGAAGATGCGATAAAAAACCGTTCAATGCGAGTGGCACTCGCGCACCGAGAGTTCCGTGCCGCCGCACAGTAGGTAATATTGTATTCCAAATTGAATTTGATTTCTGATAGAATCCGCTCGATTTATTATTTTAGTTATGTTTATTTTATTTTCTGGTATAGCCGCCGTTAACGGTTCAAAAGATAATAACTCACGGACGGATAGCTTAGGCATATTAATATGGTAATATTATGTTAAATTTACTCCAACACAATTCTCTTCTCGCCTCGCCGTCGCAGGAGAAACTTCAGAATTACAAATCGGACAGCTAGCACATAAGTTTTTTTTGAAGTCGACGACTAAAACTTTTTGAATTATAATTAAAATTATTCCCCTCACTATTCCATCTATCTAAAGACAATCACAGTCAGGTAAACTTGTTATATACCCTCATGTTAAAGTTAGGCTGATTAGATAGAGCAACGGCTCGTAAATACAAACATTCTGCATATTACTAACAGCAATAATAAAAGAGTTGCACTAACTACCTGCACTAACTTTTTTTTTAAACATGATAAAAGTTATCGCTTAGCTAAATTTGTATTGCGGTTAGTCAAATAGTGTATCGGCAAAGAAGTAGAAAGTACAAAATGGCATTTACGGTTTGTGTTTACTTAAAAGAAGTGTAGATTGTCACGTTACGTGTTGCTTTTAAAAGATATTAAAACTACGCAGCAGTAGGACTTCGTTATTAATGTTATTATAAACGCCGGCAAAATATTCAGATTTACTTCGAGAATATGTCTGTCGACAGCCGGAAACATACCTGCGATTACTCTGGTGTTGCGTGTTCATGGGTCGTGATGATCACTTACCATCAGGTGACTCGCTAGCTCGTCCGCCTTCTTTTTCACAAAAACGAAATATATTCCGACATCCGATTAACTTACTTACACAATTAAAACTTTTTTTCTTAACTTAGATAGGATAGTTTTATACCCCTGACGCAACCAGAGAGAGGGGTTAGTTAAACGTGTGTAGGTACATCTTTGTATCTGAGTGTTTCTCTGTGGCATCGTAATCGTAGCTCCCAATCTACCAATATCATTGCAACAAAATATTTACCCTAACCAGGAATCGAACCCAAGAACCGAACACTACCAACCCGCCTAACCGCGTCTTCAAATTACTATGCAATGCCCTGGCTGGAGTTAAGGGAGATTAATTACCTAATCCCCGGAGCGAAGCGTACCGCCTGCATGCGGTGTTGGCAACGGGAGACAACGGGAAGAACACAGTAGCGCTAAAACAGACGGCTCTGTGAGTCTACTCCTCTCAAGGCCGGCAGAAGCTTTTCAGGCATCTCTGAAACCTACCTATAGCTATGCGTAGGCTAACTGTAGGAAAAAAACTCTTACTATCAGTTTAATTTGCAGATTCTTCGCTCGCCATAATGCGAGTTTCAACAATGTTATCGCTGGCGCTGGCGGTGTCTCTGGCCACGTGGACGGTGTGCGGCGCGACAGGCGAGCGGGGAGCGCGGGTTGCGCGGGGCGCGCGGGACGGCGCGGGCGACGAGGAGGAGTACCGCGAGCGCCCGCTGTACCGCGACTACGGGCTGCTGCGCCAGGCCGGCCGCGCCGACGACTCCTTCGACGACTACGGGCACCTGCGCTTCGGCCGCTCCGACGACTGACACGCGCGCGCCGGCACCCGCGCCGCGCGCGCACACCGACGACACCCGCTGGTTTACTAACTCATACTCGCAAGCTCAATTAAGGACTGAATGATTCCATGACTCTACAGGAATCACACGTGATAATATCATTGGCTGGGATGATATTTTCGTGTTATTATATGAGTAGTGGTTTTAATCATAGTTAGATATAGAGATAGTACCACCAAGTTTTAGGATAATTCAAATAAGATGATGAAGAGGATTAAAGAAAGAGTCAAGTTTATTTTAAATAATGTATTATAACCAATAAATACATTTTACAACAGTTATTTTTATTTATTATAATAAATGTGTTACGTTCAACATTAATATCTTAACGAACTGGGTAGCATATAAGAATTAAAATACATTTCTTAAATAGATCACTGGTGTATTTTTTATAAGGCATTTGTCTATGGCGTCAAATATTGTTTACGAGTAGATATAAATAATTATAATATATAAATATATAAAGTTTTTATAGCTAATATGCTACCTTTTAACGGAACAAGTCCTAAATTTCTATTGCTATCGTTGTATCAAGGCAATGAATTCATTTCTCACTTGGTACAATAGGTTTATTTACTAGCTACCGGCTCGGCCATGGCTCTACGCGCCGAACTGTATCGGCTTATATCTTACACTTCTGTAAACTTTCTAGATGCGAATTTAAATAAAAATATTTGTACAATAAGTAAATGTAAAATTCATTTGCTTTAGTGTTTTAAAACAGAAGGTTGCACAGACTATTTCTAAGTAGGTAGTCTTGTGTTAAAATATTATGTTGGTTTCTAAATTCTACAATTTTATTCTTGTACTCATATTATTCGTTGTACGATTAATGGAATCTATAAGTATTAAACAATTTTAACTTTCTCTAAACTTTCCTAACTAATTTTAGAAATGGCATTAATTGCATTATTTTTAGTTCAAACTGTACTTTTCTTTCTGTCTCAACATGTGTTACGGATCCAACTATATCTGTTTTTTTTTCTATCGAACGCGGCAAGGGATGCGGGTGCCTTCGAAATTGGACAGTGTCATTTAAGAAAACCAACTAGTAAAATTCAATCAGTCCCCTGGGCGTCCGATAAAATCAGTACTCACAATTAGTATTTCGGAGTCTCTTTTTCGTTTCGAGTTTATATGTTGACAATGTAATCGTTTTTAACTATATGTATAGGCACGCTCGATATCACTACCTTATATTAAATTAATATAGAGACTAGTTAGTTCCTTCCCTATGCTACTGTATTAATATAACATTTATATTAATTTAGCTTAACAAACTAACGAAGTGTTGGTTAATTGTACTTGGTGAATACGAAGCGTATTAAAAATAAAATCTTTGAAATAAATCATTTAATTACAAGTAAATGAAACTCAAGTTCATAGTTACCAAGTTCAACTACGGACAAAAAACGAAAAGTTGAGAAACCTCATTTGACTATCCCAGTAGTACAATTTACCTCTTTAACCCGTTTACATACAGTCCTTCCTGTTGCTCCGTACCTCTACCTGGTGTATTTATGTTAGTGTTTGGCAGGTTCGGTGAGTATTCGATCAGTGAAAACAGACATATCACTTCGATATCAGCTGCCGCTTAAATGATGTCCTTCTTTTGCGAGTTTCCGAGCAAGGCCTGTAAAAAAACAAGGTTGAAGCATCATTCAATTTCAGATCAAGAATGGACTCTGCGCAAAATATCACGAATTTTTTGACCGTTTGCTGCTAACGAAATGTTCATAAGAACCAAAACTCTTTTTATTTCAGACAGAGGGGTAAAACAATCATGATTTTACGTTACGTGACTCACAGGTTTAATTTCATTTGCACGTTATAAAATAATAGTGTCAAAAATGTATATTGAAACATCGACTTTAGTCGCTAAAGTCATATCTCATTTGCAAATTAAGTCTTCGAGGTTTGAAGATTATTTATATTTTTATTTATTTTATTCTTATTGTTTTGCGCCTACGAGTAAACGCGGTTATTTAGTCGTAGTTTCACTGTATAACTTGTAATATGAACTCTATATTTCCATTTACAAGTCTTAAATTTTATCAGTGATGCTAATGTGCGGTCAAGCACTAGGTGGTAAGTATTGTAAATAGAGTATGGTGCGTACTAGTTTGATATTTACCTTGTTTATGAAGTTGACGATGGCGGTGGCGGGCTGCTCGGGCTCCAGCTCGGCGAACACGTGGCACTGGTTGTCGGCGCCCGTCGTCGCGCGCGCCACAAACGCGAACATACGCCTGCGCACACACAAACACTTTTTGTTTATCTCGGTATAAATGGGACTTTGAGCGGCTAGTAAGGAAATACTATTTCTATTCACTATTAGCGGTAAAACTCTCGTCTCTAAGGACATGTAATGGCAGTATTCTTTTTGAATAGGTATTCTTTTTTTAGAATAAATTTATTTTTAACGGGGTCAAAATGATAAAAGAGGGTATGCTGTATGTTTAAATTAGAGGTATGAATTACTTCTCGTTTTTGGTGCCCTTGTCTACGTGCGCGTAGCGGCGCTCGTCGGGGTCCAGCCCGGCGTAGGACACGGCGGCGGCCGGGTAGTGGCGCCGGAAGAACAGCCGCCGCGCCGCGTCCGTCAGCGTCACGCCGCCGCCGAACACCTTCAGGTGCACCACCTGCCCCGTCACCTAACGAACAATTCAACATTCCACTATACACCTCTTTACAGTATTAGTATAGAAGTATAGATGTAGTTTTATCGGTGCGTAGAACCTTTTTATTTTTTTATTTATTTATTTATTGAGGATTTCCAACTGATAATACATCAGACTTATGTTAATATCTATTTTAACATCTAAATCGATGCTTACCCAATTATAGGAAACCACATCTTACGCCAGTAAATATACAAATTGAACTACTTACTGCATGCATTAAATATTTGCTCACAAATTAAACATTAAATTTTAAGAAATATCGAAATACATCACAACATAATATATCATACACTGTAGTATGAGCCTCGAGCTAAGTCTAGGATTACGTTTGTTGGTGTGAGATTATATCCTGATATTTTTTTGTATACGAATGACGCAAGTAGTGGTTTAACTAAGAGCGTTAGTGGCCTAGTGGGTGCCTAGTGGCTAATGGGGTCGACGCGTGATCGTAAGGTATACCTACCGTGTTCGAACCCCCGCGGTCACCAATGAGTTTTTCTAACTTAAGTGCATTACCCGATACTTAGGGTGAAGGATAAACATCGTCAGGAAACCTGCACATTCGAACAGCTGAGCTGAGAGTGTGTAAGAGGGTAATTGCACAAAAGATCGTAAGGGGTCGAAGTGTATCTGAAAGGGCCCATCTTTAAGATAAGACAATATAAGATAAGTGGTTTACCTTCTTCTGGATGAGGTTGGTGACGGCGCGCTTGACGGCGGCGGGCCCGGTGAGCGCCTCGGTGTTCTCGGAGCCCAGCAGCAGCACGTGACACGCCGCACCCGACGCCAGCAGCGCGCGCGCCGCCGCGCTCGCCGTACCGCCCGACCACGGGTCCCTGCAATTCAAATCGTTCTTCCTTACAGGAAGGAGTATACACACACTCACAAGTACTAATTGAGGGGTGCTATATACTCGTACTACATTTTAAAGGGAAAACGCTTCTATGTACAATTATCGCGCACCGTACTTATACATGTATGTATAATGGGGAGGCGCCGGTCGAAGCATTAGAGAAATTAATGTGTACGTCACATATTTTAGATATTACATTTGTGGCATGATACATAACAGATCAAGGGGTGGGCACTAGTCGTTAATTACATAAAGGGAGAAGTTCGTACATACATACATACATTGAGTGACAAAACTGAAAGAGCAAACAAAACCATAAGTATTTACTAGTATACTAGTTAGATTAACTCCACAAAGTTTTTTTCAGTAACCTGATAAACAATATCGACTCTATGTGCTTTGGCTCTGCCAATCTACCTTACGAAGGAATTCTCGTATGAAAAATATGAGATTAAATAGGTGACCTGTCTGGCAGCTTAAGAGGCACTGGCAGCGCGAGCGGCGTGACGGTGTGCTGGTAGACGAGCGCCGACAGCGAGCCGAACACGGGCTCGTCAGGGCAGCCGCGCAGGCGCACGCCGCGCGCCGTGGGCTCCACGAGGAAGTGGCGCACGCCACCCGCGCCGCCCGCGCGCACCGCCAGCCCGAACGCGCCCGGGAACGAGTTCGAGTCGCGCACGATGAACGAGCCTTCTTCTAGTTGCTGCAGTGCTGCTACCGCTGTACGACATACAATAAACACTTGAGTAATAACTGATTAAATTTTTTTGCAGCAACTTTTTCCACTAGACTGTTTTTGTAACAAAAAAAAACCGCAGTCCCGTTTCTTATAATAAGACACAAATTTTATTGAGCGCAATGCTGCAGATATTAGTTTTACACACATGGAAATGAATGCGAGTACAATTTAAAGTTCCTACGATAATATGGTTCAGTTAAGCATGATGGTTATTTCCTGGAGTGAAGAGGAACGGATATGAACAGGAAACGACCAGACAATCTGTTCTGATTGTAGCTTTTTTAAATCATTGTCAAGCCTTTCTTTTGTCCGTTGTAACAATCTGATTGTTTCATTTCTACTCGTCTCTATACTTGAGAAAGAGTGCAACATTACAATAGAGAAGTACTTACCATCGTCGCGCGAGATGTTGGGCTTGTACCAGTAGTTGCTGGTGTCGCGCGCGAACCGCTCGCGGTCGGGCGCCACGGGCGCGGGCTCAGCGCCGCCCGCGCTGGAGCGCCGCGACCCGATGCTGCCGGCGTACGTGCGGTATTCGGACTCAGGGCTGCTTTCGCGCTCTTTCCTATCGCAAACAATCATCACCAGGTTATAATTCAACTTATAGCCTACACTTTTGCGATGAGATTAACAGAGAGAACTCAATTTATTTGAATCATAACCTCTACTTAGCGCGAAATATTATATCATTATATTTTGAGGGGTGTAACCCCTGTCGTAATTGAAAACAATGTGTCATTACGTCTAAGGTAACATTAAATGGCAGACGCCGTTTCCAGTGATCCCTTCAGTTTAGTAGCGTTTCTACATAATTCTCAGGTGTTCTTTGTCAGCACTGAAGTGTACGATTTGTTGGTTGAGTGCATACCTGGTAACTGGCGGCGACCGCGGCGGGCGCGCACTGAGCGACGGCGTAGGCGTGGGCGGATAGGGCGTGCGCGGGTGCGTCGGGAACGCCGGCGTGCCCGCGCGGGACTCCGAGCGCGACCAGCTCTCCGTGCGCTCCCGGGTCTGGAACATAATTCAAGTCAAAACCCCCAACCGAAGCAACCAACATATAACTGAAAGATCGTTCGATAGTGGTTGCCCTATAAATTTCACAGTAGACGAAGATTGTACGTACAATAGTGTCGTTGCTGCCCGGCTCCGCGAGTGACAGTAAGCCAGGCGCTGTGGTTGATGTTGGTGTATTACTTCCACTCCATTCGCGCATTATCATCTTTTCATACATAAATTTCTTAGATGATGTTCTGTAAAGTTAATTAAAAGTATACATTTTAGGAAAACGACTAGGTATTGTAATCCGATAGATAATTAATTGTTTAATTATAATATTAAATATACCTGTCAGGAGCTTGTGGACTGATACTATCATTCCTTAGAGGGGTTCTCAAAGTATTGACGTGCAATGGAACACTAAAGTCATCATCGTCATCTGCAAATGCTGTCGTATCGCTGGTGTAGCCGTCCACACTGCAAATTGCGAAAATATTGTAATGTAAGTACAATTGGAATTCGATTTTTGTTTTTATAGGAGCGAGAGATAGCGAGTGTGATGTTAAATACCGATGGCTGGCAGAGCGGCGCACATGTCTTGAAGGCGCGTCCCACTCGAGCGGCAGGCGCGCGACCCGCTCCCTGGCCTCGCGCCGCTCCCGCAGCTTCTGCTGCTGGCGCTGCAGCCACGTGAGCCCGGAGCTGCCCTCCAGGGCACTCTCGGAGCGCCGCGGCTCGCGCGCCCGGCTGCTCTCCTGCCAGCCCAGCGTGCTCGCCGACCGCCACGTGCCATTCTCCTCTATCGCTTTACGAGCGTTACTCGAAGGCCGGTCGATCCACTCCGCGTCTCCGTTCAACCATCTAAAACCATACGTTTGTACACTATTAGCAACGGCTACGTAGTATCACACAATTGATATCTGCCTACGACATTTCAAGGTGCCGAGCGTTTCGAAGTAGGTACTTAGTGAGCTTGTTTATCCAGCTGACACAAAATTATATTACAAAGTTTTTTTTTGCGTAGGACTTGACGATGGCTCAGGTTCATATATGGGTAAGACAAATACGCATATTTTGATGTTTATAGTTAAGTATGCGACAGTGGGACGTTAGAATATTACACATTATGGAAGATAAAATATGTGTGGTAGGTAATTAACATAGAGTCGCGTATCTCATACATAACTAATCAAACGGATATTTGCATGCCAAATAAGGGTTACAAGTAGAACAAGTTTCATCTCTCTCGTAGTGACTAGGATACGGATAACAGGAACATTGCGGATCAGTTAACAAACGGCACTTAATTCAATATAGGTAGGAAGGCACTATGTATGGGGGTACCGCACCGAGCGGGTGCTGCGGCCGGTCGCGGCGCCCGTTTATGGCGACGTTTATCTCGAAATAGCAACTTGCTCGGATCGAGCGCGCCAGCGACGCAATCACACGCCATCGCTCCAAATCAATATCTACGAGCCAACGTACAACGCGTCGCCTTTCGATGCGGACCTCATAAGCCGGCACATGTATGGCGAGTATGGCTACTAACTCTTTCAGTGCATTATGTTAGGCAATCTATGAAATAGTTAAGAAGTGGTTTTAAATGTTACTTATTCTGTAGCCATATGCGTGGGAGTTGCGAAAGCTACCTGCGTTTGCGTCGGGCATTGCAAAAGGTATACTTAATGCCCGCTTATAAACTGGCTGTGAACGTCGGGCACGAAACTGCTAGCTAGCTGGAAGAGTATAGAAGCGATCAGTCAGCAGGCGCCACATTAATAAATCGCAATAAGCAGTTTGCGAGGCGCATGTGCGACGGCGGTGCAATGGTGCGGAACGGCTGCGTCTGCGCGCCCACGCCCTCGCCCGCCACTTAACTTGATTCACGTTCGTGCTTCCGGTTATTGACAAACAAAGATTTAATTCGTCAAGTAATCTTTGACGATAAGTGTTTTTTTATCTTATTAGAATTACGACGTGGCAGTTTAATTGTAATGTTTTCATATGGTACAAAAAGATCCAACTATTGAATAACTCCAGGTAATTAAAGTAATCATAAAGGTTTGTGATTCTACCGCTGTATTACTCGTCTAATTCAATTTGTACAGTGTTATGCCTAACTCACCTACTAATAAAGGTATGCCACTGGAATCTCCATATCAAATTACCAGTGCAAGTGATAAGACCAACCGTTACAAATAGCAGGTCTGTTGGAGTAACTTAATACCGGAGCGTATATTATTACTAACTTAATAATATGAACATATCGTTTTTGAAACAAAAATCTTATTATTATAGCGCCCGGCCAATAAGAAGTCAATCCTGAATTCCTGACACATGGCACAATCATGAAGTTTCTGAATATCAACAATGTTGACAGGAGTAAAACCATGCTGTTATTACTTTTCCTTTATACGCAACAAATAAATGTAGCATTATTTTCTTTTGTCAACATTATCAATATTCAGAAACTCTGTGATTGTGCAATGTGTCAGGATCACTGATTGACTTGGTATAGGCGGTCACTGCAGTGAACCACAAGTACGAGGCAAACGCTGTAAGATCACCAACGATCATGAGCGAGTTTAGATTGTGTTAAGCAACATTTTAGTGCTCCTGCCAGAATAATTGATTCGATTACAACGCATTGTGCTGACGTCGCAGTGATTGACAAGATAGATACCTACCCACCAGCTTATTTATCTTGTTGTCTATCAGCCGACAGGCGGCATGTGGCGTGTTTGTACCTTGTGCGTCCATAATAATTATTCATGTAAGTCAGTATGCTATTGTTGTGTCTCAAGCAGGTGTAATGTCACTGCACTTTTTGTTCTATACTGTTCAGAGATGTGTCCTTTTGCAATTAAACATTTGCAACCGGAACTGAATCAGTTACCTACGCAATTCATCATTTGACCACACTATAAAAGCAATATGTTCGAAAGTAATTAACATAATACAACTTTACTTATTTCGAGATAGCCGATTGCTCTTTAAAATGTTTTTATACCTATAGAGAGAGCACTCAACGCGTAAACAGACCGTTCCAGTAACATTTTCGTTGTTTATCTATTTAGAACGATGTATCATGAATGATGCCAGTGTTAACGCTGGAATTTAGAGTCATTATCGAATATCGAAAGGTAAGTTAGAGCGGGTCCGAAAAACAAGAGCCCTTATGCGAGTTGCGCATAAGATAAGCGTTATAGTATGGTGCCGGCCGGCGGCGCACGCGCGCGCGGGGTTTTAATAGTATAATACCCGTAATTTACTCCTCGTTACTGATGACACACTTAATGATTGCCCATACTGGCTTTTACATTCAAAGTATTGCGTACGTGTTTCGCTATTCTTTACCAAATAAGCGCAGGTCATTTAATTTCTTAATACTAACGTCTAACTAGGATTACCTAGGTATACTTTAAAAAGTTAATCCCGTTTTTTATAAAAACATTAAATCTTTTTTAAGGACTAATATCACATTTGTTTGCCCTTCTTTGTTTTCACTAACATTATAAAGAGGAAAGATTTGATTGTTTGTTTGTTTGTTTGTTTGTTTGTTTGTTTGCATTCAATAGGCTCCGAACCTACTGGACCGATTTGAAAAATTCATCCTACATTATACCTGAGGAACATACCAGAACATAGGCTATATTTTATTTTTCTGCGCGGACGGAGTCGCGGGCAAAAGCTAGTTATTAAATATAATTGGAAAATTTAGACGCGTTTTGTCTTTTGTATGAAAAAAATGTAAGGTTACAGAAAAAGACAAATAGAAAATCCGAAAGCTTGATAAAAAATTGCCGCCTATTGCCAACACCTGGCTATTGACTGTCGGCGTAGATGCAAAAAAATCTCGGAGTTATTTATACTGTTAAAAAATAAACGGCCACAATCTGAATCGGTTGATGACGATTAAGTCGTTGCTGAGACAATTTTTCATTACACATGTTTGAAAAAAGAACGAGTCCCAAAAAAAAAAGATAGTGTAAGCTTCATCAATAGAATGTAAAAGGTGATTCAGTCTGATCAACAGAAAATGTTGTGAGATTTGGCATTGGATGTGGCTATTCGTTTCTTAACTATAAATATTAATCTTCACCATTTTATGGAGGTACCTTGATAAGATTACAAATCATTTTTAACCACCTGATCGCCATCGGCTAACATGACATGTTCGTTTTTGTTGTGATCATTGTTCGTTATTCAATTAACACCCACGAAAGCTCCGGATCCCACGCAGCATCCATCAATAAATGATCAACGGGATCAAATGGTTTTAAGCTCTATTTTATTCTCTATGCTCTCGCATGTTCGCTTGTAAGTACCAAAAAAGTCCTTATTGTAGACATTAAAGTGCTTTGTATACAGCCGGTCTATTGAGCGCATCTCCCCCAATTAATGGCTTTAGAGCTAGAACCACCATAAAACGTACGAAATTACACCCACCATGGTAGGTATAAAATGAGTTTGTGGCGTGGTGTAATGGCCCGGATTGGTTATACTTTATTGCCCTGCTTCATTTGACAGTGAAGTGGGTCGAGTGGAACGAAGCTAAATAAATTACGAGGCAATATCATAGAGATGCACGTTATGTTATAGGAGTATGCGGTACTAATACTTACATTGCAAGCGAGTGTATTACTTGATCATCTACCTGGGTGATTATTCGGCGTTTTAACCGCCGTCATTATTGTCTTCGCATATTATTCAAGATAAACTTTTTAATTGTCTTATGATTTTAAATGGAATTAATACTACCCCCGGGTCCGTTGACTTTGACATCAAAAATTGCTGGTAATTATCATTGTTTTCGTCAATATATTGAAGACAACAATGACGGCGGTTGAAACGCCCAAATATTCACCCAGGGGTGATTATTCGGCGTTTTAACCGCCGTCATTATTGTCTTCGCATATTATTCAAGAAAAACTTTTTAATTGTCTTATGATTTTAAATGGAATTAATACTACCCCCGGGTCCGTTGACTTTGACATCAGAAGTTGCTGGTAATTATCATTGTTTTCGTCAATATATTGAAGACAACAATGACGGCGGTTGAAACGCCCAAATATTCACCCAGGGGTGATTATTCGGCGTTTTAACCGCCGTCATTATTGTCTTCGCATATTATTCAAGAAAAACTTTTTAATTGTCTTATGATTTTAAATGGAATTAATACTACCCCCGGGTCCGTTGACTTTGACATCAGAAGTTGCTGGTAACTATCATTGCTTTCGTCAATATATTGAAGACAACAATGACGGCGGTTGAAACGCCCAAATATTCACACACCTGCTATTTGTATAGCTAGTTGTATCCAGAGATGGTACCAAACGTACCTACATACCTATAGGTAATGAATAAGTTATGTACCTATGTGTACGTTTACCAAATTCAGATTTCCATTACAGACTTTATACTTATATCCAATCCGCATTTTAATTGATATTGAAAGGATATATTTGATTATTTGAAATATAAATATATATTATATATGTATATAGGTATATTTTTTTTTCAATTTATTTAATTATAAGGAGAAAAAAAAAATACAGTTTTTAACAATTAAAGCCACTATTAGAAACATTTAAGGATCCTTTCAAACTATTAGTTAGAAATATCGTGTAAATAGTGGGACAATGAGAGTAAACAGCAGCAAGCGCTGTAGGCGGCGGTGACCTCCGCTCGCGGCCGCCGCCTACGGCACAGGAACACATGTTTACGTTTGCCGCCTGAACCCTTCTTTATCTAAACATAAACTGAGATCCTAATATTTTTACTGTTCTGTTATTATAAACATGCATGACAGTTAAATATTCGGCCCAGAAACATAAACCATATGCAATGTAATGTCGAACTGCGCGAAGCTAAATACATCTGATTTATTGACGTTGCACGATTGGCTTTGAATAATTTGACATGAATAATTTATTTATTTTCTTTAACCTTATATATATTATCCTCAGGATTCGTCACGATGGTTTTAATTGAACGCGTAAATTTATTTCTTCACCACTAAAACCCGGTCGGATTGGATAATATTAGAAAAATATTTCTGAATTCTATTAAAACATTAGCATCCAGATAAGCACGGCACGGCATTAACAAATGGTTCACTCACCTTCCATTGCGTAAAGGGGAGGCGGGCGGTGGCGTGGACGTCGTGGTGGTGGTGACGTCTTCATGAGTGAGCTTGCGCAGGGTGCGCGGCGACGGCGGCGTCTGCGGCGTGCGGGGCTCGGGGCTGGGGCGGCGCTCGTCGTCGTCGTCGTCGATGGTGCGGTAGCCGCGGTCGCCGCCGAGGGCGCGACGCACCAGCTCGGGGCTGGCGAGGCGGTTGGGCGCACGCAGCATGCCGGGCCGCAGGCCGGGCGCTCCGTACGTGAAGGGCGCGGAGTCGGCGCGCGCGTGATACGGTATGTCGGGCGCGCGGTCGGCACTCGATTGCGCGGCGACGGGCGCCGCGGGCGGGTCGGGCAGCGCGCTGACGGTGCGGAGCATGTCCCCGAGTAGAGCGTCGAGCTCGTCGGGCGGGCTGGGCGCGGCGCGCCGCCCCGCCGACGAGATGCCGGAGTCCATGGACGCGCTCAGCAGCGACGCGGGCCCGCCGCCCGCGCGCACCACCGTCGCGTAGATAGACCCGTCGAGGGGCCCAAACGTGTGCGCCGCCTCGGCCCCCTCCCCGGCCTCGCCACCGGATCCAGAACCGGAGGCGCTGCCGTTGTTTTCACCTAAATCAACCAGTTCATGAAATGAGTCCTTTATCGATACTTTTCAAATTTATAACTACTATGAATTATGCGCTTGAGGTCTATGTTTATATCGTAACATTCCTAAGAAACTAGTTCTTTAAAGAAAAAATAACATTAAAGGGTGATTATTCGGCGTTTTAACCGCCGTCATTATTGTCTTCGCATATTATTCAAGATACACTTTTTAATTGTCTTATGATTTTAAATGGAATTAATACTACCCCCGGGTCCGTTGACTTTGACATCAAAAGTTGCTGGTAATTATCATTGTTTTCGTCAACATATTGAAGACAACAATGACGGCGGTTGAAACGCCCAAATATTCACCCTAAAATATAACATCTCGCTTTGCTGCCAAGTCAACGGTGAACTCATTTAGTAGACAATCGTCTAACTGACCGGTATTAGGCCACTCTTTAGTTTCGGTTTAATTAACGACAGCTTCTAAATTGGATCCGACTCGCTCCAATAAGCGACTCATCCCGTCTTAACGAACTGGTACATAATAAAGTAACTTTTTGCAATAAATTGATTAACTGACTTGGGATAAGGCATTCGGGTAGCTTTCACACGTTTATCTCGCGGTAGCACGTCACGTTCATTGAGAGCGTGCAGGCCGCAGGTGCCCGGGCCGCAGTCCGACCGCCGCCGCCGTCGCCTGACAGATGCCGTATAAGGATTAAGTTCGCTTCCCGTTACCGCGACTAAGGGATAGCACCGTTGTACCATGGGATGACTGAGGTAGCTACGGACAGTTTATTGGAAAGAATTGCGTTTTTGCACGTGTCATAAGTAAATGGCACAGCGGTGATTATTTTCAGGTTTGACGACTCGTTTAGGCTAATTGGTAGCGACTCTGCCTGCGAAGCGGTCCCGGGTTTGATTCCTGGTATGAGCAAATATTTGTGTGATGAGCGCGAGTATTTGTTTCTGAGTCTAGGACGTTCGATATGTATTCCTTAAATACACATAAAACATCGTAGACTTACTTATAAGAAGTAAGTATATTATTCATTGTCTAGTACCCATAGTATAAGTCCGTATGTGCTTAGTATTTATTCAACTATTATCAATTTGAGTTAAATTACCTACAATAATACAAAAGTACAAAAGTTAGATTAGTGTTAGTACGTACGTATAACTCGTGGTTTTTATGTAATCGTAATACTAATAACCTCGATTTTGCCCAGCAGTCCTAAGGACGTGGAATTCGCGGGCAGGTTTGCGGTTCAAGGTGGGTAACCTTACGAGGAAACAACCTTCCTGGGCTCATAATCAACGCACACAGTTTCTTGTCATCGTTACGAATCCGATTTAAGTTGTTACGTAAGTTTAAAAGGTTGGAACACCGTACCGCTGAGTAACTATAGATATTATTTAAAAAATAGCCTTTTCGATATAATACCCAACACACATATAGTTCGATTATGTTGTTGCACTATTCAAATTTCAAAACCGGCCCTTGCCGGCTTATCCAACATTTTACCGGAACAAGCGACTGATCGTTAAACTTGCCGAGCGACTAAAAGTACTGAATACAAATTAGGAATGAATAGGTATAGTGATGTGCCGTTACCAGTAACTTACTCGACCTACCAGACACCGACTTACCAGAAACATTACCAAAAAGCGGTAATACACGGTAACATTCATATTTCGTACATATAACTATATGTTTTTATACATGTTCATACAATTTTAGCACCAGACGGACCCTTTTAAACTAATAATGATAAGATGGGTTCAGTAGTTTAGTATACTACCAATGTTACTGGTAAGATACTGAATATTTCCGAGTATTTTACCAATATTACTCTCTCATATTTAGACTTCATACATATCTATCACGTGAAAACCGGATACCCAAGTAAGTATTTATATATATTTTACAATGTAATGAGTAAAAGAGACGGAAGATGCGATGAGTTACAGAAATAATTCATAGTTGGGTGATTATTCGGCGTTTTAACCGCCGTCATTATTGTCTTCGCATATTATTCAAGATAAACTTTTTAATTGTCTTATGATTTTAAATGGAATTAATACTACCCCCGGGTCCGTTGACTTTGACATCAAAAATTGCTGGTAATTATCATTGTTTTCGTCAATATATTGAAGACAACAATGACGGCGGTTGAAACGCCCAAATATTCACCCAGTTAGTAAGAGTATATTAACTTTTTAATTATAATTGATAAACTAAAAGCTTCTGGTAATATTACCGGTAGCATTGGTAATTTACTGAGTATTTTACGAAACATCGATTTCTATGTCCGGTTCTGGTAATATTACCGGTAGCTTTGGTAATTTAGTACTGAGTATTTTACCAAATGCTATTGTACTGGTAACGAGTAAGTTACCGCCGGCACAACACTAAATAGGTAGGTAGGTACTCGTATCTCACACGCTGCATTTTGATAAAATTGTTAATAATAAATTACATGGATTTATTTAATAAGTTGTTTGTTACATGACGTGATTTTTAAGCAACCAATCATTTATTATACACATTACAATAGCTTTAAACTCTATTAAATTAAATAAAAACCCATTTTGTAGAAGTTATGAAATCCTAAACTAAAAATCGAGGTTTAAAATATTTTAAAGTTGAAACGGGTAGCCGATAATAGTCGAGTGTGTTCATTCAAAGGCCGTCTATTGGACCGTCGTTTCACAACAAAACTAAAAGTAGGGTTGTCAATAACGCAATTAGTGTAAAGATATCAACGTCAGCGTCTGGTGACCGTCGGCGGGCTGTTAAGGAAGATGCGGTTATTTCTGTGATGTCAACCGAAATAACGCGTTAGTTCGGGCTGGTGTTACGAAACGTGCGCCGGCGCAGGAAGAGGATGTGCTCCCCTGCCGGCGGCGGCGCCCGCCCGGCCCACTCCTGCCGTTGCATCTTTTGTATTTACTTAAGTAATCCCTATGAATCAACAACTATTCACCTTAAATGTTTACGTTATGCTACAAACATAATCATAAGTTATGTTTTCGATGCAGCATACCGAGTCGTCTCATTCGATGTAAGACACAGATTCTTTAAGGTTAAACGAGTTTATAATTAAGACATTAATGTGTAAATTGGAAAAAACGAATATAAGACAACCTATTAAGAACTTTGAAACTTGCTATAAAGCAATAAACCACAAAAATAACCGAGATATTGCTATTGTTTTTGGAATAAAGCGGAGCTACAATATGGATGAGGCCGTACAATGCTGGAAAGTGACCGCGAGTGCTAAAGTATGAACGCGGCATAGACAGCACGGTAACGATTTATCGTTCGTTAGCTAATGAAAATTGGCGTGACCATGATACTGCGGCCATCGGACGCGCGTCACGCCCGCTGTCAAAACACAAATGAGAAAATCATAGGGAAAGCCGTCTTTGAAATGGTAGAAGAGCATGTCAAATAGATTAAATTACTAGTCCGATCAATTTTAACTAACCCTCCATAGCAAAATATCGGTTAGGTTCTACAATCTTAAGAGTTAGTTTTGGTATTTTAATTAGATAGTTAGTCCTAACTACTTCCAAAGAACCTTTAAGAATGGAAATTGATTTTAAGGTAAATGCAATTAATGCATTTTTTACCAAAAGCAAAGCAGGAAACTACATTACTTCGTATGTAAGTTTGTTTCAAAGTAGGTGACGCCGCCAGAGGTAATCGCGTATGTATTCGTGCCGCGCCGTGATGACCTCACCGGGCCGCCCGACCGACCGTTCTACGAAAATCTAAGCTATACCAAATTGTTATTCCTTCGTTATCCACCTTACTATCTTTGTTCGCATTTCGTTACCTTCAAATCGCAACCAGTTTGAGTTTTTTATGTTTTTTGCCGGCCCTAATGTACGTAAACTCTTTTTAGTGGCTACTATCTCCAAGTTTGAGGGCAGCAGGTAGGTTGTTATAACTCGTTTCTGAGTTTAATGATTCAAAAATATGCAACAGGGTCCGTCCGTACCGTCTTCAATCATTATACCTATATATTTAATTAATTAATTAGGTAGGACACATGGACCAAAAATGTTGGGTCAAAATTTAGTTGCGGTAGCTTGTTATTATTATAAAAGGAATGACCGACTAAAATTTGTAAAAATAACAGTGTATTGTCGTTTAGAATGTTTCTTCCCACTATAATAATGATCGGCCAGTAGTCCCAATGGCAAATCTAAATGTCGAGCAGTAGGTAGGTACTTATTTGAGGTCATAGGTTTTTAAAAATCTTACTTTATATGTATATTAAAAGTCCATTTGTTTTTTTATTATTTTACTTATCTATTTTTGAAACCACATATAAAGTTGAAACTTTTGATTTCCTTAATATACGTAGGTTCAGTAAGCCCCAATTCATCATCCATGGCCGGCATTAATTAGTTAATTAGGCTGCAACGTACTTAATATACAATAAAATTTTACTTAAATAAATGAGCAACGCATGGCTTGGCCTTGAAAGCCATCTGTGTAATCTCTACATCCATTAGATGATAATAAAGTGATCGAGGCTGGTCACTCCGGCGCGGCCTCGTCGCGTCAAACTTTTAAACGTACGGTTGAAGTAAAGTAAACAAACCTTTCCGATACGACGATAGCTCTGCAACGCGCGTTAAATCACTGTTTTTTTCGTAAACATTCTCGACGGTTTTCCAACAAGTAAGAAGTTTTACGTTACTCTACTTGTGAATAATAATAATGATAGCTTGGATACCACTGCAGCTGCTGGCACTACCCGAGAAAAACACTAAAACTAACACAGTTGCTCATGTAATCCAATCGATTCTATTAAATACAACACGACCTCAACTAGCACACCTGCGATATGAACTGTCAGTTAAACTAAAAGCAAAAGCGATAAAGCAGTAGGTATAGATAGGTTCTAAGTTAGCACCAGTTAAGTAGGTACTATGCCAATAAAAATATATAAGCGAGTTTTTAAGCGGTTTGTAAAAAAAATATTTTAAGAGAAAATCTAGGTACTAGGTTTGCCATTACTTTGATGTATACCTTTTTTCATTGACATTGAGGACTTCTTATTTAAATTAAAATCACAGTCATGAATAATTTTTTTTTTTTTTCTATTTGGCAATTTTGATATTTGACATTTTTTTTGGCAGTGTGTGTAAAATCGACCTCGTATTTTCATCACGGTTTGTAGTGGAGAAGGCACACAATCGTAAAACCTATTTAACTTTCCACTAGCTCGTATTACCTCTAGTGTTCAAGGGATTTAATCCGCATAAGCCGCAGCGCTACAACATTACAGGTAATCGAATCAGTGACGTCAGACCAGATTTGCTTTCTATGGGCAAAAGTTTACACATGGGCGAGTATGAGTCAGTGATCTCTGGTCACCGGCTGGTCGAGGCGAATTAAGTCGACGTGTGACGAATGGTCGCGTCAGAAGGGCTCGCGCGCCGAGTGGACATCCATCACCGATTCACCACGGCGGTCAATTAGCCGCCAGCGCAGGCGCCGCGCCGCTCTTGCGGCGGAACTTATCCTCATTTCGATCTCGTTTGAACTCTCACAATGCATCGTCCGGTTCACTAATAAGCGCACCATTGTTCAAACGTTACTATTATCATTTGTTTACTTCGACACGACTTAGAAACGGTTTTCGGCGAGACTTTTTAAATAATAGCATTATTGTTTGAAAAGGTCTCGTTTGCATCGGTAATAAGAGAAGATAATTAAAGAAGTGTGTAGGCGTCGGATTGTGAAAAGACGGTTTGTTCCGAAGTGTAAACTTGTATTGTCCCACTCACCTCGTTAGGGATTGTCGTCCAGCAGAGTTTTGGGATCACCATAGTATTCTAAAAGGCGGGGTTTAAAACTGTGTCGTTCATGATTAGGTTTTAGTTTGGCGTAAAGTTAATAGATGAACGTCGTTAGATCGTGCCCGGACGCGCGCAGGAGCGGGAGCGGGGGCGCCAGGCGGCGGGTGGCGCGCGACTGGGCGGGCGGCGGCGCTCGGCTCGGGCGGATCTAGTCCACGAAAATAGCCTCGCACCTGCGGTACCGCAGACTGCGACCTCTCGGTGTGCCGCCGCCTCAAATATACTATTGTCGCCCATTCACGCTAGCTTAGCTTAGGCGATCACGTGTCCATTCAAAAATCATTTCAATAACCGCTACATGATTATGATTATGATTTAAAGGAACCACAAGGTTTAGAGAGTGTTCAACCAACTGACGAGTGACGACGCGTTGTTCTAGTTAGTAGTGACCCAGCCTACGATGATAGTGGTCCCGGGTTCGATTCCGGGGAGGAAAAATATTCGTGTGATTTGGTTCTTAATCTTGGATGTTTTCTATGTATTTAATTATTATGTACTTAAGTATTTATACCTATTGTTGTTGATTAGATTATACGAACTTGAGAAAAACAACAAATGCTGAAAATGGTCAAGTTAGATTCGAAATCAAATAAAAATCGGAATGAAATATTACCTACTGTGGGGCGGTACGAAACCCTCGGTAGGCGAGTCCAACTCACACTTCATCGGTTTTTTAATAAAATTAAAACGTACTCTTTTCGAATATGTCATTTTACTTTCGCTTGTAAGAATTTGTGTTGCAGCAAGTTTGGGCAAAAATGGTTTTACTTAATATCGTCTCTCTCTACCCGAAAATTTCTGCACTCGGTTAACTTCCTGTAGGCCAAAACGGTCGGACGCCATCTGTACGGCGTTATGATGTCACTTCCTTAAACTAAAACAGGTACTCCGCTTTCTAAACCACAAGAAGTTTCCCTGCGTTCAGTAAGTAGACATTTTCGTTAGTCTTACAGTTTAGCTTCTTTTCCTGGCGTAATTAATTACGCAAATATCTTTAAACAAAGGATCGGTAAAAATTCGTGAATGAAAGGTAACTATTTTTATTTTATACCAAAAATAATATGAAGTTTTAAAATTTTGGAGAAATAGCAAAATATTTTAAAAATCTGAAAATAAAGCTCATAACAAAATCAATATTTTCTTTTTCGTTTTCCATCTTAAATACGGAACCGTCGGTGCGCGAGTCCGACTCACACTTGACCGGTTATTTTAAAATTTGAATTTGATTTTATAACCAAATGTCTGGTATTACCACTTGTCCGATTTATTGAACTGTCGGAACTCCTGGCCGAGTTAACACTAATTTGTTTATTCGAGGACGCTGCTCTAGCTCTACACAATCTCATTTCATTGCCGCTGCTACCGCCAACTTCCTAGGCTTTTGCTAATCTCTCAAAATTAAGGGCACTGACATACATGACTCAGTAAGTGCAACATTTCTCTTCTTTCTGCCAGTTAACATTTTAAGTAAGTAAGTTCTCATTTTATGTTTTTAAGTAAGGCTCTCATAAAATATAACAACATTCTGTTATAAAATCACATTAAAAAAAATATAACTGGTTAAGTGTGAGTCGGACACGCGCACCGACGGTTCCATATTTAACATGGAAAACGCAAAAGAAAATATTGATTTTGTTATGAACTTTGTTTTCAGATTCAGATTTCCAGAACTGTAAAGTTTGACAACTTAATTTTTTTTTCGCGTAATATATACATAATTATCTTAAAATCAGGATTATCTTATCATCAATAATCAAATTTCAAGTTGATACCTTCTATAGTTTCAGAGAAAAACTGCTTTGACTATACAGACATACACCGAAGTCTCACTATAAGACCCTAGGGTTCGTTTGTTAAAATTTGGTAAGGAACCCTAAAAACTTGTCTCTTTCGCTTGCCGCCGGTGCTATACCAAGAGGCCATTTTGTTAGAAGTGGTAGGTACTCACCAGGGTCGTCGTCGGTGAGCGTGGAGAGCGGGCGCAGGTGTTCGAGCGAGTCGGCGCGCGCGATGGCGTCGGGCGCTGCGCGCAGAGGAGCCGCAGGAGTCGGCGCCGGCGCCGCGCCGCCGCCGCCCTCGCTGCGCAGGAACACCAGCTCCACTGCGCCGTCGCGAGGGAACGAAGGGTCTGTCGAGTAATATGCCGGGTTAATATTCTGTCTGCCATTTTAATGGAGCTTAAAACGATATGAGGGCAAACGCTTAGAGTAAGTATACGCCCAAAATTGGCATAATAAGTAATATACTAGCGCGACGGACGGCTCCAATGTTAGACACTTTTAGCTGAAGCCACCAATAATGGTCACTTATAACTCTTAATTCAAAAACCATAAGGTTATAAATTAAACTACGGAACCCTAAAAACACCACCACACCACACACTGTAGGCTCTTAGAATAATTAAGTGGTTAAATGAGAACCCTTGGGCAAAATTATACGGTGTTTTTGAATATAATATAAGCGAAAGTAGCATTGTGTAATCTTCCATCAACTTTTAGCAATCCAGTAGAATCAATAAAAGGGTTTAAACCGTTCAAAAAATGTCAATGGAGCATTAGACTCCATATTTATTATAAAATATCTTCTTTAAAATGATACCTTTGATCAAATTTTATGATTGTAAGCAGTGCAGCATTTAACTCATCAGAACATACAATTGTTTAACTTTTTGGCAAAAAATACTCTTTTACAGTTATATACAAATCTTAGTACACAATACATAATTCTAGTCATTTTATCAAGACGTGAATATTTTAATATACAATTATAAACTGAGTTTATTTCACTCCACGAATTACATGTCTTTGGCTGAGGTTTTATCTCGGGTAAGTGATTCGCTAAAAGTTTGCTTTTTGCATTTGAAAGCAAATAATCAATATTTTTATTTATTTATTTATTTGGTTATTTATGGATACATGGAAAACCACAGCTTTAGAAAAAAAAAATATGACTACGGTAAGTACGGTACCATAAGAATCAAGTTTCCATTATTGGTGATTGTTCATTACTGGTATCAACACCCTACCCATCGTTTAAACCTGAGTCGTTTCACAGGATATTTACAGTGCCATAGCTCTTAAAAGGTGCTGCGGGTTTGTAGGTACTTGTCTCTCACTCGCTGTCATACGTTGTTATTTAGACAGAGCTAGAAAGAACTACAAACCCGAAGCTCCTTCCGAGTGCTCACAGGCGGTACAGATATAACTCCAGCCATTATAAGGTCGTATGATATTTTGATAATCATGTAGCAGGGTTTTATGTAGACGAATACAAACAAATATTTTTTTCAACACACTTGCTCAAAACGACCTTTTTATTCCACCGATTTTTGGCTCAGAAAACTAGATATTAAACACGCGTGCTTTTTCAGTATATTACGCACAAGTGCCTTTAGTTTATTAACCCAAACAATTTACATTTGTAGCCTAGTACCAAGTTGTAAGTACGAAGAAGAAGCGATATAACTTAGTCGGGTTATACCTTTTTTTTTTCTTAGCAACAAACAGTTTTTATGCGGCAAATTAATTATAAAAATAAATTGGTGAAATCAGCTTTATTACTAAAAAAATAACAGTTCTGCTGCTTAATATTATTAGTAAATAAGTAATTTGTTTCAACAGTGAGAACCAAATAAAATTTGATATATTGATTTGTCTGTAAATATAAGATGAAATCATTAATAGTTTGTTTTTGTATAAAGAGAGTAAATGGTTTTATTTTGTTATTACTATATTTTATTATTTATGTTGGGTAATAAAAGATTATATCATTTTTTGCTCTTAAGATTAAATGAAAAAATGTTAGATAACTGTTTTACACTGAAAATAAAACCATAGTAAAAGCTTCTGCAGTTATACGGTTTTGCTAGATGAATAAAGCGGAAAAAACCGAGTATGTCTATGTATGAAACTAATTTTTATTAAAAATTGCACTTATTCTGTTTTGCCAGAATACCCTCGAACTCAATTTCATTAAAATCATTTAATTTTTTCTGTAATTTATATTTTAAACATGAATTATTACATTTTAAATTTGGCTGTTGGCCGATCTCGTTCGCGCCTTAGCCTTGCGCGCGCATCGGCATCGCGGCAAGAAAAAAAAACAACGCGCCAGCCGCCATTTTTCGTAAATAATTGACGGCTGTGACGAATTAATTGTTTGGATTAATTATTGTGAAGTTTAATATTAACGAAAATGTCTTCTTTAAGTAAAGAAAATGAAGAAAACTTATTATTAACTCCGCCGGAAATAATTGTTCATCGCCGACATTCACCCAAGACAATGAAATAATTAACAACATTACACAAACCGTAATGCCAAATAAAACTGTTCAGTACCGTTTTGAAAATTGTAATTTTACCAACTGTTTTAATAATTAATTAAAATTTGACTAAATGAAGTCTTGTTTTTTTTTCGCAAGTGTGTTGAAAAACGTCGTATGTAACACGTGTGCCTGTGACCATAATATACGCGGCTTTCTTGTGGCGCACTCGCTTCCGCTCGTGCGCACACAATAGCGCCTTGTATACAATGGTCAACTTAGCACACTTGTATCATAATGTACTATTGTATAAATTACCTAATATTGTTATTGATATATTGGCCGTCCATCGTTGTACTTTAAATTTACATACTTTCTCCACGAGCGAAACCAAACCGTTATTTATCACCCGACTTAAAAAAATGGAGGAAGTTCTCAATTCGTCGGGATGTTTTTCTTTTCATTTTTTTTCATGTATGTTCCCCGATTAACTCGAAGACCACTGGATCGATTTGAACCTACCATTTTATAAGAAGTTATTTTGTGCACTTTGAAGGCGGATTATTGTTTTTTTTTTCATTTTACCAAGTCGACTACCAGGGGCACATCCACTACATTCACTTGGTAGGGTCACATAGATAGTAATGAAATATAATAATTGAGGAATTCTGTCAGGTTACCTGTCAGGATGGATGGAACAGGATGTCGTGACTACCGAGCTTCACATAGAAATACTGACAGTACAATAGGGTACTGTTGTGAACTAATTTCTCAGACTCAAATTGCAACCTTTTGGTGCCAACTGTCCTGTGTCTCTGTCAAGTCAGTCAGTCTAACGAGTCTCCACTCAACACGGTGGATCTACGTTTGGTAAAGCGGAGATCCTGTCGCCATCTTCCGACTCAAATGTCGTCTTAAGTTATAGCCTTTTTATTCAAGTGGCTGTAAATAGGTTATTTACCGATTTATTTATTAGGGTTCCGTTAATGAATTGACGATATTTATTCATGGTTATTTGTATCGAGATATTAATGATACGTCGTATTTTTTTGGGTTACTTACATTCAAAACGAATTGTTGTGCAATAGATCTAAAAAAGTCTTTCGAGTTCAGATAAAGTCGGTTAGACTAGCACAAGAAAATATGATAGTGAGTGAGAGTTATTTTATGTGCCGCTGCCATTGCACTGGATATACGAGGGGCGTTCAATAAATTCTCAGTATGAGAAGGAAAACAAAAGCATACGATAGGTGTTTTATTTTTATTATTCTATATACTCCCCCCTGTGTTTATACACTTATAAGATCTGTCACTTACTTTTAACCCCTCATAAAAATATTTTTGTCTTTGGTGTCAAAATGCTCCACCACCGCTGCCTTCAACGCTTCATCATTAGATAATCGATGTCCACGAAGATCCTTTTTAAGGGTGGGAAACAAAATAGTCGCTGGGGGCCAAGTCTGAACTGCACGGCGGGTGAGTAATAGTTTCGAAACCAGATTCAAGAACACCAGCCTTGGCAACATGAGCAGTATGCACAGGGGCGTTGTCATGAAGAAGCAGCACTCCTCTGGTCAATTTTCCCCTCGTCTTCTCGTTGATTGCTTCCCGTATTTGGCGTAAAATGATAGAGTAGTACTCTCCTGTAATATTTAAACCATTTTGTTTATAATCTATTAATAATTTCCCTTCACAATCCCAGAATATTGTCACCATGATCTTGCCAGCTGAAGGGACGACTTTGAATTTCTTGGGATGAGGTGTTCCTTTAACGTGGCACTGCATTGACTCTGGTTTGCTCTCAGGGTCATAATGATGAACCCAAGTTTCATCTCCGGTAACAATTTTTGGAGCAAACCAACAGGGTTTTCACCACAGCTCAATGAAGTCGGAACAACAAGCAACGCACGTATGCTTCTGAAACGGTTTCAACATTCGTGGTACCCATCTCGCACTAACTTTGGACATGTTAAGATGATCGTAACCTAACCTTCACTCGACCATCTCCCAGTATAATTTTCTCCACTTTTTGAATGTTTTTTGGTGAAGTAGCTTCAACAGGCTGACCAGGTCTAGGGTCATCTTCTATGCTCTCCCTACCACTTTTGGACAATAGATAATGAAGGAGCGGACTCACGGTAAACTAAATCTATTTCTTCTTTAATAGAATTTTGTTTGTTTTCGTGTTTAGTCAAGAATTGTATCACTGTTCGATGCTCCAATTTAATTAACATTGTAAAACAGCTCATGGTGATCACGTTTGTTCAGCAGTAGCAGAAAAACAAAAGAACGTGTGGGCTTCCAATTTACTTTTTTCGAGTTCAATAATGACGCTTAGCGGCCAGTATTAAGAAGTTTACTAAAAAGATTTGCAAGATACCAATACCGAGAACTATTGAACGCCTCTCGGACTAAGTAACTATCGACTGAAGAAATGAAATGTATAGGTACTGTAACAAATATCGTACTTCCTACTAATATTATACCTAAATATGAAATTTGTGTGTGTGTGTGTGTTAGTTTGTTACTCTTCACGATGAGACGGCTACACGGAAATGGATGAAATTTGGGATTGAGATAGCTTATACCCAGGATTAACAACTAGGCTACTTTTCACTCCAGAAAAAATGCAAGTTCCCAAGGGAACAACGGTAATCGAAATTTACGCAGACGAAGTCGTGGGCAGAAGCTAGCTGTCGCTATATATCAGTCAACGACATTTCAAGTCGAAGTTTTTTTACTTAAGGTATTATAGTATGTCAATGCATCCATTACTTTATTATATGTTACTTAATTCTTGAGTGCTTAATACTTAATACTTAATTGTAAGTAAATAATCTCCACAACAGCAAAACTCTGCCAAAACATAAATGTTATGATTGAATCATAACAAATGAAATAAATGACCCATAAAGTATTTTACAAGGTCGAAATACTCGGAATCAGGTTCAGTCAGTATAATAAAAAGCGTGTCTAATGCAAGACAAATCATAAAGTAGACCCATGGAACACAAATCAACCTTTGAATAATAATTATTTTTACAGACATTCATTTAAAATCTCAAAATGAAGACGTTACTTTTATATCACATATGTATACAAAATGATTAATACTCGGTACAATATGAATGACTTGGTCATTAAAAACGAACTCGCTCAAATGAAATTGATAGTTAAAAAAGAAAAAAAGATATTTAAAGAACCAAAGATCATAAACCCTCCATGATGCGTTCAAAAACCGCACATTATATTATAACCACCATAAAAATAGACTGTTTTTTTAGAACAAAATTCATATCTGTAAAAATGTTATTATTGCTAATTAATAACTTCGACTTCGATAATATTATTTCATTCAAATTTTGAACGTCTCTGAAAAACAAAGAAATTTGATTTGACCACTATTCTAATATCAGTCGAGATGTTTAGTTCGTAATTAAATGTCAATTTGCATACAAATTTGACAGATGAGGTAAGTAAGATATCGAACGATATGATAGTTAGAGCTGACTCTAGTTTGTCTCTCAATTAAAAAAAAACTATGACACCTGCCAGAAAACTTTTCAATTTTATCATTACCGTCATTACCGGCTTTAGACCTACCTTAATAATCTGTGATTACCGGTTAAAATTCTCGCCTTCGGCTCGTTTTATAAACTCACAGTCGTGTTTAATGCCCTTCATATGTACAGTCACATAAACTACTATTGTGTTTTTGCCTTGGAATTTGGTTGACCTTTAAGGTAATGGAAATAAAAGACATCAACGGGCACAACTCAAAAATATGAACAATGAAGACAAAAAGTCAAGTGATGGTTTTTGTAAGAGCTGTTTATGTATACTTCACCTCCGACGTAAGAAAAGTGCGTGTCAGTCTGTGGCTTCGTAGCTCCTGTAGATCGTTTCGTACGCGGTTTTTTAACAGAAAAATAGTTTAATCGGAAACGTTCCTAGCTATAGAGTTTATGAAAATTAACTCGACTGCGAAAGAGATACAGCTCTGCTTGGGCTGTATATTTTTACTAACTTCTGCCCGCGACTTCATCCTCGTAGAATTAGTAATTTTGCTATCCCACCGGAACACTTCGGGACCACTTTCGGGATTCAAGGTAGCCTATCCATTGTATAAGCTATCTTCATTTCAAATTTCATCCAAATCCGTCCAGCCATTGCAGCGTGACAAAGTAACAAACACACACACACACACACACACACAAACTTTCGCATTTATAATATTGAATTGAAATTTGAAATATAGGGGTTAACAGGGGCGAAAAATCGATCTGTTAAGTTGTCACCTTCGGGAAATTTCGTTTTTAACCCGAGCGACGCTCGGTCTTCCGGGTACTGGCAGTTTAAACATGACTATAGATAGACAAGGTACTTGTGTATAGTTGACGAAATATAATCTGCACCGATTGGACGTTAGCGCTTCTAAGACCGATCGGTGGAATTTATATTTCGTCAACTATACACATATGTATGAACTTGACTGTACAAACTTTCAGCGTCGTTACTTTGAGAGTTTCTGGTAAAAAGTCAGTCCAACATTCATACAGACAGACGGACAGATGGATATGGCATAATAAATATCAAAATGTATATATCATAGTTCGGAACCTTAAAAAGCGCTTCCTCTCAGCTATGTGCTGGCCAAGGGCCACGATGCTGATTTGAGAGGGCCCTGGTTAAAAACCGGACAAGTGCGAGTCGGACTCGCCCCTCGACACTCGCACATGACACGGTTAACTCGATTCAAAATTACGACCGCCGTTCTTTGCAGTTAATTAAAAATGGATTAATCACAGATTTATTCTTATACTTAAAATAAATAAAATATAAATATCAGCGACAATGTTACCCAAATAGATCTAGTCCCAAACTAAGCTCTAGGCTTGTACTATGGATACTAGGCAACGATATATATACTTATATAGAGATATATATACTTAAATACATAGAAATATCCATGACTCTGGAACAAATAATCGCGCTCATCACACAAATATCTGCTGTTACTGGGATTTGAACCCATGACCGCTAGCTTCGTAGGTTGAGTCACTACCAGACTATAGACCGGAGTAATATGGTATAATTTCAACTCGATACCCCCACGTGTTCCCGAGATAAAGGGTTTTGACAGACAGACAGATGGACAGACAGACAGACAGACAGACAGACAGACAGACAGACAGACAGACAGACAGACAGACAGACAGACAGACAGACGCACCACAAAGTGAGAAGTTTTTTCGTTTTGAGGAACCATAAAAAAATTACCTGGAGTTTCTTGCGGTGCTTCTTCTACGCAATGATGGTCTTGTCCGAAGCGCTAATAGTTTCACTTCATAATTACCGATGTGTAAAAGAGCCCTCATGTGGCCAATTTACTGAATAAATATTTAGTATTATATTTTATATATTAGCGATATAAATAGATAAAAATAACTAACTCTGTTAATAGTTGTTGTTGTGATAAGCTACAAAAGAGAACTTATATTACCAGTGAGTGTGCTCTACTATAATCGTACCATCCGCCGCTAGATGGCGGTTTGTAATCAGACGTGCTCGGTAAGAATTAGGTAGTGACGCATGTGTGAAACTAGCAGGGAAGACAATAGATGGCGGTGTGTCGTTACACGTTAGTGGTGTACTCATATTAGAACCGTTTCAGTCTAGTGTTTTCTCAGCGCGTATACGCTCGTTTTTGTACGCTTATAAACGCTAATATTTGACACACGCGCATCTCATACGAACGTAGGCGCGCTTGTAAGGCCATTGAGGCGTGAGCCACGAAAATCTGACACACTAATTCAAGTGATCACGCTGGAATGAGCGCGTGTAAGCGCGCGTGTTAAAACGAACGTAAATCACGCAAAAGAAACTCTAGTCTTAAACCGCTCTTACCGTGGGCAACCGGCGTTAACCGATTGCTGCCTTTTGATGAAGGGTGATCAACGACTACGCTTGATTGCAACAGGCAAGGAAGTATATTAGTAGTGCGGTATTTGTATTACCGCCGACAGCGTGGTCGAGTTACCGATTGGTGATAGAGAGATGGTCGCAACGATGATGACTGTCAGGGAAGAGGGAAGACGATATATGGCGGTGAATCAGTACATGATGGAGATGTTTTACCATGGGCAGCGTGGTCGAGTTGCTGCTTGGTGAAGGAGAGCGTGTGGTCGGCGACGGCGCAGGTGTGGAACTGGCAGGCGAAGACGAGGCGGCGCTCGGCCTGCGCATGCGTCGGCCGTCGGTAAGCGCGCACCAGCACGTCGCCGCGCAGCGCGAGCCTCCCCACGCCCACGGTCCAGCCGCCGCCGCTCACCATGTATAATCCTGCCACGGAATAATACCTCTTTAAGACATTTCCTAGCTATATTAGGAAAATATCATGACAGCCGTATCGCATATTCTAGTAGCTTTGTCACTATCTGTAGTTCTGTATTACAGGGGCCCTAGCCATGATGCAAAAGCTACCAACGTTTTTCTTATATCAGTCTAAATGTATGGGATAACACGTGGTTTATCGTAACGCATCGATCGGAAGTCACCACATACAATTTGAGCGTTATAAAAAAAAAGTTAGTTGTATTTGCATCTAGGCTAGAGCCCCTGTACTACACTGTTAGTGAAATAAATAGATCCCTCTGAGTGAAATGATTTGAAGTTGTGTGATGATGTTTTTCCAGAATTTAATATTTAGCATGGGATTTAAGGAAAGCACCATTCCTCTTCATCTTTCGAGTTTATCGAATCGGATACCAAAGGGTAGATTGCCCTTGGCCCGGCAATAATCAATTTCTCTACATATAGACGTGGGGGCAAAATTAGGGCGTCATCATCAGTATTTACCGGAGGTGTAGACGCACACGAGGTTCTCGTAGATCTTCAGGAAGGCGACAGCGGGCGAGGTGGGCGCTGCTAGCGCGCCGGCCACGCTCACGTGCGTGAGCTGCAGCGGCGCCGCGTTCACGCGGATTTGTCCCGCCAGCAGACCCGCGAACGTGTCAATGTACCTGCGACATTCAACCACGGTTATTTTAAACATTTATGTGGAGATGTTCAGTTCCTGGCTTTTTACCGTAAAAAAAGGAACTGTCCAAAAGCCGCAAACGCACCGAGAGCGGGGGCGGCGCGTTCCCATACAATAACCGCTTCCGCCATGCTTTGGGCACGCTTAGTAGTATGGGAACGCGCCCAACTGCGCCGACTCCACTCTCGCTTTACTTCGGATTTAAAATAGATATGAAAAAATTCCTAGACTTGTTTTTACCAGTTGGATTTGCTTTAAGCTTAGTCCCAGAGGGCAGTATCTGCATCCACACCTTATCAAGTAGATACCAGCAGATCACAGTTACTGTAGAAACAAGGACGAAAATTGACTTTAAAAAAAAATAGAAAACTGCCACGTTCCGGTTAGATCCACTATTTAATACGTCGCTTTTTGTACTTCTTAACTGTGATCTGGCGGAACTCAATAAGGACAGCTAGCACAAATTGCCCAAAATATGTTTGTCGCTCGGATATCCCTAACTAGTCCGTTACGATAGAGACGTACTGAAAGACAAGCGAGAAGATACAAGATGTGCTAAACCTTCAGGTAGGGTTGCCGAGACGGTGCTCTAGCTCTGATATCCAAATTTTAGAAAGTCCTACGGGTCTGTTCAAGTGCCAGTGATTCTTAGTAACTCCAATGGATGAATGAATTCCAATGGTCTAGAAACAAGTCCCCCACTGTGCCATTATAGGTTTAGTGTACCTACCTCTTGTTGGAGGGCAGCTGGAAGACGGGCACGCGGTCGTCGAGGTAGCGGCGCATGGCGTACCGGTCGAGCGCGTGCTCGGGCGCGCCGCAGATGGCGGAGTAGTGCATGTACGCCGCCACCAGCACGCCCAGACGCTCGCGGTTGCCCCTGCGCACAAATATATAGTTAAAAAACTCAAGCACAAAACTAATATAGGATTTACGTCAAATTGCAAATATATAATTTCGAACGGTCTATACAGATGTGTTACGCAAGAGGAGCTTTACTTAAGTTTTTTACCTATACAACCAAATTGTTACACTTATATCTCTAATCAAGAAAAACTACTGGTTAATATAGAATAGCTTTAACTACTGAATATTTAGTATCAGAAATTAGATAATTACAGAAAAAAGTTTGTATTAGGGTTGGATTAAATCATCATTTATAATTGTTAGTAGATACGAGTATGGCCACGGGTTTTTTTTATTTTTTTACATGAACATGTCATGGTTTAAAACCTATATAGGTTTACGGAATACAAATCGCATAAAGGGAGTTGAGTTACATCTTATAGGTAGCATTGAGCATTTCCTGGTTTTTATCAAATAGATTAGATAGAAAGCAAGGTTACATTTTTATTTTTATCAGTTCTGTATCTAAGTAAAACGGATAAGTAGTCAAATTAAGTAATGTTAATCTATACCTACCTGATAAAATAAGTTAATCGTATTCGTCATAATGATCATGTTGAGATACTGCTGTTTATTTATACATTAAGTAATCTAACTTCGTATCTCATAAACGGGAATGGAACGATCAGTACACAGTACCCCTACCTAGATTAAAACGACTTAGCGCCACAGGATAGTCACGTAATGCAGCATCATCAGGACTAACGGCAAGACGCCGTAGTAGAATTTAAACTCAAATCCGCCACTTGGTTATCATAGGTACAAATGGTGACAGCACAGCCAGCTGTATGATAATCAGAATGTATTTGAGATGCCTACAGGGAAACCAACTGTTTCGATTAAGTAGGGATTTTTATTGTTTAGCATACTAAATAATTTGAACATTCGTCAGTATTCCATAATAATAAGTAAAATCGTCTTGTGTTTTCTTTTAAGCGGAACGACTTAATTTTGTTCATTATATCCAAAGAAAAAAACAGGAATAGATTTTTATAATAATTACAAAAACCTTTTATTAAATGACTGACCAGGCGAGCAAGACGGCGACGTTCCTAGGGTGCGCGGCAAGCCAGCCCTCGATGTGTTTGCAGGCGGCGCAGAGCCGCTCGAGCGGCGGCGCCAGCGCACCCGCCCAGCCCAGCGCGCGCGCACGACCGAACGCTCCGCGCGCCGCCCGCGCGCCGCCCTCGCCACTGCTCACCTCGAATACCTGCAACGTTGCACGTCCACCAATTAACAGCCATAATAACGCTACGAGACAGTAATAGGTACTTTTGAAGACATGCACATCTACAATATTAATTAAATGTAATTAAAAGTGTTTTTTATGTCACTAGATTTTGTATCGTAAAGAAGAAAACAATAACAACCTAGAGGCTAAACACTCGCCTGTTAGGCAACTAGGTCATAGGTTCAAATGTCGGTGTTCAGCTCCTTTAAGTCTTCTATTTAAGAAACTAATTTACATTTATGAAGTTATCGTATAATTTAAAAAAAATGTAATAAAGCGTAAAAAGGCTCAACACGACAAGATGATCGAGTACTGACCATGAAGTGTTCGCCGTGCTTGGTGGCGAGCATGTGCGCCGCTTGCGCCTCGGCGCGCGCGTCGCGCTCGGGCAGGTGCAGCGCCAGCATGCGCTCGGCCACATAGCACAGGTCCAGCTGCCCCGCCGGCGCCGGCGCGGGGAAGCTCGCCGACCGAGACCCGCTCTGGAGACACAAGCAAATTTATGCTCAAATTCCATATAAGTTATTAGGTAGTACCTAGTTTGGTCTGTTTGACGCCGACCTAACTTGAACACAACAATGTCTCTAGGATCGCCATGAAGAGACTTGACGCTTGGAGACAATAAATAATTTGCAAAATATTGATGTAGATACCTGACTCTCGTGAGATCGCTTTTAATAATTCGACACATATTGACAGACTCCTGCTCCTAAATTGCACCTTCACTAGATAATATGGTCACACTAGAAAATGTTTTTGATGATTACTAGAAATTTTACCATTTACCAATTGATATAAATTGGTTGTTTGAGAATGCTAACTGATTTGCCTTCGTCTGCCTTCTAACTAAATCTACCTACTCGGACTCCCTCGTCTCTTTTATTTCTCCTAGGCGCGTAAGTAAATCTTCCCTCAATGGAAATTGAGTAAGGTATGTAAAAAATAATCTTTGTCTTCGTATTTGCTTAAACATAACCATGAATTGATGAATGAAGTTATTCAATCCAATTCACAAACACAACCCAACTCGACATCTCACGACTTTGCTAATTAAATTCGTACAAACTTCGAGACGGTCCAATCCCCGATCTTATCCTTTGGTTACAGCGATTATACAATTCGGCATTGAAATGTGTTCTAGTTAATCTTCTGATCTTTGAAATAAAGTTGGTTTTACTGTTTGTCTTATTTGATTAAGACAGTCTAGGTACTAACATATTTATAACACATTTCTAATTGCAGTAAGTAGTAATGAAATAATCACACCTCATTCATTTATATTTCGAAAAATGTTAAAATTACCTTATTGGCACGTTAATGCACCATTTCTTTTTCATTTAAAATGAAAAAAATATATTTAAAACGTTTGGTTGTTTGACAAGTGATACGATTCCTTGTAGAAAGATAACAGTTTTTTAATTTTAATTGCCACTTATAATTTATTTAGTCGTCGACATTCGCCGAAACATGTTTGTTATATCCGTGTCCGCAGCCACGCACGCGCAGTTACGCCGAATGAAGTTTAATTACCGCAGTTGGAACTTATTACGCGCAAGGTTATGCAGCAAATTAGTATGACATCAAATGCAGGCTCAATGTCATTTTAGAAATGGACCTTTGTAATCATAAATGTCCCAGACATATCAATAATGTAGAAGAGCCAAGTTAGTAAGATTAGAGAGGCAGGTTTAATGTGTGAAACAATGACATGGAAAATTCTACATGTTAAATGTAACTAGTATGCGTCGATATGCGTCTAGTATAAGAGGTCGTAGGCGCCACATAACTCTGTGAAAGCGACGCACCGACGCGTAGGCAGGCGCGCGCGTACGCGAACTGGAGCCTCGGGCTGCGCCTGCGACGCTAATCCGATTAGCGTAGTCATACCTTAAGCTGTTCTTATGTTTGACGTAAATGGAACCCATTTGAGCATAAAGACATTAATTTAGACTGCCCCCCAACTAAATAGTTACGCCAAGATAATTTAAGATAACATAGCAGAATGCCAAAGAAATCTAAATCCTATAGGTAGGTTGTGAGATCTCTTTTTATGGGTGGCTACTGCTGTCACACTCATGTTATAGTAAAACGAAGATTAACTAATAAATTAAGGAACAACATTGGCATATTATATATGATCCATGAGACTTCGAGCATGTAATAAAATAACGCATATTTACTTGGGTATTATTGTTTGGGATTGACACGTGTTTGTAGATGATTGATTAGTCTCGCTATGCGCCGACATTATTTTGAGTCGTAATACCGTCTTCTTGTCGTGACTGTTTCATTCGGACTTCTCCATGAGTTCTTCTTAATTTGCCAGTTTATAGGTACATGGAATGCATTCTGCATTCTAGTTATAACCGTCTGTGACCGTGCCTACGAAGCTAGCGGTTCCGGGTTAAATGCTCAGTAAGGGCAAATACTTATGTGTTGAGCACTTAAGCATCCCGAATCTTTAATGTTTTCGAAGTTGTAAAATAAGATAAAGATAAATAAATATCTCTCCTAAATTTACCTATTCCCATACTAGGCTCTAGGCTTGGTGGGTACTAGAAAACGATAAACGTGGGTATTTATACCACTATCTATACTAAAAGTAAAGTGCATTGTTGTCTAGTAGGTACCCGTATTAGTCTAAAGCTAGTTCGGGACTAAGTCAGTTGTGTGGGATTGTCCCCTGATATGTATTGATGTATGTTAATCTTATCTCAGTTCTGTAGTAGTTAATTCGAATCATAATATAAAAAAATATTGGCGTTTTGTTTTTAAACTAACAATAACATAACGGTTGTTCCAAAATAAAACTAAACTGTCAACATTCTATAAATTAGTAACGACAACAACAAGGTTCTTTAAAATAAACCTAGGGCCTATATTTAATATTGACTAAACTCGCAAATTATTTTACCACCGTTTTATAGTTCTTATCAACTTGATAGCAAAAGCGGTTGTATTGTAAAAAACAATCCAAAATATTGCTTAGGTCAAATGGAGGCCAAATTGAACAACAATTGACGGCAGCGTATGATTATAGACAAGGAGCTCCGGGTCTTAGTCAGTATAAGTTACTTACTGGTTCTCTCGCGAATATTGCACCAGCTGGAGTGGCCGGGGCGCTAACGGCCCGCGTCTGAAACAAGCAATTGGTCATTTAGTTTACTCTGGAATCATTATAATACTGCTTATACCTAAAAATTACCCTGAAACAAAACCTTGGTGAATTCTGCACAAGGTCGCCGCTGTCATTAGAAGGAGATCAAAAGTTCGTGGTAACATTATATCGTATATTTTTTGTTGCATCGCTGCCGCCGCTTTGATCGTAGTATTTCATTTCACAAAGAGAATTCAGCGTCATTGAAGGGAAACGAAATGTAGCAATGCGTTGAGGAAATATAGTCGGCGTCGGTTTGGATTCCATTTCTTAACAAACCGATAGTACAAGTAAAAAATAATTAACAAACAAAGCTTTTTAAACTTAGGTTCCTAAATCAAACTACTCTACACGTCTAGAACCGTGTATTCGGTAGGTGCTGCATAATGCACATTTGAGGTTGGCGTAAAAGCTTCGCGTTGGCGAGTGTTTCCTCAGCTTGGGATCGAGGAGGGCCGGGGGGCCTATCGCGATCGGCCGGACGCGCCGGCCCTATAAACCTGATAAATGAGCCCAGAACGAGGTGTGGCTTAAGTGATTACTGCAGTTTAAGGTCGGGTTATGGCGTCCCGAGCTTGGAGCTTAATTAAAGCTGTATTGTAATTACATAAACGCTTCACTGGAGGAGTTAACCATAACGTTGGCCCCCATCTCTGCTTAGGTAGGCTTTTATATACTTCATAAGTATATAGATGAGTATATTGGTTTCTTTTCACATTTATATGTAATTTTTAAAAGCAACCATATGGACATTTATTTTTATTCTGAGGCTAATTAAACTAAGTACCTAAACATACATTTCGTATTGTGGCTCAATAGGGTTTCTGGATTCAGATACAGATGTTGCCGACCAATAATTAAAATTGAATATATAAAGTTCTCATCACAGTGTTTGTAACAAACCTCCTCCGAAACGGCTTGACCGATTCTTATAAAAAAACGTGTGTATATTCAGTAGGTCTGAGAATAGGAATTAAAGTATATTTCATAAGGTTTGTATGCAAAAAAACTCCCGGGCGACGCCGGGCGCGACCAGCTGGTAATAATATAATACGTAACCAAACACTCAACAGTCCAAGCTAAAACTTTTTTTTTTCATGAGTAGCTGATCGCTAATGATTTGCCGAAAAACGATTGGCAAGATTTTCGTTTGGCGGAATGTTCGTTTCTCTCTGAAGTAAGTTATTAATTATGTTTTTATCGTGTTTTTTAAGTCACTAGCCTTCGGTAGCCTTGTGACTGCAAAAAGTTATTAACTCAAGGAAATTCCTTAAAGCTACTTCTGTCACCTGCACGATGCATTTTAAAAAGTACTTAAGTAGGTTTACCCATAACTCATAATTAAGCCTACACACCGTGCGTTTCTTGATGGGCGCAGCGGCGACGCTGCGCGAGCGCGCGCGGAACGCCTTGGTGTAGCTGCGCTGCAGGTGAAACACGGCGCGCCATAGCGCAAACGCCAGCCGGTGCAACGCGCGCGCCGCCTCCGCCCCGCCGCCGCCGCTCGAGCGCTCCGCGCCGCATTGCGATCGACGCATCCTCACCTAACACTACCACTGTTTTTCATAGTTCTACTTCTGCTAGCTCTATGCGCTTGTCAATAACTGGTTTGATTTTAATTCGATTATTAATTTCATGTTGTTGGATTTAACCTACGGTTTTAAACAATTGAAGTTCTTTGCGCTTCCTCAACGTCAACAAAACACTTAGTAAATCATTGTTCGGGGGAAACGTAAACAACAAGCTTTCAAAGGTAGAAACCGCAGGAATGTGCGGTGTGTGAGATTTTTTATGTACAGTCGGCGTCGAATAAGGCGAGTAGACGGTTCGCTTAAAATATTTTTACACGGTCTTGCATCTTGTCGATAGAGTCGTATGAGTAAGAGGTGGCCTGTATTCGGCGCCAACTGTACCCTGTGGGCTGCGGTGGCCCGGGGCGCGCGCCCCTGCACTGCGACATCCTACGCGTGCACATTACCATTATGCCGACTGCATCGCCATTTCTGACTCTATCCCGTATTATAAATTAAGGAGTTCCTTTTATGTAGTTTTAATATAACTAGGTAGTAACAAACAAAACTTTACTTTTTTACTTAGTAATACAAAGTTTCAAGTGGTAATCAATAATTATACATAGAAAGCAAATGGAACCGTTTCAATTTTTAGACAAAATCCTTGAGTTATTAGTAATAAGTTTCGCCGTATCTGACAAGTGTACAGGGCAACATTAATTGTTTAGTTGGGGTAACGTCTCGGTGCGGTAATAGGGTGTAAACAGCGACTCCGTGTAACCCTGACCTTCCGCTCTCACGCGGGGTGAACGACCCGGGGGTGCGCTCCGTCTAAATAAAAGATCGTCACATGTCGGACGGCCAGTGACGGCAGTCGAGACGCGCATTTATTCAGATTCAGCGGATCGCGCAACATCTTTCAGTCGTAGTTGCAGTATATGCCTCGAGCTTTAATGTTCGAGCTTTCTTGTTTTGTTAATTAGTATAAGAGGTCATTTGTTGTATTGGGGACCGTTACTATTAGGTACTTAAGTATGTTATGTATATTGATATTATGTATAATAAGTGCCTGATATGAAAGTAGTTATAAATGCCGAGTAAATAATGGTAATGTCGGTTATCTTGATAGTGTAATCTTCTCGCACAGGTTCATATCTCGTCACTATCACTGTACAATTAACTTCACATACCTACCTAGTAAGTACTTAGGTACTCTTAATAAACGCATTCTTTTTAACTTGTTAAATAGACTTTTATTTTTAAATTTATAACAATATATATTTTAATGTAACTCTGTCTTTTAAGTATAGCAAACTTTCGGTTACAGATGCTCCTAATTATATTTTCTCTTCAGAACATTTATATAATAAATTAGATTATTGCCACTTAAGATCACTTCAAGCATTTAATTTACACCCAAAACACTTTTTACAAGGCACGGGTATTTTTTGGGCGTTTTCCCGGGGTAGGCGGCACGCGGCGCGGCGCGAGATGCACTGACGGCTCCGACGGCCGGCGCCGCAGCGTCCCGGCGCTCTCGCCGCGCCGGCGACGGACCGTTGCCAGGCAACCGCTGCGTTTACGCGCAGCCTCTCAATCTGCTGCGACAACTCGATCACCGGAATATCACAACGTTATTACCAGATCGGTGAATTGCAAAAATATGTGTACATAGTTAAGGGCTCAATTAAAAAAAGGTATAGGAAAAACATTGGAAGAAAATTAACGTTATCGCAATCAACTCCTTAAACTCGTTTTGTGTCACCAAAAATTATTAAAATTTTAATCTGCTCCTCCGTCTCTTTCTCCTTATTGTAGTCGATTGCACTACAAGACAATATAATGGTCTCTATTCTACTGGGTAAAACCATATTGACTTTGAATTGTTATCGAACGTTATCAAAACTTTTGCATCAATCACATCAGGTTTGGAGGTATTTTCACTTAACCAGGGCCTGATGGCTATCGCACGCGTCAACACACGACCGTTTAGCTTAGCGGGACCCGGAAGCCATTTCCCTCAATCGCCGTGGGTGGAGCGGCAGCATTAGCTAAGAGGCTTTGCTCGCATGACAAATCACATTATAATCGACACAACGCGGGCAGCCCTCAATGCTAATTGTGGGAGAAACAACTCTAACATTTTTTAATACGTGTGTCAGATTATACTTACTTGTGAAATTCATAAATATGTAGGTACGTCGGCAAGCACGTTGTTGATAAAACTGGTTTCACTGACCAAGTAATTAATATGTTTTATTAACGTCCGCGTGATTTTTAATAAAATGACACACTTTAAATTATACCTACTAGTTGATGGTAGTAAATGATAAAACAATATACAAACCTACTAAAAATATATTTGCGTTCCCACGGTAGATAGGTACTTGTTAAGTAGGTACATACCTGGGTAAAACGTTTACACCGATGCATTAATTACAGACGGAATGCGCAGTGCATACAAAACAGAGATGAAATTAGAAATAAATTTCAATACATTCCGTTAATTGACTGTGTTTTCGTTTCAGATTGAGAACTCGCATTGCCTTAGGGCCGCCATAGACGGGCTGCTTTAAGCAGTCAGGACCGACAACCGTATGGTCGCTATTGGGCGATCTACTGTTTCAATGCTCTAGGTTCGTATTGAAAGTGCAGATTGTCCAATAGCTACCACGGGGCGGTCGATCCTGACTGCTTAAAGCAGCCCGTCTATGGCGGCCCTAAGGCAATATGGCCTATGGCGGCCCTTTAATGTCCTCAATATTATTGCCGCATCTTCAAATTGGATTTACCTATTTATTTATCAGTTAATTAGGAAGCCTGTATTGGATTATTAGGTCGACGAAAAGCGCCTATCAATTTAGAGTCAACTCCACGCCCAAAGATAACCCAATATAGAACATATTCATGCAGTGCTTACAACATAAAGTTTCAAGTAAATAAAAAGTAACGTGCGCATGAAATCAGCTCGCGCTACGGAATTTATTTTCGTTCCCGCGCTCGAATCACAGATGTGCGTTTAATGCACGCCATTCGTCATTGACCGCAATATAGCTTTAGCGTTTTATTAAAGGCAATGCGTCATTGTAAACTAGCAAAAATGGAGGTAACCGCACGTTATGCACATAGTGAAACACATGAAATCGACGATATACATATATTTAGTTTTAATGCGGTTACCTAGGTTCTTTACTAAAACTAAAGACAAGAAAAGAGTCATTACTTGTCTGGGTCGTCTTGAATTTTGATTTTTTTTAAGCATCGGCGCCCCTCCCCCCCCCCCCCCTTGTCTGCTATGTTACGCAACGACGAGTAGTAATCCGTAGTCGAGTTCATTGAGAGTGCGCGGGCGCGGCGGCGGCGGGCGGCGCTTCCGTAAACAACGCCACGCGCCGACGCCGCCGAGCCGCGGCGTGCCCTGCACTAGGGCCCGCTGCACTAAACATAGGGGTATATTTAAACTCCTGGAAAATATCGCAAGTCCCTATTTTGCAAAGCCAGGAGTTAATATGTGCACTACAACGGCGGAAACAATAACAAAAACCTATTGAAATAAGTTTATGTTGGGATTTCGAAAATATATTCCTCGTAAATTTTTCAGTACTTATTTATTATCTTGAAAACCGTAAAAGTTTGCATTGTAATAAGTTATTGCAAAACTGGAATATTTTTTCAGAATTAGCTTAAACCATATTTTCACCATTTACAATTTTAAGATATGTTACATTATTGGGGATTTTTGATTTTGATTTTGATCGATCTTTAGTATTTCGAAATAAAAAGACTTTTGTATGAAGGAAAAAATAAGTCATTGCAATACTTTTACTTTTTTGTTGTAAGTACCTATTTCTTTTTCAAACAACACCTATCAAGGTTAATTTCATAAAAATAATAATTACATATTTCGGCTAATGTATAGTGTCACCATTGCAATTATCAAAGACTTCACGATGCGAAGATATTACTGTAAATCAAAAGTTGTTTCATAACAGCCAAGGTAAAACAATCTTTCCTTATGAATACAGCTTTACTTTAACGAGTAACTCCATGAAAAATATTGTCTTCCTGTGTTACACAAGCAACATCAACGTTTTTAGATGATTGCTCAGTTTACATACAGGATATAACCGTAAACTGCTTGATAGGCTCATGCATTTCTTTATGTGAATTACCATATGTGATCCTATTCAAGGCATTTTTTTTTTAATCTTTGTTACGTTATGATCTCATCACCCAAAGGACCCACGGATCCAGTTCTCGTGAAGCCGCGAGTACCCTCTTGACCCGCCCGTCGTCCGCATTGTTTTACTTCGGCAATATGCTTCCTCGCGTTTACGAAAGTGGTTCCCACGGCTCCTGTCAACCGTACAGAGTTAAGGGCCAACTCGTGCATGCCAATCACGTACTAATAATTTCGCCGGGGGCCCTAATGTTGCGAAATATGGCAGCCATTCTTTCAACAGATAAGTAACAAGCTCATGTTTAGATGTATTGCTTTATACGGCTCATTTATTATTATAATGCACAAAACCTGATTCATAAGGAAGAAACGCAGAAAACAACGGAGCAGGTTTACTACAAATAACAATTAAAACGTCTTCTGGATGCATACTAAGAAGTCGAAGCTTTCAAATATTCATTCATGCTTATAGAAAAGTAAATATTCAGTTTAAAAGAAACGCAAGTAAGCGTAACGTCCAGCAACAAGTCGCCGCCCAAATATTTACGCCGTACTCTTTATTTACATAAAAATTCGACGGAATAAACTTGCCTCTTATTTTATTATGTTTTTAATCTTTTAAGCCGTTTGTCCAAAGTTATGCTGCAGTAATGGATTGAATAAAAGCCGACGCGGATTTTCATTACAAGGCTGTCTACCGGTAAAAGCTCAACGTCACGTTATTAATCCCGCAAAATTTATTAAAGACCTTGATTAGATTCCCATCGATAATCTCGTAATTAAAATGAATTGCTTTTGTCCATAATCGGCTGTCAAAGAGACCGCCGGGTGTTCGTTAGATAACTGATTGGGCGATCGCGAACTCTCTCACGACGCCGCGCGATACCGCGCCCGCGGCGTCCCCGGCCCGGGTCGGGGAAACGCCGGACGCCGGAGTAGCGAGATAGCTTGAGATGTGAGAGCCTAGGGATAATAAATAATTACGTATGCCTGATAAATGTAGTCTGCCGCATTCCTTCTTCCTTTAGCTGTTCATTAATTAGACCGCCCACGGCTTCATGCCTAGCATCTAGGCAACATGGACTGGAAGCTTATACAGGGTGTCCAAAATCAACCCATATATACATGAGCTTTTGCTCTTTCTAAACAGCCTAACATGGGTCTGATAAAATATAGATTTTGCTTCTTTATATTTTATATGCCTATGCCATAACTTAAAGATTTACTCGATGTTTTTACTTGAAAAGACTTGATCAAAATTTAAAGCACTGTGGTCATAAAAAAGTGTATGTTAACCTCGTGCTGTTCCTAATGGTCCAATAGCTTAAAACGTCTACATTCGATAAAACAAGTTATATACTCGTATGTATACGTAATCTCTCACAAAATCGATTTTCGTTTCCAACTGTATTCATTTGTAAAAACGCATAATTTAGAAATGCATTTATTCGTTAACTCATGAGCTATGTTTTTTTTGTAAATAGACCTTTCATAATAGCTTATCGATATGAAAAGATATCAAATTTCAACGGCAGCCCGATTATATCCCGCGTGTTTTGATTGCAGTGACCGCGACGGTATCGCGCGATCGTCTAGGGCCGAGGCCCATTGTTTAGGTGTCGATTTTTATTTATGGCGACGGCTGCCACGGCCATCGCGCCGACACCTGACGCCCGATGGCTATCTCCCATCAGCAGCGGGTGGTCGCGTCTCTCATCACAGCGAAACCATAGTCCGAGCAAATTATTATCAGCATGACCTTATATTTTCACCAAATCATTCGTATTTATAGGGTTTGTTTTTATACGATACGCGCTTACTATTTATACCAACGCTTTCCACAATGAACGTCATTTATTTTCTTAGGAAAGCTTCTAACTAATCTAATAACTACCGCCTCAGCGATGAGCATAGAATTTCAGATTAAGATAAGTACGAAACAAAAGAAGATGGTCTTTTGTTACAAGACACAATGATATCATTTCAGCAAATTAACCTTACCGTCATGCCAGTGACAATGGCTTGAGTATTTAAATCGTACATACATACCTATACATATAATAAATATTGCACACGTTTCTATTTACAAAGTGTTTGACCTCTCACGCTTGACATGAGACTTACATTAAACCATTAAAATTCCATAAACTCTCCGAGCGTTGTCGTGCTGAATAAACAAATATCGTCGGTTTCCAAAGCAATTTGCAAACCGCCGCATGCGAATAGGTCTTAGATCACGCATTCGCCTTGAGTTTTGCATTACGTCAGTAATCCTTATTCAATCTATTTTTATTAGCTAAGTGTACCGATTTAAACCTTAAACTACTTGTTACTGCTTCTGAGAACCAGACTACTTTTTGCTGTGAGCATTCAAGCGAATCGCCTGTGAAAAAAACAAATGAAAAAGGTCTCAGGTCTCAGGATATCGTCCACTATCTTCACGACTGCCGTGGCTTGGCATTTTAAATTATTCAGCTTCAGAAGCTAAAATACGGTCTCATCTGCGTGTCTTTTTCTTTGAACGCATACATTATTCATGGCTCCCGTGTGATTTTCTTATGGATTTAGTTTAGGGTGCAAAATAAAGTTTCTTACCTTCAACGCTAGAAATCCAATGCTTTGACAAAGATAATACAAATCGTTGGTATAAGTTCAAATTCTAGATTATTCTTGAGTACATTTTTGAGGAGTTAGGATGATAGATATAGTCATAAATAGCGAGATCTGAGCAAGATGTGGATTAGAAGATGTAGTGCCCAAGATCGAAAAGAGCCTAAGCACATGCATGGTTTGGTCAGTTAGAAAGGATGAATGAAAGAAGAGTTACGAAAGAGTTAAGTATGATGATTCATTTTTATCCTTAACTAAGCCTATAATGTACAAGGCTAGAATATGTTGTGTAGTCGTAACCTCGTGTAACTTGTAGCAAAATTCAGAAGCTTCGCACCAGGCGACATTAGCCGGTCGGAAGGAAGCCCCGTCGCGTCGGTTCATCAATTACCAATGGCACAATTACTCCATCACCCTCGACTGGAGTGCCATTAGAGGGTTGGCTGTCGATGATCGCACTCCGGAAAGCGTCATTATTACATCCAAAATGTTTCTACACCAAATTTTGACATTTGTTTTCCAAACCCACTTACGTTGAATGTACGTCTATGTAGATGTTTGAAGGATATAGGAGCGAGCACCCAGGTTATGTTTAGGAATGGACGCTTGGTAACCTATAATTAATTTAAATTGCAAATATAATGGCACTTGAGATTTTCTAACATAGCATAGCTTTGTAGCTGACGTATTAAACGAATGACATCATTTGTCCTCGTATCTATTAAAGAGCACAGATCACATAATATATTAAACAACCTTTATTTACTTTGTGCTGTATTCTACGTTATGCCGTAGTGACATCGAGTAAGTGTTTTGACATCAAATGCGACTGCCCATAAGCGTTAGTACAATGTAAAGTTACAAATGTATACGTATTACGGTTTCTCACGCGAGTCTCGACCGGAATTCCAGTTTGAGTTCGAAGCAGAATAGTGAAATTTTGAACTCAAACATTGAACATGGGTTGCGTGGGCGCCGGCGTCGGGGCCGAAACAAACGGCTATGCTCTATGGTCCCTGGAGCAGTCTCACGATAAATGGCCGTTGTATCCGGTCTAGTTTATGTAAGTTGACGATCCTCCTAATTACATTTCACGATGAGACAATCAATCTTTCACAAATCGAGTTTTGTTTTTAAGAAATCACACCCACAAGGGTTGGGAACTTTCTTGACCCGTCGTAAAGATTATTAAATCGTGTTAGTAATTCCCAGGGCTCCAGCCAGGAGGGTCCGGGCACTCACCCTGGGTTTACGAGCTCGCACAAAGGTGCATTACCACAGGAACCCCGAGCGCGCGGGTACGCCTCTCAAGCCCGACTCACTAGTGCCGGTTCATTTTAATTAAAGATATATGGTAGGTCCAAAATGGAAATAAAAGATGAAGTGAATAGTCGTACGGACTCTTATTTATCTCGCTTTCTCTTTAAGTATAGGTATTATTACTAGCTGTCCGCGCCCGGCGCCGCCCGGGTGTAATTTTTGTCATGCAAATCTTATGAAATATAATTTACGTCATATCCTCAAACCCACTTTTTTTTTAACATACTTACATAAAAAACTCCATAAAAATCGGTCGAGCCATTTCGGAGGTGTTCGACCACAAACACCGTGACTCTAGATTTTTGTATATAAGATATACGAGTACATTATGTACGTTTAAAATGTCATATGCCATTATTTAGGTAGACTGCATCGTACCACACGAATGTACCTGACTCCTAATTATTATTTACAATAGAAGGTTGTATATACTACTGTAGCTACTACTGGCTTACCCAAATATTTCTAATAATATTATTACATTAAATTGGCAGATAATATCGCAGAATGTGGGTGCTCGTTTAAAATGATACATTCTGTTAGTTCCTGCGAGCACACTCCCAGCGCTTGACGGGCTAATGCACCTCACTTACTTACACGTGATTTAAACTAATCTTTAACGTGATTAAAACTTAATAGAGTTTTAAACACGCGGATACAGTTACAAAACCCGTTGGTGACAAGATTTAAAACGACATCTTAATAGACTCGTTAACTTAATAAGTTTTTGATTTATTGAATTAGTCAACGTAAGGAAATTATAAAAAGTCGTTTACTTTGATGGTTCGACGGAGTGTGATTGAAATACATTGTAAATTTTCACTTGATGCCATGAGGAGGTTCAGAGTATCACAACGTGGAAACGGATTACGTAAAAGATAACCCTCATAAATCCATACACAAATTGAATGCAATTAATTACATGTCTCAACTGCAGTGTGATATTAATTCTGTTATCATGGATAACTTTAATGTTTCATAAATATGAACTTTAAAGCTTTATCCATAAAGTATTAAGTGCTATAGTTTTGACTTTCAGTAAACAAAAACGTCTTATCAGCAGTTGTATAAGTGTTACAAGTGCAGGAAATAATAGCCTGCGGCGGTCCCGTCGTGTGCCCGCCGTATGTACCTACTGGTAATAGGGTATATACCTACATAGGAATCCAATGCAAAATGTTACGCCTAGAGGACAAACAACGTTATAATAGTCATATCCATTTAATTGTGTCTGCTTATTGCAGTTTATCTCGACTGGCAGAATTCGCTTACTGTTACAGTTTAAGTATGCTTTTGGCCTGTCAGTTCTTTGTATTAAAACACAAAAGTACAAAATGTTACACTCTAGCCTAGCCGATATCTTCGTGTAACTGGTAATCATTATTGATAAATAACGTCTTTGTTTATGTCTATAATATATACTTTTATTCACACTATTATTTCAATGCGAAAGTTGGGAAGTGTGTGTGAGTTGGTATGTTTGTTACTTTTGAATGCTGAACTGGCTGGACGGATATGAATGAAATTTGGAATGGTGAGGCTTGGACATACCCTGTGTTAACACATGGACGGTCAACGCGGATGAAGTCGTGGGCAGGAGCTAGTTAATAGATATGTTAACAAATTTTAGAAGGAAATATGTACTTACTTTTACATGTTTATTTATTGATGTATTTATTTAAACTTAATTGCACTATATATGATAAAGTACAAATGGCGGACTTAATGCTGGATAACGTTTGATTGTTTCCCGGAAACTGTATCGATCTACTAAAGCAATTTTAAAAATGGCACACATATACCTACCTATCACCAATCCTCTGGGATCCACCGTGTCGCCTACTAATCGTTATATCTAACGAGTCAATGACATCGAAACATAATCTACCACTTCCACCACTGCCTCAGGCAACAACGTGCTTCTCGATACTCATCAGAAAATTAGCTTACTTAATTTTACCCATGAGCGTGTAAAGATTGGTGATACCTACTTAGCAATGCACCGACAAGAGTTCCCAGTAAAAGTTCTAACTTCTCAAAATATAGAGTGGTTTTCTACTCAATGAGAATACATAAGAGCAAGACCAGCATATTTAACACTATATTCTCGCCGTTCTAAGAGACCCGATATGACAGCTGTCAAATCCACGCAGTACAAAATACATAATTATGTGTTTGAGTATGCTGCCTTTTGGCCGAAAATTGTTTGGCAAAATGTTGTTCCCAACCGTTTTATTTGCCAACCCGCCTTTTTTCTGTAACTGTAAATATTTCAGGATTTTTATAAAAACTAACCTAACCTAACCTAAAACGATACATTTGGCCAAAGATATTTTTGCCAAAAGAGAACCGTTTGAGGCATGTTTGCTCTTATAGTGGTGCGAGTATATAAGGCCCAATTTATGAAACCCCCAAATATTTATCAGTTTAAGGAAAGTTATCCTTTTATCTGTCAAACGAAAGAAAAGTGTAGAGCTAAAATCGATCAGTCAACTACCTACTTATATATACTATACCTACTGTTATCTGGAGACGGATCAATCGGTCTTAAAAAACCCGAGTTATTATCTGATTTCTTACCGTGATGGTGTCGTAGATGCCATTTTGGTCAGCGCGCAGCGGGACGGCGGCGGCGGCGGCGCGGGGCGGTGGCGACAGTGGCAGCGGGTCACCCTCGCGCCGCCAAGTGCGGTGAATCTGCCAGCTAGTGTCCGAGAACCGGGCGCGATCCTAGTGCCAACACGAAAAACAATTGAGTTAGCAAGTTAGTTGACTTGACTGTCATATGCGTTCATGTGTTGCTTGAAGAACTACATTACCAGAGGTCGCACTGTTAGTGATGATGACGAATTTGCATACAGGTTGATTATTACAAATGAAAGACTAGTATTGAAAGGTTGAAATTTGGTTTGAGTGTCGCCGAACCAATTCCTTACACCCTTATTAAACTTTCTGAGTTCATCGATACTGACATCTCGGTGCAAAAATCATTGAGTAACATCATCTTTCAAAAAGTGTTTCTTTTTTTATACCGCTTTTTATTTGACATTATTTACTTATTTGTATCAGTTAATACCTAAACACTTGCTAAATGAAACCAGAGCACCCTGTGTGTAAAATTTCGTCATTATTACGGCACCAAAAGTGTGACCCCTGTAGGTACATTACCTATAAAAGGGTGAAATAAACAGTAAAATTACTAGCATAGAGGCATTTCATCATAGTCCATAGGGTCGGTTTGCAATCTTGAGATGGCAAAGTTCGTGAATAGGAGACGACCTTCACCGGGCTGTTTATTCGATTAAAAGTATTTTATATCAAATTTAATATTTTAAGTAAATATATGACGAATGGGTAGGCTGAAAAGTCCAGTATAATAATTACTTAGGTACTTAATTAAAAAATTAAAAAAGATTTTTTTTTCATAAAAATTGCAATTGCTTGTTTAATAGACAAATATTACATACCAATCAAAAGTATAAATAAAGCCTATAATAGAATAGGCAAATGTTAGGTAGGTTGTCTATTTTCTTCCCATCATATAACTATTGGGTAGGGAGGTATAAAGCGGTAAGTCGGTAGGTACTAATAATTTGCACCAAACTTAGGCTTCATACTTTCGATTGGTAAGCATGTAATTTGTCTATTAAACGAGCAATAGCAATTAAAAAAAAACGCGTTTTAATATTTTTTATTAAGTAGGTACCTAATTATATACTGGACTGAATGTTTTCAGCCTACCTATTCGCCACATATTACTTAACATATTAAATTGATATAAAATACTATTTATCGAACAAACAGCCCGGTGAAGGTCGTCTCCTATTCGGATCTTAGACCATCAATATTTTCAGAATTAACATAAATAGCAAAATAAAATTTTAACTATTTAACGCTACATCAAAATATGTACGATGGGGATAAATGTACAATATGTAGCAACCGACTGCGTCCTATACGGCGAAATAAAATAAGAAAAACAAAAGGCTGAATAAATTTATTTTTGTGTATTGATGGTGGATTACATAACTGGCCAACATTAAAATATATAAAATCAAAGCAAAGAGATTTAACACGCTTTTAAGTCGTAAGTCTGCTAACATTATTGAACACACGGTCTAACTCATTATGTTCCTAATTCAATCAGCGAACAAGTCAAGACTGCCAACTACATCATTCGACATGCCGTTGGCCAACCGGATGTACTCGCACAATCCCAAAGGCTTCCATCCAAGTCAACAATAGGATTTGAGATCCGGGTTAAAATGAACACTTTTCTACTGACTTTCTTCTTTGGAAATGCTTAATTATAGTGAATGCGACAGGTACGTGCAATTCTTTCATTAAAATGATAACAGTGATAACTGAGTTTACTCGTACGCATAAACAACTACTGTTTAGATGACAGATAGAAAGAAGAGATATGGAATAGTCCGAAAAAAAACTATAACGCCAGATGAAGCAAAAACAAAGAATTCAAAAATAATCAACCCTTGATGGAAAGAACAAATTGAGCGTGTACGACAACGTTCATTTTAAGTATCTAATCATTAGATACTTAAAATGAACGTTGTCGTACATAGATTCTAATGCATGTCGCATTAGATTCTAATGCATCGCCCGCAGCGAAACGAATGCTTATACCTAAGTGTTGTATTATTTTATTTTACTAAAGTGTTTTGTTTTTTTACATGTCAGTGATGCATAATCATAAGAGCTAAATCGTAGCCACTACTAGCCAGATCAGCCGTGTATCCAAAGTGGGCCGCATAAGATTCTCGTCACGCGCGAGGCTTCTTAGATGGACTTCTTTGTAACACAAAACGTTCTACACAGGATATTGGTTATAACCAATCGGAAAAGGTGGTATGGCCGCGAGACTAGGTAACCCCATGACATAGATTATTGAGGTTGACTAAAAGTTTGGTTTACAAATGTTTTACCAAATCATCATTTAGCAAACTATATCATTATTATCACATTACAGTTTAATGTGGTTAAAAGTCTAACCTAACCACACTTATTCAATAAGCCCCTGTAACGCATGTTATAATGTAAAAATACATATAGTGGTTTAAGAGGCCACATAAGATGCCACGCCCTCACAAAAATGAAATGGGTTTATGTGCTTCCGAGCGAAGAACGTGACATGGAAATAGTTTGCGCGAGTCTTAATTGCAGCATTTGCAGCGCCATTTTCAAGTAATTGCCGTTTAATTATAAAACACAACTTAATAAAATAAATATTTAACCAGAATTTAGAAGTTATCGGGATCGTAGCAGGTGGAAATAAGTGGTATCTGCCTACCCCTCTGGGAAACAGGCGTGTTTAATGTATGATAATGATAATGATAATGATTTATTTGCGAAGTCATAAATAATTATACAAAAAGGTCAATTATGTCTACACATTCTTTTTTACTAAGAATTACAGATGTACTTAGTGCATAATTGTTTTCCTTCGTATTTTCACGGAAACGTACGAACGTGTCTTGTATTTCAGTCGGTCACAGTACAAAAAGTACTGAGGTTGACTGAAATAGCAGACACGTTCCCTACCTACTGGTAAAACCTACTGGTAAAACTTTGTCTCTTCCACAAAAACTCCTTATAAACAAGTTTGTTAATATTTTTCTACCAAGTGAAATTGATAAATGTAAATTCTTTAAAAAACACGTACCTATGCGCGGGATGAACTTTTAGCGGGATACAATTTAATAGTCTCTCTCTGTTTTAAATTCGTGCAAGGTTGGTTAATTTTTATCCAAATTGGGATTGTTTATATTTTTACAATTGCTCTAATTTGAAAACCATTTCGAGAAATAGGGTTTTAAAGCCGTTCTGCATTATTAAGTTTTTGAAATATATTTCGGATATTTCGACAAAAGTACATTTAACCTTAGTTTTAGATCCAGATCGCGGAAAACTACCGACTTTATCTATGCGGCCGCTTAGCACAAACAGCTTTTGGCGGAATGAAAGTTTGTAAAATGATAGGTTTGTTTAACGTACTTTTGGTCAACTGAACGCATCCCAAAAGTTTAGGCGTGCAAAAATTGATAAGTTTTAACCTTCTGTGATGCATTTTTATCTTTTTCGATCCCGCGATGTACATGTACCTACCTGCTTCAGTTGAAACCTGCGAAGTGATATATAAGCTGGAAGAAGCTGTTATCTTGTTAGCCGACCGTTGTTTAATAAAACGCAGTTTTATAAGCCTTAACGGAGCACTGTTACTCGTACATATGCATTACAAGTTTCAAAATCTCTGCTCTACATTGTGTGAAAATAGCACGATGGATTAACGAGCAGGTAGATAAGATAATAAACATCCCACGTGGCCGCGGCCGCGCCGATGATCGAGCGCACGCGTAGGCGCGCATGCATGCACTTAACATTTCGTTACTACTTTCGACACGTATCGGCGAGATAAGCCACCTCGAGGAATTAATAAAGTTATACACGCTCCAGCCGACTGCACCACCTCCTGTGATGCGGCAAATTACACTTGTTACACTTATAGAAACGAAACGAACATTTATACGGTTATAGCACAATCGCGGGGATATATCTACTAAGTGTTCTAACTTGTTAGATACAGAAACATAATGTCTTGACTTTTGTACGTTACAGACGATGTCGGTACTTTAAACTGTATGGGCCAATAACAAGTTCCTAGACTCTATCACTAAGCAAACAAGCTTAGTAATAAAATAAGTTCAGGATTAACTTCACTTACCTACTCTAAATAGTTAATTGATCAATAAGCGGATCCATGCAATCGTCAAGCTATCGGGCGTGAATAGGTAGAATGTTCGTATGGAAGTGTTCACTAGGCTGCGCATGCTTTCTTTTGCGGAGAAATCAGAAATTTTAGTGAGTGTGAGAATTTAATAAACATCGTTACATGCATAATCTTTCGCGAAATCCTAAGCCACAATTTGCCAAAATATATTTAAAACGTATTGAGTACTTGTAGATTTAAAGTTTTTGTAAAAAAGTATTCCAGGTTTATGCGACGGCAGCGGGACAATAATTTTGATTATTTGCCTATAGATATTAGAATAGCTTTGTAGATTTGATAAATGTTATCAATTAACTATTTATATCTTATCATCGCATCAACTTTATCGTATTTCGAAACTAAGCGCGGGTACTCGTATAATTATATTGTTATTATATGCAATCGGTACCTGAAAACAATATTATAAATTGTTGTATAATTATAATTAACGTAATAGTAGATTGTTCAACAAGGAACTAAAACAAGCAATAATGATACGAGATGTTTAGCCACGCGAGTTGAGCGAGGGTGGCTACAGTTCGAGTATCATTATGTTTGTTTAGTCTCGCGTTAAGCACTCTACTTTTCACTTTGAATGCGAGCAAAAAAACAACGTTCTACACAACTTTACAATATTTATTATAACATTCATATTCGTCATCATTAATCGTGTTTCACGAAATTAAATCGTTATTTTTGCACATTTGTCATTTTGATACATAAAATCAAATCACTGAAAATCTTCCATTCACAAACACTGTTTAAGGGCTTAAAAAGAAAATTTAAAAAAAACTCTAGTACCTAGTTATTTTGTAAATATATTAGATAAATTACTATTTCCATGGATGACCAAGAGGAACAAACAATCGCTATTATCACAGATTTTTTTTAATGACGCTGTCTACGAAGGTACTAGTAGGGTTCGATCTCGATAAGGGAAATATTGTGTGATAAGCGCGATTGTTTATCCCGGACTCTTCGATGTTTTCGCTCTACTTTAGTAGTAATAAAAGAGTACAATTCTAGAGCTTAAATTATTTGGGACAATTGGGACAAGTATAGATAGTTTTTAGAAATTTTTATTGCTTGCCAAATGTGAGCTCAGTATTGACAGGTTCAATTACAGTCGACCGATGCGCGATGGTTGGTAGGTACATTTTATACTAAATCACACGGATCTCCTGTTCAATACGTATATTCTACCTATTTAATTAGGTTCGTGCAGATCGAGCTAACTTGATTGAACGTTTTAATAAATAAAATGTAGGCGATAATTTGACATTAAAGTTTTTATTACAAGACCGACTCAGTTAACAGTGCAGAGGCCAAAGAGCAGAGATGGGCGTAATCAATTACTTTGGGAATTAATTACACGTTTACATTCCAGTAATCATGATTCCTCAGTAATCGATTACTTGAATAATCTAAATTACTGTAATAATAGTACCATGATTACATTTGTAATCCACTCCTTTGGAATCGGTATTGTAAACCACTACTGTATTCTTGATTCTTCAGTAATCAAGTACTAAAGTAATCTGAATTACTTTACTCCAATTCCAGGCTAGATTACCTACTTAAGTCTGACCTTATTTTATAAGTTTCTCACATGTCACTATGCTAAGAATTAAGATAAAATTGTTTTGACAAACGTGTCAGTGTCACTCTAGTCTTTCACCACATTCGAATTTGAGTGTGTGCCGAAATGTTTACATATTATTGATACTGTCTGTACCATTTTTTACAGTCGAATATTTTAATTTAAAGCTTAAAAGCGATAAGTTTATTTTAATTTTATTTTGTTTGAGTTGAATAAATAAAACTATTGTTTATTTATAATTGAAGTTTTTTCATTCAAAAGGTTGAAGTGATCCAAGCCGAATACACAGGTAAAATAACGGCTTACCATCACAACTATACATAAACATCTTATATCTATCTAAGCCAGTCGCTAAATATTTAAATTTACTGCTACAAATATAATTACAATGTAGTTTTGAATTAACTTTACTTTTGAAGGAATATTCTGAATATTATTAAATAATCTTTAAAGGTATCTAAAATTGTGTCTTGTTTACATCTAGCAAAATGAGCTCGTTAGGATTATCAGGATTGGTTATTTATACAAAATGGTTGGCGAGCGGCGAGAAGTGAGTATATATTTTTGATAGTTTTGACGCCCGAAGCCCAAACGTGAACTCAGCTACTTAATATATAAAAGTAATCTGGAAGTAATCAAGTCAACAATTCCAGTAATTTGGAATCGACATTGATTCCAATTACTTGTAATCAGAATATTTGTATAGATGATTACTGATTCCTTAATATGTAATGGTAATTCACCGTGTCACTTGAATACATTACAAGTAATCTGACACGCAGTAGCGGATTACAAAGTAAAATCAATTAATCGTGTAATCAGGAATCGATTACGAAATGACCATCTCTGCCAAAGAGTCAGAGAGCCACAGATTCTTATGTTTTCCTAATGACAGCACACAGTTGTCAAAAACTTTACTTTTCGTTTAAGCTAGGTTTTCCTGCAAGCCTTGGACGGCTACGAGTTATAGTTGTTACTACAGCACTCTATCGCAGAAAGACGATAGGTACAGTCAACAGCATAAATAAGTGATTATTTGTGTGCCTTGTCACTTTACCGTCGGGCTTTAAATGTCATACAAAATTGTGAAACGGTTGAAAGCGACAAGGTACATAAATGATGACTTATTTATGCTGTTGACTGTACCTACTTAATAAATCTCAACTAGTGATATGCCGTTCCCGGGAATATTCCCTAGGTGGGTAAATTCCCGGGAATGTTCCCAGGAATATTCCTACACAAAGGGAACATTGGGAAATTTTGAAAGTGTATAGGTTCACATATTGTGTGATTGAGGATTATATCAAAACGTTATTCATTGAACTATTTATCAAGTCATTAAATAGAGTAACTCACTTGCGAAAGTAAATTCCCAATGTTCCCGGGAACATTCCCAATATTCCCGGGGTATATTTCCAATGTTCCCAGGAATATTCCCATAATTGCAAGGAAAGTTGAATAAAACATTTTTTGAAAAGTATTTTTTACTATACAAATCATCAGTTTCATTAAAAATCACAGTAATTCATGTACTTCGGTTTTTGCAGTACTTATTACGATATAAATACTAGGACGAATATGACTTTTTTTTTATGCATTCGTACTGCACCGTTAAAAAAACGACTAATGATAACAAAAAAAAAACACGAGGTTTTTAGCAAAAGTCATTTAATTCTGCCGAGTACTTCATTATTAACAAATTACTTTTGTATTTTTTATTCTTTATTATTTAGGTACTTTATTATTCTGCGGGGTTTACGTTGACGCTAGACTTAAGTACTTTTAAGATCTCATGTACCTACAACATAAAAAGCTATAAAGCATTTGAATTTGAATTTGAATTTAACTAAGTTGAATAAAAAGATAATTTGCCCAATCTGTTTTGCAATATTCCCCTGTTTTGGGAATATTCCTGGGAATAAAGGAATATTCCCAGGAATATTCCCCATAGGAATATTCCCATTCCCGGGAATATTCCCACGGCACATCACTAATCTCAACGGTCCGAATGATTTCATGTGACTAAACGTTACCCTTATTAAGAGATATCTCTTAATCCCATTTAACTAGGTCAGTTCTTTACTTTATTGCGCACCTAGTCTACGCCTTTCTCTGCCTAGTGTTTATATTTAGATGTAAAGGGCTCTAGCACTCTACGATGTCAACAGACGCGTTGCGGAATCCTTAAAACATCGCATTTTCTATTCACGTCTCTTTATCCTTATAAGACATGGCCAGGCTTTGCGAATGCGATAGAAATGCAGACACAAAAGCAGCTAGCTATTCATGTGAAGTGCCTGTGCTAGAAGATACCAGCTACCCCACCTACTCTACACGTTGGTTTGGAATCCTTCAACAAAATGTAAACATATGCGTCATATTATTTTAACAAACGTGTACAGTAACATAAAATTATGTTGATGGGTATGTAGGTACCTACACGGATGACTTCTGTTTATGTATGTTCGACTTTGACGAACGGGTTTAGCATCTGATTAAACAACTTGCATAAGCATTGCTTGGACTTAGATCCATTACAAAGGTTAATATCATTCCTTAGTAAATTACGTTGTTTTTTTTATACCCAAGCATATTTGGCTATGTTACCGCGTAAAACATTACCATTTTACTGCATATTATACTTAATGCAGGTAATAATACTCGCGAACACGTAAGTTGAGTAGGTACCATTAGCCACCCAACGAGGTCGGTCCGGTGCGGTGCCACACGAGGCTCACTAACCTTCGGGTCAATCAACACCCCGTGTTGTGCTTGCCGGACAACATACATTACATCGTTAGTGGGCAATCTATAAGCGTGCACATCCGATGCCGTGAGACATTACGTCCGACTGGCGGAATGGAATTTGCAAGCGGCTAAATGGCTAAACTCGGCGAATAGCGCCGCGCGGCCTCCGCGGCGTCGCGGCTGCGATAAGATAACCTTGCCTTTCAATTTACTTTGCGAAGCGCGCAGGGCGCTGAACGCTAGAAAAACTAACTGTAATAAAACTCTTATCAATTCAATGTTGAAATACTATGCGGGCCACCGAATGCGCTAAGTACGACCGTACGACTTCAAGACCTTTCCCCTACATCGTTATCAACAGTGGACAAGAATTCAATTGTTTGGAGTGTAACTTTTCCACGAACACTAAAAATAACGTATGTAGATTTTGTAGCCACTGCCGTTCTAATAGAGCTGTTTATTCTAATAGATTAAGATTGATGAGGGCAAATTAATCTAAGTGACAGATAAGTAAAAACGTTGTCGGCGCATGCTTTTGATAAAACAAACAAGACATAGCGCATAGGGGAGATAGAGGAAAGCGTATTGTCCAAAGGTGTGGGTCGAGTGGGCAGCCCGGCTAGGTACCTCGTGCTCAAAGGGATCGTCTGTGCGGGAAACTCGTTTCTGTTTATCTCCGCTGAGCGACAGCCTCCTCTTGAACAACTTCATCTCCGCGGCAGCCGCGGGCGCTGCGCAAACGTCTCCTCCCGCTCCACTTCAGACGGGGAACCTCATTATTTTGCAGTCGAGCTACTTTTATAGTTTTTGGAACCATAAAACATCACTTATTATAATTATATACACTGTTTTTATTTGCGTACGCAAAGAAAATAGTGAGACACTTCAACTGCACTTTTGGCGAGTTAATTGCGATTCAAAAAAGAACCGCTGAAACTGCCTTTTTAGCTCCCGCTTTATATGTTTAAGGTGAGACAAGTTTTGGTGTCGCGTCGCGGGTCGGCGCCGGCGGTGTACGGTCGTGTCGCGCGCCCGGCGCGCACTGCCCGGCGCGGCGCTCCGCCGGCCGCCGGCGCCGCGCCGTTACCTCTCCGCCGGCATCACCTTCACACTTCTCGCCTCGACACCAACACCAGCCAGCGGCGGCTCCCCCGGCCTCCCATCATTTAGCGTGTTTATCAAAATTATTTGTATATCTTGTATCGTAATTGAACATTATTTTTTTATGAATGAAAACGTAATCGCCGGTTGGGCAACGGTCCAACTACCAAAATAGGGATGCAGATGTAGCTAGTAAATAATCATGGAACATTGTATTTAGTAAGAAAAGTTCGTATACACTTTCGTTTCGTTTTCTCAGTTAGCTTTAATACCCATCAATCGATAAGTAAATCGAGAAAGCAAGGCAACTATCCGACTAAATACAATGTATTAGTATGATTATGCACTATGTATATCCGTTTATATTGTTTAGAACTGTTATGGGCGAAAAACTAATAAGTAATAACTAGACAACGAATGTCTATGGGTCTTAGTTCCCACTTACCGAGTGCTTCTCCTTGCCATAAAACAAAACTAAAAAAGGATAGTTACTGGCATAGCGACATTCAAAACTATCAAGAGCTTTACCGTACTGACGCCTAATCTTATTTACATAATGTAATAGTTCGCACAAAAGTTCTCTTCATTCGAATGAATGGACGCAGCATCCGTTGTTTCCATAAACAATGTTCTAAAATTGGACAAATCAAAGTCGAGCAGCGTTTGACAGCCGTCAATTACGTACCCATATGTAAAACGTGCTCCGAGCAACAACATCGAATGAACTAGCAGCTGTCAAGGAGGACCGTACCTCCGAAGAAGGTTACCTAATGCATTCCATTGTATCGAATAATTATTTAAGATGAAAAGTAATTGTATAACTGAAACATGTGTCAATGAGTGCAACGCAGTAGAAGTCTCCTGAATAATGTCGTGGTCGCCGAGTTACATAAGTAACTCATTAAGTCATTACGAAACCCGCTAATCTAGTATACGTCACCTCATATTATCTCACTTTGCTTGCATACAATGTTTGCAAACAAACACGCAAATAAGTACTGCGACACCTTTTATTATTTTCGGTGTCATGAGGCTGCAATGTGTGGCTGCGTAATGTAATGAATGATTGAATGAATAATAAATTGTGGGCAGATCGTGCGCGAGGGGCGACAGTGTCATTTATTTCACTTAAATAAATAACTCTCAATGAAGTTTTAAATTAAGTAAGAAATATTGCCCAAACCTAACCTGAACATTCAGGATAACGTTCTGCCATAGGGCGGATTTCAAAATAAGAGTACTTACGTAGGTAGTTAAAATTACCATCGTATTTTTTTCTATTATGTCACAAAAACTGACATAATTGTATATACTACCCTCAAAGAGCCATAGGAGGTATCTCAAATTCAACAACCAAAGCAGATTCAATCCTCACCCATTTAGGTACTACAGGAGTTTTGTCTGAGATACCACAATATTTGTCTTGTAGCACAGTATACCAAGTTATTAACATGACGTTCTATTACGTCATGTTAAAAAGTAACCGTAGTTCATTTTAGTCCAATAACTAGGAATACATGATTTTTTTGTGTTTTTGTCATTGGCATTTAATTGACCTTTAGGGTTTGAGAACCAAAATACATCAACGGGACCACATTGCTAATTTACTACGTCTTTATGTAGGTCAGTTACTTTAAGGCGCAAGTACCCTTAAAGACTATGTAAAATCGACTCGACATTATTCGAGTTACGTAAATCCATATATTATTCGTCACTTATAACGGTTTCTAAGTTGCTGAGCTGACGCACCCTCAAATAATGGTCGCTTACTATTTACTACAGTTTGAAATGCGATGGATAAGCTCCGTAAGCGAGTCATGTTTGTACAAGAGCAGGAAGAGATGCCGTGGAGCTGGAATGTAGCGCTGCGCCGTGGAACAGTGCATGTTTGAAGTGTCGTTAGCACTTTCTAAATCCTTGCTACGCGGCGGTGCTAACACCTCAACTACATATACCGCCTAAGCTCAGGCATTGTATTTCAATACGCCTACTCAAAAAACCTGTTAGTGGACTATAAAAGTGCAAAGTAATGAAAGTAAATTTAAAATAAAAATTCTCATTTTAAAGTAGGTAGGTAGAGCTAACAAGTATGTAACTTTTTTTTTCAATTAATGGCTTTCACTTGTTGTTTTAACAAGGTGTATTTCGCCAATTCGAGTTTTAGACAATCACCATAGAGTTATTAGAGAAACAAGTCAGTTCAAGAGTATTTACTCTTGTAGACTAAACAGAAGCACATGGGATTAGCACTCCACGCGCTTCTGTCCAGTCTAAATAGGCATTATAAAGCAACACTTTACAGTTTTCCACGCAATTGCAAAGAAAAATATTGAAAGTCCATGTCCACAAAGTGAAAAACACACATAATCAGCCCGAAAATACGTTTACGGGTGAACATCCGACCGAGATTTCTATCCAATTCCCAAGACGTGTTAATGGCTAGGGCGAAAGTAATGTATAATGATGTTTGAAACGGCTCGAGTTTTCCTAAGTGGTGTGAAAATTAAACCGATGACGCGTGAGGCACGCTGCGCCCGCCGCGGCCGCGACACGCCGCTTTCTTGTTCGCGTCCCATAATCATAATCATAATGGGAGGTAATATCGGCAATTTCCAGCTGCACACAGCCCCTTACATCAGCCGTATCTCGCGGCTCGTACGGTGGATATTCACGAGTACCAAAAACGCAAAAAAGTAAATGGCTCCACAAGCCCCTTTGCGGTGCCTCCGATAGTAATTATCGTGAACTCATTTATATTACATATTTCCCGTAATAATTGAAGAACACTCCATTTACGGTTCAGTTTTAAGGTGTAAATAAGAATGGCTTTTACATTACGACTATAAAATTTAATTAGGAGTCGATAACGTTGTTTTAAAATAATCAGCCAGGTATGGCTAATGACCGCGCGCACGTTATGACTTTTTTTGTAATATTTGTCGAAAATACCTTATGAGAGAGATAATTTTGGCGAGCTAATTGCCGGTGTGTGTTGGTTGTTTTTATCGCGAGTACTCACGGGGTTGCTGGCGTGCGCCGGCGCCGGCGCGACCGGGCCCGGCTCAGCGGTCGCCACCTGCAACAAACAGACCTGCTGCTCCATCAACTGGGTCAATGGCTCTCAGTACTAACTACGAGCAAAAATACAAATCCGACTGCGCTCTCAACAAACTTCTATCTATCTAGCCGCACTAAACATTTAAAAAATCGTGTATATTGTTTAAGGTTAAAAAAAGAAACATTCGGGTCACTTTTGATTTGGTGTCACAATTTGATAATAAAATATTGTATTCGTAAATTAAGATTTGTTCCGGATTCGTCATATTAGTAATTGCGCATATTCCCAATTGGACACTTTCCTAAAAGGTCATATTCCTAATTCGTCATAGGTATTCCTGATTCTTCATATTCCTAACTCGCCTACATTTGCCTGCACAAACTTACCATTGTCCTCTGTGGTAAATGATACTCGCAAGAACCTCCTTATGTAATTAATAGATGAATATTACTGATCTATTATAAAGTTAATGGCATTGTCACTTTATTATTTACAAGCTTCTTGCCCGCGAGTTCGTCCGCATAGATTTCAATTATAGTTATTTCCAAACTTTGGTATTTATAATATTAGTAGTATATCATGTCATACACTAGTTACTCGCAGTACAATCTGTCCTTATACTTATTAATCCTGTATGCACGTGTTCGCGATTTGACTGTACAATGACGACTTAGGAATATGACGAATGAGTAATATGACGAATGAGGAATATGACGAATGAGGAATATGACTATTATTTTGAAAATCGAAAGCATGTCTGTACACTTTGAAGCCGATTATCATTGTGAGTGCGATAGGCAATAGCGACGCAGTTAGGAAGGTGTCGAATTAGAAATATGACAGATTGGGAATATGACGAATCAGGAACAAATCCCCCGGTATGGCCAAGATTGAGCGAGCGGGCGAGTAAGTACTCTGCCTTATACATGTACCTACTTATATAATACTACCAACCCGCCCTCGCTTCGATTCGGTTTATGTAAGTTTTATGTAATACCCGTAAATAAAAAAAACCGTTCATAGTATTTTTTATACATAAAAACCATTCCTCTTGAATCGCTCTATCTATTGCTGAAAACTGCATTAAAATCCGTTGAGTAGTTAAATATATTTAAGCGAACAGATAGCGGAATTCATTTTCTTTATCTTTTCTTGCACCAAAAAAATAATCTTTAGTATGGTTTAGACTCGTCAAATATATGGAACCGTCACATGAAATCTGATTTCAAGTTTTGGTATCTTCGTAACTTAAATTCTCTCATAATAGTAATAGATAGCTTACAGTGATTCCTTGTCAAAAGTTTCTTTTTCCACTCTTGTAACCAAATAGGCTCTGATTTTTTTATTTCGTTGTCAACACTAAGGACCCTTTTAGTTTTGTCTGTTAGTATTGTATGTTGCCGTCACCTATCAAAATCACAAAGCCGAAAATTTGTAGACATAGAAATATGTATCCCACACACCATACTTATTTGTTTCTGTAGTAACGGCGCTGGAACCTGGAGTCGATTAATTGAGCTATAAACACAATTTCTGAAAAGAGCCACCAACTTCCTTGAAATAATAGTATAGAATAGTTTCACGATGTAAACCCACATTTTTTAATATTTTGGTTTTAGAATATAGTCGTACTATAAATTGTATTAAAACTATAAACATTACATAAGTAATTAGCAGTTTTTTTTTAAGTTTATAGGTACGAGTGGGAGCAGGGAAAATATCAAGTTTTTTCTTCTTGAAACGATATGAAATTGTTTGTTTCAGAGATCCGGACCACTATCATATTTTTTATTTAAATGCACTTATCACGACATTTAAATGGCAGAGACAAAGTTCCTCGCGTGTTCGTATTTCAAAGAAAATATGAACATTTTTGAACATGCTTTAGAAAATGCGTATTGTATATTTCTTGCTCGAAGAAATAAAATCGAATTCTACTATTTATACTCTAAAAGGAAGATTTACAGATGAACTATTATTAAGTAACCAACCGAACGCTCCCAGCACCAGCTACAAAAACGACCTCTACGTAACCGAGAGCAAAAGTTACAAATAAAAATAAACAATTACGTCATCTCTGTACGTACCTACGTTACTCGTTTGCCATATTTAGATAAACACTGCACAGTCGACAGACGACATCAACTCAAATAGATCTGCAGATACTAAAATCAAATATGTAGGTGCACGACTCACAGGCTGGCGCGGAACCGACCTTGCTCTACTATTCTCTATTTTGCGACGTAGCCTTGCCAAAACTCTCCTATCTACTAAGCTAACGTATTGCACCTATAAAGCTACCGCATATAAACCGCTCCAAACTCGAAATGGATGCGAGTAAAGTTTTAAAAAGTATCCTTTTCGCTCGAGTAGCGCGGAGCTCGCTTCTGAGAAAGTTCAAGTTCGAGTGCAATTTCCTTTTTTGAAATGAGGCCTTAAGCTTTGATCAATAATTATGTTGTAAAGTTAGTACATACTCGAATATTGATTATATCGTAGGCAGAGTATGAAATCAAGGTTTCCTTCGAAAGCGGGTAAAGGCAGCAGAGCGTGCGCAAATCAGTCCGCCCAAGGGCTGTAATTTGTAGCCATTGTCTAATACCGCGATATCTCCGCCATTTGTCACAACCGAGCCGTGCTTTATGATGCATTTTAAGGTCTCTTATTTAAACAAATATCGCAGTTATTAGCTATTGCAAGTCAAGCTAAAATAGTTAGGAAAGAAATTGAAAAACACCTAATAAGGTAAATGCTATGTACATCTGAAGGTAATAAAAATAAATTTACAAAATATGCATATTAAGTACGATTCGTCAGGTGATGCAGATTTCTGATGGGCTTCTTATCACCTGTGAGGCCCACACGCTTTTATGAACCCTGTTCAAAAAAGATAAAAAAAACTTCCGAAATAATTGCCACCCTACCATAACAGTTATTAGCTCTCGCAATATATGTAAATAATGTAGGGATACTATTGATCTTTGGAGTGCGTATTAAATAAAGTCGCATTTGAATCGGTCCATGCGTTTGGGAGTTACGATGCTACGTTAAACTTATAAACTGGTTACGTCAGGGATTAAACAATGTACCTCGATGTGGTTCCAGATATAACTCACGTCGGTATAATCGCCAACACTGAAAATGCAATAATACTTATTTATACTCAAGGCCGAACTTATTTATATAGATTGTTTAAAGATTAAATTATTCATATAAACGCTATTGCACAGATTTGAATGATGAATCAGACACTATTGGAGAAGGTCAATAATGTCAAAATTTAAATAAGCCGAACTTTAGGTCTATTATTGTGTCGTGTGTTCCGTGAGCGGCGATGTAAAGGTTTCTCGTGGTAGTCCGCGCACCAGAACACGGCGAGTAAACGACCGGTTTCAGGCAATCACTGCATCACTGTGAGATTTATATCCATAACATCCTTCACGGAATGCGCGGGAGAATTTCTAAAGGCATATTCAGAATAAATTACAGTATTCGCAGGTGCTCGGCGCTCCGGAGCGAGTCGCCACCATTACTCCGCGCCGCTCCGTAGGTGAAACTTCGGGAAATTTATGCATATTGAAAAACACATTGTTTATGGTAAACGGGGCCTCGAGTACCGTAGCGCAAATGCCGTTGCGGAGCACCATTTCGTTAAAATGCAAATTATGGACTTGAGTTTCAAGTTTGAAACCAATATGAAATATTTTTTACATGTTTTAAAAGAATATGATTGATAATAATATACAATTAGTAACTTTCGTTATACATGGTGATGGTAAAAGCTTCTTGCTGATAATGGTGTAATGACGGGTGGCGCTCAGAAAACTCACGTGACACGTAATAACTCACGAGCGGCAACACCCGCCAGGTGGGAGGGCTCGAGATGACGATGACGATACTATCTCGGCGATGACAATATATATATTTTTTATTTATTTAAAGGAAACTTAGATATTTCAATTACCTCAAATTATCAATCACATCAGATTTATTCCAGAACTTAATTTTAGTTGGTAGTACTTATTTAAAATCAATAAAATCATCATATAAACGAGGTACTTATCTCTAGTCCATCAATAAGTCCCTTACATTAATTATTCCAAATTACTTTCACTGACGAATATTTCAGGAAATGCCCTGCCTAAACGCAAAGTAACTCAAATTGTCGATAGCCACCAATCGAACGCGATTTGTAGATGCGTAATAGGAGGTCGGGTCGGCAATTAGTACCTCGTACTATCGGGAATACAAAATGTTCCACCAATGCCAATTTAACTTCCGCCGCGTTCAACCGAATTGTAGCCTATAATTTCTCCAATTACCAAATAAAGATAGTATGTTTTCTGATTTCAGTAAAACTGTGATTTAAAGTTCCCGCATTTCATCATATACAAAATTAACACGTGATACCGATTTGTAACAATTGCAGTAAATATTGCTCCCGTATTCTGTATTAGCATTTGATTAAGGCATTTTTCAGACATAATGAATAGGTAATCAAGATAGTTAACAATAGAAATCTTCCCACAGTTTCAAAATCATTAGCTTACCCATGCATTCACCAATTCTGTGTAGTTACGTTTGCGATAGAACTGTTGGACAATGGGAAGAGACTAGTTACTGATGGCCGGACATCTCTCACAGGGGCGCGGACATTTACAAATCGCGCCACTAATGACATCCACTGAAATGAGCAGCTATTCCGTGTTCAAGTTCAGAATGGTATGTGCGTCCCAATGAATGTAAGGTGTAAAGTTCGAACTGCACTGGCGAGACCATCGCATCATTGCACGCGTTAACAGTGGTAGTGGTACGCATATGTACATACATTGCTAATTAATTCACTAATCGTTTTTTTAACGGCCCTGAGAAGGCCAACGAGCACAAAGGCCACCTGATAGCAACTGGGATCGACACCCATAAGCATTTAACTATACATATTATTTAGGTAATGAATATCACGTTTCTCATAAGAAACTGCAAAGCTAATATATTTAATTTAAGAGGACTGTAAGGTTAAAGATCTCCATACCAAATGCACAAACGTTTCTCTCCCCTTAAACCTCGTCCGACTTTTATGATTTTTAAATATATGTTGTAGATATCATTAAAAACTATGTCTGTACGTTACCCTTTCCAAGAAAATCTAGGTATTTATATGTACTACAACATATTCAAAAATCGTGTAAATCGGACTTGATTTAGGGGGGTGAGATAGGTTTTCGCCCGGAGCTAAATTTGTATGGTTTTTTTTGACATTTAAGCGATTTTAGCTGCGCTTCATAATCCTCTTAAATAATCAGATCATACATTTTGTACAGGATCATAAACTTGTTACTTCTTGGAGTAGAAAATAGTGTAGGTACCTATTTAAATATATAGCCTCAAAATTCCACATGCCAATATTATAGTGGAATGGCGGAAGCGGCGGAATTGTGGACATAGTCATACACGACTGAAACTTTACCGGACTTGGGAATTAACGTTTTGCTTTTTAGATTTTACAATTAACTTCCCCCGTTCTTCAACTGAAACCATCTATTTTAAAAGTTCCGTACAGTTCGGAACCTTTAATTTATGTATTGTACCTGCGATGGATTTATTTAGTGAAGTCTCGAGGTAAGTATATAGGAAAGATAAGTCAGTACAAGTGTACAGTCGCCATCAAAAATATCTATATTCATCAGGATGCTCAAAAATATCTAAACATGTACTCTAACACCTTGATATAGAGACGTGTTTAGATATTTATGAGCACCTCGTTCGTTGCGATATATCTGATGGCGACTGTACATATAGAGAGTAACGTGAGTAAATAGTAATGATACTAACAATTACAACACATGTAATAATGCTAGTAAAGCGTGCGTCGGGACTTGGGCCCTGCACATGGCGCATTGCTGTTAAAATAAACCTCTCTGAGCACCACTCCTAGTCCCGGGAGACGTGGGCGGCCCGGCCCCGTTCGAGCTGATCGACTGCAGACCCCCACTTACTAATGTTTATTAGGTCGATCAGGAAATCGCAAACTTAATATCCACAGTTTATTTTCATAGTTCTTGAATCTTTACGGCGCGGCGGTTGCGGCACGCGCATGGATTTGGGACACCGTCGACGACTGACGAATCAAAGACGCAATAAACTTTTAGAAAATACGTTTACATCAAAACTAGTTTTAAATATCGTATACGTACGTAAGTAATACATAATTGGCTGCAAAACATTTAAAGCTTTACATGATTTGAGGTTATGTAATCTTAAAAATGATTTCGTGTTCGACTCAGAAGGAAAGTAAGTAAAACAGCGAAAATACAGACGTTATAATTTGTGTTTATCTGTAATTAAGAGAGGCGTATAATTTTAATTTCCGGCGAGCGGTGGTGTCCTATCATGCGAGTGGCAGTTAAGACACAATTTGTAAAGCATGTTGTTATTAATTACGCGAGCCCCGCCGGCGCCCTGCGACCGCTCGCACGTACACATTCTGACAATCCAATTTCAGAACACTCTCGTGCAAGCTCTGCTGTGCAAAGGATTCACAAAGGACAACGAGTATCTATATCGGTTGAGGACTATCTAACGGACAAAAATGCTTGGCCTAAACTAAACCAAACACCTAATAATAACTTAATAATAAATTAGTCATAAAAAATATATGTAAATACTGTATATTGTCTAGGGGATACGGTTTCTGTAGGAGAATGTATCGATAATTTGTATGTGGTTGTCTTGCACTGTCATAGGTAAGTTTAATTTTATATACTCGTATATATTAAACTCCCTATGAAAATTCTGAGTTTTGACACATTTTCCTGCTCAAGCTACGCTTGAATGTATATTTTATTTTATTTTATGTTAGATTCATTGTTTTATAATTAATTATAATTCTAGGTTAAGTTTTATAATTGTATAATATCATAAGTAGTATTTAAAAAAACGACTGGCTGTTGAGTTTCTTACGGCGTTTAAAGCGCTGCCTGGTAGATTTTTGATGTAGTCCACGTGCGACCTACTTACTAAATCTTTTCTCTTTTTTATCTTTTATATTTTAAGAGTTTCAAGTGTAGTTAATTGTTGAAATTGGGCATAGGTTGGGGTAGTTATATGTCAAGACCTATCAAATTGGACAATGTGCCATTTTCGTACCTTTTCGCAGTAACGTATTAAGGTGGGAATGGTTTGAATTTATTATAGCAATAGCTACGAATAGATACTGAATGTTCGGCCAAGCTGTGCTCACGTGTTACCATAATCAATGTAATCAGTAACGTAGAAAGGGAAATGTGTAAATGTAAAGAAATAAGTAGGTAAATTAATTTGATTTTAAAATGTACACTTTTGAATTTGACCGTAATTATTACTTGGCACCTGCAAGCGGGCCTAGCATGTCTGCGTCTATATCGCGTGTCAAATGTGGATAAAGCATCTGTCACCCTCGTACTTATAGTACTTATAGTAGCGTCAGAAAGTGACGGATGCCTTTCCAAACTTTGTCACGCGATAAACGCAACCATATTAGGGCCCCAGGGGTTATTAGAATTTAAATTCATAAAAATATAGTTACAACTACTGTGATTTTGATTAATGAAAACCGACGGAAATGGTAAATGCTGTAAGTAATTATCCAAGATTCGTTCCGCGTTCATTTCCTGACTCACTCTCCCGTCAAATTCAATCTGACGCATTCATATTCATATGAAATATGAGAATGGCAGCTTCTTTAGTAGTTATTCATTTATTTGTTGTGGGAATATATATTTTATTCAGAAATAACCGTTTAGTTTTAAGTAATAAAATAAAATCCGATACTCGTACGGGCCTTAGTTGCAAAGTTATGTATAAACTATTTTTTGAGCGGTAAACAGCTTAATATAATATCTACGGTAAAAAGGCATCTGCTGTCTTTACAAATTAAAGTGTAAACCGCGAGAGATTCCCGGCGCGTACGCACGTCACTCCGCGGAGGTGCCGTGGCCTGTCGCGATAAATCGTGCAGGGTCCACGAACACATTTTAAGAGAAAATAAAATGCAAAAGAAGTACCCGTTCCTGAGCACGAAAGTAGGTTAAAACGTGTAATGACTTATATATGTATATGACAGTAAAAAAAAACCAGCTTTTGCTTTAAGCAAATTTCGCTAATAGCTAAATCACTACATTTTTACCCAATTGGAAATAAAGTTTACGCGAGTTTATTTATGGTTTTAATTGTATTTACGGAAACAAAGCCAACGGCAGCAAATCAACCCCTTTAAGAAGCAATTCAACATTACTATTAAATAATAATATGCCCTGCATTCCTTGTTTCAGTCGTAAATTCACGACATAAGAACGTTGTATAGATACGTACTCCGAGCTGCCGCGGCCGGCAATTTCAATGTAATCTGCAGTAGGTACATCATTACATTATTCAAAATTATATACGCTCTGGTGCTTCTCTTAACGCAAGTTTTACGATCCTCATTTAGCGAGATCCATTTCAGTAAATTGTCCAAAAATCTGGTAATCACGTGATTTATAGTGCGATTAGCATTAAATATTATGTTGTCGGTTTTTTTAATTAAAATTTTAATAATTTAAACCATTTCATTGCACATGTAGTTATACTACCTATTACGAGTATGTTATACATATACATATGTTTTACGAGAGAAGAAAAAAAAACATCGTTTCATCAGTGTTTCGATCTTACCATAGACATGGTTAAGGTGCTCAGTGTCAATCAGAAAACGTTTTTACTAACGAGAAATCGATTATCGTGATTTAACAATCGTCTCTGGAGTCGAAATCGTGATTTGACCAGGCAAAAAATATACGTTTTAAAGTGATTAGTGTAAAGCGGAGGTCTGCGCCACCTCTGCGAGACGCCCCACTCGGAATGTTCGATTAATTTGTTACAAGACAAAAAGCACAGCGAGTGTTTTTAAAAAGCAGGAAAAAGTACGTCTTGTTAAAAAACAAAGGCTACGTACAGGGTATTCCCAGCTTCTTTTGGCTGGCTATCGCTATCACGCTTGCACTCGCAACTGACAGTATATATTTTGTCACTCGCGTGTCATATAAAAACGAAGATAGGCTATTTGAAAATATTGAAAATATACTACAAATTGTGGTCATCCTATCAGATAATAGCAAAATACAAGATGTTTCACTTTATTTTAAACTAAATTATGTATATTTTTTTGGAAATTACACGATTTCTTTTTTGACATTTTAACTGTGGCAGAATCGCTATTTGATTGGTTGGCAGCTTTGATGACGTCACACGCCAACTAACCACAGATTATAGGGGTATGTCTCTTCAAATTACATAACTTCTTTATTCTTTACTTAAATTGCGTGTAAAGAAACAGCGTATGTACTATATAATCTCAAGGAAATATCAATGTAGTGAGTCTGTTATGAGCAACAGTGTAGTATTAGAACCATAGGTAAGTATCTAGTTATCTTTAATATCCTATTGTACGACATGGAACTAACGCTTATGCTTATGTCGTTACTGTCGATACACAAAGACAACAAGTTAGAAAGCACTCCACACTGCACTGCAGTGATGAGCTTCTAACCTAAAGGTATAAACACAAAACTAAGAGAGTTCTTAAACGAGATTAATCATGGTAAAGCATATAAACAAGTACTTATTGCCATTTCATTATTTATTATGATTTGCACTATTTGACATTGGAGGATGTCCCTGACTTCTGTGGCGACTTCGTATATGCCATATGCCAAGTTCTGTCAGTGTCCCGTTACTACTTCTACTCGTTTGAGATTAAATGTTGAAATATCCCTTTTTAGTGCACCTATAGGATAAACCAATAAAAAAACCCTTCAAATTCTCGGTTTGTTAGTCGCTGCCGCTGTAGATGGTCGTAAGTCAGTCAGTCTCCGTAGTACCTATTGTACAGGATAGGTACATTATTAACTTTTCATTATGTACGTCCGCGTTAATGTTCTCTATAATTAAACGAGCGTCCGTTAAGGATTGTGTGTTTAATTAGAATAAGTCGTTTAAATATTGAAACAGCAACTTTTCTCTCGTGAGTCCCGCAGCAATACCACGCGCATTTAAACAGTATTAATTCAAGCCGTTAAAGATGTAATGGAATGAACCCCTTAAGCTGAGATACACACGATTTGCATAATTATCTTACTTTGAGCTTTGTTACTTTAGTCGTGTACAGCACAATAACAACGCCGGCGCATCGTGCAAATAAACCAACACAGTCAGCGAATACCACAGACACCGTAAAGAATGCCGGCCGATATAAATACACGCGGCTGACTCTCCGATCCTTATGGATTTATCGCGCAAACGCCTTTATACCTATCTGTGCATCTCTTGATTTCATCTCGGCACGTTAAAATGCTTTCTCGTCTTCCTCGCGTATCGATTGACCCTGAGCCTCGCCGAATTCTCCAACCAGCGAAACGACCTTGCATTGTTACCGTTCCTGTGTCTCGGTTCAGTTTATATAAATAATGTTTATTTAAGAAACAATAAGACAGGTCTTGAGATTTATTAGCAGGCTTTTAAATTACCTTCTGTCAACATGAGCAAGCACGTGGACGAGTACCTGTACGAATCACCGATGAAAAGGTTAAGGCCGATACGGCAGCCAAGACAAAGGTTATCAACCAATTGAACTCAAACTCAAACCCTAAACATTTATTTGACTATACACACTGCGTCACAATATACTCGTACATAGCAAAACTTTCATAGCAAGTTTTCAGATCAATCAATAAAGCAACAACTAATAAATAAAGATGGAGTAAGTATACTTATGTACCTATTGGTTTATGTGTCTCGGTTTAAATTAGGTAGATAGCTGTAAAGTAGCGCTTGTTGCGTCGGCATGCCTCCGATCGGACCGGTCGCCGCCGAGTTAATCCGCGGCGCAGCAGGAGGCCACGGACCCGGAAACTGGGTGACATTTAAGGCATCGACCGCCCTACCGGAACAGACCAGTGCACACCCTGCTACTACGCTAGTACGCTACGGTGCAATTTGCATCTCGCTGATGAACTTGTCAAATGGCCCGCGAACAGTTTGCTAATCAACAAACTCCATCTGAGCGTACATTCATTAATCACCTGGCGTAGATACCTACTCCCAATTTTAGTAAATATAGTGGGTTTAATTTTACACATCCAAGCTATTGGAATGTGGTTGCCTATACATATAATTAGTAAATACAGTCAGCCAATTTGACTTCCGAGCTTGTTCTTGTACTTATTGTGATTAACGTTATTCCCTCGAGAACTTTTAAATTTTCCGGGATGAAAACTATCCTTTGTCCTACTCCAGGACCTACCTATATGTGTGCCAAGTGTTATCACGATCCGATCAGTGGTTGAAGCGTGATGAGTAACTAACATATGTACAAACATCCAAACATCCAAACTTTCTCATGTATATTATACTCGTATGAAGTAAGATAAGATAAATACAAATAAAGAACAATTTTGAGATAAGTACTTAATAGGAATCATCAAATTAAAAATAGAAAACGCCGTCAAAAAGTTTGTACAGTAAAGGAAAATTATTCCTTGACCACATCGGACTATGTCAAAGTGAAGTAATCAATCAAAACGTAAGAGACTCTCATGTATAATTTTATTTACAGTGTCACTCTGACGTAGCTCAAAGTGATCTAGGAATCAAATTTCCTTTACTGTACGTAGGTAGGTAGGTAATAAAGAAATTGAGCATACTTAGATCCTTATGTTGAATGTCATTGTGTTGTCATGTGTGCCATTTGATGTTCTGTTTGAAGTTTAATATGGAGACTTAACAGAAGCGCGTAGAACTAACCCCATGTGCTTCTATCTTTTCCCGAACAATTGTCTTCGCGTGTGATATCCGTGGACTTATTTCTCTAATATGTCCACGGGAGTATCTATAAATAATTCGAAATTGGCGATACCTTACACTAAAAAGGATTGAAGGCCATTAATTAAAACTAGAATTTTATTAGTTTAAGTACTATGTCAACGCACTAAAGTGCTTAACATTTTCGTTGGGGGGCCAAAAATGCTTATTGGCCAACTGAGCTGTGCTTTTCAAGTGTATTTACTTATCACGAGGCATAATGTGTACGATATGTTATGACTGCGAGTGCTCGTTGGTTTCATAAACAACGCATTACACTGTAATAACGGAGCAAGTTATTAGAATGAATTGCTCTGTTTCAAGAGCTGCTGACGGCGGTCTCGTAAATAAAGGGTCGCACACTGAAGTGCGCAAATTTATTTTAAAACATACGACTTTTTAAGCCTCTTACATTACATACGACAATAATACATCTAAAATATGAACAAAAATAAGCTCACTTGTCCTTTTGAGTACCTACCTAAGATGCGTAGACGATGCATTTCCAAACTATGATCAGCAAAGTTTAGTATAGTACTTAATTGCAGCCTGCAGCACTTAACAGCACCGGCGCGAGCGCATTCCAGCGAGCTAAGTTGCTGAATCACTGTTGCCATTTCTGGAGCCACTCCGTCGTGCACGCGCGGCGGACCGAAGTGCTATCTCACTAACGAACTTTATGCATCCGAAATTAGTCACACGCGCGTAGCTAGGTTGTTCAACTGTTTACCTACTGTTATTAGAAATTTGTGTTATATGTATGTACGTACTTACTCTTATTTTTAAGTTTAACTTAAATAGTACAATTACATAATACATTGATGATGGTCGTTGTTTTATGGACATGGCAAAACGTGGTAGTACACCGATGTCGAAAACTTGTTTTTTTAATTTTAGGGGTCTACCTACTGGCAAAGCAAACAGGGCACAAGTTAAAAAAAATCATTGCTGTTGAATTTTATGATCAAAAGAAGAACAGGCAGGAGCATTTGTATGAAGAAAAGGCTATCCGCATTTCCTCATAATTTGCCGTTGTTTGGCGTTGATAACCAAAAATTAACCACAATGATGTTGATGTCCTCTTACTACTTAAAAGCAAATTGGTATATCACGACGACGCCGGCGCATGGTAACCCTCATAGTTACTTCGTTAAGTTCGTCGACTAGAGCCGGCAGTACCGGTCGCTAAGTACAACCGCCGGGTATTCCGAGAACGCAGTGCAAGAGAAAACCACCCCGCAGAGTCAAGTGTCACCTGACCCGCGTATTTCAAAGGCAGATCGCGGTCTTGCCATTTTATTTTGTTCGTCGGTAAAGCTTAGTGTATTGAACTACGCGAGCGCGCCAGGTCGGTAACGTTCGTGCGCGCGCGGCGGCCCTACATCATTGTCTAGAAATCTTTGACCCGCGGCGTAAGGGCACGCACAATCAATGCTGACATTGTTCAGATTCAATGTATTCGTAAAAGTACGGAATTTAAACGATGTCACAAGGGTCACATAAACAATATTTTACAATGCTCATTAACGATAATAGAAAAGAAATCGTACGCTGTCATTGACAAAGTTTGTATTCAAGTAATACTAAATACGTTACCATGTTGTGTAGATGGATACTTTAGCTTACAGTTTACCTCGGTACCTTCCTAGTTGCGGAAAAAAAAACAGCTTCCTCACTTAGTTAGTCTCTGGAAATTGTTAAAGCTTCTAAATACACGGCTAGCCCACTTTGGGCCCAATAGGTAGAAACAATATAATTATTAGACGAAGTTGCGCTACCAAGTTGCGCTACCTAGCGACCCGCAGGGCGTTTTGTTTAGTTCCTACTGTTTATTTATCTTCTTTACATAGGTAGTAGGTATAAAACAAAGTCGCTTCTCTTCGCCTGTCCCTCTACTCTGTATGTACCTATGTACGCTTAGATCTTTTAAAGCACGCATCGGATTTAATTGCGGTTTTCATCAGTAGATAGAATGATTCAAGGGGAAGGTTTTTCATGTATACTTATAACTATAATTATTTCTGGATAATGTGCGGGTGTTTCAGAAAACTCACATACTTAAACTTGAAACATTCATTGGAAAAGGAACCGTAGGTACCTGGGTTTGTAGCGTATGATGCCATTGATAATAATCAAATAATCCCGTAGGTAGGTACATTTTTCACAATCAGATAATAGTGATAAAACACTAGGTCAAATAGCAATGTCGCAACTTAGGTAATTGGTTGGTAACAAACTAAACTTTTGGCGAAAACTCTCAAATACATTAAATTGTTTCAAAATTCGACCTTCTGCGATAAACTCCTAAACCTTACGTCTAAAAGATTAGGTAGTTACCGAAAATATCTAGATATGCCTGACGAGAAACATAAAAAACTTGTAATGGGATCGCCACTAAAACTTTTTTTGTCTGTGTTCCGTGAATTGCAATCGAAATGACAGTTCATATAATTTCCGCAATATGGCGAGGTTTTTATTTTTTTGGTCAGGCTTTACTTATAGGTACAAAACGATTAATTTCATTGTTTATTTGATCCCATGGATAGAAATGAAGAAACAAATCGAATAACACCGTTCATTTGAATTAACATTGACGTTGTAAGTACCTGTACCTACTCTTAAGATTGGACCAGATGAGCAAAGTTATCAGATTTACACAATTTCCTCTTTGCTTAATTTGCACAAAATACCGACCTACCTACTAAGGAAATCTACCGTGTTTTACTAATCTGACAGTTTAGGTTTTAGGTCAATGGTTAAGTAAATACTTGTTTACGGAACAAGCAGGTACCGGTGTAAAGTTGACGGTAATTTTGCTCTGCAACAATATGCTATTTCATGAGTTGACAGTTACCCGAAGATCTGAGGACCCTCCTGAAGAAGTGGAAGTGCTGCTGCTGCTGCCCAGGCGACCATTGTGATACATTTTTAATAACCACCAATTTAAACTTCAGTTACACAAATATTCAGTCACTTGCACACACAGAGAGTTGACGCGCACATCACGACCACCCCAACGTTGACTTTGCTTCAGCTTTTCTCACTTGTCGGTACTAATTAACTATGCTAATTACGAAAACGAATGATTAACCGAGTAGAATGGAAAATCGACAATAAACTTTTCTTGAACAATCGAATGACGCCTTTAGTGTAGGTACACAAATAAACTTCACAAGCTATTGAATTAATAAATGAATTGAAAAGTAACTGCTTCAGCTCGTCAGACGCTACACCTGCTGGCAGCGATCGGCATACGTGACTCAAGAAACTGTTTTATCGAACACCGGGGACGCGAGATATTGAGCCACTACTTATCGCCGACTATCGTCACTAACAGCAATAAACAACGTGTAACTAAATTTTGGAGCGATAAAACAATATCGCTGTCACCTTGAAAGTTCTCGTAACATGAACTGGATATTTTGAGTTTTGTTTAGATTTACTGTTGATAACCGCTAAGAAAGAATCAAGCGAGGAAACGAGCTTCTTGCACTTTTTATACAATTCAATTTCTAGTATTTTTCCTGAATAGGTAATTGTTTATTAGGTACCTTTCAAGATTAACATTGAAATATCATCTCCTGTACATGTAATGCAATCAGTTTCAAGACGATTAAGCGTTCTTAACTTAAAAGCAACACAACAACTTTAGCGACCGCTAGAGCCCAACGGCCTGGTACAAGTATTATTAAAACAGATATAAGTGGCTCTCGCGGCTTTAAAAGGATTTCCAGTGATATCGGCCGTGCCTACTCGGGACGAGTAAATCGGTATCGCGAAAGCGTCGTTTTCGCGTGCGCGTAGGCCGGTCGGCGCGCGCGGCGGCACTGCGGCTCCGCGCAGCCTCGCGTGCGTTGCACCTGATCCGCACCCGCGGCGCCCGCGCCGGCTCGCAGGATTCCCGGGAAGCTGCACATCTTGAATCGCATACCACGCGGCTGTCTAGTCCGCGAAACAATAGTTGAACCCTAATTAACTATACTCCACGCGTGTCTGTAGCCGCCTCACGTGTCATGGCAAATAAACTTATTGCTTAACGGCTCGTAGCCAACAAACATAACATTTCTTCTCAACAGTGTTGCACTAATTAAGTACTACTTTCTAGCGAACATTATCGTTACAACGGCAAACGAACATAAAGACTGGCTCGCTTGTGTTACCGAGATGAAATGTGGAACGGTACACAACTCCTTCGAATATTATCGCGTTTCGAATTGCTTTAATGATAGGAATAAGTGAATTTTCTGAACAGCGTCGGACAGCATCTCGCGTCTTCATTTGCATTCCACGCTGCGCTGCGCCGTGGTTTCACTCACGACAACTTACTGCCTCAACAAAGCTTTTCTCCGTACAAGCAGAAATTCCGCAAAACGATCGTTTTCTTATTCAAGTTGCGTTCTGGTTAAACGCAAATTGGTCTTACAAAATTAAACATAAGCCAACTTAAGGTCCGTAAAAAACATCTTTATCAATTGATAAAATAGGTCAGCGAGGCAGCCTGTTATTGGAGGAACCGCTATTAATCTCTATCAAAATAACCTTATACAAATTAGCCGAACATAACACTGATGTTTAATAAGCACTTTATCATAATGTGATCATGTTTTGTTCATTTTACCAACATTGTTACCACGCAGTGTGCTCGAACAACCGCGACGTAAATGGTCACACGTGATATTGGGAACTCTTCTCTATCACAGAATAGGTACTTAAAAGACACCCATATCGCTTATCATCGTAGAAAGCTAATTCGTAAGAAAGTGTAAAAGTGTTAATGTCGCGATGCGCCAGCGCATGTTTGTGCAAGTGTTTTCAGCGGGTGACGTCACCGGCGTCGTTGACTCACGCCACGCGTAACGGAACAACGCCGGCCTTGTCGCGCAGGCTCATTGACCATTGTTAAAAAATGTCCCCCGTACTACATAAGTATACTCGCTATAAATAGCTTGCAATGGCACGCTTTTACAAACAAAGCTTGGTTCTAATCGAGTTCTTAATCTAGTTTCAATTTCATTGTGAACTTCGTGCCATTGTTATTTTCATTTGCAAGCCTTGATTGATTACCTCCCATTGTTCTCATGCATATAAGTATTAAATAGTGGATTAGAAAATTATAAATAAGCTTACATAAACCACTATTTTCATAAACTTTTATAATTTACCAGCTACACTAGCTACACTCGAGTTGAAGTCGGTAAGTATCGCCTGGAACTCCTAATTGTGTTAGGGCCTGGTATTAAAATGTATCGCGCAAGAGATCGGTGTTCCGGTGGAAGCCGGCAGCAGCGCAGCGGTGTGCGCACTAAAAGCATAAAACGACCCCCGAATACCGCCGCTACCGATCGTGCCCGATAAGGTTGGCCAACGTGTTTGACACCCCAATATTGTATATATGTATCATAAGCTTACTATAAGATTAACACCTACTGGCGCGTATTATGGGAGATACATAAAACATAAGCTTTTTAAACCACACAACAACTACAACAGCTACTTGCTGATACTAATAGTTTAATATTATGTAACAACACGTGTAATATTGAAATCCCATACACAATTAAGATTTATGACTAATGACTATTATAACTAATGATTTAAAAAAACTAAAATACAAAATATGTAAATATGTAGTCAGTTTTTCATCCTTCATTGCATTGACAAAATGCAATTTCTTTTGTGGCTTTACAATTCCTGTTTATGAGTTCTTTCTTACAGTCCCTGTATGTTTCTGAACGCTATTTTATCCCAAGATGCCTATTTAGATGCCGAATAGGACGTATGAGATAAAATAACACAACAAAGTAAAGTTATAAACTTTCCTCTCTACTTTAGTAAATTACTATTGCGTAGAAGATTGGATGCAAAGTTCAAGGTAAAGTAAGTAAAAGGCTTAATGGACTTGTTACATTCGCCATGCAAATTAACGAGATTACGAGCAACCAGATGGCTCAGTAAGGAAAAAAATTGGTTACCCAAAATATTCAGGACACGAAAACTCCTATCATATCGCTGCAGCCATCGTTTTTAGGGTTCTAATTAAGTATTTATCTACGCACATGTCATATCATAAGCCCTCTATTATGCGTTCAGAAACCGCAGGAAATGCCCAGCATTATTACAACCAGTTTTACTATGAGAACTATCTTGTCTGTGGTAGTAAGGAAAATGTGTACTGTAATGTTATAACAGTATACATTTTTGTAACATTATGAGTTTAAAATTGGAACAGCTGTCAAAACTCAAGAGGGTTTCTATTCTAGTATCCATAGATATTAAAACAGTTACCAATCCAGTATATTTTTTAATATAAACCGCACGACATTTGATCTCGAATGACATGAGAATAGGGACTTCAATCGTTTGTCTATGATTTTAAAAACTCTTTAATTCTATTATAAAATAACCAACTACTGTACTGATCCATAGTTCCTTATCCTTCCCGGTTATTGTAAATTATTCCGCGATAGTTTGCCTAATTATTGTTAAAAATAAATGGCTAAGATTACGTGCGGGTCCAGAAATAATTTTTTTTCGTCAAATCGTCGGCTTCTGAACCCATCTTAGAGTACCTACTTATAATATGTGTTGATAAGTAGTGCAACTGTACATAAATAAGCCTTAAAAATCTCGTTTGATGCTATTATGAAGAAACATCAAAAAACCACACTCGTATTTTAAGCCCTTTCATTATGCATCATTTGCATAAACTAGTATTATGTAATAAATAAATAAATAATAAATTTAAATAATAATATAAATTTGCTAAATTTTCATACATTTCTTTCCATTCCATTTTATCACAGAGTAGGTTTGGCGGCGTTGTCACATCGACAGTAAATGTGTAAAAGCAGGAGCCAGTATACTTTTACATAGGGATTTAATAAATAAATAATAAATAAGAAAGTATACCTAAGTATAATTAATTAGTTGATACTAAAATTAGGGGGTAGGTATTTAAAGCATCAAGCAAAAATAACAATACAACAACAGTACGTTTACCATATGCGTCGTCTTTCACTAAACGTCTGTCAAGCTAAGTTACTTTGTAACTTCGGTATTGAATTAAACAGGCGCAGTCAATCAGATGTACAAATGCATAATTAAAGGTCTCGTATATTACACGCCTGCGTTTAACAGCAATCATACGTTTGTACGCTATTAATAATATTAATATTCATGTCACGATTTGAGATAAATCTCCTTTAATTTTAGTTTTCCACGAGATATCGGAATGGGCCGTCCGCGCGACTTGCAATTAACGCGCGCCGCTACAGGACCGACTTCTCGGAGCAGTCAATAATAATATGTTCACTGAATACAGTGGGTACTTCAACATTTGCTATCATTTTAAGAGTTCCTGCACGAAGGGAGCCCAACGGGACCCTATCAACTTATACGCTGTTCGTCCGTCCGTCCTAACTTTAAAGATCTTTTGTACCTTGATAGATAGCAGGTTGATTATGGGTTCAATGAGTTTTTTATTTTTATTTATGTTTTGCCTACCTATCGTAAAAACAGTCAAACATACAAGCGTCAAATTTGTTATAATTATACTTGTTTACTTATAAGTTTATAACAAACCCTAAAGAAAAGAAACAAATATTAAAGATTGCTCGAGGGTGAGTTGGGCGCGATTCGAATCGAATTCGAATTCTAATTGGAATGTAATGTACCGTGCTGTGTTACGGAACCCTCGGTGCGCGAGTCGACTCGTACTTGACCGGTTTTTTATTTATAGCTATGAAATATGAAGTCGGTTAACAAACCGATACGCTTCGACTTTTAAATTCGCAGTTGTTGTTTTAGCATTTAAATATCACACACAAAACGAGCCGGTTTTTCCCGGACTTAGACTCTAATTTGAATAAGTTTGCCTCAACATAATCACTATTACTGCCTGATTACTAATTAGTGAGAAATTTATGGTGTAGTATATTTGCTGATCACGTCTGATAAGACTGATACAAGATAAACAAATCATAGCATAGGATAATTAGTAATTAATTACCTACAGTAGGAGAGCTCTTGAGCATTTGTGGGAAGTACCTACTTCTTTAATGATATTTAGATACAAAGAAGCTGACCTGGCTGGTGGGATTTGGGGCTAGACCGAGTGATGATATTTTTAAGTAGGTCGTGTTTTTTTAGTAAAAATCGTTTGATATCACCTGCTTCTATTTAGGACCCGAATAAATGATCTGGCTCTTTTTCAATTTCTTACATACCTACTCAATTTAACGTTTTTAATTGTTTCAGAATACCTTAAGAACTTTATTTGCGAAGGATAAATAACTAATAACCATAAAATATCATCAAAACCCTCCAGCCAGGTCTGCCTCTTTGTATCTACTATTATCAAAGAAGTACTGCACAAGTTTCCACGGTGGTGCCTCAAACACCGACCCAAAAATGCACAAGAGTTCTTGGATAATCTTCTTCGCTAGGTATTCATATCACTAGCTATTGCTATGGCTATTGCACGAAATACAAATTTAAGTTGTTTTTGTTATTGGAATGTTTCAGTCAGTTGCGAACAAAGGATAATACCACTTACGTCTTGAAGAACTTGTATGGCTTAACCAGTATAGCTCTGTTGAAAGCTTTGGGTACGCTTTTAAATAATAGAAGCTTCGATACCGTTTTCGACTTCAAAAAAAGTTAGCTGCGAATAACTTTTTTGCGGGTAAACCGAAATATTTAGAGATAAAATGGCGCGTTCTCTAACCAATTTGTTGTGGTACAATCTCGTTGAGATCCAATTGGAAGTATCGCAGTAAGTGAGCGCTGGCGCACAATGGAAGCGTGACCGGCGGCGACCAGCTGATTGTCATCGCTGTTCTCGCTGTAGGGACCCGAACAACCGGAATACTATCTATTATGTGAATAAATTTAAATAAACGCCGTATAAGCGACCGGCAAATAACTTGTAAGACCTCATCAAAGACCGACGCTGAAGAGAAAAGTGGATTATTTGTTCGTATGTGAAGGCAATTAGGTACTATGATCACATCACCGTGAAACCAATTTTTTTATTGGTTTTATGAGTCATACGTAAGTATTCAAAACATTCGTGGTTTTGAGCGCCTTCAATAATAAAACTCCAAATAGGTATTAACTCCTCTATACATATGTTGATTAAATTGTACACCTTAATGATATTATGTTATACCTAAACACAATTAAGTAGTTTAACTTTTATACGTACGTCACAAGGACGACTTTATCTAAAATCAAACATCGTCACATACTCGCAAGAGAAGTTTGAACAGTTACGCCATCTCGCGGCAGTTTTGAATATAAACATCGCATCGACCGCGCACGCGTACTACGCACCCGTCATCTGATTACTGTAGTTTCTATAACTCTCATTGTATAATAGAGGGCGGCACTGTATAAGTTAGTACAAAGTTAATACTGTGCATAATAAAAATGTTATTTTTCATAACTATTAAATAGATGAAATCCGGACAAGATATGATAGTCGGTATAAATGTTATCTATTTAGGTGTTGATAAAGGTAAAACATGTTATGTTAATACAGTAAGTAGGCCGCACGGGTAGGTAGCTACACGTCAAAAATCTACAAGCGCTTCCCAAGAGAAAAAACCTAATATAGGAATTCCAAAATTTGGACCGCCGTTCCTTGCATAAAGCCCCTGTTTCTTTGTGATTTAAGGAAAATTGTACATGTACGCGTTTTCAAATTTTTCCGATACTTGTAGTAGGAATAAGACGACATAAAGGTGCGACCCCACCGCTGCGTAAAATATGGTCTCGTTGCGTAAACAAAGACGGGGTCACAGTAACAACATGGCGCCGCTTTTGACGCACCGTAATATACGCACCGTGCAGTCGCACCTTCAAATTTAAAAGTTCTGGGTCAATGGAAAATAGTACCCTATAAATTTTGATTCACTTGAGAGTGTCGAAATATACGTTTTTTAGGGCATAAACGGCCGTATCTGTTTTTTACATTAACTTAGTAGTTTGATTTTTGCGCAGCTTGAAGGGACTTGTAGACCTGAGTATATGGTTATAACTTCAACTCGATACCACGCGTTCCCGAGATAATGGGTCTTGACAGACAGACGAACCGGACGGACGGACGGATGGACAACAAAGTGATCCTATAAGGGTTTCGTTTTTTCATACGTACCTACCTATACGTTAAGTTTTTCTTGTTTACATAAACGACCTTCCGAAGATCATGGAAGAACCATGCGTCTTGTTTGCTGACGACATCTCGCTTCTTACAACTTGTACAAATAGTAGCAATTTAAACGATAAACTTCACTCCATTCTTGATAGAACAATACTCTGGATGAATGATCATAATCTTGAAATTAACTTTTTAAAAACAAAACTAATGTGCTTCCATCCCCACCAAAAACCACCTTTAAAAATAGATTTTAAATATAATAATATTCAATTAGACATAGTATCAGATTTTACACTACTTGGAATAAATATAGATTCACATATGAATTGGAAGTCACATATAAATAAAACAAGATCCAAAATTTCTAAATTTTCATATGCACTTCGAGAAACTAAAAAAACTACTGACCTCGAAACCGCACTAACCACATATTATGCATATGCTTACTCGTGGTTTAGTTACGGCATAATTTTGTGGGGAAATAGCACAGACACACATATTTTATTTACACTACAGAAAAAACTTATCAGAATACTAGTTAATATAAAAAACACAGACAGTTGCAGACCATACTTCCAAGAACACAAAATACTGACTCTACCGTGCATATATATATACTAGAAATATGTAAATTCGTTCGCAAATATAAAAGCTTTTTTACCACCCGAGCCGATCTACCTTCAACATATACACTTAGGAACCGACACCAACTCACAATACCATCCTCCAACTTACACATGCACTCCTCAAGTCCTTTTGTCATGGCAATCAAAGTTTATAATAAATTACCCAAATCTATGACGGCAATAACAGCTGATCATCTATTTTATAAACAGTTAAAGAAAATACTAAGTGTAAAATGCTATTACACCATTAAAGAATATTTAGAAGATAAGATAGTTCTATAAACACTCTAATTTAATGTAGGTACCTATTAGTTTCTAATTTTATGTATAAGCTTCTATATAAAGTATTTTTTTATTGTTAAAAAGCAAGCCCCTCACTAGTTAAGTATAGTTTAGTTTGTAAGTTGCTGTGCCCTACCAGGGTCCATAAAGATCTCCTACCTTATAAGTAGTTATAAGATACCCAACACCTGTATTATTATGTGTAACTTATGGAAGCAATAAAGAATTGAGAATTGAGAATTAAGTCTTACTCGCACTCGACCAGCGTTTACACCTCAGGTAGGATAATCGTTTCCCGCGGGTATTCCAACAAGGGGAGACAAGCCTTCATGGGGGTGTTTTGATACATTTATCTAGTTTCTGTACTACTTAAAGCACATCAGTGTTCATAAAAATATTACATAGTATATATTTTTTAAAGTATTCATGATTTATGACACATTACATTAATAGGAAGTAATTCCTATTTTTCTGCTTACCTTATTTTCACAGGTGGTGTGGCACACATATTTGCAAACTGAAACAATAATAGTAATGATTTATAATGGCACATTATACGGCTTTTAAAATTCTTTTATGAAGATATGTACTTTTACATATTATTGTATTTAAATCTTCGGTCGTCACTCGGCGACTATTATTATTATGGCTTGGAAAAACAGTTTTGGTAGGTAGATATAAATGAGTTTTTTTACTATAAATATGTACCTACATATACTACGTTGCGCACCTGTCAACCGTCAAATGTACCTACTCATTATTATTTAGTTTACGTCAATCTGACACAATACAAGGTTGTTTTTGTACAATTGTTTACGATCAGTAGAATTGGTCTTTACACCATTAGCCTGACCCGAGCATAGCTTGTCAGTAATGGCGGCTGAGTCCAAAATATTTCCATGACAATAGGGGTCAAACAATCCAGCTAGAATAAGGGCCCATGTCAAAACCTATTAGGCTTACCCGAAGTAGAATAGATTCCGGTTATACTGTTAAGCCTAACCTGATGATGACAGTGATTATCTTGTGAGAATGAATGTTACAAGGTGTTATTTTAAAGAGGGACACATCTTCAAAAATCTCTGTTCCGACAAGCCTGTAACGTGGCCCATATGCGTAAGCAATTGCTGTGCGTGTCTCGACCTTCACTCAATCCACACTTATAATATAGTTATTCACAGACCCCTACCGCCGCATTATGCTTACGCAAGCATGGGTCAAGTTATGCTCGTCTGTGAGCTCGTCAGTTGAAGTTCAGAGTAAAAGGAGTACCGTCACTTTAAAATGTTTTCAATCCACGATGTCCCGCCCTACAAATCGATTTTATATACAATTATCATTAAAAGAAAAAAAGGACTTTACAGAAGCGCGTGGAGCTAACCCTATGTGCTTCTGTTTAGTCCACCAGTCTACAATACTCTTTAATCGAACAATTGTCCTCGCGTGTGATATCCATGGACTTATTTCTCTCATAAGTTCTTGGTGATTGTCTAAAACTCGATATTGGCGAACTACATCTTGTTAAAACAACAAGTGAAATCCATTAATTAAGGAAAAAAGAAAACGACTTGGCGTTTCAAAGCCAAACGTTGCGTAATGAATACGGGAGAAATCTTAACCAACTCGACTAAATATTAATTGGCAAGCTTTAGTTGCCCCGTGTCCCCGTGCGCCAGGTCACTATGACGCCAATAGGTACCTATACCTAATTTTATATTTGTTCAAACGGTATTTATTACTCCGCACAACATTCATTGTTACCGTGCCGAATCCTGCTGCCTTCGACATCGCGTACAAACAATATTCTTTGTATAAGCTAATATATTCTACGAAAACATCTTTTAAGCTAAACATCTTGGAACTCCGCAATCCGAGGACATACCTACATAAAAACATGGGCTGGGTCGTTACTCGTGGTATTTGCCGCGATGGCGCATTTCACAGCTTGCTCATATTCATGTCGAACCATCAACGAGCAATTCAATTTGAAACGTGACATTTAATTTAAACATTCGTCTTGGGTTCTAGTAATTTTGTCGTCAATGACCTTTGAATGTCAGTGCGGCTCCACGTTTACAACAAGTTCACAGCGCCAGCGAGGCCCGGTGGTACGCGAGTGCCCACATAAATCTTGACCAAACCTCATAATGAACTGGCTAATGGATATCAAATTGCCATCGAGATCATAATCATCCCCATTTAAGTTAATAATGTGTGAGAGGAACGATAACTGCCGGTATCGTTCGAACCAAACACTTAAATACTAATTCAAAGATATTCCGATTGTAAACTAGGTTTAGTGCAAGGATAATTTACGAGTGTACTGTGTGTAGCGTGATTACCTCGGCAGCAGGAGCCTTGCGCGCGCACGGGCTGGTGGCACCAGTGGCAGGGTTGCGGCTTGCGGAACGACTTGCTGCGGAATGCGTGCGCCTGCGCCACGCCCTCCTTCTGAAACAATACGTAACAATCGTAAATTATTCGGGTTGTTGCGAATGCAGTTTATGTCTCAAAGCGTTTTACTGCCTATTGGGAACTAAGTACCTTAAATCATTCAAGGCCTAAATTTATAATTTCACTGCGGAAGCGATAGATAAAAAAAATAGATTGAGTTCCACGCGAATAAATTACGTCGACTGTACCTTATCGGTAAGGTCCATTATTCAACTTTGTTTTTACTCCCATTGCAATCGTATTATTTATGTATCAAGGGTTTTACTGTCACGTTAAGCAGTTAATAAGAGCTAACCGAAACGTTAACAAACGATAACCATATGTATAAAGACAATGTGGAATTTTGACCCAGAATGATATTCGACGTATTTACAATATTTACATACCTACTTACTTAATGAGTATTCAAAAACTGAACATTAGTGATATCATGCGGAATATCTCAGTGGAATGCCATTAATAAAAAAAGAAGAAAAAAAGAAGAAGAGTCCAAGAAAAAGTTTGATCGATATGGTAAACTTATAGATTGACAGAATACGCAATTATTATAGCTTATCTTATTATATCATATATATACCTACATCACAAACCATGTTGACATCTAAAGTCACAAAGATCATTATATCCTTACACATATTAGGTATTATATCACATAATCAAACCAAACGAACGCGGGAAACAAACTATCTACTCAATGCTCAGCGCATTTAATAGTTTTAAGAGTGTTCTGATTAAGAAGCATGGCGCCGGCAAGACTTACTTCGAAAATCGGAGTTCGAAGTTACGCTAGCTCCATCGCTTTTCCTCGATTTATACAATGATGACGAGTGAAAGAGATGGGGAGCCTAGGGGTTAGAATTGAGTACCTCGTGGTAACCATCCAGGTACGGAGGCCCACCCGGGCGCGCCGTACCTGCCCGCACAATGCGCGCGCGGCCCATTCAACAACGCACGCGCAGCAATTACCGCACTACTTCTTCTTATTTCGTCTAGCCGTATAAATCTTCAATCCATATAAATCACCACTGTGGGTGACACCACTTCGTATATTTAAACGCTCGCCCTATTCTATTTTTGAGTACTGGTCAGATATATCATGACCTTTAAGCGTTAAGTGTTTTTATACATAGAGGCGCTTACCAACTCTCACTTTGTCGTAATGCTGTCATAAGTTATGTTTATAGAGTTAATTTTCTCTGCTTCAAACACATCTAGTCCGTCCATTATCGTGACAACACAACGAGTAAATAATATTCCATTCAGTCAAGCATCGAAGCCTTTCGAGCAATTTGCATTCAATAAGTAACCACTCGCGCAACTTGATCTTATCTCTTTTAAGCTCTAACATGTTTTACACTCGTTTGCAAATTGTAACTGACGTTTACAAATCACATCTCGTTACGTCTGTTCATGACGGTCTTGTTCGTGCCAAGAGGAAATGGGCTATTTCAGCCTGTCTTACGCTATAAATGGCAAGCACGGAATAATAACGGGGACTTACGGCCACCTGTGCAATTTACGGAAGAGTGTAGGTAGATCAAATGCAGAGTGGCCACTGCGGCTAATGACGTCACGGGGTTCTGCGCGGGCGCCGGCGCCGCCGGCCTCTGGCGCCACGTTCGCTGCGCACATGATCGACAGTGTTTGCGATATGAAATAAATCACTCCTCTGTTCTTATCTAGTATGTACAAACGAACAATGTTCTAGCAGCCGTTTGAGTGCTTTCAGATCGAGCACATGGCTAATCTAATTTAAATGCTTTTATTTTTTATTTATTTTAAAATAACTGCTATTTTTATTAACGTTTATCCTTTCCTGCTGCCTAATTTCATAATCAAAGAATCCATACAAACAGGTTTCCATAAAGTTATAAAAAATGAAGAATGCATAACAGCCGAATAACAAGTAACAAGATATGCGTGCAGCGGCCTAGAACACGTGGCGCAGTTTTTTGCACCTGTGCCGGCGCAGCTTCCGACGCGACGCGCACCCGGCGCACGCGGGCCCGCCGCTCCACAATGAGGCACACCCGCTCCATTAACCGACTAAATCAAATTACATTGAACAGCTGGTTCTATAGCCAATTCAAACAATGGAGAATCCAACTGTCCAACAAATAGATGTCTCCATTCTGAATGACGGCGGTCCCACTTTTGAAACTACTGCACGCGTCGACTCAGTCATAAATAATACGGTACAATAACAATACCGATGGCCGCATATAATTTGTACGTGAATGGAGTAGGTGGAGTATCGATCGAGCATATTGATGCACAATGAAACTCTTGGGTAACGAGGTACTATACGGACTATTCTCGGAAGCGTATTCATTTTCGAAGAAATTTTCGCTACATTCCTTTTGTAAATCATGGCGCCCTTAAGACAGATACCAGCTGGCCGGCCATGCGTGCCCGGTATCGATTAAAAAGATCTTTAAAAAACATGTCTACACGTGAAACCAATAACGAGTTATTACAAAGCAAGATTGTTATGTTAGGCACCAATTTTCCCAGTAGGTAATCTTTTATTTTTTTCTTGTTTTGTAACAATATGTTTACCCTCCAAAAAAAGTGTCTCTGTTGAGTTAAGCGTTGAGTTATATCTTCCGCCGATCCTTCCCAGCACCCTCACAACAACATTGACAAAGAGAAATAAAAGTGAAAAATAACTGAAGCATAATCCGAAGCTCACGAGAGCGGCCGACGTCGTGGAGAGAGTTTGGTTTTGTTTATCATGTTTAAAAACAATTTACCGATTGATTATTCCGCGCCCGAAGCACAGCACAGTTCGTGGGAACACTTAGCGAAGTTTGCAGTAGCGGGGCGTTGCTTGAACTTTGGTGTACTCATTTCTGCGAACTGACTAAGCAAAGCCACTTGAATACTCTCCTCATTTGTTCTCTTGATCTCTAATTCGGTCCCAGACCAGAAACGCCGCAGGACTAAAGTCATCGTTTAAATATTTTTGTCATATTTTGATCGGTGTACATCAGAAATACCTAGCGCCGTTTGCGGATACAGGGTGTTTCGCCGCCTTCGCCGGGCCAGCCGTCGGTCGTTACGGCGAGCCCGCCGGAGCTGCACGAGCGCTTATTAAAGTAAGGGTCGCGCCGACCTTCACCCGAACCGACACTATCTCGTCGAGACGATACTTTTGTAACAAGAAAACTTTCAACCCTCTGCAATACCTGAACATGAATATGTTCATGAATAGACAATTTCATTTCATTTCATAATGTAGGAGCAAACTATCTTATTATGTGCGACTCTAAAGCATGAATCGTGTTCATAATCCCAAATCAGTGGTTCATGGAACAAATAACAAAGTATCAGCCGCCAACAAATAAAACTAAGTAAATAAATGTATACAATCATTATTCCGGGAAAGCTAAATGAACGTTCGTGCCGGAAACCTTAACCGAAGTTTCAACCAAAGAGCGTATGTGGTTGCTGACGAGTAGAAAACAAAGCGCTCAATTATGTAACACAATCCAACGGAAGCGGCACTTATTTAATACGCCATTACGAGTATTCAATTATCTACCGCCGACAAGTCCAATATTTTTAGGGAACCGTATTCAAAAAGGGTTTGTATATTTCACCGACAGAACATGAAATTTCACTGCTTTGCTACTGTATGAGCTCAACGATCGAAACTTTGAAAATTGTTACTGCTATGCTCCAAGGTGTTATTGCTCTACTGTGAGTAGCATGGAAAAAATAATCAGCGTTGTTTTTGTAAATGCTGTAAATGTGAAAAAAATTAGGTAGTAGGATATATAACGAAGATCAAAGAAAGACTATCACAGCTAAATTAGGCTTTAAAAATTAACGAGTAGCCATCGACCATGTTATAAACGGAACCCTACCCTACGCGTGGGCCGACACGCTCTTGGCCGGTTTTTATATAGTTTAATTAATAATTTCTCGAATCCCCTAATTAATGAGTTCTACTTTTGTATTCAGTAATGTTCTACAGAAGTAAATCATCGCAGCGAGCATGTCCACACGCCAGACAAATATTTTATGTTTGCCACAAGACGCTCCATTTTCCCCGTTATCTTTGTAGACACAGCTACGACAGTTTCGTAAGCTACACCGCGCACGTGGCGTGATTTTGTCAATTTCATGAATTCTCCTTTAGCAGGAACATTTGTATTCATGACGGGCATTTAGAGACGATACCTGCCGTCTTTCGCTTCCTTTGAAACAAATCAGCCATTTGTAAAGGAGTATTAAGCCATCTGTTACAGCGCGGCGCGGGCGGTGTTTGAGTCGTATGTACGTGACATCCTCCTAATGCCGGCGACTCTCACAGCGCGACACACTATGCCAATCGTGATCGATCACACTCGCGCTCTGGTAGGTGATTCTCCTAACTAAACAGTGCGATCTTGAACTCGACGCAACTAATATTAACCGGCGAGTTGAAGTTGTCCTGTCAGAGCATAACCACCACATTTAAGGGCGTGCATTCTCAGCTTACCCGCTTTACCCATCGAGTGAGCGAGCTTGTATAGATTCGCTGTTTTAAAGAGAATAACAACTCTGTTAAACTAAAGGTCGAAAGTGTCGAAACACGGGGTGGCATTCGTTCTGCGCGGTAAGATATTTTTTAGCAAACTTGTTCTGCTACGGCGTAGCAGTTCGTAGCGCTTGCTATTTTGCATAAAAAATATCCAGAAAATGCTACCACCTGCCCGGGTGAATTCACACTATGGTGCAAAGTTCACTAACAATTCGAGTTTAATTGAGTACCTACCCGTTTCTTTAAGCCCATCTATCATTATCATACTATATTTTAGTAGTTCTCACTCATTTGACAGGAAGAGCTATTATAACATCAATAATATTACAATATTTCCTGCATTACGGAGCAAGAATAACCTAAAATAAATTAGAATACAGCCCCAGATAAAAACAAAACGTCTGTTTAAATGATAATTGTTAGTGACCCCGCACTTATACAGTCGCGTTAATTACTTTCGCGTGGACACAATAGATTCTTAACATTTCTATGGTACCTTTGTTCTTCGAGAGCGCCGTTTGGCTTATGAACTTCAATGAAAAATCATCTTAAAGCTACGTAAAAAGGCATTCATAAACACTAGTCTTTTAAAAAATAAAACGAACGGCACCCTGTCTCTCCGTTTGATATAGGTCGGGGTCCGCTGAACCGATTGTAATTTGTCGTGGTTTTCTATTTAAGTCTGTTTTGGTGCCTTACCGTCGCGGGCGATGAATCCACGGACGAGGGTTACTTTAATACGAGTCACCGAAACATAATTATGTTTTTATTACTCTGTTTGATGGTTCTTCCTGTCACAATACTTATAATGTATAAACATCGTTTACCTATGTAGTTATTTAGTTTGGAGATTTGTGTAATTATGAAAGAATTTTGAAAATTATAACACGTTATTTTTACTAATCGAGAGGCAGTAACACTATTTGGAAGTCAAATTGTTTTAAATGAAAAAGCGTAGTTATTCGGTCACTCACATTAATTTACAGTGGCTGGTCCAATTAACACAATCCGGCCCTTCTGGAGCAGAACGCGCCTGCGCCGGACTCAGCACGCTGGCTGCCGTGCGATGATCATTCGAAATATTTCGGATACGGCTACGTAATTGTCGGACGTAAATCGTACCTATTATAAATAGTTACATTTATTTCCGATTTTTCGAAAAACTAATAAATAAAACGTGAACAAGTTTTTGATAAATATTATAAATGGCAAAAAAATATACATATTTTAGAAACATCTACTGGCGAAACATAAGTAACATGAACATTTTTTTATTACTGTCTGCATTTCTTGTTTTTGTGTTTTTTCTTTAACTTATAAAATTACATTAAAGATTTTTCCTGTGAAATCATATTGCAATGGGTACATATTTCTGTTTTTATGTTTACTCTATCCGCAATTGTGTTGTAAGTTAAGATCATTTAATACTTTACGCTTTATAAATATTTTTTATTTATTGCCCTAACGAAAATATATTATGAATATAATCAAAATTAATAAATAAAGTGCAAATTTATGCTAGCAATACTAACGATTATTTATAATCTGCCACAGTGTAATCTAAACTATTGGATAATTTCGTCCCGACCGCAGAGCAGCAGAGTGGCGCAGTGGAAGCGTGCTGGGCCCATAACCCAGAGGTCCGTGGATCGAAACCACGCTCTGCTATGCTATCCTTTTACTATTTTTTATAGCTTAGTTTAGGGTATTCTATTAAAAGTGGCTGTATTCTTGTTTAGCCAGTACTACACCTACTGCAAAGGTTCCGCTATGTTCATTTTTATTTTAATATTTCATTAAAGAATGGATTACTTCCGTGACCGAGCCACGTGCCTCGTAAGATTTATGGTTGCATGTTGCATGTATCTACTGGGGTTTTAAACTAATATTGCCTACGTCGGCCATCAGCCGAATGATGATGACCGGACACTCCCTAACTTTAGGGTTATAAGAGGGTCCGTCCCTCAAAGCTGGTGCGAGGGTGGCGTCAACTAACTTATAGCACGTGGCAAAGGTGAAACTATTATGTCGTTTATACCGTGTGCTATTATGTTACTTAATAGTCGGGTGGAAATAAAGCGGGTGGCGTAAGTTATGAGATCATATTTGATAAACTCGTGAACCGATTATCACCATCCTGTCTAGCTACACATTTTACAAACAATAATTACATACAAAATATAAATTAGTGCAGCTAGGTAGGTACCTACTGTATACTCTGATAACAGTGATAACTCGTGGGTGGCTTCGCAAAATACGCGTGCGGCGAGCGTGCCCCGCGCGCGCCCGGCCAGCCTCGCGGCTCCCCTTACTCCAAATAAAACGCAAATTATCAAATTGGTGCACCGTTTGTTTTGATCATAAATAATGGATGTATTCCGGTATTTTATTTTAATGGTTAATTTATTTAATGTTAGTGCCGCGGAAGGATGCAACGTTCGAGACTCAGCCATAGTTATAAGTTATAAACCCGTTGATGAGCAGATTTTGTGTTTTTCTAATAACATGTCAAAGTGAATATAGTTTCAAATCAAATCAGACAAAACACAAAAAATACCTAGACCCGAAATAAGCTCTACGCTTGAAAATGACAAACATCCTTATATCTATGGAGAAATACAAATAATAATTACATACCTACATACGAAATCATCCAAGACTGGATCAATAGAATATTTGCCCATGCCAGGAATCGAACCCTAGCTAGCTATTTCAAAGGTCGGTGGAGATCGTACTTTAGCAAATCCTTGTTGCTTGTGAAATTAATAACATCTCTATATTTAATGATAACCCTTGAGGAGAGCAGTTTTCGGAATCTATTCAAAAAAGGGTGTTACGAGCATAATATCAAATAATTTTGAAAATATGTTTTCATATTTTTGGGATTTACAGGTTTAAAAGATAAAGGGACACAATGTATGGAAAGGAGATCGGCGAAAATCCATAGAGTCTTGGGCCCAACCGTTACACTAATGATTTTTAGGCCGTATTGTAGATCACTATGGAGGATATTTACAGGATAAAAATTATGGGCCTGGTCTTTGGAAAAGCAGAGATATGGACGGTTCTCCATATGAACCAAAGTAAGTAGTTAAAAAAGACTTCGATGAATACTTCTGATAAGTTATGGATTCTCTTCTCTTCTCTCTTCTCTTCTTCTGATAACCATATTATTACAATATGGTTCAGTATGCATTTGGTCTGTGAAACAATGGATAGCGTAGAAGGCAGAATTATTATGTTATAGAGGGTACTTCTACCCTCAATTTTTTTAAATGTCCTACTACGGCGTATTACGGTAAACAGAAATCAACAATGTTATTTACTATTGTTATATTTTAAATCCCATAGAAAAAAAGTCTGATACTTCACAAAGAGTAGTTAAAAAATACATCATAAATTATTGTTTTAGTTAGATTCCTGTAACGGCTAGGCCCACTTTCGCCTATCTCCTTTCATTATTTCCGGAAAGTTCACTTATTTAAAAAAAAACAGAAATATTAAAGTGATTTTAAAAGAACTGTCGAAAAATATGGCACACGTTGATGTTTAAGTACACTTTTTTTCCAGTTTTTATTACATTTTTGTAATTTAACTAAATGTCAAACTAAATAAGTACCTAGCCGCTTATACAAGACCTCGCAGTTTTTGAGAAATATCCCTGTAATATACGGATACGTCCGTTCGGACGGGCGGACATGACGAAATGAAAAAGGTTCTGTTGTTGAAATTTTGGCTATGTAACCCTAAAAACCAGCGGTCAACTAGCTAGTGGTTACATGATGGTATACAATCGCTTCGGCGCATTAACACCCTCGCGCCAGAGGCAGGACAAATGAATTATAGAAAAATTAATATGTTTATTACACATTACAATACGTTACATTACATGCCATGTTATGTACTTACTTATTTAATAAGGACGACTAGAAAAATACGATAGGACGAGGAAAATAAGTACAGAAACTAACACGTTGCTCTGCCTGCTCTACCTCTACAAAACAGTCAAATACAGGTCTCTACGTTTGAATTTACCAATACTGGATGGCATACAATATAAGTTAGCAATTGTTAACTTATTATGTTTTCCGCGCATAACGCTCATGGAAAGCAACGAACGCATAAATGCAGTCTAATGGTACTTTTCCTTTTGCTGCATACTCGTAGTTATCGGTCGATAGTAAAACGGCTAGTAACAACGCTTTAAAGTTTCTCATTCAGGAACGTACAATAGCTAAAGAGCTTTAAATATTCCTTGTCCTTATCTGTCATTGCGAAATTTAAATCTGACAAAAAGTGAAAAGGCAAACTTTACCTAAAATAGTTTTATAATGCTTTCATGAATAAGGGGGTTACACTTCTTCTCATAAACACGCAATACTTAAAGTGTATTTAAAATATGTTTTGTCCTAATCTGCCATTACGACATTTGAATTTGACAGAAAATGACAAATAATACTTTAATTAAAAATGGGTTTATTGTGAGTTTATGAATAAGGGGTTGTTTCTCTAAAGTACGAAGCATCAGCCTAACTAGACCTCGGACTCTAAAGAACTTGTAGGTAGTAGTTGAATATTTTGTTCTGGTTCATTTAAGAACACTGGTAGACCGATGGGTGTGCGAATTGGTAGTGAGTCTAAGTGGGGCAGCTGTATCTACGCCATAAAGTTTGTCAACGAACTTTAAGCGTTAGTTTAGAGAATAATATCATACCCGCCGACCGGCACTCGTGTGAAACCTCGTGGGGAACCGCGAGTGAGTGACAAGCGCCGCCCGCGGCCATCTAGGGTGTCCTGGAGAAAGTCGCGTCACGAGCGCATACTTACTACACCGACTTGCCCTTACACGTGTCCCAGAGTACCATACCTACCTAATATCAATTCTTGCAATCTTGTTTAGAAATAAACCGCTCCAAAATTATCGAGCGTAGCCAATCAAGTATGCAATTTAAAAACGATTTCACATCAAATCAACGTCAAAAACGTGGCATTATCATTATTTCAAGCCGATCATAATTTATTAATTGAAGTTTTCTCAGTACTCAGCTGATTCCGGGAGACCACCCGCGCCGCGCATAATGCATTTAAGTTTACGTATAACTCATGCGCGAGCGCAACTTATAAGGTTACTCTCAATACTCTCCGGATATTGCGGCGGGTGCGCTTGAGTGGTCGCCGATGAACAGCCGACCCCCAACCCGTCCCCGGCTTCGCACCTCGGGCACAACTCAATGGACAACACGCCCGGGGAGATTTACTTTCCATTTGTTATGCCATTCGGACGTTTGCTGGCTCAAAATGAAAACCATAAATGTATTAATTGATTGTATAACTTGTATATATATACTTAGATATCTAAGTGCGAGGACTTTCACTACCTTTATCATAGTTATTCAGCACGAGTTGGTTTTCTAGCTTGTCCATAACGTAACCTGAATACTAATACAGATAAAACAATTCAGATTCCTGAGCTCATTAATTGCTCGGCATCCGTATTCCGTGTCCATTCATTGCATAGATACCTAATTACAGACCCCACCGCGTCGGCATTCTCAGCTTTTAATCAAAATTCTATTTATCTTCATTAAGGACTGCTTATCACAGCGAGCTTCTATTAAATCTAATCTTCTCATACGGGTTAGTAAAATAGTAGCCAAGCCACAAGTTAAATGGAAGTTTAACTAAATAAAAGGGTCAAAAGTTTAGAGCACCGCCGCCGCCTTCTGGGAGTTAACCACGTCAAATACTTACTTACTCAAACAAACTTAAACACGACTGTTCAGACATATTGAGATTATCGAGGTGTTCTTCAGATCAAACGTCCGTATCACGTGAGCGTCTACGAGTACGGAGATAGCTGCAGAACAATGAGCGCTTCAATCTTAATCCGCGGAACATTATAACTAGGCACCTATTTCCACCAGTCTGGAATGGGCGCACACATGCCCGGTGTCTTGCAGCATTGTTTGTCCGTGTCGAAACTGTGTGACGTCACGTGGTACACCCAGATGCCTTGCGCAACGCAGCCTAGCGCGCAATTACCACAACTTACATCCCAGACAACTTTATTCTCCCAGAATAACCTCATCAACGTTATTTACCAACTAATAAATGTTTAAAGACATTATATGTCGTTAAAATGGACACCTTAAATGGTATACAAATGTGCCGGCCGGGCTCGCAACGGCCTCGCCAAGCTTGCTCGTTGTGGTGTTTGGCGAAACCTCTTATTATCATGTCTAAATCAGTCGTAATGATAACAACTCTCGACACAATAGAAGTCGTTGCCTTTTACAGAGATCGTAAACGTTTTCAGTACTTTAACTTTAAGAAAGAACAAGTACCTACAACAATTACTTCCTTAGTTCTGTTGGCATTTATTTGTAGACAAAAGTTATAATCTTAACTAAAAGTACTAAATCTTGTAAAAGCTAGCCTCCATGAAACATAATGTTTACTTACATAAAACAAAATATGCAACTGTAAATAAATATTGCCGTGTATTTTTATTAAATATATATTAAAATGAAAGACTTACATGAGGAATACGTACTCGTACTTGCATGCTTTGGTTAGATTAGATGCCAAGCGTGTGCATATATAGGTGCATATTCAATTTATTGGTGTGATCTCGATTATCTCGAGCAACCATATAAATTAAGTCTTTGGGTTTATTCTTCCATTGGCGATGTTCTCAGTTGGTTTGAGCACCTTTCAGGAACCGTTATAATTATGTAAGTTATAATTAGAGCTAGTTGTAACACTTCACGTGATGCGGCGGTGTGACAACTTAATTGCTCAGATTGTCAGCGGCGGGCTCGGAGAGGAAGAAAGGGAACGTGACGAGGGGATGGCCGCCGTACGTCACGCTGTCAGCCGCGCCGGGCGAGCGGCCTTTAATAGCGGCGCTCGATCAACTTCAAACTTAACCGAGCAGCTGTAACTTTAATAATTCCTCTAATTTTACATCCATACACATATAAACAATACACCATTTGAGGAAATATAGGTTAGTAACGAACTATATAAAATCAAATGTTTTTAGAAATATAACAAAATCCCTCAATACAACCACTCGACCACTAACTAGGCGATTCCAGCCACAGCCACCAAGTTATATTTGTCGTCAATTGGCCCATAGAAATACTTTGTACGAGGGCAGAGTGAAAAGTCTGGAAAAAATTAGACAATCTTTTTTTTTTGGTCCAAGTAAATATTTATGTTTCAACGTAGTCCCCATGTAACTCAATACACTTGGTCCATCGCTTTTCTAGCTTTTCGATTCCCTCCGTATAGTCCGATTTCTCCAACCCTTCAAAATACGCATTGGTTTCTGCGATGATTTCTTCGTTGGAACCATTTTTTTTCCACCAAGCCATTTCTTCAAGTTTGGGAAAAGAAAATAGGCGCAGGGGGCCAAATCTGGAGAATAAGGCGGATGCGGGAGCAATTCGTAACGCAACTCGTGGATTTTAGCCATAGCAACTGCACAAAACTTCATGAAATCGCTGTAACAAGTTGGCATAATATTCGCCTTTAATCGTTTTACCTTTCTGAAGGTAATCAACATAATATTACACCACGAGCATCCCAGAAGACAGTAGCCATAACTTTATTCGCCGATAAAACTGCTTTGGCCTTCTTTGGTGCACCTGCAGGTTCACCTGAAGCAATCCATTGTTTTGACTGCTCCTTAGTTTCTGGTGTATAATGATGAATCCAAGTTTCATCAACAGTTATGAAACGACGCAAGAAGTCCTTTTCATTACACCTAAACTTCGCCAAACATGCCTCTGACAGGGTCACCCTAGTGCGTTTTTGATCCACTGTAAGAAATCGCGGCACCCAACGGGCGGAGAGCTTCTTCACATCCAAATAAGTGTGAAGGATATTACGAACCCGTTCGTCTGAAATGCATACAATATCAGCTATCTCACGGACCTTTACTCTTCGGTCGTTCAATACGATGTCATGGATTTTGGTGATCATCTCTGGTGTAGTGACCTCAACTGGGCGTCCGGGTCAGCAGTGCTTGTACGGCCGCAACGAAAATCCGTAAACCACTTGTGGATCATTTTAATCGATGGAGCAGAGTTCCCGTAATATTTGTCTATTTTTTTTTGTATCCGTAAGGTTTTTTTATCGCAAAAAATAATGTTTAATTAGAACACGAACCTCACTTTTCTCCATGTTTGCAAACACCAACTTGATTGTTTTGTTTTTCATAGCTGTCATAAAAAACTTGCCGAGCGAACTCGCTGAGAATATACGATTTACCTCTAAAAAGGATGCATTACTAATTGACTGTAATTGAATGTTTGTGTAAAAAAATACCCCTAATATGATTTTTACCAGATTTCTCATTCTGCCCTCGTATGTTAATTTGGCGGCTATGAAGTAGTTAAAAACGCTTAAAATGAGTCTCTATAGAAAAAAATGATTGTTAGACCATTTTTCTGTCAGTTTTTTTTTATAGAACCATTAAGTATGTGCACAGATTACTTGTATCTTCAGCTATGTGAGATGTTTATACAAAAACTTAACCTACTAAACCCATGGTACTCAATTTAAATTACACCTAACACTATTTAAAATGTATCCGAGTTTTAACAGCAAGGAATTACTTGCATTGCATTGCAACACTATTAACAGTTGCGTCCAAAAATAACTGTTTACCGTTCTGTTTCCGATCAAATGAAAAACAACCGTCAAAAGTAGAACAAACTTTAAGGCAGAATGTTTTACGAATTGAGGCAAAATGAGATATGAAAGCCACTTTATCTGTACAGTGCACACCTATTTATATTTGTCGTGTAACGATGGTTCCGCTCGGAAACAAAATAAGACTGTCGCAGAGGTATTTGTCCGTGAGGGATTAGGAGACTTATCAAATATAAGAGGCTTTATACTATACAAAGAAAGAGATAATATCACCAAGTCAAGTCAAGTCTCTTTTAATATCACAGATGAAAAGAAAAGGGCGAAGCGACTTAAACTTAAAAATATACCTACAACTTATGTGAGACATTTTTACTGAAGCGGTAGAGCCTACTTTGAATAAATAGAGAAGCAAAACTCATCGGACGGTGAGACAGAAAGATCGATATCGCGTATAGTCAATCAATTTAATTCACTCGGAAATAATCGATAGATATCTGTGAAGACCTCCCACGTGGCTCGAGATGTACAGAACAGCGCGCTCGTGGTAACTGACTCGTATTCGGCATAATTGGTGTCGGTTTACATATTCAGGGCCGAGAACTTGGATCCAGGTGCATTTAGTATGAAAATTAGAAAGCCTGGTACAGAATTGGTTATGGTGAATATTCAATATATATATAGACAATTGGTCACTAAGTTACGGTAACGCTCACTGCATTCTGCAGTCGCCACAAATAATTTAACATTGTCCATCGCGAAGCCGACGTCATCAGCTATACTAAGTATAACTGATGACGTCGACTAAACCCTATAGCAGCAATAGGGTTAGCCGTTTAGCCACCTTTTATTGTTAAACATGGGAGCTATTTACTGGCTCCTGTTTGTCGAGATGACACGGTGAGCTTAGTTTCTCATTACCCTACCCTTAAGGAGCTCCCTGCCCCTGGGCTCGATCTGCGGTAAAGTAAAATGTGATGGGCGCGTGTATTTATTCCCGAGTCTTAAATGTTTTCTATACTTACCTTCATAGGTAGATAGGTAGGTATGATTATCGTTATCTAGTAGAAGCTATATACAATTATATAATAGCTGTACTTTGTTTAGGACATGGTAAAGTTGTGTGAGATTGACCCTATTATAGGAAGAATTAAAGGTAGGAGTATAATATCACTCGTGTCGTGCAGCATATTATCGCTGGGCTCTGCTTTGAAAATCCCACTTTAAGTAAATTAGTTTATCTACTTAAGGGCCATTGTTTGATCAGTAGTTAAACATATTAATGGTTAAAAATTGTAACGAATTTTTAAACCTGAACCAAATGTGTCAAATTTTAGACGAGATTTTCGAATTTTAACCATTAGTTCAGTTCACTACCTACTGATCAAACAACGGGCCCTTAGTCCAAAGCAAGGCTCGCCTTTCAAAAACGTGGTCCTGAATGTTTAGTCACAAGTGTTTAAAGTAGGTAGTAAAAACTATTAAGTCATAGCACTGAGTGAAAAAGCAAAGCTACTAAGTTCTTTCTAATTAACTAGGTAAAATACCAGGTGACTGCAAATTGGTAATACAAAATCAATGTTTTACACACATCTTTGCTAAACTAAACCCCTCTTCTAAGTCTCATACTCGTACGGATAATTTATTTAAGTATATTTTTTCTATGAAGTGGCAGTGGGCGGGGCACATTGCTCGCAGGACTGATGGCCGATGGGGTCAGAAGGTTCTGGAGTGGCGTCCGCGGACCGGAAGACGAGCTGTAGGTAGACCTCCAACAAGATGGAGTGACGACCTCGTCAGGATCGCGGGACCGCGGTGGATGCGAAAAGCACAAGACCGGTCAGAGTGGAAAGCCTTGGGGGAGGCCTATGTCCAGCAGTGGACGTCTTTCGGCTGACATGATGATGATATTTTTTCTAATTTTGAATTTATCCCAATCTTTTTGGCTTGATGCTATGTTTTAATTAGGTTGATAACATCGAGAAACAGGTATGACAGTTGGATATTAAATGTAGGGTAACCAGACTTTAGGACTTTAATTATTAGTTATATTAGAAAAATAACGATAATCATCATATTGCTAATACATATTGGCTAAATTTAAACCACTGAGTTAGTGTAATAAACTATTCGTCATTAACTGAGCCACGTTCAAGTGTTTTGTATTACCAATTTGATGATTTGGTCACCCTGTATATCTATCGAAGAAAAAAAAGACTAGTCACATTCTAATTATTATGGAATCATCGCGTCACCATCACACCATTTTAAAAAGTATTGTTTTGGAATAAATATCGACAAACAAGACATGCAATAAGGTTATACTGAATTGATAAATTATACTTAGTCAAAAACATTACTGGCTGTCACGGCCTCTATTCAACTCGGCAAAACCATATTACTTTTGACGGGTATCGTATTGTCAACGTTATTATAGCTCTTATTTACTTCAAGTGACGGTAATGGCGGCCGACTTGAAAAAATACCATAACAGCTCAAATGCAATATCATTTTACAATTTAGAATAGAGCAGCTCTGTAGATATGTATAGGCATTAAAATTAATGTTAATTATTAAATTGACATATTTTAGTGTACCATCCGATCCACATTATACAAATGGAATATTGTACACCGTGTTTTTTTTGATTTACGATAACTTTAAGGGAACGTTCTTTAGGTCAAACAAAGTTAATTTCCCGAAGACAGACAAATGATAAGTCTAACGGTTTTAAAGATATTTAATTTTTAAATTTAATCAGTTAATCACGTTAAACTAGTGTAAAAGGCTCTTAATTGATAACAACAATTTTCTTTTAATACGTATGAGTAAAGAGTTTCCAATTGTTAGGTTTGTATACGCGTCAATCTAAAGTGACTTGTACCTGTCAAGTGTTATCTTTACTTGTGTGTGTATGTCACGCCAACATAGACGTATTTGACACTGATTATTAGCTAGGTAACTCTAAAGGCCCTTTTAGAATGACCAAAGATAAAAGATTTCATTATTTTGTTCTAAACTGAAAAAAAATTTTTTTTTGCAATATTTAAAAATCTAATCTACCAATTAGTTTCTATAGATATACCTAGTAATATGCCGAAGTTATCGTAAATCAAAAAAAACACGGTGTATAATGTGGATGGAAATGACGAAATGATAATTATGATAATTGAGATGCACTAAAGAAAATGGCAATAAATTAGTTAAAACCAGGTTATTCATCGAGCTTAACAATGTTTATCTCTCAAACAAGCACAGAGTTCGTCGACAACCTCTCCTTCTGTTTACCTTACGGGGCCCAAAGACGCGTAAACAACGATTGCGATCAGTAAGAATATCGAGTGCCTATCCCCGTTCGCCCGTGCCTATACCCGTGCCGTGCTTTAGGGAGAATCAACAGATAATTGACGCGAGTTTGTGTTGCGTTTGCTTGTCAAAGTACTCGTCCATGAATCCTTCTATAAAATAGGATCTTGTATTTGCCCAATCGAACGACAGAATTAAGGTTTGGGAAACAGCGGTCGAATTCACAGTCACTTTTATTTACGGCAATCGAAGTCACTCCCCTTTGCAAAGCATAAAATACGGGTCAACCGGTCGGTCTACCTAAAAAAACTATACCTGACTTATATTTAGGGACATAACTGGAATCCTTGGGAAATAATTCATTCAAGACGATATTTAAGGGCAAGTTAAACCTGCAGTCGGCTGCTGTTGTTAACCCCACAATAGACACTGTACTGTTTATAGAGAATTAATTTATTGCCACCGCGCTTCGGTATAGGGGTACGTCAGTTGTTCAATAACCCGCAGTTACCAATAATAGCTAAATTGTGAGTATAATTTGTCCAATAGAAAATAGTCAAGGGTTATTTTTGCGGTCGCATTGTGTAGAGCTGAAGTGTCATAAATTACGTTCCCTGCACTCGAAGTTACGAGCGGCGTGCACCAGGTGGTCGAACTTATATTTAGATTACTGTTTATGTACCAATAAGGAAATAAAATTTATTTTATGACTTCCATTCATGCGGTTAAATTCATGGTGAGGTGCGATCAAAGTGCTCAATAAGTTTTGCTTTGTACGGACGCCGCGGCTCGGGCGCGTCGGCGCAGTCGGATCAACGACTTGATGTAAGCAAAACTTTTTTTTAATCAGAAACCCAAAGCAACTCCGGGCAGCTGGCGAGCATGTTTCGCGGAGCGTGGCGTTTTTTGCGGGGACCAGATGTTTTTGTGTGGACACAGTTTAAATTTCAGCAATGAAACCCGAGTAATTCTCTACGCAATTAAAAAGGTGTCGTCGGTTCATACTAAATCGTCGTAAAATTAGATCACCACTAAAGTGAAATACGAGCAGTAACTTCGGGCATTAATTTGTGGGATCATGGATAGTCGGAAGAGTTTGTTGCTCTGTCCTTGGTGGTTTCTGCTTACATCTTACCTTACGTTGGTAGGTACTGGATGTTACTTTTCTCGAAGTCATTACACATAGTTAGCGTAAATAGGATGTCGCTTAGCCTTCGTTACGTTGATCGAGACCTCATTAGCAATCAACGTTCAACCTGAGCCGTCGTACTCCGCGCGAGGCGGCGTATCCTTAATCAGCGTGATGTATGGGCGTGCATTGTATGAGCAGCGAGTATTGCGCGCTGCGCATAATATCGGCCGCTCCCGCCCGTTCATTAGAGCAGTCATTAAGTACCTGCGGCCGCTTCCGCACTACAAACGCTTCACGCGGTCCCTACATTGCACAACGTCCGCTCCCGATTTTAAGCGAAGCATTAACAATTAATATACGAATTAGAGAATCTAAATACAAATACAAAACGCCCTGTATTCGTGTCCGTAGTTTGTTATTTGAATTCAGTGGCTCAGAACGTGCATGCTGCCCATGCTGGTAAACGTAGTAAACAGAGTTAAACTTTTACTAATAACCTAAAACCAAAGATATGTATGTTATAAAGTATTTTAGTCCGCTCCGCAGTGCCATTATTTAGCATTGTTATTCAGGCACCACAACAGCGCCTCGTATAGAGATCATATCATGGGCAGTTAGCATTACAACCGCATACATACATATGGTTCTGTTTAGTTTGTAGTCGGGCATCAAACATTCCGTCATAGGTACACTTGTCTATGTGGTGTATGAGTAAGCTCGGCTGGCCGGCTCCGAACAATGCGCGGCAAAGAGCCGAGTCTGTCATCAGTTGAACGTGAAGTAATCTCGTTCCCATCGGCCGGCGCAGGCGCACGCGGTCCTGGAGCCGCAGGAATGTGCCGTAAATCATCTCGTTTATCCGTACTCGCTAGGGCTGCCCCTCAACACTATTTGTGGGACTTACGCACTACAAACGTCATTCATTCACGGTCATTTTATTTGCTTTATTGCGTAGCCATAATGGTATTGGATTTTACTCGCTATTTAAATAGAATAACGAATTAAGACTATGTGAAATGTTAGACTTTGCCCACCCCCCGGCCAGGCCCAAAAGTTAATAACTTCTATTTTTATGCACTACTATCATCGACATCACAACCCTTCGGTAAAAAAACGTCTTCTTCTATCTTTTTAAGCTCTATTCTAGCCATTATATAAGCTTTAAACACCTTTGTCAGGCAAATCTTTTTATCCTATAAAGGTGTCATACATTCATAATTTGCAGAAAATATGAAACAAAATGATTAGGTATAGATAGGTACCATTATCATCACAAGGAGTAGCCCTGGTGCCGTCCCGCATCGGCGCAGTCGCGGCGCGTCACTCGCCCATATCATATCAATGGGTCATTTTATTTCATTCACTCTTCCGATTACAGAGAAACATTTTAATGCTCACTTACAAGCAGATATAGAAACCAATTATCGAGGCAAAACATAGAACCTTTTACTCCATAATTTCCACGTTTATTAATTTATAAACAGTAATTTTAGTAAAAACTGATAAAAGGAATGTCTTTCACCATAGGTATACCTATAAAAAGCATGAGTTTCGTACAATGTGTTACATAATTTCAACAAAATTTGTATGCCCAGAGAAGCTCAATAAGTACCTACTTAGGTAGGTAGTCAGCGTGACTTCAAGCAGCTCGCGTCCACGCGTGACGACGATCTCCAAGAGGTGATAGTCCTCGAAACAACGGACAAACTTGTGCAATACATCAACTAGAAACTCGATACAGAATGACGTACACTATCCTTGATGGTAATCTAATATTAAAGTGCGCGATGATGAATAAAAAGTTAAGGTGGTTTAGCAAGTAAGTAATAAATAAAATAACATTAATACTTCAACTGAGGCTCTCTTCTACTCGGTAATGCCAAATTGCCTTTGACATGTTACCGTATTGTCAACTTTACGCTCTTACTAACTATACAGTAATGGCAGCGGATTTAAAATCAATACGATAATATGTCTAAAGCGATAGGTGGGTAATTCTCATGTCGTTTCTACCGCCCATCACAGCAGGCTACAATTTTGCCGATTTTCTGAGGAAAAGATAAACCAGGGCAATAAGTAATTGTAAGCAGCAGTTGAGTTCTACGGAATAGCCGCAAATGACATTCGAGTCTACTGGGAAGCCGTCCATAATGCGACCACGGTGGTGACAGGGCGGTTAAACCGCTCGTGAGGAATACGTATTGCCAAGTAGAATAGAGCTCCTAGTATCGTGTTTGTCACGATTAGGTCTACAAATATGATCTATTTAATGAACTACCCGCATTTAGGTACGCAATTACATATATTTTACCTACGTATCAAGACTACAACTAATGATAATGAATTACAAACTTCGATTACCGGGATAGGATAATGTGAATTCGATACAACAAATAAACCTATCAGGCTTTATTAATTTTAAAACATAAGAATGACATTGAGTAAATACCCAAAACTACACCACAAATTGATATTATCACTAAAGTAATCAATACAGCTAACATTACTGACAAGGAAGGTTATCTGAACTGGCTATCGACTGTATTAATTTACTCTTGGCAGCCTAAAACCGAGATCATTCGTGAGTGCAGCGGATCGACGTAATGAAGCAATATCGGGTATTATTCGCGCGGCGTCGGCGTCGGTGCGCGACGGCCAGCGTTGGACAATGTCCCGGGGCACGTCAATACTTCTGTCAATGGTGTCCGCACTGTCCGCTCGGCTATCGTGATTCGTGGCCGCCAATGAAATCCGAAACGGCTACGCCATTTCCACGATAAAACAAGAACTTTCGAGCCCGATCTTGTCACAAAATAGGATACAATTTATTTTATTTGTAAGTTAATTGAAACCTTGGGTAGAAATGACAATATCTTCCAGCAATGTCAAAATGTACCTATTATCGAATCACAATGCCATTTTTAAACGATCTCCCATCTAGTTTTAGTCCATAGCCCTGGACCTGATTGCAGTACTGTGGGAAAGTTGGCCTATGGAGATTTTTTTCAGGAATGTTTAGTAGGAGTCATAGTAAGTTTTCAGACTTGGTTGGGTCACCTGGTACATTTTCCAGGGGCCATGTCTTTTTAGAAGCCTATCGAGTGGGGTATCCAACGACGGCTAGGGCTCCATAAGCGAATTCCTGGAATGTACTACCTGCACCATTGCATTTTAGCCAGGGAAAATAAATAAAAAAATCGACCAGGTGCGAGTTGAAGTCGCGAGGAGAGGGTTCCGTATAAACGTTTATTTTTTTTATAGAACGAGCAATGAACTATATTTTGTATATGTTTGAATTGACAATTTTCGTCTTTTTTCATCAATATAATTAAAACTATATGTTTAACACAAATATAAAATGAGCCCTTTCATGTGATATATGACACAGTAAGGTTTTCAAATATATTTATTTTATTTCCTATTTCCCTCCCCCCCCCCCAATATTTCATTAACAAGACCGTATTTTAGTTTAAAAAATATTGACAATGTTTCAGTATAGGTGCGAAACTGTATAACCGTGATTTACATAAAAAAAACGATAGGTAATAAAAACCAAGTTATATGTATTTAAACGCGTATATTATTATAGCGCTATATTTTTTGCGTTCTGTTTTTGATACTCTTTACAACAAAAAAGATAGTACAATAAAATCTTTTTAACGTTTACGTAAATGTAAAGTAAATGATAGATGCCGAAATGTCTCTCCTTGAACTTTTTGTTCATACTGACACGTTTCCATCTCGGATCGGGCCGCTGCTGCTGATCAGTACAAAGGTCCTAAAAGGTGAGAGATCTTTGCGCTAACTCCAATAAACCTCTTATTAAAGTTTAAGCTGAGTCATAATCTCATGAAGTTTGCAAACTAGGACCTACTTGTAATACCTATACGAAATACACACAGTGCGTGACACGTTTGAGTTATACATATAAGGTTCCTACTTATATTATCAAACTTACAGTTTACTTCCCCGATTGTATTTTTTCCATAAGAATAGTTCCTACTTTCATCGTAACGAACCGATAATAATTCATTTAACTCAGTAACACGTCTGTCAAACTAAATCAATAACGCCCTTCCAAATATCTCATCGGACAGCGATTGTGTGTCGAACAATGCCGTCGGATACTGAGCCGGTTAATTATGGAGATGCGTCAAAAGCGCCGCCGCTGAAAGGCTTCATTGTGCCAGCGCACGCGCAGCTCGCAGATGCTTCTAATTAACTTATAAATGTTGGTTAGATAATACACGCAGCGTACACCGGCACAACAGCGCCGTTGCAGCACAAGGGAGCGCAAGACGCACGCACGCCGTTTGAGAATTATCACGCATAGTGAACATCCACGCAGCTTGTATTTGCGCAGATAGCTGAGCAGAAGATCGTTTTAATGCTGGCCATATGTTATGTTGAATTATTGATATCGCTAACAAGCAGATTGAACATCGTAAAAGAACAAGCAGAGATTCTCATTGATTCTGGAAATTTAGATGAAGCTTTACATCGCAACAACGGGTATCTACTAACAGTAGTTATGCTAGGTATTATAAATTGTATCGTGGAGATCCTTGAAGAACATCTATGCCTAGCATTAGACGCCTTTTGGCTGAAATTACGATAATTATACTGGCCAAACACAGATGTATGAGTATAGGTTGTATTTATAGGCTCTATGTTGCTAAAGAAAACATCATAATTAACAACAGGATTTTTTTGAGGTTTCTCTCAAAAGCATACTAAGTTTTATAAATAAAATATTGAATATTATCAGTGTTTGCGACGCCCACTTTGGACTAGTGGTCGGAATGACGTCACTTTTTTGTAACCGCGTTTTGTTTTTTAAGTCTAACACTCGCTGTGACGTAGAAAAGCCCATATGTGGTCAAGCTCTTTGACCATTAGCAGGAATTTGTTTATTTATTTTCTCAGTAAACAATGAACTTTTTTTATATTGCTTTAATAGACAATAATAATTTCAATAGAGCCGTACGGCTGTCTCCGCATCCGTTCGTATTCTTTCCGATCCGACCCGTTTCGGGCCGTCGGGACGGAGCCGATCGCACGTCGCAGCAGACGCATTCCGCGTGTCGCGGAGGACTCCCGCGGTCAAGTAGCTGTGCGCGGCTTGGTAATAGGTATAGACTTTAAATACTGTGAACATTATTAAATATCGTTTAAAGACCATAAAATTATTTCTTTTCCGTTGCGGGCCGTTTGGTGGAAATAGTGGTTAGCGATCTTCTGCTGGGCTTAAAGCGATCTACTCAAATGCAGATTTAAGTGCGGCTGCCTAACAAAAATACCTATTAACCCGCAAAAAATGTAACGCGGGAGGTCAACAAATAGACAAAATCAGTTCATATTATGGAAAAAAACAGTGGTTATTATTTGTTTTTTAATATAACCCGATTTTGTCTTTTTGTAACCAAATCTCTGCTACGAAAATGCTCTTGTATAAGAAACCGCGGGAGCAGGAAAATATAAATGGTAAAGGTAATTTCGCAGAAAAACTTCCGCAATAAAATGTATAGAATCTCAGCGGGCCAAGAAGGAATTCGGTCGCAGTAATAAAACAATGAGAAGGTAATAAATAACAATGAGGAGTGGTGGGCAGCGGGTCAGCGGGCATGTAAAGTTGGCCTAGGTGACAATGAACTTGCCGCGGCAGAGGCGGCGCCCGCGCCCACGGCGGCTGCACTTGTTCTTGCGCAACGAGCGGGAAGCGGCCGGCGCATGCGCAGGCACAAACATCTCGTTGCATTAGCATTCTGCCGTTAACTATGCTCACCAAGGGCGCCCTAGAAACTTCGTATACCGACCTCCCATACTAAAAACTGTCGCACCCCGCTATTATCTGTCCCTACTGATATAGTCTCGCATATTAATGAAGGTGCGTATATAAGAGGTAGTGGTTAGGTACCTACCTATTCAGCCTTGTATTTGACACGTGGATGCGGGCAGCACTAGACAAAGTTGTTTGACGATTCTTAGGGATGGAATACCTAATAATAGACATCATTTGACTGTCAGAATGAATGCAGTGATTTGTAGCAATCATTGGGATTGAGAACGCCCCTGCTAGAAGGCGCGCACTGCTCATGATTCTAGACATTTTAGTCCCGACTCCCGATTTGACAAATACTAACTGTTGCTAAATTCGTTGTCACCCGAGTACCTACGTGGATTTTTACGAAACATAAAATGTTTATATGCTTGGAAATGTTTACACTGAAATACCTAAGATTAAAATATTTTAATTACCTCTTGATAAGCAAACTGCACTGATAAGGTATGTTTAACTGCTCATTGCCTCAACACTTGAATAGGTATACCTATTTAACTTAAATCCAGTAACTATTGTTATGTTGTTAATCTATGCATTAATTTAAAGTCATGTTACTTTTGAACCAACCAAGGTTACCTTAAAGACGTAGCAACCCGAAGTCCAAGATTACATATACTTTAATAGCAAGGGTATTCGTAATATTTCAAAGCTACGTCAGAGCAAGTAGAGTTGAATAAAACCTCATATCTGAATGATTACTTACTTATAAATAAAACAATGCTATGTAATGAGTCTTAAATGAAAAAGCACTGAAGCTTAGTCACGGCAAAATACGAAGACAAAAAGTTATACAGAGATAGTATTGAAGGCATTGTAGCGTGGAGAGTGAGCGCGACCAGACGGTCGGCGGCCGCTGGCGGCTCCACTGTACCAATTATATCTTATTGTGCTTATTAGGGCTGGCCTCGCGTGGGAACCCCGGCCTACTAGGCTACCACTACCCGAAAACAACCCCCGTTATCTATGTCACATCGTAGCTACAGGTACCTAACAAGAATCTGAATATTACCTGCAGATAGAAACACTAATTTTGGATAAAAATATGTGACACTAGAGGCATAAGAGCGTGTCAGAATTGTTTAGCGCAATGTTTGATATTTGGATATTTATTATTATTGCTGGTGACTGCAGCAAGCTAGCAAGCAATGCCCTTGAATCAAAGTTCGTATCCCCAAATATCGATCTGCTAAAGGACGCGGGAAAGAGCTTGATGCGAGTAGCACGGCACCGATCATGATACAACTCTCTAGGGAAGGTGTAATAGATATGTTTTGGCTGACATGATGATGATGTAATATGTAATAAATAATACCTTTAACTGCGTGATGACCGAAATTAATAATTATAACTTAAAGTAATACACAGCTTTGGGAAATATTTGTTTTATACATATAAAATATCTGTATGCATGACCCTAATAGCCGCATTAATTGCAGGATGCGACTGCACTCATTAGGTGTATAGTATTTCATACCGACCATACCTAGTTTCATTCACACGTCATGTGAATAAAGCCGCTTTGTGCCCATTTCACACTTGAGTCAACGATAGAGTCGATCCATCGCGACGTGCTATCGGAACCGAAAACGTACTCGCTAATTAGGAAGCTGAAAAGGCTTACCTTCGTTAACGTATCGTATCACAAAGAGATACTATGGTAGATGGAGAATGTTTCATGGATTTCAGTAGACAGTGTTTTACCTGCACCAGATTCAGCGGCCCCGAGACTCTGCAGGTGGGTGCGGGGGGCTGATATCCCCAAAAGCAATTCCACGGCATCGGCACGGCTTAAGAGGTACATCTGTCGCACTATAATCCTGGTTATCAGTAAACTACATCTTCTTATTGATACTTTTTAATGAAAAAAATAATGCGGCCACTGCTACTGTCATTCTACGTTTCAATCATTGTCAACTGTAATGCACCGGCACGGAAAAGTGCCGGTTTCGTCGGAGTACCTAGGTGGCGAGACTCTGGCGGCGCTAGGCGGCCGGCCGGGAGCACGGGCGCGTTTTGACTGAACGAACCGCACGGCTCTGCGGCTGATACCATATATCACTAACTTTACCTTGTTCACTTTAACTACTGCACTCTATATTCACTAGGACTTTGCGAATTTACTCAGATGGACTATCACGAGAGTCCAGTTATAAATATCTAACGGTTAAAAAAAATATATACTTATAGGTAGGTATATTGTATAAGTTCTGCTTTACGTCGTCTTGCAAAGTTATTTACCCGCTTGACCGAGATGAGGGGTACAGTTTTTAGACCTCTATGGATGAATATATCTATATACTTTTGTTTATTAATGTTTGTGGGTATGTTATACTACTATGATAGAGGTTGAGAGGATGTTCCGATTTCGACAGGCGAGGTTTCGTTAGATTCGTCTTAGGAAAACTAGTGTCATTAGATTATATATTTTACAAAATAAGGCAAAATGGTGAAATTAACAATAAATACATAAACAGACGACATAAAACTTACAGGGATTTCAAATTTAGCGTTTTGTTAAGCTTGTTAACTTAATTAAAACACTCTTGCCTTGTCAATAGCCAATAGATGTATAAGCTGACGATCACAGCGGAAACTACAGGTAAAAACCCGAATTGCAAAGACTGCCTATTTTGATACTTCCGTCACGCGCCGTACCCCCATAAATAAAGACCCATTGTAAATTTAAAAACAGAATGTGAGTTTTTTTAACAAGACCATTGATGCCTACTTTAAGTCCGAGATGTCGCAACGTCTTAGAAATGTTATTTCTTATCTGCCAGGTAACGTTACGTTACGGGTACACACACACATCGTGCTCTCTATTTTGTACGGTACTTATGGCTTTTTATGGATATGACATTAACATGCATACAGCACTTTAAATCCATTAAACAAATCTTTCGGATTACGTCTGGCCGGCTACTTGCATTATCTCTGCGCGCGCGCTCCATCCCGAGCCGCTTTCGATTCCGAGCGGTAAGTACCCGCAACGGACAGGCATTAGTGTTGCATAAACATTAAAACATACACGATGAAACATCATAAAACAATCTGCTTAAGTAAAAGCAGTAAAATGAAAGAATCCATCGAATATAGAAAGCCGACGATATCGTAATATAGACATTGGTTTAGGTACGTGTCGTAGAACGAGACGGACAACGGACCAAGATATAAGTACATACCTAGGCAAGTTTAAGGTTTAACAGTATAGATATTGACTGACATCTCGCTATCGAAAGTCTTCTGTATGTGTCTATTGGTGAAGTATTTAGAGTTTACGCCTATTTAATCCGAAAATCGTCATTGAAATCGTGTTTACAAAATATGTTCGAAATATTTTACACTATAGTTTTCTAGTTTTAAAATCTAAAAAAGCAAACCTTCATCTTCGTTGCTTACGTTATGTATGACAGACACTTTCGGAATCTTAACACTTACAGGGGCCCGTTTCTCAAAAAGTACTTATTAGTCTAATAATATTAGTGTTTTGTCTCATTTTGTAGAGTTATTTACGAGACAAAACACTAATATTATTAGACTAATACGGTTTGAGAAACGGGCCCCTACTGGCTAGCTAATTTAGAAGCCATAATATGTTCTTGTCAGTGGAGTAATCGCCAACCACTCGGGCCTTCTAACCTAACCTTCTCCTGTATTCGCTCAAAATAATTTCTCCTTAGTCTATCCCTGCCTTTCCTTCTTTGATGTATTATAAAACCTATAGAATACTTACATATTTACAAACATTGGCTCAACCATCTACTATTTGTGTCCTTTAAACTGAATACATTATGATTTAAATATTCCGCTCTGCCGCAGATTAATTGCGTATATCGTATAATATCATTATTAATGAATGACACGACCCCAATACACCAAAACAAACCTCGAGTATTTGCAGAGGAGGACTGACCGCCGACGGCCGCCGCTCCCGCGACCACGGGCAGTTCCAGGGCATGCTTCTAATAAACACCTGCACTCGCTTTTAACGAAAAACATATGTTCAAAAACGCATTTCCTAATTTTACCAACACTAACATCTGTAAAAGTTCGTATTAAAGAGGTACTAAAGAATACGCATGATTTCAACCGCTGACATCACGAAAATTGCACTTGCGTCATATTGTACTCTAAATTATCATGGTTAATGAGTTTGGTAAACACTATGATTGTGCGTGCAACAGGGCGGTGCGTACGCATGCGTGCGTACGTGTGGCCGGCCTCCTCGGGACTACGGGCTCGGCTCGGGACCGGGACCGGGACTTGCCGGCGTGCCCTACACCCCCCCGGACGCGGATTACAAGTGCGCGCCTTTTTCACAACATAGCGCTACGATTTCTTTGCCCAGGTGAAATTATATTTTCAGCTATGTAAATTCAAAACAAAAAATCACCGAACCGGGTTAGATGGGATTCTGAATTATGTACAATTTCCAAACAAGCTCAAACCTACTGTTTATACTATGACAGGCCATCTCGAAAAGGAATACGTTTTATTCTTATTGCTGTAGGTATTTCGCAGCTGATCAATAGTCGTTTCGGAAAACTCTACCAACCAAATTCCTCTATTCAAATTGAATAGTAGTAATGCTTTATGTGGCACTTAGGCCCATATTATAAAACCTACGGGCATTTTTCCGACTTTGAGAAAATATCATTATCTTAAAAAATGTATATAACTAGACAGAAAAATGAAAAACATACATAGATACGATACAAATACCACAGCGCTATCTTTTTTACTCTCTACCTGTCAGCTAAATGCAGAAAGAGACAAATGACATTTTTGGGGTTACGTAGCGAACCTAAAAAATAGTAGGTACATCACAAAGAGCTCGGGCTATTTCCACAGTTTCTATTTTAAGTTCTATAATCCCTAGACTCAATTTCGTACTTAGGTACTAACTTGTTCTCAATTCGATTATTTTTTTCAAGGAATAGCGCGTTAGGGTAGCTTTCCAAGAAAATCAAAATGGAAATGTACTTTAGTCCGCTTATAGGTTTTTACAAGAAGAACAAAATCGTTTATTTGCTGCAACACACAAAACAAAACCTAATAATAAAATGAAATACAGTGGAAAAGTAATTTAGAATAACAACTTAAAACTATTTTATAATGCACCAAATTATGTGCCACTCAGCATAGTGACGCTGATTTTCAGGGCAACCAGACGGAGAGAAAGCGCTGCTGATCCTTTCATATGCACAAATAAGAGCGTATGTATAGAGGGTGTAACAGGAGGAGTGGATCAAACGAAGCAGATCGATAGAGAACAAAACCTATCGATTTCACCCCCATGTATGATCAGCGTTTTTTTACTGTTCCAAAGTATATTTAAGGTTTGATAATTTTTCACTAGAACCCTATGTTAACACCTATTTTTGCTAATATAATCTAAAAAATATATATTATAGCGTTGATTTTTGTTTTGTAGGTAGTGGAATAGTTGATCTTGAGTATCCAATTAGAAGCGTGATCAAAATGAATGCGATTTTTATTAAATTGTACGTGTACTTGGATTTTTCTGTAAACAAATCTTTAACTGAAAGCTGTTCCTGAACAATATTTACAGATTATTATTTTTTCTGGCAATTGCTCTAATAAGTGCGCCAGTTAATGATAAATCTCCTGTACAGTCGAGAACTTAAATTTGGTACCCACCTTAGGTCCAAAGTCAATATGCCATTCTACAACAATAAGGTTGAGTTTCCTGTTAGTTACAATGACTTGCCATCTCTAATGACATTGACGACTTCAAGCATATTTTTGTTGAAATGGGTCACAAATTAACGTTCGTGACTGTACAAAATTTATTGTATTTGGTTTACAAGAAAATGTAAAAAACACAGTAAAGTGTCACAAGAGCGACATTTACGAAGCACCTTAACTTAAAACTTATGATTGCAACAAACTCAATGTATAATACCTAAATTAATTGGTCAAAATAACATCAATTACTGTCTCTGTTAATTTAAGTCGTCATTAAAAGGTTTTACATAAATTCACATGTTTTTTGTTTGATAATTTTAACTGTTATAATTTTACTGGGATTGAGTTTCTGTTATTAGTATGAGTTGAAAATGTTCAAATAAGGTTATTGATACTTTTAAACCCGGTACAAGGCAGTACTGTGGTGTCTAACAACGGATCTCATGATGGAATTTGAAGATGGCCAAAGGATTTCTGCTATACTTAACGTAGAGTCAAAAATATGATTTTGTTAGATTAGATAAACAGGTGAGACTGCAGGAAAAAAGGATGGATATCAGGTATGTTAACTTGAGCGGATATAGATATTAAAACTTTACTTTAGGCCCCATAACGTGTTTTTTTATAAAAATGTTCAACATCCGTAATATCAACTTCTGTTGATTTTGCCTCAAGTATAAAAATTACAGTTTAGAAATTAGATATTACCTATGTGAATAATTTGTAAGAGCTAAGAATAGTTAATCAGTTATCAATAAAGTAGCTAGGTTAATTAACTCCTAGTAATCACGTAGATGTTTCGAGGTCAAATATTTGTGATAGGATAAGGTTACCCAATTTCAAGAGTAGATAATTTTGTTTATTCATGCAATTAAAAGCCCCTGCTTACCGGAACATCGCCCAAACTTAACCTACTTGAAGATTTGAACAAAAAAATTACACGTTTAACTAAGACGTTCATAAGAAGACATTTCACTCTTTAATGAAATTCAGTCTCAAAAACATACTTTAATTTTGTTATTCACGCAAGTTTTTACTTAAGGAAAAATTTGTTATTTCACACTTGTTGACGTAATTAACTGAATTTAAAATGATACTGTTATTTAAATAAAATAAATTTTATACAGAAGATTTCTCATGAGCTTTGAGAACAGCTAGTAAAAAAAGTTATGTAAATTTTATTGGCTAATGGGCTCGAAAGTTAGAGTTAAAGTTGGGTATACGGCGATAGTTCAAGAACTAGTTATTTTATTATAACTTGGTGATACTTTTGACCGTGACGTTAATTGGAGACTCCAGACCAAACATTCGACTACGCATAAAACAAAAATCACAGCTGTGGATCCAACTGTTTTGATTGTATTAGCAACATTAGATAGTAATAGAAGGTGTCAGTAAAATTTAACAAAAACTTAAAAGCTTTGCAACAGTAGAAATCGCTCAGTGAACATGACGGGGGTGAGATCGATAGGTCTTGACGTCCTCTATCGACCCGCTTCGTTTGATCCACTCCTCCTGTTACACCCTGTACTTTATAGTAAGTTAGTAATGGGATCTGTAAACAAAATGTTCATGCATTTTATAGGTCATTTTAGAGCATCAGAAGTTAAAAATATTAGATGCTTAGGTTGGAATGATGGAACGCTATTAGGATGTTTTAATTCACCTATACAATTTAGTTTCCTCTTGTGGGTACAAAACGTTACACATAGTTCCCAATTTAGGCCAATTTACGTGTAATTCTAACTGACCTCGTCAATTAATTTACCTCATCGACGGTGAATACGTTCATTAGACCCACAAGTTCACAGCGCATATCTAAGTAAGCGAAACTTTTATAAGGCTTTTGGTTGCTATTAAGTAAAAAGTAAAATTATATACAGGTGTCCCATAAACCAACGTTAACCCGCCTAGCACTGATAGAGCAGCTATAAAGTTATCCATTTAAATTGATCATTTTAATCAGATCTTTTGTAATTTTCCCATATGTCCATGCCACGAAAAATCATTAATTTCTTGTTTTATTTTATATATTTTTCAGTGGTATCATACATAATTACAATCATTACGAATCAGCGAAGTTTTTAAACCAATTTTCCCGTTTCCGTACAATATTTTTTGTAAGTATAATAATATATATATATACACGGTTTGATCTTATTAGACAGGTGATGTCTGTACAAAAAGGACAGTCGGTATCAAGAACTGGTCTCAATTTTTTTTACAGAGACCGATTTGTTCTTGAGAAAATAAACAGTACCTACCTACGTAACAGGGAACTATAATATGTAGGTATTACCTTTTAATGTAGGTAATCTAAATACCCAATGTACTTTCACACTGCAGGGCAAGAGCCATTTATTTTTATTCATCTCTAGTATTAATCGATACTTGCCTGGATAGGATTTAATTTGTGTTAATCACCCATATCGTTGTATTTATTTTCTGCCCGTCCCATTGTAATTTAGCAGTTGGAATAATATATTGGATTCCTTGAGGCATTAGGCCTAAAGCGCAGGTCGGTCCGAATACGTAGATAGTGCGCCCCATGGCTAGCTGGTCAAACTGGATGGTTAAGTTCGGCCTTTTAAACCACAGTAAGAATTGAACTTAGGATTGGCAAGACGACCGCACGATATAAGAATTTGTGGCTGTATAGTTCAGACGTATTTAGTTGGTAAGTTATTTCGATTTTAAGTAAATTGAGATGAGTGAACGGTCCGCTTCGTAGTTAGGTAAATTGAATTGAAAAACAAGAAAAAGAAACATTTATTCGTGACATACAGACAAACAAAAAAGAACAATATACAACAGACAAAGGCTTATTGTCACGAAATGGTACCAACTCAACGTTGATGACAAGTTTACACAACGACAATTCGAATTCCAAAATCACGCCGCCAGCACTAGCATGAGATAAAGCACCGTATAAAAACTTTCCGCGTATTTTTGTGACGCAGCAGCGCTGGCACAGAAAAACAGAATAGACCACGCGTCAATTTTTTGGCGCCAGTGAACTCCGGCCGCGTCCCATACAACCCCCGCGCCAATTTTTTAACTGGTCTGAACAATCACACACATGGAACAAGTCACGTCAATCGATGGCACGCCTCCGTGGAGCTAGCGAGAGAATGCTCTGAACAGTAGCACTCTGTAAACAACCGTCCTGCGGCATCCTGCCATGCCAGTTAATGGCGGCGAGATTTTGGCGCCTCAAAATAATCATCATGTAAACTTGCCTTATAGGTACCTGGCTAAATAAATATTATTATGAGGTATTTTAAAGTTTTAATTAATGTCAAAATGTAGCTTTTTTTTCAGCCTTTCTATACAATTATTTGTACCTCACTTGTTTTTTTTTATTACTTGAATAATATATTTTCTATTTTTATTTTTTATAAGGAATATAGTCCAGTATCCCGAGAGAATCACCGGCCATGGATTGTGTGAAATTTGTTTTATGTTGATCCATTTTTTAGGGTTCGAAGTCAAACTAGCGCGGGTCGGGCGTATTGCCGTTACATTGTGCGCTCTGTGAGAAGGCCTATCGGTGAATGCGTGTATTACGAGCAATGTAACGGCAATACGCTCGCTCCCGCGCCCGACCCGCGCTCTGTGTGAATTGCTCTTTATAGGTTAGCCATGTCCGTATGTCAGTCTGTCCGCGGTCTAGCTAAGACTCTTACTTAGTACTATAGCTGTAATTTGGCATAGTTATAGTTATAAATATCAATTACGCCGACAAAGTTGTAAAATAAAATGGGTAGGTCCCATTTGCTTCAAGAAACTGCTTGGGTAGGCAGGTATAAACTGGTAAGTTGGTACGGTACTAATAATTTGCACCAAACTTAACCTTTGCATATTCTATAGGGTTCGTCTCTAATAGTCTTTCCATTAGTACGTCATTTGTCTATTAAACAAGCAATTGCAATATTAAAAGTAGGTACTGAACCGAAATTTTTCAGCCTACCTATTCGCCATATATTACTTAGCATATTAATGATTAGCACTTTTTATCAAATAAACAGCCAGGTTATGGTCGTCTCCTATGTGGTTCTTACGCCATAGTGACATGATTTTCAGGATGTGCATTTCCCTCTCTCTAATATTTTACGAAATAAAATGGTTTAATTTAGTAGTCAATTTCATTAATTAGACTAGAATAAGTTTGTTTAAACAAATCACACGGTTATAAAAACACAAGCAGTATCCGGTGGATTCCAAACTAGGCAGAGCCTGTATCTTGGGAGTTTGGGACCCACCGATTCGCTTTATATAATTATTGCAATTGTGACTTAAAAATTTAAAAAGAAACGGAAAATTGATCTTACATACCCAAGTAGCATTATATTAAGGTTGATGGGGGATTTTGTAGGCAATTCGATATGTTCATTAGGGCCCAAAAAGAGATGAAAGATCTATTTTAGTTGCAAAATCGATGGGGATTAATAATGAAAATAAAACCTTTCAAGATCAAGCAAGGCAAGAATGTGTTAACCTTTTGAACGCCACAGACGGCTCTGGCCGTTAACTCAGAAGTCGTGCCACTGACGCAACAGCCGTCACAAGTTGAAGATTAAAAGAGACTTTGTTTCGTATCAATAAGGTGTAATTTGCATAGCATAAAAAACATGTTTGGCGTGTAAGTGATACATTTTGAGTGTAAGTGGCGATCTGGCAAAATCAAACTTGATTTTGAACCTGCCTTTGCAATAAATTGGTAACGCATCAGTGCAACAAATAATCGTAAAATCTTCGTGCAATAACTACTTCGTGTTGAATAAAAGTACTGAAATCAATATCTATAAAATTATTTCTTATTAACTATCGTTTTTAGAAAATGTTAACGTGAAACTTATTTCAACCAAAGATTTCCGTGCTTGAGAAAGGCTAGGAATCACTCTTTTTGCAAGATAGGTACCCTTAATTTAAGTGATCTGTTTGTGTACCTAAGTTGGTAAATGCTAATACTTACTTTAAATAAAAAATAATTTGAACACTTTGAACGTGATTCGATAGTAAGTATTTTTTTTAGATTCATTTGTTACCTTTAGGTAGTTAAAGGTATTCTACGAGTTTAAGATTCCTGCAAACTTACTAGCTAACAGAAAAGTTATACACTTGAGTTAACGTTTATTCTTACCTTCGGTTCAAGTTCCTTAGATCGATCCCGCCAAAACCATTTCATACTTTGAGGGTATCCTGTGGCACTGTAATAAGCTAGCAACAGCGCACAAGTTATAATAAAACAGACTAGAGACGGTAAAATAAGTTCCTCTGGTATAAATTTAAAGTATGAAATTGGGCACATAGTTGTCGACCGGCCTAGAGTTTCCGACGCATGTCCCGCGCCGTTGCCTGGGCTGCAAACTCCGTTGTAGCTCACAAACAAGTGAACAGAAACGCGGGACGGCGCTCAGCTTCCACGGTATGAGTGAGTAAGTACCTACCTATATAAAGCTAACACGCAGTGGATGTGCAAAGTAAGTAGGTATAATAGATACTCGGGACGAGATCCTGCATGCTTCAAAAAATATCGATGATGTAGGTAATTAATTACCAAAACTCGATGAAAGTAAGATGGCCACTGTCATGTCAAATCATTTGACTCAAATGGAAGATAACAATACAAAGTAGGTATTTAATTAATTAATATATTTCACTTCTGTCACTAAATTATTTAAGTACTCAGTATAGTATCTTTAACCGTAGGTATATAGCATATTATGTCTACACTTAATTATAAATGTATCTTTGCATGTTTGTAATGACTAATTAATAAACTCAAAAAGTACCTACTGGACCGATTTGACAAATTCTTTCACCATTAGAATGCTACATTATCCCTGAGTAACATAGTAGGCTATGTCTTATTTTTCTGCGTGGACGGCGTGGCAGGAACTGCTAGTATAGTATAATATAGTATATTTGTACAGCGTTTCGTAAGTCACCCAGACGGTAGGTACTGGCTGAAAATCAGCGAATAGGTGTCTAGACACCTCACCTTGCCCCACCGACGACAAGTAGAAAGCGAGTAGAGCCAGCGATTAACTATTAATATACAAAGACACATAATGTGTCTCTTTTAATGACACGGGTTCTATACCTTTTGTTTCAACGAACTAATGGAGAGAGGTCTCGCCGGCAGTGTGAACTGAACAACCAGAAATCAACTATTCTATATGTATATTTTTTATTACCGAGGCATCTAAACGTTTTGTTTCTTACTTGAGCGAGAAAATAGTCGATTGCTAATCGCTTTCTCACCAGCGGTGGGACAAGTGCTGAGCCTAGTGCTGAGCCAGTGTGTCAGATTCACTACCTCGAGAACACACATTCCGTGATGTTCCCGCAACGAGTCCGGATGCCTCCGGTTTTTTATACATACCTACCGATATTATAAACCCAAAGAAAGCAAAGAAAACAGGCATTTATGATTTTTTCAAGTACTTTAAATATACTATAACTAAACAAAGTTTACGAAGCAAAGTTATGATTTTATATAAAAAATACAATTTCGTTTAGTTACAATATGTTTAAACTGGTGTCCTGCTTTTTCGCTCGCTCGCTCAAGGTGCTCGTAGGTACACAGTGCATGTAGTTGGAGAAGTAAAGGCGCGGGCTACCAGCGCGAGCAGTATGCTTTAAGCGTGTTGCACCATACTCGAGTCGCTGGAATGGCACACTTCTTCATACCGTTGTTTACACGATGCATATATGGTGTGTACACACTAGCTAGAGGCAACCTCGGGTGAGGCACGCACAGATCGCCCTTTCCTCAAATGAATACGCGGTTCAGCTCGAGACGTGCCTCGACCTGAGGCTGCCGCGCCACGAGCCATCGGAGTCGGTTGATTGTGTGCTTCGCCAGTTTGGACGTGAATTGAGTAGGTTTTAACTGAGGCAGGCAATGCCATAGGAAAGAAGGATTAGAAAAAAACTGGCCAAGTGCGAGTCGGACTTGCGAACGAAGGGTACATTTCGGAATCATTATCTATAAAACGTCACGTTTTTTGTATGGGAGCAACCAACATGGATACAAGTATATTTATTTTATTGCTTTTATAGCGGCAAAAGAAAAACATCATGTGTGAAAATGCATTTTGATTCCCGGATTGGCCCGAGGCATGTGCTTCACGCTGTGGTTTCGATTGTTCTAGCGAGGCCGCCTCTAGTCCGTACAGATGTAGGTAGCAGGTAGTGCATAATTGTTTTCCTTCGTATTTTCATTCAGAACAACCAAATTTAGGTCGTGAGCTCCCGTATTACTAGGAAGTGCAGGCTACTACTGTTATACATAAAAGGCCACGCCCTTCCCGCGCCCGTGTCCTTCTGTGTATGTATAATAGTAGTCTTTAGCTTCTATAAATTTTGGTTGAAAATTCATTAAAGGCGACGCCGACGCGTCCGCGTCTTACGTCTCTTCTGTCTGGCCCGCGCCTTACATTGGGACATTTAAATAGGGACGTAAACTTTAAGTAAAAAAAGAATTTCATTTAGATATTAATATATTTCGAATCTAAAATGTACAAAAAATACAACTTAAATTAATGTAATGTACTCATAATGCCTGATCAATTTCAATGAATAAAATTATACTTTTTTGTTTATATCTCTGAGACAGCACGTAGCGTCGTTTTATTAATTGACAAATGCCGAAGGGAAATATTATCTGGAACAAGCTAGGTAGACACTAGGAACAAAATGAGCTTAAGCCACACTCATACATTACTGTTTATTTATTTTTCATTTATATTCCTTTTAGTTTTAACCGTTATACCAAAAAATAATAAATTCGATTTTTCTAATATCAGGGCGGTTGTGTAAAAGGCTTCAACGAGACATTGGATGTACCCATATACAACTGTACAGTTTTATTTGTATCAATTTCTAAAAAATAAACATAACGACCTATTTTATTTATATTTATTATTTAATCAACCATCACTTAATAACAACTTTGGTTGCGTATGCTAGTCGTAAAAATATAATGTATTTTATCTATTTACAATATTATAAACATACATACATACAATGCTTAGAAATGCACAGCAACACAAGAGGCCTTAAAATTACATATGAAGAACTAAATAACACAGACTTAACGGCCACCCGCAAAAATCATGATTGCTAGATGAAGACTAGTTCTAAATTAGACGGTAATGTCAGAGGTACCTGCTGCCGCGCCGCCAGGACCCGTCGCGCGGCGGCGGGGGTCGGGGGCGCCGCGCGCGCTCACGGGAGCACACGCAGTCTTAACTTAAAGCACACATTTGCAAATATCTATTCTGCGAGTGACCAACACCTGGAAATCACTTCGCGTATTCTTAGAAAACATAATTAGTTGTTTACACTTAGTTACATTATCAATCCTTACAAATATCTACAATATTAGGAAATATCCTTTGTTCGCAGACGACAGGCCAAGACAAGAGGCAAGATTTTATACAAAAAATAAAATCAATCTTGTACGGGATGCGACATACCTCGTTGTGTTAGCAACTGTCATCCTTTTAGTATTAAACGATATCATAAATATCTATCACGCGAGGGTAAACTCCTCACCGTTGTTTAAAATTAATAGTAATACAAAATCCATAATATAATAAATAAAAATCGTACATCAGATGTAGTCGTAATCAGACAAACTAATTATGTTTTCCTTTTGAAACAAAGATTCCCGTACCCATCAATGTTTCTAGATCCCATATGCTAAGTGATTAATGACATTGCCACAGAGTAAATTGGCTGGGGTAATGTATTTTATCAGTGACGTCAGTGACTTACTACCCGAATTTACTTCTTCTGATTACTTGGATGGAAAATTTGGACCCTATTAATTGCATTTCTAACTTACATTTACTCTGTGGTAATAGATGATTTATCTTATGATAATTTTAGAAAAAACATTGAATACTCCAATTAAAAGATTTAACGACACCTTTTAAGTGAAATAGTTTACATAATCTATCATGCCCATATAATGTTTTTACATTATGGACCATTTTGAGGTACGATGGGTACCCATAAATGGCCATGATTTGAAATAAGTAACCAATTTTTAAAGGTAGGTGCATATAATCTAGAAAAACTTTAGTAAATACCTTAATAGTATTATAGATCGACGTGAAGGGATTTGTACAAATTGTATGAGAAATGAAGTCATTCCAAAAGATCAAGACAATTATCATTATCACTCTAAACACACTGCTTATTCAAGTTGCGTAAGATTAATAGCTATCATCATTATCTTAAAGCCCATTTAAACATTAAAATCTTTTTTTACCAAAATACATTACTTTATGTTAGAGGAATATATTTTCGATGATTTTGTTTGGTTGAATAATTCATGAGATGTAAGTTAATACTTATGTATGTGATTTTTCTTGTTTTTTTTACAAACCACACAGGGGTCTCTTTTCCACCTGCTAAAAAAATTCTGCAGTTCTATAATGTTGTACGACAGTAACTTGCAAGAAACTTGCTTGTGTAAACTACCACTAGCCACTGTCGCACCTTTTTCGCTGAAGTTTTCTCGCAAGTATATGTGTGGGCCGAGGCTGGTTATTTTTCTCTGAATTCGGTCAGCTATATTTTAGTTTCAGATGAGCAGGTATGGAATGAACAATGTCCAATATTACTATGCGAGCGCAACTTTAATATAGGTAGGTACACGGGTGACTCCTAAGTCTTGAACCCAAATATGCTTTTCTGGCTCTTTACCGTTACACTACACTCATACAAAAATGTGTAAATGTAGTAAGTAATAATTAATAAAATTATTATTTTACAATTTACCGAGTCTTATGGTTGCCCTACTTCTTATGTTGAACTGTCGCAGACTCTGAGTACTTTAATATCTACTATCTAGGGTTACGACATGGTTGTTCGTTTTTACTCAGAAATTAAGTTATACTTTAACAAAGTTTAATTGTTGGTGCTGCGTTAGAAACTATAATTTTGGTTCACAACTTAGGAATCACCTTATAGAAAAGAAATAACAGTCTTCTATTATCAACGAAAAATAAAAAGATATTTTTATTATATACATGTACTTCCCTTCTCAAATTTCATGCATTCGTAAGAGTTCTGAATTTAAGAATTTCAAATATTGTTTGATTAAAAATTGTTTTATTTTAGGTAATAACTTTATAACAAGTCTTAAAGCAATAACCACGAACGAAAGATAGGTATAAATGTACCTTGCTGTTTAATTCGACGTCGCGGCTCGGTCGCACCTCTCGCACCAGTCGCGGTCACGAAACCCACGAAAGGATTGCAGGTTGTTTCCGTTAGGCTCCTTTTGTTTTTGGCTATAAGTTATTATAGAGACCTGTTCTTAAGTTATAAGTATGTGTTGTAAAAGCGAAAGTTTAGAAAACTATATTTTTAGAGGAAAAATGGACTAATTTATTTGGCCTCTATTTACTTTATAATACACGGACTAAAGAAAATAATTCATAATAATCACGCATATAAGTATGAATAATTAAACATATGAAACTCAACCGTAGTGTAAGTGCTCAAAGTTAAATACCCTCTTGGACATTAAGCGCCTCTTTAAAAACTGGAAGATACTAATGGACATTTTAAAACTTTAATTATGCTCTTTGTTACTATTCGTTAATTCAGTTGGTTTATTAATTATTTGGTCTTTCTTGTTGTTGACCTCTCGTTGTCGTTTACCGTCTTGTTTACCACAATTATTGACAGGACAATATAGTTTTTTTTCTGTTTACAGTGTAATACATACACAAGGACATTATAAAATTCTGCATGCCCACTACTAAATCGGTATTTAAGTTAATCTTTGTTGTAATAAGGTGCAACCTAGCCTAGAAAAAACTGTCCCGCCGACATCAGTCAGCCACCGCACTTACTTCTACTGCTACAGGATTTCAAAGAAACGGGCAAAGAGAAACGACAATGCCTTATTACGGTTAAATATAATTTACCTTGCATCTTATACAAGTAGTTATCTGAATGTATCTAAATATCAAAATTATTTTTATGTTTGGATGTTCAGAAAATATATCTTTATTTTATTTTAAATTTCAGGCACCTATGTTATACACATGTATTTGCAGCAATTATTTATTTACATTTCTTTCAATTTATATTAAGTAATTCAATTGTACGGTTGAGAGTGATGAATGGACGTGTCTTCAGAATTTCCAAGAGACATTATGAGGTATTTACTATGTTAGCGTAAATTTGCAAAAAATATAGCTTTTGTGTACAATTATTCGCTTCACGACGTAAATAAGTGACGGCATTTCATGCGGTTTCTTCTAGCGATCCGATAAGTTCACAACTTTAATATGTACATAAAGGTATGTTGGTGGACTCTAATTATTCTCAACTATAATTTTAAATGCTGTCACTTTAAAAGGCCATCACTTGTACTTTATAGACTGCTATTTATATAAGTATCTGACATTTCTCCCCCTTAAAATAAATGGAATGAATAGAAATATTGCTATAAGTAATGTTTTGTATTTATTACACAAAACAAATGTTATCCAATTCTTTGTAAAGAATTAAAACGTTGATTACCTACTGGTAAAGTGACCACGCGTTCTACTCTCCGTGTTTCAACAGGCAAAGCAACAATCGTAGAGCTGTCGCAGCACGATGGACTGTGCCAACAAGAGCCAATGAGTGATTCTCCCCCTTACTCGTAATTACTTTCACAAACGGAATTGGTCAGTAAATCTATACTTCAACTATGGTAGTTTTCAATGGTAGAAAAATATGGTTATCTTATACATATTACTCGTCTCTGTTTATGGATATTCTCTACAGACTATTTTGTACGTTACTCATTAGTTAGGTAATATCTTAAAACATCACAATTCACTCTTCGTCGTGAGTCTACATGCTACTTCCTACCGTGTGTCGCTCAATGAGAGTATTTTTTTTGCAAAGAAAACGTGCAAGCTGAATGCGATGGAAAAGTTGGTACCATTAGATTAAGTACATGTCTAATTTACATTCGTTATATTTATTGTCGTTTGCGACGATTGATCGCGGATAGGGAGACGCGAGCGGTTTCGGCTTGTTATGGTCCCGAATGTTCGAGTTTTTGAATGACGTCTGTACAGTAACAATATTCTAAATGTCAAGTTTTACTTAATCAAATACGTTTAAGGCCGATATCAGGGGCAAAAGCCCCTTTATCGTTGGCCTTCTAACATCAACATCAGAAGTTGCCACTACGTTGTTAACACGCGTTATTACTCATTCTAAAATGTTAAGGGGTTTAGCCTAAAAAGGGGTCTTTTCGAGCAGACTCATCTTATAAATTTGAGTGCAAAAATTACCAATACTTGGTATAATTATTAACAACAAACCCTTTATTGTGATAAAGAGTAAAGCGAGCACTCATTGTAATTTTGTGATTTTTTTAATGATCCTAAAGGTACAGCATACGTCATGTAAAATTGACGCAATATACGTTCCCACACTGGCTTTTACTGCACGTGTGACACTATCCATGTGACATACTAGTGAGGCTAAAGGAGTGACTACTGTACAAACGAATTTGCCGAGGGTTGCCAGCCAATTGGTTACTCGCCCAGTGGTTCTTTTTACCTTCGATTTGCCTGTGACGGGGGCTAACAATAGTGTCAGATTGATTTGTAAGAACTATAAATATGTGCAAGACTACCAACCAATATAAGAGAAACAATATAAGAATAGCAAGTCAAAATAAATACAATAATGTATAGCTAAAGAAAACAAGTATGTAAATAACATAAATATACCGTAGGTACATGAAACACAATGAATGATAAAAAATATTTACATTAAAGCAACATATTTAAATATAATTAATTTAACAACATAGTATTTACACGCGATTGTAATTATTATTATTTGTTTCACTTGATGTCTCATTCATTTAGAATACAGAGTGAGTTTTGGAACTGGACCCGGCATGGGCCAGCCGTCGTCGGACTGGCAATCAGTCCGCGAGCGGTGGGTCCATCCCCCGCCAAGCTTTACTTAGCTCGCCAGTCGCCACCGTCTCCATACTTTTATCAATTGAACATTGTGATGTATTACTGGTATTGATTACCAAAGATCACGGCGGTTTCGAGTGAGAGGTCTTAAAAGCTGTAATCATAATCAATAACGGTTAATTTAAACGTGGCTACATCCTAAAACTCATTCTGTTGTCTCTAATATACTATAATACAAATTACTTTGTCATAACAGGTAACATCTGACTTTCATACTATATTATGTAACGTTCACAACGCCAAATATGTGTCTAAATCTATGCCATATTGCACACGGTACATTTCTATCGTACATGATGTATGTACTAGGCGTAATGATCGATTATATTGTAAATCTAATTTTTTTCCGTCAAAGGAAGCTACCATTATAATTCGTTTCGAACTAAAATATCGTTCGAAAAAAAGATTACTTACAGAAATGTAAAGATCAATCTTATAGTTCTCAAAGAACTCAAGGGTCACGACAATATTTCATTACCGAACCGATTTTTACAACTCCATAATATAACTAGCACTACTAGACTACATATCGACATAACTATAAGATGCTTTATAAATACGTGTACTATGATTATTCTCACGAATAAGAACGCGAGATTTACAGCCGTAGAGGTACCACGTAGAACGTAACCGGGAACGACGACGTTCGTTACGATAGAACTGAAGTATCGCCGACTATTGTCCACCCGAAGGGTTGATAAAGTAATAAATGCAAACTTTAGCGAGTGTCGGAGTGATGCAGGGCTCGGGTCGGGGCGCGCGGCTCGGACGCCGGTCACTGCGACAGCAGCTTCTGCAGCAGCGAGGCCTTAGCCGCCGCCCCCGCGCGCGCGCCCGCCCGCGCGCCCGGCGCCGTCTCATCACCGCCCGCCGAGCCCGCTGCCGCCGTGCCCGCCTCCGTAGTACTCTGTGCGCACACAACAGACCGTAAGCGCCTTCACCGACACAGGCGAGGCGTGCATTGTCATTCACAACAACGACAACGACCCCTCATCAATAAGATCTGTTTGGTTTTGTTTCTATCGGACGAAACATGAATTGTTCTCGCTTATGTAAACCAACTCCACCAAGACAAACGATATTTCAGTAAGTATGCAGTTTTGAATAAAGATGCTTTATGGTATGGCTGATTGATTACTTATTAGAATTTATGCCATACTGCTTCATATGAAAGCTCAGAATTATAGAAGCATTTTTATCCATTTCGTGTCATTGATCACCCGTAATAACTGATAACCACCTACCTAATTAACGACGAATAACTATCTTTTTATCGAATCCAAATGAATTGAATATAGTTGAAACGTTTACTATATTTTTTTTATTGTTATTATAATTTTAAAACCGGTTGAGAAAAAGGTATTAATAAAATTGTTACGAAAATAAAACCATTTTGTCTTTTAGTTTTCTATATTTCGGCTTCTTTTCATTTTATAGAAGCATGTCCACCAAAAACAATTGCGTGTATAACAACATTATTTTTTTAAATATACAAGGCATTTTATGTTATCTCTGAGGTTATCTTGTGATAGTTACAAATCTAACCTTACCTAACGTACGTGAATCATATTTAAGAAAACCGGAAATCAACACGGGTTCACCAGAAAATAGCTTCCGATGTAAGGCTAATTCGCAAAGTGATACGTTCAATGAATTGAGTGTCGGTGAAACAATTAGACACCCATCGTCAATTTAAGATACGGATAGCGCGCGAGTTGAATGTCGTCGGGGTCTGAGGTGAAGACCGGGAGCCTCTCCCCCCGCCGTCCACACGCCTCACCTCACGCGCCTGCAGTGCAGTGGCGTCTTTGACAGCTGTTAAACACTTATCAATGGGATTAATACTCAAGTTGCGGCTCCGGTCACAGCACTATCGCATTCCGTAGAACGGCATTCATCTCGCGCACTAACTTAACTTATGTATGTCATCATTACTCATAATATTCTCATTATATATTCATGTAAGTTTTTAACGACAATCCTCACCCGGATTTTTGGCAAAACGCGGTACCAGCCCGGGCGGAAATTTCAGAGGATGCCAAATACATATGTATTTGGCATCCTGGATGGTGGCTCTAGCTGGAGCTAGAGCCACCATCATGCTTACCGCACGGTTATAAAAATCGTAGATATCTCTTGGTGGACACGCACCTAAAAATGAATCCATAATTGAAAAATGTTACTGAAAATGTAGGTCTAACGCGAATCTATACTCGACTCTATTATTTTGCTGCAGAGTGAACATCAACTCGAACCTGTGTAACGTAACAAATAAAATATAAGCCTGCCAATTTAACCGCCTGTAACGACTTTAACTCGATCTGTTAGTCGTTATTGTTGCTAATTCAACCGACAGACTGATGACTGATTGGACCTAACGCGACCGATCGATATCGTCATCAAACTATAAACGCAAGCAATTATAAGATTAAACTATTTTTAACGCATACGACACATCATGGTCATCATCAACAAGGAAAATCTGTGGTTGGTATCATACCACATTTTAAACTGGCAAACAGAGTAGTGTTCATATCATAATATGCAGAATTCAACAGAATCCAATCGTTACAGTGCTCTAGTTTCCTTTTTGACATTTACACAATAAAAAATGTACACCTCTCAAAAGATTCATTCTGAATCTGATTCCTAACTACTCCCTTTTAAAGACTTTTCGCGCTAAAACTAGATACCATGCGTTGTCTCAGGCAGAGTTTAATGAAATAAAGAAGACCAAAATATTTCAATTTGAATATTGGAAAAACAAACAATTCATACTTATGATTGCTTTTGAAACATTGGTCAGATACTCCTATACATACAAGTATTATGAGAATTCCGTAATTTATTGCTTTTAGTAACGTTCCTTCTTTAGTGGAATTAGTAAACATAAGTATAACGTAGTCGTGCGTTATAAAACTGCCTAAAAAAATACATATTCTAAATATTGAAAGAAGAAGTACATTGAATTTTGTATTTTATGCAATATAAACTACCACCACTAAACACTAAACTAATTACCAGAGGATTCTCAGAAAATTCAAACGTCAATAGAGTTGGAATATAAAGTTTCATCGACTTTTCTAGCTATCTATAAGTTTAATCTTCTATATTACTGACTTTTAACATTAACCTCTTTGATTAGCGAGTTGCATCGCCATTAAAAGTAAATCGCATGACAGTTAACTGGCATTTCTGCCACTAGTCTTCTTGCAACTAATTCCTATGTTAAAAATGGTTAATCCAAAACGAAAAACGATTAACAAATGGATAAAGAAGTATCCTTTTCTTACTAAACACGAAAATGATTCAATAATATTCTGCTCTACATGTAAGGTTAAGTTAAAGCAACTTAAAACATATTACATTAAAACTCACATAACGAGTGAAGCACATTCACCTGAGTTTAAAACGGTAAAGGACAATAAAAGTTTTTATCTAGAATTGATTACATTACTAGTTTCTTGAACATCCATTCCATGAAAATCATTAAAAATCGACAACTCCGTTTTTATTTTAGGAAAATATTAGTTGTGTTGTTCATCACCATTTGACGTCTATTTTTGTTAATAAAAACACAAATAAAGATTCGCTTCGTAAATATAACTTATCGATAGTCGATAAAAATAAACGTTCCAACTCTATTGACGTTTTATTTTTGCCATAAAAATTCGCCCTCTGCTAATTACAAATCATAAATCGAGTTGAACTGTGTTTCGGTTGCAGCTTAGATGTTTTTATGGATAAAGCATGACACGGGGAAGGAGGGTATTTTGAATTTGATTTAAAATGCAAAGATCTTGAGAGATAGCCAGTAGAAAACATCTATGTTTCACATTCAGGCGTGATTGTTGTCTTAATAGATATTATATAATATGGTAAAATTAAATCTAACAATGTAATAAATCATGTATTATTGCACTTCTAAATTAAGTTTAACTTAATTAACTACAAAGCAAACGCTATCCTTACTCCTTAAGGACCTCGAAAGAATAGTTGACATTGGAGGTTTTAAATTAAAAGCATTGAGACGAATATATGGAATAACTACCTAATAACTTAAAACAATTTTTAATTTTAAAATTGTTACATGCATTTTTAAACAAGTTGTACTACAAAATACAAGAAAATAATTCAACATTTTTGTCACGATCCAGAAGCAAACAAAGAAGCATTTTTCTATTGCAAAACATTTTACCTACGGCTGGGCTGCTGCCCGTTGAACGAGACCGTCACCACACTTTCGCATCTGCGCATGCCACGTGCCCCAACGTTTCAACAACAAAAAGCTTTGAATCCTAGTATAAAAGACTATTAAGCGCATTTCATAACAATTCTGATCCTCTTAAGATAAATTATTAGTTCTCAAGTTGAAGAAGATTCATCACTATAACAAGTAATACCATAGTGGCATAGAATACTAAGAATAGACAACACATCACAAAAGCGTTGTTAAGTAATTTCAGAAATGTACCAATAGGTATCACGTTTCTTATTTACTTTTGTTTACTTGCGATCAGGCATTTAAGTAAACTCTACTAGTCTTAATAGTTTTGTAACTTTGGCACATTTCTTTATGTCAGCTTCTAATAATCAAAATGATTGAATCGACAAGACAACACACGCTGCAGAGCAGACTCAATACGTAATAATCATTGAAGTCTACAAAACAATGAAAACCGATACAAAGGTAGTGGAGTGACTAGATGGTTGGTTGCGCAGTTCGCTGCCCAATCTTACCGGGGTGCTCTGTTGCGGCTCCCACGAGCCCGCGGCCGCCGGGGCCGCTCGGCCCCCCACCACACTGCTGCCACCTACGTACGTACACACGCATACATTGCCACTGAATACTCCCGATTAATACATTTTATGAAAACCGCGCGCGAATATAAAGTCCATGGGCATACTACATTTTGTGGCAGTTTTATGCAATCCAATTGCACAAATTAACAGTCAGTGAAAAAATACCCGTTCAAGTGCAAGACGGACTCGCACACTGAGGGTTCCGTATAAGATAATATGGTTGGACGACGCGAAATACTCATTTTATTATGAACTTTGTTATCTATGCAAATTAATAATAGTCTAAATATTAATACAGATTTTTAAAGTTTTTTGATAATTTCCCCAAAAATGTAGATTTTAACAACTTCGTTTTATTTTTTGCGTAAAATATAAGTTATCATCTTTAAAACAGGTTTTGTTTTTAATTTTTGGTTCATAAACTTCGGAGATAAGAGGGTCGGTATTTTTTGGAAATGTTTGGGTATAAATCAAAAAGTACGTCACGGAAAATTATGAAAACAAAAAAGGGTTGAAATACGCAGACTAAGCCCTTTCATATGAAAAAATATTTATTTCGTAAGAAAAATATTTAGAAAAAGTATTTGATATTTTTTTTACTACAAACAGTTGCGGACAAGCAAGTTATTCAACTATGTACGCAAAATTTCAGGTTGATAGAGTATCTATAGTTTCTGAAAAAAACAGCTGTGACATACAGACAGACCGACAGACAGACACTGTAGTCTCACCATAAGGGTTCCTTTTTTACCATTTTTGTACGAAACCCTAAAAATCGTTTAACCATCGATTGCAAGAAGTAAGATACAACTATATCCTGAATCTAAAGTTTGTGATTTTGATCATAAAAATACCTCTGCGTACAAAAAATAACCTTGTCAATATGTTCATGCAACACTCATTCATGTGTACATGTACAATCTCTAATAAAACGGAGCTCATATCCGATCCCATACGTAACGCCATAGTATTCGAGTATCACACGACCAACAACATTATTTTGTATGTTTGCGACATATATATGTCAAAGTCCATAACGAATAAAATGGCTTTAAGAGGGATCGCATACACGTTCCGGTAGTTCTAGTACATATAAAATGCCTAGTGTCTGAAATATCATTTGTTCTAACGGCTTATTCTTACGACATTTTATTATTAGATTTCGATTCAATTACAATAGGTTCAGAAACCAGGCATAACTCGGAAACATACAAAAAATTCCTCGTCACAAAAAACACATACGCCGATCAGTTTATAACAAGTATCAGGAATCGTAATATGACACGGTAAGATAGGAATAACATACTGAAATTACAAACTTATTTAATAAATATTTACCCGGGCCCGGTGAGCAATTTTTTTGTGTTTAAACTAGAAAACATGTGGACGTCCATAGATATCGGTATTAAAATATGATAGGGTAAAGTGGTGTAGGTTGGATCGCTTACCGGGCGGCGCAGCCATGTCGAAGGTCATGAGCGGGTCAAGGTCGGGGTTGAGCGGTGCGTGCAGCTCGGGGCGCGTGGAGCGCGCGCCCACGACGGCGCGCAGCTCGTTGCGCACGTATTCCGACGTGCCCGCGCCCGCGCCCGCGCCCACGCCCGCTCCCGCGCCCGCGCCGCCGCCGTTACCCGTGCCTGCCAAATTTACCCGATATCTCAAACGCCCAATTGTGCGAGAAACTAACATCGACCGTCAGCATCCATAATATTAAACTTACGACGTATCAGTCTCGTATATCCTGCAAATCACAATTCTGACAATCTTTAATTACACGCCGCCGTTAAATAAAATATACGACCGATCATTACAGTAATAACTTTGTAACAGACTGATCCAAATTGAAAAAATAATAAATAAACCATCAGGAAAGTTTGCAAACTTTTAAAAGCGAAGATGTTTGAAGCGCAAAATGCATTATTAGATAAGTACCATGCAGAGTTAACGTTGGTAAAATACCTCCTATACCTAACTAAATGTAAAATATGTTAGGTACTTAAGTAAATGTAAAAAATAACCGCGTGAAATGGCTCTTCAGCCAATAGAAGCAGAATAATGTTAGGTCGAAGCTCGACTAAAGAGTTTTGATTGGCTATTTAATAGAGGCACGAGGTTTTTTGTTTACATTAAGTTAAGTACCTAAACATACGAAGTATAATACAATATTTATTTCTCGTCTAAGTAAATATTTTTTGGCTACGGTTACTTGTACTTTACCTTAGAATATTTTTGTAACCGTTTAGTTACCATTCGAATTTAACGTTATCCTCGAAAAACTATTTCTTGAAACATATTATATAAGTACCTATACCTGTTGTGACAGGAAAAAAAGCAAAGATATTATATTACAATATTGTATTGTCTATTTTGTTTACTTAGACTGATTGAGCTAGTTGAGGTGGGGTACTCACATGACAGCACCTGGTCATGGGGCGATGGGTGGTTTTGGTGCGGCGTGTGCGGCGCGTGCGTCGCGTGAGGCGCGTGGGGCGCGTGGGGCGCATGCGGCGCATGCGGAGTGCGGCGCGCGTGCGCGTACTCCCCGCAGTAGCCTGCACTGGCGCCGGCTTCGTCGTAGTAGACGCCCACTGCCACACAGCCGCGTTAGTACTACCGTGCACGCCCGAGCACCCTCGGAACCTACCTAAATCGTTGCTTGTCGCCGACGTTTATGTAGGAGCGCGAATCTGTCGCTTGTAACGCCAAAAGCGACTTGTGCTTCATACGTTTGATCCCTTACCGAGTCCTCACATCTACAGCAGACACTGGCTAAACTGTCTAGTGTTATCAAACCTTTTTGTACAAGAATCATAACACTTAACAGAATGATAATAATAACGATAAGTTCCGCTCGAACACATGCTAGACTAGTAAATATACTTGATACGCGTTGGATTCGACCTGATTACTTCAAAACATCCTGCGCTGTAATAAAAGTAAGACGACTTTACCTTTACGATATAACGCGATCAATCGAACACTATGCGATAATATAAAGCAAAATTTTCTCACCTTTAAAAAATGATAACCCATCGCGGTTTCGAAAAATATTTGTCCGCTGCTTCGTTTGTCGGAAATTTTCATTTATTCGAAAGTCATTTTTCTCTGAACCCATTAACTTTTTAAAATGTTTAAAGATATACCTGTAGGTTAGGTTAAGTTAGTTTATAACAATCCAGGAAAGTTTAACGGTTTCAGAGAAAAAATATTTTCGGACAAACAAAACAGCAGGCAAAAGCTTTTCGAACTTGAGATAGGTAACCTTAATAAATATACAGTGTGTAAATCCAATACGAGCAAATATTTTAACGACGGTTAATATGCATCCTAATTAACATAAAAACATGTGTATCGTTAACCTAAGTTGTAATTATTTTTTTCATACTAATTAATTCGCCACGCAATGTATTACAAATAACTCAATTAACCTGCAATTAACTGCGACTTAAATCTTCGTTTCAACTGACAAGGTTTCAAGTGGTTCGGGAAAACTCGTTTAGACTCGGGTCACAGTCGTAGTTATGTGTATTTAAAACTTATTTAGAATGAAAAGCAGTGGAAATGCTTTTTATTTTGTTGTTAATTTAATAAAAAACACTTAGTTCATGCACATACTGATTCCTTCACACTTACAGAAATTAAAAAAAAATATCTTCGTTTAATCCTTAGTTGATCCACGATGTTCCAAACTCAGCGATGTAAATCAGGGGAAACCATTGTAAAATCACAAGACAATGTAGATACCTGTTCTCCATAATAATGCAAAATTATAACGTTTTTCTTAATAAAAATCTATCAACAAACAACCAAGGCACACAGCATTGATTGATACATTAGGTTATGTGACTGACGGCCACTCGTAATGACATAAGGTCAACATTGGCTATACTCACCTGCCCTGCCAAAAGAGTTTTCTATCTTATTGGCACTATGAAAAATATTTTCGTTTCAAGCAGAATTTTTACTAGCTTTTGCCCGCGAGTCTGTCCACGTAGAAATTGTTTATCGCTTATATCGGGATAAAAACTGTCCTATGTGTCATGAGTCATAATAAGTCGATCCGTGGGTGTCGAATTCCTACAAAACCGTTAAACCGTTTTTGCGTGATTGAAACACAAACATCCACGGTACTTTGCCCGAGTTAACTTTGTAACTTCTTTCATTTCTTTTAATCTAATCTTTATTCTACAGAATAATTGTACCGAAGGAAGTTAGACACCTACTTAATTCAAAGTTTTGCATACTACAATAATAACATTTAAGTACTTAATCCCACTAATCCCACTAATAAATGTAAAAAATTCTCATTCTTTGCCCGTGGTTCTACTGCGTAGTCCTACTGACCAATGATTTCTATTTCAATATCAAATTGACAGGGTTGACGGATCTCCGCTGGCGCGGAGCTCCTATTTCTGGGCGTTTTAGCCCTTCAGGCCAGCTGCAAAACTAACATAGCTTAAACCTAGGTACCTCATATTTATGATACTATTTTCGATCAGTAACGATGATTGAATAAATCGTGACACTGCTGTATTGTGTTATTAGCTATACACAAGCGTAGTTCTTTACCAGTGCAAAGGTTACGACCAGCGACTGTATCGCGGGTTTTGCAACTGTATGGTGATTTCATCGCTGAAAAAGATGCTATGGGTGATCTTCCTAAGGGACATTAAGACCTTTAATGAGTAAATGGCGAACTGGACAATAACGCGAATATCAAATTTAATTTAATTTACAAACATAGGTACTGGTACTCTAAAAAAGATACTGTTGAAATTTTCACTGCCGCCGGTGTACATGCCTGAGATAGCTGTTCTCCACGTGTCGACCGTGTACTTCAATACAGGCTTCACAGCGTCGTTTAATGGAGTCTATGACATGGCTGAGATCGGTCGTTTGTCTCAGTTTTTCAAAAACTTCGGTTATTTTGTTTTTGAGCTGTTCCACCGACGTCCTAGGTTCCGAGTACACCTCGTTCTTAACTGCCCCCCAAAGAAAAAAATCGAGTGGCGTTAAATCGGGAGAACGAGCCGCCCAGCGATGTGGGCCAAACCTCCCGAGCCACCTGTCCTCAAACATTGAATTGAGGACATTTCGCACGCGAATTGCCGAGTGAGCCGGAGCACCATCCAGCTGCAGCCATGTCTGCCGGCGTTCTTCTTCGGGCAGCGTATTAACGTAGTCTGCTAAAGGCCCATTCAGAAGCTGTATAAACTTGTCTGTGTTTAGGTTACCGTCGATAAAAATAGGCCCGATAATACGATTGCCATGAATCGCAGCCCAAACGTTTACAGCCCAACGATACTGGTGCCCAGTTTCTTTTAAATTGTGAGGATTTACCCGTGACCAGTAATGACTGTTACGCTGGTTCCAGACCCCATTCCGTGTGAATGTACTCTCATCAGTCCAGATTATCTTGGCCAAAAAATCGCCGCCTTCTCGATGTTGGCTGAGCAACCACTGACAAAGTGCAATTCGTGGCGGCAAGTCCCTGGAGAGCAAAGCGTGAGCCTTTAAAAATTTGTAAGGATGTTGCTTGTCGCGCTTGAGGATATTGTGCACCACCGTTTGACTCACATTAAAGCGTCGCCCAGCATTCCTGGTACTATCCTCTGGGTTAGACGAAAAATGGAGCAGTATTCGATCTTCTGTTTGAACGGGAACCTCTCGATTCACTGCTGCACCATCAGTTCTTCCGGTCACAGGCAAATCCTCTCGAACTCGCTGTAATGCGTTCACAATCACTCGAGCGCTACTCGGAACTCTGCGATTCGGGAACCGCTCTCTGTACAAACTTAACGCTCTGTTTCCATTTTGTTGAGCTTCACCATATGCTAAAATCATATCACTCAATTCCTGAGCACTAAAATTAGATGGTCGCGGCATTTTAGATTTATGTAACTGTTTTCCAGCATATTTTATGTCATAGTTGGATGCTGTTACGCAAAAATGCGTTATCCCACAATTATTTAGCAATAAAATGTCAACCCACAACAAGAGTTCTAAGGGTTGACACTTTATTGCTAAATACTTGTGGATTGACACATTATTGCGTAACAGCATCCAGTTATCCTTTTTTACTACATGGTGGGTTTTCTGTATGCAGTGGTGCAATTCCTCATATCTAAACTGTTTTCATAATAAAGAAGTATGTAGGTAGGTACAATACAACTTCTTCGTCTATGGTCATCTGAATTGATTATGAAATTGTCATTACCACAGGTCATGACTCTTTTGACAGTTACAGTTCTTTGTTGATAAATACCACATTAAATCCGCTAAATTAATACATAATCTGTAAATGCAATATTATCCATTAATAAAACCAAGCCCACAAAAAAGATCATGTCAATAATGTGTGAATAATGTATGTGTGTGATAGATGACACACTGGATACCTAGTAAAGATAAGTAAGTAGTATGTACGACAATTTACGTGCATGGGTGCATTAAATTATGATCGTTTCACGTTAAAATCAATAATAATACAAAATAAAACGTTTTTGTTTAGAGAACAATTCTAATTTTTCACGTTAAATGCCATAATTACGCTAGTTTGGCTGCCGATATACGAAAGGTCTGAAAAAGTTATGCATTATACATTGCTGCTCGATGGGACCTTTAAAAATTAATTGCGCTCTATGTATTAGAGTTATTAACGAAATTCCACATTTACATGACTTGTAGAGCTATAACCTACGTCTAGTTTAAATGTTTGCTCGTATTCCATTTACACACTGTATTCACTCTAATGTTGAGTGAATGTATCAAGCGATAAACATGCAATTAGTCTATATCGATGCTTCGAGAGTTGGGTCCCCGAACCGGTAGTAACTAATCTATATCTACAGGACATGCTGAAGAGTCTTATTCAGGAACGCATGCTTCGAAGGTACAAAACCGTCCGATAAGGTCTAATCTATAGTCTACCTAAAAGAGTTTTTAGTATTTTTAAGCATACCATTACATGATAGGGAATCATTGGATCAGACTGAACATCAAACGGGTTAACATTATTTTGCTGCGTTGTCGAAGGATTTCGACTCGTTTACACCACGTCGACAGATCGATAGCCATTGGTGCCTGAAGACCCTTGTCAAGATGCCCTATGCTAACGAGCGTTTCTATTCGTTTCGTTTTTAAATCAATCGCGTCACTGGTAGATGAAGTGATACGAAAAGTCACGTGATCTACCAGTGACGCGATTGGATTGGAACGAAACGAATAGAAACGCTAGTTAGCGTAATGCATCTTGGCTGGGCCTTCTGGTTCGAGGCTAAATAAAATATAACATTTTAATCGATTTTCGACTAATAGTGTTGGGAGTAAAAATGGCGGGTTTCTCGGATGGCTTACGTAGGTACGGACTACTCGGTGTAAACCACGCTTCGTGGCACATTTATTTGGCAAGTCAAAGTCGTTAGCTTAAGGCAGATAAATCAACCTTTAATAATTTATACCAATATACATCAAAATGTAAATCGATGTAAACGAGCCGCGATTAGATGCATACATACCTCGTCGCACATTTGGCTTTAACTCTTCACTAACATTACAAACAGAAGTAAACGAATCAATAATGACCGTATGTGAGAGAAGATAGTATCTCTCTAGGGTATGTCTAGTATGGTATGCATACCTAGATGCGGGCGCGGGGCGCGGAGGTAGGGCGCGCGCTGCGAGAGCGGCGTGTGCAGCGCGGCCGGCGCGTGCGCCGTCATGCCGTGCGGGGAGTGCGCGCCGTGCGCGTAGCCCGTGCCGCCGCCCGAGCCCTGCCACACATCGAAACATTGCTTATTGCATTATGCATTAACCAAACGTAAATGTTTAACCGAACACTTGCATTCAGCAAATAAAGTAACAACAGAGAACGAAAAATTTATGAAAATAATACGCATAAGGTGTAATTAAAAAAGGAAACAAAATACTACAGATACTTACACTAAGCTGCCGACTCAACATCGGGTTTTGCTGCGTCGATGTTATTTTATTTGTACCATAATTTGATCCCATTTGATCTGAAATGATATCAAAGCTAAGTAAGTAACAGCATCAAAAGATACCGAAAATTCACCAGATTTATATCGTTTTCCACTACCTCACATTTATTACTAGGATAGGAATAATGACAAATTACACTCTTTCTAGTTGTCTGTATTCGTATGTATAAAGAAAACTAGAAAGAGAATTGCTGTATGTTACAAACAATAACAATGTCAACACTAGTGGCGTCAAGAGCGTCGCCAGGCGGGGGGGATTTTGCTACCCTTCTACTAGCCCCCCTTGATCAGCGGCTAGCGACGCCCTTGAGCGGCGTAGAAGAATTTCTGTATACTCGTTACAAAGGATCCCGTAACAGATTTATGGGATGATAGCGCGAATTTTAATTTTTGGACCCCCCCTCGTAGTTCATGAGTTCTGCTACAAATAGATTGAATGAAATAGGCTATTTGACAACATTGAAAATATACTACAAATTGTGGTCATCCTATCTGATACTAGCGTAAAATAACGTATTTCACTTTATTTCACATTAAATTATGTCTATTTTTTTGGAAATTACACGAAATAATAAGGATTTTTTTTTGAAATTTAATCTGTGGCAAAAACGCTATGTGATGTTAGAAATACTTTATAATCTGTGATGTGAAGTCACATGCAAGTAAACAAAACAAACCCCAAATTCACTTCATATGCTAAGCTGTCAAATGAACTTGTTTGTTTACTTGCGTGTGACGTCACACTAGTCCGCCATAGATAGAAACAACGTTTTTCGCGTTGTTTTGAAAAGGGTCTAGCAGGCTAAGCGAACTAGAAGTGCCCCCAACGACGGATTTGGTCATTCTTTCAGGTGGTGTACTGGCAAGTCCTAAGAACACTCTATGCTTAATACCAGACCTCGATCTTCTTTTGTTTTCGTGTTATTCAGGATAATGTAAAATCATCAGCGTCTCATTGAAAGTGGCATATTTTGTAAACTGTTCAAGTTAGATTAACCAAACAAAATAATATTTGACAATAATAAAATAGGCTACAAAATACATATTTTTAACCCGCATCATTTCCTTATACTTCTTTATGTAAAAAAACATTTTATTTTTCTACAATTTTTTTTTTTATTTCTCGCGGATGTACACCTCCAGAAAAAATATGCATGGATAGCCACTAGTACCCGCTACATACACATATAAAAATATTTGCGTAAATCTTCGTGCGTCATGTAAAAAAAAACATTATCGAATAAGTAGTTACGAGCATATGTAAACAAAGTACTGGTGCAGGGTGTAGATATGTTAGTATGTAGGTATATAAACTTTTCTAATAAACCTATTTATAATGAATCGACGATGACATGTCAACATTGGGTAGATTCATTCAAAATTAATAATATTAGCGGCTCTCTCTATTGACATAAATGTTTTTTTTTACATGACGCACGAAGATTTACGCAAATATTTTTATATGTGTATGTAGCGGGTACTAGTGGCTATCCATGCATATTTTTTCTGGAGGTGTACATCCGCGAGAAATAAAAAAAAAAATTTGTAGAAAAATAAAATGTTTTTTTACATAAAGAAGTATAAGGAAATGATGCGGGTTAAAAATATGTATTTTGTAGCCTATTTTATTATTGTCAAATATTATTTTGTTTGGTTAATCTAACTTGAACAGTTTACAAAATATGCCACTTTCAATGAGACGCTGATGATTTTACATTATCCTGAATAACTCGAAAACAAAAGAAGATCGAGGTCTGATATTAAGCATAGTGTTCTTAGGACTTGCCAGTACACCACCTGAAAGAATGACCAAATCCGTCGTTGGGGGCACTTCTAGTTCGCTTAGCCTGCTAGACCCTTTAAACTTTAACTTACATTTTTATTGATAATACAGTAGAATCTCAAGGAAATATCAATGTAGTGTGCTTGTTATGTGATAAAGAATCATTTAATAACGTTTTCTAAAATTAGTCAAATAGCCTATTGTAACAAGATACCGTGAGCCATTATTATACAGCTGATACTTTTAAGCAGCTACGCTTTAAGTGATCGTTGTAATTTTGATCCATATGTATTTTATTTTAGTACACGCACAGACTTGTTTTACTAATTCCTTATCAAAGATTTGATATGAATGGATTGTCAGTGTCGGCCCGGAGGTACTAACTGGTCGGGTGCATGTAGTGGTGGTAGTCCGGCGCGCGCTGCAGCGCCACGTTGGGCGCCGTGCCCGACACCAGTGCGCTGATCGTCGAGCCCAGATCCGGCTGCGCCTGCTCCGCCGCCTGCGACCACAGCCAGATACATTTCCGTTTCATAGTAACGACTATTATCGTACAAATAAATAGAAACTACTATTACTATTGAAATAGACGCTAGCTAAAGCGACGGTCTCTTCAAGACATTCCTCTAGGTCTAGGTAATCCACGGAATAGAAAAAACAGTGAAAGTGCAATGACTCAATGAGCCTCGCTTAGTATCAGATCTGTTGTCGCCAATACCGGCCAATACTCACACTATCATAAAACAACACGCCACCATGAAAAATGTTTTTGGTGCGGCTATCGTTTTTACATTCCAAAATAGCACAATAAGGCATGCTTCTGGATATATTTCCTATTTAGAAATAGTATTCGCACAACTTTCACGCACCAAGCGATCGCGGAAACTAAAGTAGGTTGCGCCGGAACTCCGCATAACCATGCCACAGTGTCACGCCCATATAACACTTCTATTGTTTTTTCTGTTCTGTGAGGTAATCGAACAGAGTTTCGGTACTAAATAGCCATATAATAATTCGTACATGCCGTGTGAGGAGGACACTTTCATATCGAGCCCTGTCGTTACTGCTCGAAATATAAGAAATCCGTGACGCATCGTCTGTCAGGCCGGGGAAGGCCGCACTCACCTCGCGCGACACGAGCATCTGCTGGTTGCGCTGCAGCCCCAGGAGGCGCTCGCGCTCCTGCACGGCGACGCGCGCGCGCGCCGCGTCCACGCCGGCCCCGCCCGTGCTGTACAGGGCTCCGGTTCCGCCACCCATATTCATAGAGCCCTGTTCAAGTTACTCACTTTTAAGCACCAGTTGCTAAAGACTACAAATTAAAGCACTGAGCCTCTATTCTGGGCGGTAAAGTCTTTGACCTGTTATCGTATTGTCAACGTTTTGTTAGCTTTTATTTACTGCGGCGGTTGAGTTAAAAACGGCGTATAATAGAGGCCCTGCCTGATATCTGGCATTTGTTACAAATCCAGCCCACATACATATTTTTTTGGAAATCATTCATTTTCTGCTAAATGTTGTGTAGTAAGAAATTGAGTGTAATTTTAATTAATTCAAATATGCGTTTATCTACTTTTTTTTTTTAAACAAAAACGACCACGTGCTAATTTATCCCAAAAAATGGTTAAGATTATTCCTTACCAAATTGTGTGCGGAATACACAGGCGGAGGGCCGGGACCGGGACCGGGACCGGGACTTGTCGAAGCTGGGCTTTTGCCAGTGGCCGCTTCGTACTGCATCAGACTCTGTCTTATCGCATTTATCATAGCATTCTCTTTCATGTTCTGTAATACAAAATTTACGATTTTTTTATAACAGCAGTGTTTAATTTAATAGTTTCGAGCATCGAAACTATTGCGTCGAGAGCGCGAGCGATTTCTGCTGGGTAGTGCTAACGTAGGGTGCTGACCGTAAAATCCGTCTTGAGCTGGCAGGTCTCGAGATCCATCATCACTGAGTCGGGCGCGCTGCGGTCGTCCGGCATGCTCTCGATCACCTCGTCCAGGATGTCAGAAAGGCTCGGTACCTCGCCGTCGCCCGTCGCACCCTGCGCGTTTTGCGCGCTCTGAGCACGAGTGCTGTTTCTGTAAAAGAAAAAAACATTTCAATTATTTCCGAGGAGTTTTAAAAAAGGTGCGCTGGCGACGTTTGTATTGCCTCATTTAAAAACACCTCAGACGCAAAGGAAGGAGTACGATTGTACAGAGATTTTTATTTAATTTTACGTTAATAACGTGCGGCGTTACTGGGCTTTCGTAAGAGGTTAGTTAAGCCTGCCAATAGCCTGGCATCAAAGGTTAGGAAGGCGAGTATGCGAGGCTGAGGTACTGACGGCGGGGAGCTGTAGAGCAGGTGCGGCGCGGGCAGCGCGTAGTGCAGCGGCTCGGGCGGCGCGGGCGGCGGGTAGGCGCCGCGCGCGCCGCCCGTCAGCATCAGCTGCAGGTGGCTCTGCGCCTGCAGCGCCGGCCCGCCCGCGCCGCTGTTGCCGTTCACGCTGCTCGCTCGGCTGCTGCGAGTGACAACATTTATTTTAATCTCTATCTACATTTTAATAACTAGGTGAACTTGCCGTCCCCGGACAAGTCTAAATGGAGGGAAGCAATTTTTCTCATTGAAAGTATGGTTACAGATTTTCGGTGATTATTCCTCCGTGGTATGTCTGATTTACAATTATTATTTTTCTAATCCATCTATGGCTAGATGTCGTTTACGGGCTCGATTTGATGCTAAATATGACCGTAATGGGAACGTGTCAGACAAAAAAGTATTATTTGTAGACTATGTCCACTAGACCGTTCCGTCACCGACCAACATTTTAATAATAATTACCTTTCAGGCCTGATACGTTCATAGTACGGTCATGGTTGGTACGATGTAATTGGAAGACCCCTTAAATCTCTGAATCGACTATAATCTATGCCATTTGAAAATGGTAAAGACATAAACACAACCAAACAAACTAATTTACCGTCATTACTCAATAAACACGTGCTTTAAAAGATCAAGTGAGGTCTTAACAATGATTTATACACTTGATCTTAACTTTCACATTAAGTTTAACGTTAAATAACTATTAATTATACGTTATTTTAAATAATAACACGCTTGATGAATATTTGACGTCATGTGTCAAACAGTGATAATTTGTTTACATCTTTTGCAATTTCAATTGATACACCGACCGACCGATGTCGAGACAACCCCGACAGTTCGGATCGAGAGAATACGATAGGAATACGACATTCAATTAACTAGAAAATATAAATTTCCAGACACGTCAAAGTGACGTAATGCGAATGAAAGTATTTGTTTTATAACTGACTGCGCGGCGAGCATGTTGGTGACGGCGGAGAGATGGCGCGGCGGGTGCGGCGGGTGCGGCGGCGCGGCGCGCGGGCGCGCGGCGGGCGGGTACGCGCGCAGGCTGGGGTTGGGCAGCGGCAGCGGCGTGGTGGGCGACGTCTGCTGCCGCGCCAGCAGGGACACCAGGATCTGGTTCTTGGCGCACAGCGGGCTCATGCCGGCGCCGCTGCTGGCGGGGCTCGCCGCCGACGAGCACGTCGGCGTCGCCGGCCCGGCCGCGCTCGAGCTCACCTGCTGGAATCAAACGTCTTTCGTTCAAATATCTTGACGCTCGAATGTTTGCGACATGTTTTAATAGTTATTTTCTCCCACATAATCGGAAATGTTAACCTTACTGTTGTAAAATTAGCCCAAGAAGTTCTGAGTTCCAGGTCCAGGAAAAATAAATAAAAAGTAAAGTTATTATTTACCAACGGCAGCGGCCAGGAAAAAGATTCGACACGAGAAAGAAAGAAGATTCTCGAAGATGTTAAGATGATAACTCGTACTGTTTTAAAGATATTCAATTATTAACTTTAATCAATTAATCACGTTAAATTAGTGTAAAAGGCATTATATTATATATTCCCGACACCACACGACTGATAACGAAAACCGACATTTAAATCACGAAAAACTACGTCCAATCAGCAATCTTCAATCTCAAACACAGTCTTCATTGGTCGTTGTTACGGTAAGGTATAAACTACAGCCTCTATTGGTTACTGAACTCTTCTTTATTGGTCGTTACAAAAGGCTACTATGGTCACGTTTCAATAAATATAACTATGTCACAGAATTGTCGTGGTAATTTCTATGGTTAATAATGACATATTTGACACTAATTAAAACTTTTTTTTTCGTCAGTTTTATAGTGTCCCACCCCAGCCTCCCCCATTAAAGGTCTAATTTCATTACCAGAAACATACATACTTAACATCTTCTTACAAAAAAAACTGTTTGAAACCAAACCCCTCAAAAACCCAATCCTGTGCATTCCACCTACGAAACCGGGACGCTAATAGGCAGCTTAACGTTACCTGGAACGGCGCTGCCATCGAACACTGCCCTTGCCCGAAGTACCTGGGAGTTACCCTCGACAGAACGCTATCTTTCAAGACTCACTGCGTTAAGACAAAACAGAAAGTTAACTCGCGCAACAGTTTGCTACGGAGACTCACCTCAACATACTGGGGCGCTACTGCGCACACTCTCCGAACCACTGGCCTAGCGCTTTGCTACTCGGCGGGCGAATACGCATGCCCGGTGTGGCACCGCTCCGCCCACGCAGGGCAAGTGACCTCTGCACTCAACGACACCTGCCGCATTATCACTGGATGTCTCAAACCCACTCCGCTTAACAAACTGTACCCCTTAGCGGGAATTGCCCCCCCAGAGTCCCGCAGAGAGGTGATGTGCAGCGTCGAAAAACAGAAACAGGAAGAAGACTCCAGACACTCCCTCCATGGATGTGAGCTACCACCGTCCCGCCTAAAAAGCCGAAGAAGCTTTATGAGGTGTACCACTGCTGCCAGGGCTCCTCCTTGGAAGAACCGGCTCGCGCACTGGCAAAACACACGTCCCCCTCCTGAGGACTATGTTCGCCCCGCCGAAATGCTTCCCGCTGGACACAAACAGCCGTGGCCTACCTGGAAAGCTTTAAACAGGCTGCGCTCCCATGTTGGCCGCTGTAGAGAAAACCTGGTGAAATGGGGTATACTAAGCAACCCAGATGCTCGGTGTGTGTGCGGGACAGCTCTCCAAACTATGGCGCATATAATGTCGTGCCCGGCGTGCCCGTACTCCTGCTCCGAGCAAGATCTCCGAGACGCGACAGACAGAGCATTGGCTGTTGCAGGTTTCTGGTCCCGCACAGTCTGATGAAAATAGGAACCATCGACACGAGAAGAAGAAGATTACCAGAAACATGTAGCACGACATGTTTCCGCTAATGAAATGACAATAAATCATCGATAGTCGATAAAACACATTTGTCAATCCCTCTTGACGTTTGATTTTAGCTATGAAAATTCCGCTCCTTGCTCATAAGGCCCTTTTAGAATGAAAAAATATAGATACAACATTTAATTATTTAATTCTAAAACGAAAAAAACGTTTTATACAAAGATTTAAAAATCCAACCTACCACTATGTTTCTTTAGATGTACCTAGTAATATGCCGAAGATAACGGAAATAAAAATAAAACACGTTGTATATTTCTTATTTCTCCAATTTCACATTTATATAATTGGTTAAGACGAATCTAACCACGCATAATTTATTAAAATCGGTTTAGCCGTTTAGTAGTTACGAGGGGACATAAGAGTCGGACATATATACACGTCAAACATCCCTCATTCCTCTTTTGGGCGTTGCCACACTCGGGTGAAAAGTTCATTTTCAAACAGCGTTTTCAGCGTATTTAAAGCGTAAAAAGCATATCAAATAGTTTGTGGCTTTTTTTTTAAAGAAATTGCGTTTATTAACAAAATGATGAAATTGAGGAAATAACTTAAACGCGTAATAATTGTTATAATTTAAACCATATTTTATTAGTATATTTTTATAGTGCCGTGTGGTTGCCGGCTTACAATAGTGCCACTCCATGCCTTCCTGCGGAAGTCGTAAGAGAAGACTAAGGTATTAAAGGTAACGCCTAACAATACTACAAGTATTGTTAGGCGATGGGCTTGCAACCTGTCACTAATATACACTGGTAAACATCTTGGCCTGTATGTTCAAAATGTGGTGACGACGCGCTGGCCAAGTTGGTAGTGACCCTGCCTACGAAACTAGCGGTCCTGGGTTCAAATCCCGGTAAGTGCAGATGTTTGTGTGATGAGCGCGAATATTTGTTGCTGAGTCATGGATGTTTTCTATGTATTTAAGTATATATTCCTCTATATAAGTATTTACATCGTTGTCTAGTACCCATAGCACAAGCCTAGAGCTTAGTTTGGGACTAGGGCAATTGGTGTGACATTGTCCCCTGATATTTATTATTTATTATTCCGTATATTTATTTTATATCTGTACAATTAGGTTTTTTACAGTGAATATTCAATTATAAAAGTAAAATAACAATACTAATATAAAAAATAAACATTATAAAAAACCTAACCTACGAATGCCGCCGGCAGCGGGGCAGGGTTATTTATTATTATTATTAAGTTGTTAGAGTTGTTGGTAATTCTGTAGCTCTGCCTACTCCACTCTGGAATGAAGGCGTGACGGTATGTGTATGTGTGTATATTTTATTCAAATTGAATTTATTACGTTCAAATGTTTGATTTTATTTAATGCTTTATTTCAGTGTCATACTAAAATAATTCTGTTTTATTTTTTTCAAGAAAATGTTGGGACTGTGTTTAATATTATAAAAAACTGTGTTCAATATTCTCGCATTGTTGGAGAAAAGCACTATACAAGGGGCGGTTGCTGGACTCGTATATAGCGCGACCTCGACTACGTCTCAGCCACGCTAACTCTACTCGTCCCGCAACAGTCATTTTCCCGGTCTCTGTAGTAATGTAATATTATGTGACTGGTGCATAATGGGGGGCATTAATATACGAGTGCGGTTTTATGAAACGAGCATTTCGGCTCGATAAGATCACACGCGTGTTTTATTGCCTACTTATGTGTACAGTCGCATACATAACTTTATCTACATGCATATCATAAGTTAACTACAATATGTGAGAAACCTGTATCTACAGTTGCCCTGTATCTTAATCTACCTGTATCTTAATGTTCATCGATACATTAAAGTGAACATTAAGATGCAACTACATCGATAACCGATACTTTAATGACATATTATACTTCAATGTTAACATTAAAGTACAACCATAGATACAGTTTTCTTAATATAGGCCATTTGCTTATCCTTTCTGAACATATTATGGGGAAGTCATGATATGGATGTAGATAAAAAGGTTTTATCTCTTGTTTGATAGATAACCGACGGTAAGGCGACCGGTCGAATATGTTAACTGTAACTTTAAAGGTCACACGCGAAGGGTGGTTTCGCGGGGCTCGCCGAAGTATGGTAATAACGCGTGACGCGTTCGAGCGGCTTTACGAGCTTACCTGCTGAATTTCAGGAGTCGTTCGTTTAGCATTGTTAGAAGAGCAGCCCTTGGATTCTTCAAATTTACGCTTGTTCGCTTGTTGTTGTTGTGAGTAGTAGTGATCGCGTTCTGATTCCTGCGCGCGCCCGTTGTTCGACGGGCCGTTGGCCAACAACTGGGTCAGCAACGCGCTCTGTTGCGACGGTCGAGGACCGCTCTCTTGACAATTTCTTCTAATGTCCTCGACGTCTTCATCAGAATTGTTATGCAATATCTGAATAGAAACAACCAAAATATCCATATTAACAATTACTATCGATCAGTATAAATACTCGTATAGTTCATTGCTAAACACTAATAATTACAGTGACCCACAATAATAGCTTACCAACATAATACTCAAAAGAAAAATGGACGGACGGCTTAGTCTCAGCAATAGGGTCCCGTATTTACCCTTTGGTTTATCACCTAATACATATATTGTTCATACCACTGAAATTGGAACCATGGTAATAACTAGAGTTCGGAGTTTTAAGAGCACGGTAAGATGATTGGAGATGTGGAGTCGACATTAACAATTACATTCAACTCTTACTCATACTTAACTTATTCGTTTATTTAATTGCACATTTTATTTTTTATTATAAATTAAGATTATAGCTTTCACTTTTAATATTCGTTACATTACTAAATAATATGTACAAGTTTGTTTTTTATAATCGTAATCTTTCATTACTTAGCAGCTTTACTCACGGGCTCAGGGCGAATATAAAAGTATTTGGAAAATAGTAAACAAATGAGTATGAGCATGAGTAAGAATTGAATTTTTCATCACACTTGCTCGTAAATGGTGTTATTCCATGCCTGTATACAGAAGGACAATGGCCTAAATTGTTCCCGCGGGAATTATGGCGAGTTTGTCATCCCTAGGGAGTAATGACTTTCTTTTTAAAATTTGCAACTCTTTCGTACATCATTTCTGACTAAGGAGGTTTAATTTTCAGCCAAAAATTAAATCGGTTTCTAATTTCATCTTTAAAAATTAGCTATAGACTAACTTACATTACAAAAAACCTATACGCTTCATTAAACTTCATTATTTTTATACCTATTTCAAGTTTATATCAACATTTATCATTAATTTTAGTAATTATACATTTTTATCAAATTGGCTAAATCTGGCTCGAATCCAGGTCGAAACTAAACGCAGTTATTATCTGTGGTAGAGGTCACAAAAAAAATATCGTTTCCATTTACGTTCCCGTTCGTCAAAAGTTATTTCTTTATATTTTGCAGAGTTAAAGTGTTTTTCCTCGCAAATGTGATGAAAACCATTGTGTGTATCACAGGCAGTAAGGGGATTACTAACTCGAGTCATTAAAAGCCCTCCGCCTTCGGCGTCGGGCTTTAGCACTCTCGTTAGTAATTCCCTTCATACTACCCTTGATGCACAATGTACTATGAATGTTCATGTCGATTCTACAGTTCCCTTCATCTTACCGTGATATGAAAACGAACCCTAGTAATAACAATGCTACAATAATTATAAAAGAACTGTTATTACTATGGCAACGCTCATTACAGAACTGTTTCAATTACGTTGGCCATAGGTGGCGTTCACGATATCAATATTAATACGCGAGTAGAAAAAAGTATATATTTAGCTTACCCTTGATAAAATGTCAGAACTATTGTGATGAACGTGTTGTACAGAATGCATCGAAGTGGGTGGAAGAGGATGCGACTGGTGCGAGCCGTGGGGGTTGTGAGAATTGTGCGACGGATGCGGTGGCGGCGGCCGCGTGTGCCCCGGCGCCGTATGCAGCGGGGACAGCGCCGCCGCCGGCGTGTGCGGCGTATGGGGAGTGTGCGGCGTGTGCGGCGTATGCGGCGTATGCGGCGTGTGAGGCGCCGAGGTCTCGCTGCTCGTCGCCTCCTCGTCTTCCTGCTTCAGCAGAACCTTCAGCAGACGGTTGTTGGAATTGTTCGCCGGGTCGGCGGCCGTCGACGGCTTCGTGAGGAGAGAGCGTAGGCGCTCGTCGGCATGCGCGGGCGGCTGGGGGTCGCCCGGCGTGGCGGGCGTGCGCGGTGTGGGCGGCCCGTCCGAGCAGGTGTCCTTGGTGTCCTTAGACTCGTCACCGGACATGTCACCAGACATGGAGAAGCCGGCGGCCCAGGGGTCGAGGTCGAAGTCGTTGAGCGACAGGTCAGGGCTCATGGCGGCGCGGAAAGCGGCGTCGCCGTTGGACAGCGCGGGCAACAGAGGCGCGCGCGGTGCGGGCGCTCCCTGCTCGTCTTCATCCAGCACGATGTGCGTGGACATGATGAAGTCGTGCTCGCCCGAGGTGGCCTCGGCACAGAACAGGCGCGTCTGCGCGAGCACGCGCACCGGCTTGTCCACCAGCCGTAGTCGGAACGGCTCGCTGACGGTGGGCGGCGCAGGGAATGGCTGCGCGCTTTTTAGGTGCGCGGCAATGCGGACGCGGTCACCGCTCTCTACCAGTTCCAAATAGCGAGCACCCGCTAGATTCTCCAATCCGCTACAATCGCAAGCTGGAAGGTATTCAATCATTGCATTAGTATTTCAAAACTACTTTCTTAGGAATTTAATTGACATCATTGCTGGCTGCAGTACGAATGCGTCGGATCTACAAGCCATAGAACAGTTCAGTAAGAATTGCTCAAGAAGGTGCAAAGTAGGTGTTTCTCCCTATTCATTTTTATAATCATTCCTTTTAAGCCTGGAGGTCACCAATTTTTTTGGTGTAGCATTGTAATTTTTTTATACTCATAGTATGGTATAAGGCAGTTCACTTACACAAAATATTAAAATTGCAATCCAATCTGAACACGATTTGGTCAGTACGCGTAGCGGGCGCGGGCGGGCCGGGATCGAGCGGCAGGGGCGTAGGGATCAGTGCGGCCGACGCGTCCTCGCAGCGCCGGATGACGCACATGACGGAGCCGGCCTGCTCCGCCGGCGAGCCGCGCACCGGCGCCGCGTGGATCACTGCCTCCACGTATCTGCATCAAAACACGTACTCAAACATCACGTCTCGCACTCTCCTTGGCGTGCTGAGAAGCGACACGTTGTTATATTGGGGAAAACAGAAGCGCTCGACTTACCGTGCAATACGTTGATCGACCAAATTCAAATGTATTATTTGTTTATTCTATGACGTCGAACTAATTATTATGACTCATGACCATGATAGAAAAAAGAGAACACCTCCTAAGGCCCAACGAAAAATTCAGCATGTAGTCACTACGGACCGTAGTCCTACCAGCAGAACCTACTCTATTCTTTTATACTCATTCAGACCCTAGTACTTAGAAGACAAAATGGCGGGTTTTCTATTAAGTTCTACTGGTAGGACCGTGGTACGCTATTGGCGGGTTGTCTATTAAGTCCTACTGGTAGGACCGTGGTACACTATGAATACACCACTGTCGAAGGAGCTGGGCCTGAATGACAAAGGTTAATAAGTACTATGGGTAGGACTTTGGGCCTTAGGAGGGTACCCAAAACTTAATGATCAAATCTAAGTCGATGTTTTATTGTTCCCAATAAAATTATAATTGCCAAAAACTGTAATATGAAATACAGTTACCAACTAAGGGCCGACGCGTCGAGGGATGCGCGAGCCTAGGCGCAGATTCGCGTAAATATTTTTATATTTTGTGTCAACTGCGCTACGCCTCGTCAGGTGTTTGCGACGGCCTTTATGGCATTAATTACAAAAAAAACCGGCCAAGTGCGAGTCGGACTCGCGCACGTAGGGTTCCGTACCACTATACATCTAAATAAATATTTTTCTTTATTCTTTATTATATTGGAGTTGATTGAATGAAAGGTAAAATGCGGTTTACGATTTATAACGTATTAAAAAAAAACTAATTATTAGATCTCGTTCAAACCAATTTTCGGTGGAAGTTTGCATGGTAATGTACATCATATATTATTTTTACATTTATCATTCCCTTATTTTAGAAGTTACGGGGGGGGACACACATTTTTCCACTTTGGAAGCGTCTCTCGCCCAAACTATTCAGTTTAGAAAAAAATTATATTTTGAAACCTCAATATCATTTTTGAAGACCTATCCATAGATACCCCACACGTTTGGGTTTAATGAAAAAAATAAAATTGATTTTCAGTTAAGTATGGGGAACCCCAAAAATTTATTGTTTTTTTCTATTTTTGTATGAAAATCTTAATGCGGTTCACCGAATACATCTACTTACAAAGTTTCCATCGTTTAGCTCTTATAGTTACGGAATAAAGTGGCTGTGACATACGGACGGACAGACGGACGGACAGACATGACGAATCTATAAGGGTTCCGTTTTTTGCCATTTGGCTACGGAACCCTAAAAACGTCCTGTGTAAGTCACGCCAATAATATGAGGACTCAAGAATAGCTAAATACTGCATAATATCCTCGGCGCATGTTTTATCGAAGCACTTTAATCAAAAAGAAAACAAATATTGTTTCAACTAATTCAACGATCAGAACGAACTAATAGAAGGTAGTCATTGTTTAAAATGATTGCAAACGGTTGCGCAAGAGCTTTGAAAAGCGTAGCTTAGTCGACACAACCACTCTTGTCACGCATTGCGAAAATTGCGATAAAACTAGTAACCGTAGCTAAAGAATAATCGGCGTCGGAGGTATTTCAAGAAATAAATAAATTACACATTCCACCGATTATTCAATTTGTTCAGTACTTTAGATATAAAGGACAAGAATAATCACCACTTCAGCGGAAATATCCACGGCTGGACCTACGTCCAGCAGAGTAATCAATCCATAACAAATCAATTTAATCAACAAATAACTGAAATAACCAATAAAAATTAAGAACAATAAATTGTTCATTTAACTAACTTTATTAAAAACATCGGTAATTTATTTTTACCGCTGCAACCAATACTTAGGGATTCTCGACAATACTACAGCGTAATCGACCTCTTATCGCTCAACCTACAGAACTGTCTATATCAGAATGGAATTGCAAAATGATTGATAGTATCGTATACCTAATCAACTATACAACAAGCCTTGAAATTAAATAAAAAGTAATAATAAATAAATACCTCGTGTGATGAAAGCGTGTGGGCAAATTCCTAATTATTTATATGTTTTAACTTATTAATAAAATTGTATTCCCCAATAAAAAAGGGCCACTTACTCTTTTGTGTCGTCAGTCCCATTAGAATGTTCGATAGCGAGTCGAGCTTGAATTGCTTGAAATTTGTCAGCGTCTCCTGCAGCCCAGCCGAAATTTTGTATGTTCCTCAACAAGGGTCTTATTTTCGCATGATCTCTTACATGCAACAGTGAGAAAATCGACTTTTGGTACAAGTCTGTTCTGTCCAGCAGAATGAAATCTTTAATATTTTCGGTAATGCAGACGATTTCGCCTTTTGAATTAATTTCTAATAAAACCCAACCGAGAGTGCTCGTGTAGTGTTTCAGAGCCTGAAATTAGAACGAACTTTGATTGTAAAGAATTCAAAGAGTAAAACTCTTGGAGAATTGATTGGTACCAAGTGGATAGTATGTTATGGGGTGGCGGGGTACCTACCTCGATAAGCGTTGTAGTCTCGGAGTAATACAGCGCGGGCGACGGTTGCGTAGAGCTAACCTCGCCGGCCTGTACGGGGCTCCGGAGAGCGCGCTGCGGGCACTCTCTCGGGCACTCGCGACGCCGCTGGAGCACCTCCTGGATCTGGCGCGTGGCCTCGCGGACGATGCCGTTCTTATCCGGCTGCTTCACCTCGGCCAAACACGTACCGAGAAGCTCCTCCAACTGATTTATGGTTTCGTTTTCGAGTTCCCGCCGCCGTTTCTCGTTGTTACACTTGTTTCTGGAAAATATAATATATTTTGTATTTAAAGTAAAGGACAAATATGCTTACAATCCATGAGATAGACAATTCTTGAACGGAGTTTTTAAAACAGTAGATAATAATGTTTTTTTTATAGATCGTTTTAGAAATCTCAGTCTTGTCTTGTCTTGTCTCAGTCTCTCCAGCTCTTAGTTGGTCGGGGACGTAAAGAATTGCAATCCACTTTTCATGTACATCACTGTAAAGCATAGGGTCTAATGCTTGATAAACAGTTTTAGGCCACATAACCTCGATTTACACACGTGTCACCTAATTATTTGGTTTTCTTTTCGTATTCAATGATTTCAAAACTCAGATTTGTGCTTCAATATAGCAATATTTATATTGACGCTATTTTACGAAAGCGACGGTCAAATAAAAACTACTTGCTTCTTCAAGGGACATTTTAGTGTGAGCTACGCCTCACTAACACTCTCCAATGTGTTCCTTCATCATAAGATGAACCTTACCGTAGTTACTAGACACAATAAACCTGATATCCCACCACACGAAAGTGTGTTATTTAAACCGAGCATTACAATAACTGGCATGCAGCTTACAACAAATCGAATAAAAAACAAGTACATATCAGACAGCATACCATGGTAAAAAAAATAACATGACACGTTAATAGATAGCCAAAACGAGTAGCAACTGTATACAGGTTGATTATACAATGGTTAGCAATTACATGATAAAGTGCATATCTATAAGAATTAAACAAACTAAAAACTCAATAAGTAGGGTACATAATTATGAAATGCTATCGTACGCTATGTTAAACCCAGTGAAAACCTTTGCGCGACTTGAAGTTTATACAAAACCGAAAGTATTCCTGAGCTGCCTGTAACCAATTGCTCTTATTGTCAGCGTGACACAATTAAACACCATACTGATAGCCAACCAGCACCCCCTGGATTACGAGTAATCACCTACATTTTACGCCCATGGGAGAGGCTGCCCTGTTAAAAACGGTGGCATCCAAGACGAAATCTTTGATCACCCTGATCGTACCCCGATAGGTATGGGCGCCCACAGGATTACTTTTAGGGAGGTGCATTATACATTTTCTATGTTTTCTTACCCGATATGGGGGCGCAAGTGCACGGCAGGGTGCTGCCGGCCCCCATTCCGATGGAAAGTTGACGGGATGCTGTACGTCGACGTTTAAACATCTAACGAGCTGTCTACAGCTTGGTGTAAGGAACTTGTACAATAAGGCTACACTCAAGTCTTTGATAGTAGATAAAACAGACAGATTCGTCACCTCCTATGGACGACCAACGAACATGTAATTAACTACCCTCATTATATTGACGCTATATGTATATAATATATGAATAAATGAATGACATACAAGACAAATTGGACGACGTACCGCAGTATTAAGGGCGAAATAGACTAACAATAAAAATGCAGAAGTTCATCCCTGTCTTACTTTAACTTTAATTCTAGAGCAAGACGCACAATTTAGCAGTCTTTTTTTGTTTAAAGTTAGAGTAACACAACAGTCAACTTCTTCAATTTTTATTGCTAGTCTAAACCTCGGCCCACTTCTAGCAATAGGATAAGACAAGTTACCCTACTAAATACTTAATATAATCGAATTGTAGTCAATATACGAGGTGCGGTCCAATAGTTTCTGGCTGGAGAAATATGGCGCGTTCAAAATAAAAAATAAAACGTGTCATTATGATTATCCTGTTATTCTGTTTGTTCTTGAACAGTTTTGGGGTTCCTGAGGTTGTTCCAAACGCCGTAAAATTAAAACCACGTGATATCACGGCGTTTGGAACAATAGAAAATCTGAAAATTTTCAAAATGTTTATGTTGATATATCGTTTCGTGATCAAGCTCCCGACAAAGGAAGGGGTCAACCCGACCGATATTTAAAAGCAGGTTAGATTCTGTGTACGGGGATACCACTCCGTCATTTTCCACCATTAAAAAATGGAGTAAGCAGTTTAATTTAGGGCGGGAGTATATTGACAACGAACCTCGCTCCGGAAAAATAAATTAAAGTTTTGTAAATATACAGGTTGTTCCAAAAACCGACGTCCACCCGCCTAGGAATTATAGGGCAGCTTAAAAGCTATTGATTTAATCCCTTTGTATGTTCAGCGAATTTTACTAGTTTCGGAGATATTGATCATTTAAATCTTATGTCCATGTCACAAAAAAACATCAATTTCATGTTTTATTTCATAAGTTTTTCAGTTGTATACATAATTATAATTATTCATTACAAATCAGCAAAGTTTTTTTTAGTTATTTGCCCGTTCTTTTTTTATAAATAATAACGTAATCACATTAAGATATTTTTCCATACATAGTGAAAACCAAACACTGGGATACCTACCTAATATGGAAAAACAAACTTTGTCATTAATTTAAAAAAATATGCAAATAGTTCAAAAACTTTACTGATTTGAAATGAATAATTCTAATTATGTAAGATACCACTGAAAAACAAATGAAAAAAAAACATGAAATTAATGATTTTTCGATACATGGACATAAGGGATAATCACAAAAGTTAAGATTAAAATGGTCTATATCTCCGAAAGCAGTAAAAATAACTACTGTCGTAATTTTTGCGGGTGGAAGGACCTTGTGCGGGGTCCGTCCGGATCGCTACCACCATCTTATCCATTAACCTACCGCCAAACAGCAGTGTTCGCATTGTTGTGTTCCGGTTTGGGGATAAGACAGCCGGTGTAACGACTAGCATAGAGGCATTCCATCTTAGTCCTCAGGGTTGGCAGCGCATTTGCAGTCTTGTGAATGCGAATGTCTATGGGTCACAGTTTCCACTTACCATCAGGTGGCCTGTGTGCTCGTCAGCCTTCCCTACGCCATAAAAAAAATATATATACGACAGTAGGTAAATTTTCACTTCTCATGCTCGTAAAGTCCTTCTTAATGCTGTATAAAGTGTTGTCGTCATCTAGACTTATGCCCGGTTCCTATATTCAAGAAACGAATCATTTTCCTTACGCCTCGTTAAAATTTGACACATTTCGTACGTAGCAAATGTCATAACGCTACGGCCCGTAAGGAAAACGATTCGTTTCTTGAATATAGGTATGAACCGGGCATAAGACAATTAAGCCCTACAGCCAGACAGACAAGGTATTCAATAAACTTTATTTTAATATATTTACTTTAATTTATTTGCCTGCTATGTTTCATCTATCAAAACAATAAATTTTATACTATTAAAAACAAGTATTATTAACAAAAACATTACAAAACCATCGTAATGACTTGGCAGTGTTGCGTTCGACCTAAAGAAAAAATAATAATGCAGTAAATTAAAATAATAATAATAATAATTTGAATGTTCTTCGTTGGCGCTCAACATGATATCATTTGAACCAGACGTAGGTATTCAAAATGTTTAGCAAAAATTCTAAACCACTACTTTCAGTAAAAGGAGTCTTATTGAATTATTACTGTCGAAAATAAAGTACATAAAAGAATTGTAGGTTATCGACATGTTATAACACCGGCCACAAAAGGTGACTACAGAACAAAATGTGACTGTCAAGTATTTATTTTTCTTTTGTAATGTGTTTCAATGATAAAAGAACGTGCTAATATTAAACAAACGGTGCATTATAGACCGTCAGACGAAATACAATGTCGACAACGGGCTTTGTTTATTTATTTATTTTATTTGCAAACTCATTTCTATCAACAGTAGAATAAAGACAAGGATTAAGATAAATATCTGGCCCAAATATTGTGAAATATGTATATAAATCCGACTTAGTATATTAATAAGATCTGCATACATCGTTTAGGGACTTTTGATGTATACGAGGTGCGGTCCAAAAATTTCTGGCTGGAGAAATATGGCGATTTAAAAATAAAAAATAAGAATGACATTTTGATTGTCATTTATTCTGCTTATTCGTGTATAGTTTTGAGGTTTCTGTTGGCTGTGGTTTTATTTTCACGGCGTTTAGAATAATAAGAAGTCTGAAAGTTTTCGAAATGTTTAAGTTGGAATATCGTTCCGTGATCAAGTTCCTGACAAAGGAAGGGGTCAGCCCGACCGATATAAAAAAAAGGTTAGACGCTGTGTACGGGGATACCTCTCCGACATTTTCCACCATTAAAGAATGAAGTAAGCAGTTTCGTTTAGGGCGGGAGTCCATTGACGACGAACCTCGCTCCGGCCGGCCTGTGGAGGCAGTCACCATGGACTGCGTCAAATTAGTGGAAGAGGAAGTTCTGAGTGATCGAAGACTGAAGACTAAGGAAATAGCGGCAAGGACAGGGCTTTCGAAAACTTCAGTTCTTAGAATTCTCCATGAACATCTTCACATGAATAAAGTTAGTGCGAGGTGGGTGCCCAAACTTCTTGCGAGCTAGCAGCGAAGTGAGCGAAAAGCGTGCTCCCAAGAAGTTTTAGACTCGTATATAAGACATGGAGAGAGTTTTTTGGAGTCAATTGTTACGGTGGACGAAACCATGTTTTTGTACTATGATCCTCTCTCCAAAAGGGAATCGATGGAGTGGCGTCGTCCTGGTGATAATCCGCCTAGGAAGGCGAAGGTAACACAATCCACCAAAAAGACAATGGCTACGGTATTCTGGGATTGTCACGGAATACTATTGATTGACATAAAAGAAAGGAATACCACGGTAAATGGTAGCTACTATGCCACCCTTATTGAGCAGTTACGAGAGGCTATCAAGCAGAAGCGTCGTGGAAATCTTAGCAGAGGTGTTCGGCTTCTCCACGACAATGCACCCGTTCACACTGCTTCAATTGCCAAGGCTACTGTTGCAAAATGTGGCTTCGAGGAAATTCGCCACCCACCTTATAGTCCCGACCTGGCCCGAAGTGACTATTATTTGTTCTAGAAACTTAAGGCAGACTTACGGGGAAAAAGATTTTCTTCAGATGATGAAGTGACCCATGCGGTTTACGCCCATTTTGAGGACAAAACTTCTGAGTATTTTTATAAGGGGATAGAAATGCTTATTAAGAGATCTGAAAAGTGCATTGAAACATTGAAACTATATCGAAAAATAAAATAAAAAATTGTAAATATATGTACTTGTTTTCTTTGTTAGGCCGGAAACTTTTGGACCGCACCTCGTACATATAAGTTCCTCTGATTATACAAAAAGCAACGGGCATTTTCCAATGAGAGAACGTACACCGTTAATTCGATAACCTTGTATGTCAGAAATATATGCCCTTTTTTAAATAGTTTTACATGATCAACTCTTTAGCGATTGTTGAAAGTTGCCACCGCTGTTGAAAAATAACAAAAATATTAATTCAAAAGTAACAACGTAATTTATTCAAAAGATTCTATTAAGGTCCCACTACACCGTACCACACCATGACCCTACTGTGAACATATCAGGCCCGGAAGGTAATTAGTATTAAAATGTTGGTCGGTGACGAGCATGGTATCACACTTTTTAATACAAATAATATTTTTAAGTCTGACACGTTCCTACTACGGTCACGGTATGAAACGGTGTAGTGTAAAGAAACCTTTAGGTTTAATATGATGGCATTTGGGACAAATAAAAAAATATATCTATATTTTATTCGAAATAATAGCCTTTTCTAAGCATCTAACTTGAAGCATTTCATGATAAACAGTGTTATTCCTATTGAAAATAATGTCTTTCGCCTACTTACTATGACAAAATGGCGGATCCATTCAGAAAAATGGGTATACTTCGTCCAAGATTTAGAAAGACGACTTTTTATTATCTTTGATCTGTTTTCAGTCATAATACACGAACGTCATTCAAACATAATTTAAACAAAGAAACGCAAAACGATTACATTTACAATTTATAAGCATTCAACCATTGCTAATTACCTAGACCTCAATTATTACAACACTTCCTACATGACCCTTGTTTCTAGACTAGACCTACTTAACACAATAACATTAAATTGGTTGAAAAGGCGGTTTCCATTAAGAAAGAAAGAAAGAAAGAAAATAATTTTATTTCTGCACAATGATACATTTTTCTTAAAGCTAACATTCCAATCATTACTTCCAATCATGAGTTTCTATAATAAATGTCGATAACCTCTCGGTAAACCTTACCACACAAATTATTAACCATCATCCATCACACGTAACTCAAAAGAGAAATGGTCTTGAACTTGTCATGCATTGTTAAAAATGGATGTATCCCAATTGGCAAAAACGCTCCTAAGCACTATCAAGTAAAGAGTAAAAAAAAATAGGAATATAAAAAAGGAAAAAAAAACACTTCCCCGACGTTGGGATATGGAGTGGAAAGCCCTCTACGCATTATCCTTCTTGGAAGGAGAGCAGCGCACGACAGTCAGCCCGATGGCGCTGTACGCACTATAGTGCAAAGTATCGATCACGCTAGACTGTGCTACAGATTATTACTTCGCTCATTTCGTTTCGTTCAGAAATTGTGGCTCCTACACTCGCTTCAAGAATCTTACGTGTATGATATGTTTTTTTTATTACATAAGCGAAATTCTAAAATCCATTAGAATTTTTGGGAAAAACCGTAGAGCAGTAGACCCACCCCAAAACCAGTAGCTCTCCTGTAAAAACAGGAGATCTGGCAACCTAGCATCCAAGTGCATGGTCAAGAAATAATATTAAAAATATATACTGACGGACGTCAAATCTACGAATTAACAAGCACGCACGATGCACGATTGAACTGACGTACGTCAAAGCTACGCACCATCCAGCCGGGGGGCTCGTTGGACAAAAATTCGGTCGTGCGAGTCCATCACGGTAATAATAATAATAATTGACGTCCAGCAAGCCTACGCACTATCATTTTACGTCGTGCCCGTCGTGACCGGAGGGCCAGCACGGAAGGATAATGCGTAGAGGGCTTAACATTATTATTGGGGCGGTTAAAGTCTGAACTGAATAACTAACGTGAATGCGGAAGACAATTAGGTAATGCATAGTTTTGCATTCTAATTGGATTAATACATAATTTAATCAAATACTTGCAAGTCTTAGTTGACGTAACACAGTACATCTTTATTTTACAATATATACCTAGATTGCCCTTGAAATATCGTAACAGTAATAGGTAAATGTAATTAATGATAACTAATAAAATACAGTTTTCCCATGATAGACGTCTAATTCTAGTTTACAGGGAGGTATTCAAATTCTTAACAACCTGTCGGTTCAGATACTGAATTGAATAAGCAATTCCACCAAGAATAAACCCTTTTCACCCGAACTAATAAAGTTTAATTCCAATTATAATCTGAGTAGGGACTCTATATTTAAAGGTATTTAATATCAAATATTTCAGTTTATTACCAAAAAAAAGCACTAAAAACGCATTATACGTACATTTGCGATTGGGGTTTATTGTCTGACTTTTTTCTTATCTTCTTAACCGGCGCTGTCACGCTCATCTTGCCTTGCATCCCCCTCCATGTGTCTCCCAGTTGGAGGTCACAGGAATCAATTCTACGGAAGCAGCAAACAAACAACTTTTAAATTATTTCTATTAAAATAAGCTAGCGGCAATAAATAAAATGATAATTAAGTAACAATTCATTAAGTAACTGTCAAAAACGAAGAAAATAATTGTTGGAACGAAAACATAGTTATTAAGTATGTAAATAAATTGAGTTTTGGTGAAACAGCAAGTCAAATTTCTTGACGAAGCTTAAAATCGATAAAGATATACACGACCACTTGTATTATATATGTCGTGATAACTATAATACACAACGAACGCGAGTCATAATCATAATGTCAAAACTACAACATACGGAGCATTTTTCTAACATCATCAAATATTGACAATACAATAAAGGTTTATTGATAGTCAAACATAAGTAGATGTCACTAGTGAGATGACACATTTATCTCATACCAATGGGCGCTAGCACAAGTTGCCCGTGACTAGTTGTGCGGTACAAGGATAGGGACGCAAGCGAGAAACTAACAGTTGTGCTAACCGTACACCAGGCTGTACCTATCTCATGAACCGATATAGCTAGACAGTTGAAATTTTCAATACTAAAATCAGAACAAAATAAGGAGGGGAAGGGGGGGTATATACAATAAACGTGTTTTTTTTTGCCTTTTTTTTAATATTAATAACGGCGACAGGAAGACGCTTGAAATATTCACAGAATATTTGGTTTTATGTTCACTTTAAAAATAAAGGATTAAATTAGAATAAAATGAATATTTAACGGGGGCTCCCATACAACAAACGTGTTTTTTAATAGGTAGATAATGGCATGAAACCCTTCGTGCGCGAGTCCACCGGCCGGTTTTAATCCGTAGATATGAAAACCAAATCTGAAAACAACAGTAGGTAACTGTAAAAGTAGAACTACGACACCATCCTTCATACAGCCCCAATTACTTTTTCACACTCCCTAAAATCAAGTATAAGTTGCGTGGTCAGCGGTGCAGTGTCTATGTATGAACAAAACGATTTCGGAAAAAAATACACCACCAGGGACAGCATTTAAGTGGTACGAGTAAACTTAGCAGGTACCTATTAGTAGTGTATCCGCACCATTAGATAGCTATGTTTTTCACGCGGCGTACTAGTAGCTTAAAAAATCCTAGAATCCGCGTGATTCTGCTTATCTTCGCAATTGGTCCCAAGCAGAACGTTACAATTTTTTCTGTGCTACTTTTCTAGAATTCAACACACTCCGACTTCCGTTTACCTTCACTTCGGGAACCCAGTCCGCGCTCCACATCGGTGCCCCTGCGGAAGTGACGTAGTTAGGCTAGGACATCACGGACTTGCCAGAGAAGTGCGAGCCACTTCTCAAGACAACGCCGCTTTAAACGACAACATCCGACGGTAATGCCACGGTTAATGTGTAGGACGGCTAGAGCCGACCGGCATAGTTGGAAATGTCAAGAGAAAGAATTGGATTTCCGTGGTTCCGTGAAATGCAGGGTGGTTTCAGGTGTGGGGGATAAAACCTGCGTGGACAGGCTAGGCTTGTCGCATCTCCAATGGACCATCACAGCTAATGCAGTCGTTGAAGCGGCAAAAGCATATAACTTTATATGGCGAATCCGAACATAACTCTGTCGTCTTGGTCCGTGCGGGCCATACATAACGCTTTTAAGCCTTTTTAAATAAATCTCATAAACGTTTATTAACATGTAAGTGCCGGTTGAGCCAGACAGCATTTGAACTGCAAAATGGCAGTTCGCAGGCAGATCTAATGCAGTTGACGTAACTGCATCAAAACTGAATTACAACGGTACAGTTCCCTTGCAGTTGGCTTGCCATGAGAGAACCCTATGTCCGGCTGTGAACGAAAGTGGGCTGATGATAAAGAATTAACTAACTAATGTTGTATGCTGCTTTTATTGTCCGTTCTGTGACATTGGCTTCGTCGTCGTTAACTGTAATGTTGTGTACAAAAAATTGGAAAAATAGGTACACCATGGAAGTCTTACTTCACGAATTAAACTACTAGCAGAATCAAACCTAAGTAATCAACAGAGGCTGTAGCATTGAATGTTTTGCCGAGTGTGTTAATAAACTTTATCGTGACTAAATGGCTATCAAAATGTAATGTTCACATCGGCGCAACTCATCAAATGCCAAGTACAGAACAGGCTAAAGCTTAATGCGAAAGAGAGACAGGGATAGCAGGCGAGTGACGCCTACCGAGGAGCCCCACTACGCAACCTTACTGCGACGGCCGCGCAACCTTGAAATAATAATGTTCGGAATAACAACAACGCGCCATAAGCGTGACCAGAAATTCTACCTATATTAAAATACTTCTCGGCAATTTTGAAGATGCTATTTATTCCCTTCCTATATACGAACAGGGTGGAAAAAACGGACGCCACATGGATGGCAACTACCTTAATTATTGGAAATAGCAAATTCTACGCAAAAAAACAATTATATTATAAACACTGAATACACATCTTTTATATTTTAATCTTATCTTTTGTTTTTTAAAAAAAATACCTACAATTATGGGTTTTTGAAAATTCGTCTGCATTAACCGGGAATCGAACTGATCGAATATGATAAATGATAAAACAATAAAGTAGCGTATAGCGTATGTTTAATAGATATAAATAAATGATCACTATCAATGTCAACCTTTAGATTTGTATCCTAAAACGCGACTCTATTGTATTGTTATATTCGACCGGAGTTCGATTCCCGGTTAAGGCAGAAAAAAATCAAAAACCCATCAATGCAAAATGCAAATGTGGTTATAGAATTAACAACAATTTGTTAAGAGTTGTTGGTAATTCTGTAGCTCTGCCAACCTCACTCTGAGATGAAGGCGTGACGGTATGTACGTATGTATGTATGTACCCATCAATGCAAGATTTATTTTTTCAAAAATAAACCTTCTACATTCAATATTTAAGGTAGTTGTCAAAGTCTGTATAACCTAAATTTATCATCAACGTTTCCATTTCGTACCTACCAAGATTCAAGAATGTGCTTACGATAAAATAGAAAGGCCACCCTTGACAGTCAACAGTAGAAAACACTTACCACTTCATATTAAACTTCTCCTGAGCAACACAACCTACCGCAAATAAATTCAGTTGACACTCTCATTCAAATGGGTGAAAGTTGGTGGTAGCAAGGTTTCAATCGTTACTCAACGCATTCGTCATCCGTCCACGTACGGTAACGTTTTAAAGATGGTGAACGTCTACGTAAATTTTATTTTAATACCATGTGATGTGACATCCTTACACGTCCACATGTTGGCAATAATAGTTACCCCCTAAATGCCTAGCAGGTGGAATGGCAAGTATTCGTATGAATTGTAAAATTAGCGTTATTCCTTCTACTGTTGACGAAAATTTGCGTAATTATCAGCATTCATTCAATTTAGTATTTTGGCAAACAAACTGTTTGCCACCGGAAGGATGCACCTTGAATTTTCATGTTCGTAACCTACTATCTGTTGTCCGCGACTCCGTCTGCGTTGAAATCGTTTATCGCTAGTCTACTACCTTATGACCTTCCCCGGGGCTCAAGCTCTATTCATATCAAATTTCATAAACGTCTGTTCAGCGGTTTATCCGTGAAAGCGTAACAAACACACATCCAAGTTACTTTCACATTTATAATATTAGTATGGAGATGGACAATAAATAAACAGATTTCTGTTAATGGCTAAAGAGCTTAAATGCCACATAGTCTTTTCTACGACTCAGCTATTCACAGCTGCAAACTAAATGACGTCATTCCGACCACTAGTCCAAAGCGGGTGTAGCAAACACTGATAATATTCAATGAAATAATTAACGGTATATAATACTCAAAAAAAATGTAAAAGCTTGACTAGACAGACCACTATAATAAGAGATCATTTTTTTTCAGATCACCACACAAAGAAGTTTTTGTTGTCAATTGGTCATTTAATAAACAATAATGTATCACGAAAAATACTTTTTTCATCCACTAATATTGATATCGTTCATTGTATCAAAATACCACCTATAGTGTAACCGAAGCGTGAATACAATTCTTTAATGAGCGTTGCCATGGTAAGAACAGTTCTATAATGATTATTATAGCATTGTTATTACCATTGTTACGGTCATTCCGGATATCAGTCTTGGCGTTTAGTGTACACTTGACATCCTAATTTGTATAATAAAACACCGTTAAACATATTTTAATACCAATTTAAATTACGTATATTAAAAACAAAATTAATGTTGAGGCCAATTTTTTGTTTAAAACAACATTTTTATTAAATTACTAAACATAGATGAATAATATTTTATCCATCGATTTGTTATTTGGTTACCATGGAAACGTTTAATATTGGTATCAACAAAATGGCGTTTCGTTTGGCATTCCAACTTTTATGATAAATTGACAAAACTGTTTTTAGTAACTATTAAAATTTGCATAAAATTTGTTAACATTTAACAATAAAACTCGCAAACTATTAAGGCCAATCGGAATAATTCAAATGACTTTGCTGAAAAGTAATTTGTTAGCAGAAAATCGAGGAAACTATATGAGAAAAGTAAGCGATTTTTTATTTTTGTTGTTATTATTTTAAGCCTGTAGAAAAAAATTATGTATGCAACGCTTCATAACAAGTACTCGAGCTTGTAATTAGAGCGCTCTCAAGCTCGCGCTCTAACCTCGGCACCTGTACCTTAAGAAGCTTGATTATGTACCAGTTATAATTAAACTATTATAATTAAAACGACAAGTTTCTTAATAAGACGTTCTTCATAACAGTTGCTTTCGTCTACCTAGGCATTTCGCAAGACGGAGAAAACGAGACATGAAAGTGAAATCAAAAGTGTAATCGCGTGGATCAAGGTACATCGGCAACGTAATATGAAGAATATAATCGCTGGTTTGGTATGGTGCTACTTACACGACTGACAGAAAATTAGATATTGAAGATTGGGTATCCCTCGAAAATTCTGACAAACGATGTATTAGGATTAGGACAAATGTCGATTAAGGATTCCATACGGCAGCCGTCTAGATTATGTATGTGTACCGTATTTTTATATAGTCAGAATACAATTAAAGCAAGGTAAACTATTTCTATTCGCTGAATCAAAAATTTTGCACATTTAAAATATGGTTTCGAAACTAAGATATTTAGTGAGAATATAGGTAAACGTGTGTGAGACGTCGGATCAATCAGTTAATTAAGTCACGTCCCTCAATAAGTAAAGGAACTACACACAATAAACACTTCGCCGCACATACAACTTGTGGACTACAGCGACCTCCTTGTCAACTTCCTGTCTTATTATTCCGCACCCTAAGTCGATTGTTATCTAATCTTGGCCGAGCGACTTTTTACAGTCTCCAACTTTGAGTAGGGACACTGATACTGACCTTGCAGCGAACGAATTACACGTCCCTATCTGAGCTCGATAGTGCCACCCAATAAGGAGAAGTATTCTAAATTCACCTGCTGCTTCTTGCAAAACCCCAATCCTGTGTATCGTAAAACGACATAAAAAACCATAGCACGTGTATTTTATTTCCGTTGCCAAAAAAGGTCACTTAAACCTATCTGCGAGTTTTAAAGGGGCATACCTCAAGATGCCTAGGCAGGAGATGCTTAAAACTTGTAAATTAGCTTGACAGTGGATTAATTTACAAGGATTTGTGGAGCGAAAATTTGTTTCCATACTTATAAAATACAGATTACTGTCTGCCTATTGGTCAAAAATAAAGTAACCTTGTAACTAAATTTATTCGCAGTTCAGAGGTATGTTTTTAGGTCTCTCTCTGGTCAGATTGTTAACTGGACTTGTTTGTTTTTATTATAGTAAAATAAGTAAATGCAGAAATCGTCTTGTACGTGTCAAAATAATACCAAACTACCGTACTTACCTGCTCTCCCAGTTTGGAGGAGGGTGTTGAGGAAAACCCACCTTTTTTATGAAAAATCTTTATCTTCCTTTCATATGTGGGGTACATGGGAGGGTTAGGGGTACATAAAATTGTTCCAAGACTAAAAGTTGTTTTTGGCATATCAGTAAAAGGACCATGGGCAGAAATGTCCCCCCCCACCAACAGAAATGAAACATGTCTCATTTAATAGATCTCAGCAACATTATGTATTTTTACTATGGAGACGATCACCAGATGTATGGGGTTTTCTTGGAAAACCATAATCGTATCGTATGGAATTTGTTTGAAAATGAACACATATATGGATGATTTGCCTTATTTGGCCCTTGTTTTCATAAAAAAAATCCCATTGATTTTGCTACTAAAATAAGTATTTTGTCTTTTTTTGGGTCCTTATAAACATATAGACATGCATCCCGTTACTGTTGGTGGGGGGGACAGTGCCCATACAAATTTGCCCATTGTCCTTTGTATGTCATGTTTTTAAACTAGCGACAGATATATCCCGGCAGGTACCTAAATATTAATTTATAAGGCCTTGCATGTAGATCTCCACGACACGGTCGGTTTTGTGTTACTTACTTGTTTTGCGTAAAAGTTAATTATGGGTGTTAATGGTGATATCGAGTTTATTGTACCTTCGAACATGACTAGAGGAGACTGTTACGTTACGTTAGGTTAGGGGATCCAATATCCCCTAACGTAACGTAACAGTCTCCTCTAGTACCCCAATGCACCCCAAGGTGCGCGCCAGCTTTCTCCACGTTGGCTTGTGTGTCGCAGACTCTTTTGATTTCGATGACAAGAGATAGGCAAAAGGGCCTATTCTATTTATAAGGGGATATTCGGACGCGGGCAAACAGCAGCGGGGAAGGGGAACTCAGCAGCAAACGACGTTATCTGCTCCCCCGGAATTATTATACAGCCAATTGGGTAAGGGGTCTACATTGCACGGATCTATTTGTCTATGGGGAGATGGTCGGCGGAGGCACTTCGGAGCGGCTGGCAGGCGCTCACTGGTCCTTAGGGAAGACCGCGGCGTCTCCATTAACAGCACTGAGGGGTTGCCGCATTGGTTTTGGAAGGTAGGCTCTACCCCTCCCGTTCGAGAGTAGTTGTAGCAGAGAGTCCGTCATACTCCCAATAGCATGACCAATCCTGGGCCGGAGATGATACGCTATGCATTTCTACTTCATCAAAAAAGTTAGAGAATAATAATATTTTATATGCGAAAATAACTCTGTTAGTCCGTAACGCCTGAACCGATGAAACGGTTAAATGAAACTAGGTCTGGAGATAGCTTATACCACGAAGGAGGACATAAGGTACTTTATATCCCGGAAATTAGGAAAGTTCCCGAGGGGATAGCGTTAAACAACTAGGGGCATGGGGGCATTTTTGATTTCTTTTCAACAATTTTTTTACGTAACACGTCATACAAAATAGAAAGTCTGAAACTTGGTATACCTATACCTGCCTGGTAAATTTATTTAAAAAAACGCTTTCATTTGTCATTACCATATCTACATTAGGAATTAAGAGTACGTCATTACCACACTGCTAACGTAATTACAATCTATGAAATATAATTTCAGGATCATTACCCACAACGAATTCCATGTTTAAAATTCTGTGCTTTCTGCATGAATAAGTTGCCAAATAGCGCGCACTAGGCTCCTACTCACTTTCCAAAAAGGTAAAGTCGGTGAAGTAGAAGTGCGAGACCTAGGGTTCCCCGTACCATTACTGTATAGGGGCCCCATTTTTAATTTTTTTTCTGTGTTGTTATAGGGGAAATATATGTCTTCCTGTTACGGTTCTCGAGATACAGCCCACTCACAGACGAGATGGACATACAAAGAGGCGAACTCGCCCATAATCTGTTCTATATGTATGGTGTCCTGTACGTATGTATTTAGAGGTACTTACACATGAACCTGTGTATAGACGAGCCTTTGCTCGATCTGGAAAGCAAAACATGGGTCTAGTAAGTGTCAAAATAATCACAAAAATAAAAAATATCTGTAACAAGATCAAACAATCAAAAGAACATAAAGTTACGATTGTCTAGAAAACGCTGCGACTTTAACCAGACCCATGTTAGGCAGTTTTAATAGAACAAAGGCTTGTCTGTTTTAGGTTGACTGTGAAACTCTAAAAACAGGACACCTGTATGTAATAAAATTCCATCAATCCACTTCCGTTGGTGGTTTCCTTTGTTCGTATAGAACAAGCAATGTAAAACAAATGACAACCTAAGTAGAGTTAACATACCTATACTATGTATGTACATGTTATAAACTATCCGACGGACCAATAAAACAACGCAAATAGTTTAAAGGTATTTATGTTTTTGCGGACCTCAAGTTTGGCGGCAGTTAAAGCTATGATTGTATTTCGTCTTGCTCTACTGCTATGACTAGGTGACGCATTCGTTCACGGCCATCGGCGGAAGCCCAAGCTTCGTCATAAGTCCGGTCAAGGGTATTCAATCCAACGGTTGCACCATGGGAATGCGGGACTTGATCACTTAAGATTACGCAGCCCTACAATCACTTTCCTTTTGACAGTTGTACTCCTGCAGAAATAATGACAGCTGTGCTTATCTAACTTCATTGTGCAATCACGTAGTTATTGCAGAGCATCAGTTATATTACCGCTGTGAATAAATTGAATTTACTTTCATTGTTTAAAGGTAAAACTTTTTATAACTAATAGTACATAGTTATATCATTGACATCCACTCCTAGTTATGTGGATGACTTCATTTTAACGCGGTCAGTGTCATGGTTTTGTTCAATGGAGCAACTACATATCGACGAATATTACAAAGTTCTCCATCCGTAGTGTCGCGATCTATAATATCATTTTTCCGGTTGATGGTTAACGATATTTCTACATAAATCATTTTTGGAATACAGTATGTGTAAGCAGAGCTGTAATTTTTGTCTGTTTCGTAATATTTGGCAATAATGAATAACGCACTATAAAGTAACAAAAAGGCTTGTCCCTATTATTACAATCTGGGTGGACAGACCTGAGAGACGGAATAAAAAATGAAAAATTAGCCTTTCACATATCACTTTCATACCCATTCAATATTGTAAGAAAAGACGCACCTACCTACTTACTATATTATAATAATTATATAAGTCCGTTTTCACTTGTCATTTGCGTTAAGCATTGATCAAATCATACATTTTATTAATCCACTAAAAATATGGTAATGTAAACCAAAATTATAAATGTTGTCATAAATAAACGAATCTTTATAGAACTACGGGACCTTTCTGTTTCACTATCGAATGCTTCAGAAGGCTTGACATAATTACTCATGTATTTATGATCCAATCACTGCGTTAACACGCTCGAGTTAGTACGGCAACCACTTGTTGACTTTCATCGTTCACTGGTAACGCTATCTTGAGATTCAGGAGCGAAAGTCAAATCTTACTTCGTAACGCATTTTATCGTCATTGTACTAAGTATACTCTTTTAATTTGGTTTCTGAACTGATAAATAAGAACAGGCAGATCTTGGAGAGAAAGAGTTGCCCTTGCCTCGCGCCGAATTGCAAAGCTGAAAATCCTACCTTGAAATGAATTGCGTAGCTGAGCAAGAAACGAAAAACTAGTCTCTCATTTTAGTTTAAAACGAATTAATGAAATAATTCCCCACGTTTTATCTGTCGTCGTTTAATCGTCAACGATCTAATATGGTCAGGGTCAAGACAAGACCATGAAAATTAGTACGAAAAGTGCCATTGTGCTCTGGTGCATCTTATCTTACCTTGGAAAGGTTTCGACAGCCACATCGACGTCAAAGAAGATATCTACTAGTTCATCAACATCAGACTGCGGCGTGAGCGGGGGCGGCACTGAGGCCGACGGAGACGCGGCTCCGTCTATATTGGGACCTCCGAAATTGAAAAGCACAGGTTCCGTATGGACCATTGGCAGCATGGCTACAGCAAACACCAGCACTTTTTAGTACGACGCACGAGACTGTCGTCTCTCTTGATTAATTCTGCACAACACTGTTTTAATTCGCATCCAAACATACACTGCATTGCGCCACGCTTATCCCAGCGCAATATTTTCCTTTATAATTCCTTGAGCACTTTTGATCCAATGATTAAAACAATTCCTAACAATCCACGTAAAAAAACTTCCTTTGAAGGTTCGTAGACTAAATCTATCTTGCAGTAAATAAATTACGTAGCGATAGTGCAATTTCCTATCAATATCCGCGCGAAACGTTCGCTACAAAACGACGATGAAAGTCAACTGAAAGACGAGATGTACATATACATACATCCTTGTCGTTCGCCACTTCACATAATATCAACACGGCGCGACGCGACGCAGAGCGGCGACGGCAGTGACGGCGGCGGTACGGGAGGTGAAGTCGGGACTGGACGTGATAGCGCTGCTACGGTCACACCCGTTGCTTTATCTTATAGAGCTCGGCAGCGTTCTCGCTCACCGTGACGACACATTCATGAACTTGGCGAATAAAGCCGATCATGTACGAATTAGTACGAATGAATAGACACAGGTAGACGCGATTTTTTCATCAGCCGTTTAGCTTAGCCATTAATGGCAAATTTAATAATAAAGAAAAATATTGTGTTTACTTATACTCACACGAAATAAATATAATTATGGGTTTAAGATTCATTAATATTTTCATACATTTATTTAGAAACATTACCAGTTTATGCTGTTCCACTTATACATACAATTAAACACAACCTAATTTCAATTAACTTCAGCATGCGCATACAATAATCGTATTGAGGTATAGACACGAAGATTACGTATACATACCTATATCTATAGCAATCTCCGTGACGCACACATGAAAGTGAAATGGAACAGTACTTATTCGTGTCAAGTGCACAATTAGATAACAAGGTCATTATTGCACTATTCAATTAATACACAATATTAAATGAAATAAAACGTAAAAAAACGTTTGAAAATGGGTTTATTGAAATGCTTCGAGTTCGATTTAAATGTTGTTTTGATTTAATTGAACAACACAATATTATTGTTACAAAAAAACGTCTGTAAAAATTATATCGTCATAATATTGATGACATTAGTTGTAATTAATATGTTAGTGGTAATTAATAGTAACTATTAATGTATCACCAAAACAAGTTTCAGATACACCTATAATTCTTGACCTGATTGAAGACAGTAAAAACGTATGAAGTGACGTAAGTTGTCCAGTAACAGGGTACGGGTAACACAATAGAAATGCATCCAAAATATGCATGTGTGTAAGCGTGAAACATACACACGATATTGGAGGTGTAGGCAGACGTGGAACGAGAGGAAGAGCGCGCGCGTGCAGATATCGGTGCAGGCGGCCCCGCGGATCTGTGTCAGTGGGTCACGGCAATGACGTGGCGCGGCCGCGGCGAGTCGCGCCGCGCACTTCATTCTAATTCCGCTTCACCGGTGTCTCATCATAACGACCGCCTATTACGCTTAAATCAGTTAATCACACCAAATCTTCCAACATACATCACAAATTATCGCTATGTTTATAGCGACTATGCACGCTGATAACGAGTCAACATAACGAGCCAATATCAAAGTCCATAAAACTACCGGAATTTGTAAATATAACAAACCAACAAATTATAGAAGAAGATTATAGAAGACATGTAAGAGAAATAAAAGAAAACTGCATTTAACTAACTATTAACCTATCTTATATATTTGTTACATAGCCGAATTAATTTCTTAGTTGCGTTTTTTTGCTGGTATTTAGTAATTCTTATTAACATACCTATCATACACAAATCCATTAAACAAGTCTAAGTTTCGCAACAGATTAAGCAGAAGAACACGGACAAAAATCAAGTCCAACGATTGGGATTTTCCTTAGTGGACAATGGTGACTGCGTGCGTGACCTACATTAATATTCTGACTAAAACCGTTTGTTTCCTTATGCAAGTAGTCTATTTAGTACAGGGAAACCGATTCTATAAAATATTTCAGCTGGCGGTATTGTACAAACATTAACTTATACTTCCCATTTCTGGTGCGTAAATGGATATAACCGGGATGCTTTCAAATTTTCTAACTAACGCGGGGTGACCGTTCCAATTTGCGACAGTATCGAAAGACACGTGAGGAACCAGACCGGCTCCCTCCGGCTAGGTCATCCTCATTGTGTCACGTGAACAGCCTGCCATTTTACTCTTTTAAAGAACACGCGTTTTTTTATTGACGATTTAAAGTGGTCCCGTCAGAGCGTACAAAAAACATTTTGTGGCTTGCATTCTCAATTAGGTAGCTTAACCGTCGCGTACCTAGCATAAACATGTCATTCCGCAGCCCATCGCATCGCAGACGGCAACACCTTTATTAGAAGCACCTTCCGTAGCGAGCAGCACGACGCCTGCCTCTCGACCGCAACTATACGCGTCGTTGAATCCCAACCCCAGAACGGCAACGGCAACAATAGACAGCAACGGCAGCATTAGACGGCAATAGCAGGCGTCACTAGTGGTTTCTATGTATTTCTTTGATATACCTTCCGTGGCCGACTGCAGACAGCAGCGGCAGACGGTAACGGCCGGCGTCGCTAACGCCCGACCGCAGACCCAGTAGTGACACACGTGCGGAATTGCGACCAGCAGCAGCAGCAGGCGGCAGGCGCCGAACGCTTGTGGTTCTGGTCTGCCATTACCGTCTGAGGTATGACACCTTAAGCTCGCTCAAAAAGAAGCCGTTTTAAAGAGACACTTCAGCACTTTAATCGTGCCTGATAAAAGTTTTTGGCCTCCAACCATACCATGAAGGTACAGATGTAGTGCATAATTGCTTTCCTTCGTATTTTCACGGAAACGTACGAACGTGTCATGCTACTTCAGTCAACCTCAGTACTTTTTGTACTGTGACCGACTGAAATAGCAAGACGCGTTCGTCCATTTCCGTGAAAATACGAAGGAAAACAATTATGCACTACATCTGTACTTGTTGGCATTAAATATACCTAACAACAGTACGGGTCATGTCTAAATCTCTAATTGCAACCATTTAAATTTTGATCAATTGCCTACCATTATTTCCATCATTCCATCCCAATATGAACTTAGAATGAAACTCTGTCTGCAGTTCCGTACAATCATTATTTGGCAAGTTTTCACGACTAAATATTATACATATTATATTGTTTTATTTTAAGTTGCTTTGGGGATGCATGACGCGGAATACGTTTCTCAAAACTATAAATATTATTTGAAACAGTAACAGTTACTTTTGTTTTCATCTTCTTGACGAAATTTGAAAGCTGTCGAAAGTTGGGTTGTAAATCGAAATTAATCAATATTGATTATGGCGCGTCACAGGGAGTTTAATAAACTATAGAGTTACTCGAGATTTAATCTTACCTTGCCAATGGGAATGCTTCTAAAAAATTACCCTTGCTAGAAGTAACAGTAACGATGTCGGAGTTTTAACCATAGAACAGAAAAAAACAGAAGAGATGTTAAGTGGGCGTGTAAAGTGTGGCATAGTTTTGCGGAGTTCCGCGCAACCTACCTTAGTTTTGCCGCGATCGTTTGTGCGTGAAAGTTGTGCGAATAATATTTATAATATAGGAAATAAATCCAGAAGCATGCCTTAATGTGCTATTTTGGAATGTAAAAAGGATAGCTATACCAAAAAAAAACATGGTAGTGTGTTGTTTTTATAATAGTTTGAGTATAGGCGACAACGGGTCTGATACTAAGCGAAGCTCATGCCACTTCCACTGTTTTTTCTATTCCGTGCTTTTAACGATCGCGATATAACTACAATAGTTTTACAAGATTTTAAATAAAACACAAAACGGAGAAGGTTCTCAATTCGTCACGTTTGAATTTTTTGGATTATGCTAAAGTCCAGAATCAAAGAAAACTAAGTCATATGTACTATCGAACCAACGGAACCCTGACCCACCATGGAACCTTGTCACAATGATTGACGTGCGATTGTCGTATAGCTTCGTATGACAGTCCTAACGTCAATCACTTTGACAAGGTTCTATGGTGGGTCAGGGTTCCGTTGGTTCGATAGTACCTAGTCTAAGTTTTCTAAGAGAACTTGATTGTTGCCACTCTATGCGATAACGACATTGAGTCAACTTTAAATGGCACAAACATTAAAGGGCCTGGTAAATCCAAGAATTTGTTGTTACTAGATACTAATAATTATGTAATTTTTTTATTTAATTATTAATATGTGGATAACCGATCCCTTAACATTTTATATATGCACATGCTAATAATCACAGGTTCTCAGATATAGCTTCTAAGTAGATATTTAAAAAACCGGCCAAGTGCGAGTCGGACTCGCGCACGTAGAGTTCCGTACCACTATACATCTAAATAAATGTTTTTCTTTATTCTTTATTATATTGGAGTTGATTGAATGAAAGGTAAAATGCGGTTTACGGTTTATAACGTATTAAAAAAAACTAATTATTATTAATTTTCGGTGGAAGTTTGCATGGTAATGTACATCATATATTATTTTTACATTTATCATTCCCTTATTTTAGAAGTTACGGGGGGGACATACATTTTTCCACTTTGGAAGCGTCTCTCGCGCAAACTACTCAGTTTAGAATTTTTTTTTACTAGAAACCTCAATATCATTTTTGAAGACCTATCCATAGATACCCCACACGTATGGGTATGATGAAAAAAAAAATTAGTTTCAGTTCTAAGTATGGGGAACCCCAAAAATTTATTGTTTTTTTTTCTATTTTTGTATGAAAATCTTAATGCGGTTCACCGAATACATCTACTTACAAAGTTTCCATAGTATAGCTCTTATAGTTACGGAATAAAGTGGCTGTGACATACGGACGGACAGACATGACGAATCTATAAGGGTTCCGTTTTTTGCCATTTAGCTACGGAACCCTAAAAAAAAGCCGCTCTACTCGTAACATTCAACGACTAAACAGTATGAGCCAACCAATATTAGTGCAAATCATATACTTACCAGCACCATAACTCTATCTATCCTAATATTATAAAGAGGTAAAGTTTTTGACGTTGTAAGGGGTAATCTCTAAATCTACAGAACCGATTTTGAAAATTCTTTTACCAATAGAAAGCCAAGTTATTTGTAAGCTATATATTACAAAAAAAATGCCTGACGAAGTAGGCACGGGAACAGCTAGTCTTATATAAAGTCAAACTTTCGGTTATTCAATTATAGAGGTTATTCTTTTACTGCTATAATACAATTGATCAATCACTGCGGTTTAGTCGATTCGGTAACCTGCTTCTATTCATGAGTAGACTTAAACATAAAATATCCAAAACCAGTGGCGTCAAATAATCAATATTGGTACCAACATTGATATAATTATTTGTAATATTAAACCATAATTCTTGTACCCTTCGGGCAATCGGTGCATGGAATGCACTCACACTTCATATTAGATGAGACACTTGCAAGCTTTCTTTCAAGTGAATGCATTGTAAGCATTTGCTGGAACAAGATGTTGCGTAAAAAATACGCTTGCTAGACTAATCATTGCATACATTTCAGTCTCTGTTGTTATTTTTACCAGGAATTAATATTGGTATATTTAATAATGCACGTAGTATATCTCCTAATAATTGTTCATAACATAGGTATATCCTACTAATATTATATATGTGAAAGTTTGTGTGTTCGTTTGTTACTCGTTCATGCTGCAACGGCTGGGCGGATTTGTATGAAATGTTTGCATTTGGAATGGAGATAGCTTATACCCTGGATTAACACATGGCTACTTTTCATTGCGAATATTTAAAAGTTTCGGTGGGAATATCGATAAACCGGTTTTGGCCAAACAAGATATCCTGTCCCTCCTAGGTAGACGATGTACTGCCGATGTTATCATCGGCGACATCGATTGCCAGAATTCCTGTCAAGAATACATCTCCGTGGGTCAACGAGATCTTAACACCTTTTCAGTCTGCCCAAAACGAAGACTAACGCCGGATAATGTGCACCCATATATAAGTTGTGGTCATCAATGTCGTCATAATAGATTTCTTAATGACAATGACCTATTTTCACAATCCCGCTTCATTTATATTTATAACCTTTCTTAAGTACTGTGCATGTTGTATTTTTATCTTAGTATTTCTTGTGATCATAGTGAGATATGACATTCAGTAAAGCGTCTCTATCTAAAATACCAATTTACAAAATATATTAACTATGTATGTTCGTGTTATTTCCCAAATAAATAAATAAAAATATCGACATATAAACTTACGAAGTAATTTATTTATTATATTTTATACATTTATTATTATTGATGTACATTAAATAGTATTATTTTAAATCATCACGGTCTAAAACTACCGAGCATAATATAAAACATGTTCTTAAATGTGCACATGAAGCCCTTTCATATAATACCCTGCATATCCTTGTGTTCTTTTTTATTATTAAATAGCTAAACTATTAACCGAGCACATAGGCTACCTGATGGTATTTGGGGTCTGTACCCAGCATTTTGAAAGTTAATTTTTGGGTTTTTGAAGGCGTGTCTATGTTTTTTTTAACATTTACATTATTTTACACTTTTTAGTGATCTTATTTATGCTGTTATGTAGTCGCACTTCTCAATGAATGGGAAACTATAGAACATTTCAAGCTCGCCGCAGGCAACGCCGCCGGAATGTCACAGTCATGTTTAACCTAAATGTGCTTCGTCATAGTCGGTTGTCTACCTTAATCAAGATATCCTATAGCCACCTTTGAAATAGGTACCGTTAAGAACCGACGGCCATCTGTGGTCTTCAACATCAGTTCCACTTCACCATTATTACTTTTTAAGAGCGAATTCACGAGTCACAATGAAAAATACCGAAATCGCAATAGGCCTATAATATTTGAGGCCTTGATTTCTCCAAGATCCCATCATCAGATCCTGACGTGTTGACAATAGGACCAACTAGAAATTATACCCCATCGAATAAAACAAAAAACTCAAATCGGCCCAGAGGTCTTCGAGTAATCTGGGAACATACATAAAAAACACCCCCCGACCAATTGAGAAGGTCCTCCTATTTTTGAAGTCGGTTAAAAAGGGGTTGGGGGGTGGGGGGGGTTATTTTTCTTTGGCTACTTAAGTAGATTTGTTAGACGTATTTTCTGAAATTTTTATTTTCTTGTATAAAAAAATCCAATCGCCTTCTTTCACTATACACATATTTACCTACAGTTACAATTGATTTCTTGTATAAAAAAATTCGACGCCTTCTTTTCAAATGGACATTTTACTGCTACATATTAGTCTTGATACATAATTTTTTCAGAAGACATTTTTGTCATAGTAGGGAATTTTACCCAATAGTAATTAAATCGTAATACGTAGGTAGGTTAGGTTAGGTTCGTTATTATATCAGGCCCGGAGGACCAAAAATACCCAAAAGTAGGAGCTAGGCAATGCGGAGCTCCGTCGGCTTTGACAAATATATAACATTTTTGGAAAGGGAAAAAAGGCGTCCGGTTTTTTTTTTAATAATATAAATATATCAGAAAATATCAGAAAATAAAAGAATATAAAAATATAGGAAAAGAAGGCGTTCGAAATTTACTAAACACAAGAAAATAATAATACTTATCAGAAAATGTGTCTACGGGAAAGAAAGGAAGGCGATCGGATTTTTTTATACAAGAAAATAAAAATATCGGATAATAAATCTAACAAGTCTGACCCTCTTTTCATAAAAACGCGAATATAGCTAAATTGTGCTTGAAATATGCTGTCTTTATGTGGCCTGTCATAATATTAGAATTTGACAGAAAGGGACAACGAAAACTAACTAAAATATGTTCATTGTTTGTTTATGATAAAGCCAAAACAGTAACAAGTGTTCAAGTTTTTTTGGACAGTTTAAAGAGATGTTTAGACTAGCAATTATAGTTTCAGAAGTTGACTGCCGTCTTACTCTAGCTTTTAAGTTAGACGGCAAAATTGTGCTTCTTGCTCTAGACCCGAAGTTTTTACTAGGATTCCGTAGTCAAACTAGGAACCGTTAGTTTCGCCATATCTGTCTGTCTGTCAGTTTCAATGTTTCTCTGTAACTATCAAAGTGAATTAACTATATAACTTGCATATATAGATATTTAGTACCTGGATGACCCGGATTTTTTGGTTGGTAAAGCGACATTTACTAAAAAAAGCGGCCAAGTGCGAGTCAGACTCGCGCACGTAGGGTTCCGTACCACTATACCTACATCTAAATAAATGTTTTTCTTTATTCTTTATTATATCGGAGTTGATTGAATGAAAGGTAAAATGCGGTTTACGATTTATAACGTATTAAAAAAAACCTAATTATTAGATCTCGTTCAAACCAATTTTCGGTGGAAGTTTGCATAGTACCTAATGTACATCATATATTATTTTTACATTTATCATTCCTTTATTTTAGAAGTTACGGGGGGGGGACACACATTTTTCCACTTTGGAAGCGTCTCTCGCCCAAACTATTCAGTTTAGAAAAAAAAAAAATTTTGAAACCTCAATATCATTTTTGAAGACCTATCCATAGATACCCCACACGTATGGGTTTGATGAAAAAAATAAAATTGATTTTCAGTTCTAAGTATGGGGAACCCCAAAAATTTATTGTTTTTTTTCTATTTTCGTATGAAAATCTTAATGCGGTTCACCGAATACATCTACTTACAAAGTTTCCATAGTATAGCTCTTATAGTGACGGAATAAAGTGGCTGTGACATACGGACGGACAGACGGACGGACAGACATGACGAATCTATAAGGGTTCCGTTTTTTGTCATTTGGCTACGGAACCCTAAAAATACCTAGCTAGGTCGATTTATCACCCCCGAAACCCCCTGCATACTAAATTTCAAGATAATCGTTGGAGCCGTTTCCGAGATTCTGATTACATATACAATAATTGCTCGTTTAAAGGTTTTAGATAATAGGTACCGCGCACTAAGATCAATGATAAGTAAAACAATATTTTTTAGGGTACATGTAAAGCAAAAGCAATTTTTTTTTCATTATTACATCAAGTGATGTATGGGTGGGTAGCTCTTAAAAATCATTCTGTACATGTTATTATATTTTTTTAGATTTCTAGGACCATTTCAGTAATATTGAACTTGATTTAATTTTTGCTTGAGTTACGTGTCTCCTCCTTACAGCCAAAACTAAAAGTAATAAAAATCTGAAAAATATCCTAAATGAAAGCACACATAACGAACGGAAAACTATCTCGAATTCACGACTTAACGGCCATGATTGGTTCCTGAGAAACAGGCGGTTAAAGTGTTTATACCTAGGCTCTAAAATCATCTAAGACGTGCAGTTTTCAAATAACTTTAAATAGACATTAGTTCATACATTGTTGTTTTTTGAGATAGTTGTGTTTGTTGTGGCTTTGGAACCCTACACTGAGCATGGTGGTCCCACATGCTCTTATGCCCGGTTTTTTTAATTGTTAACATATTTCAAAACTTATTCAAGTTTTTAAATAAACCTGGGACATATGACGACCCTCCTATGGGTTCCTATGTGACTGCGGGATCAATAAATGTCTGGTCGTCATCTATAATATTAGTATACAATAAATAGCAAGAATATACGCAGTTACATATTTTATACCTGAAATATAAATATCACGACATTTAAAATGAATTACTAGATTAGGTATACAAAATAGTAACTCAAACGTTTTTACGCTCTGTCGAGTTTAAATGGGACTCTTCTAATACGTGTTGACAAGACATGATGAGGCGCACCCTCGAGGGAGCGTAAGTAATCTAATCAAATGAAACAACTAATGAGAATCTTAAATGGCGTAATATATTGGATGGGGACCGGGTGGTCCGTCCCCGTCTGCTGTGCACATAATTTCACAATCAATAACTTTCTAGTTGTTAATAAGGTACTCGTACATGTAACTCAACGATATTTTGCCATTTTGTCGGTATATCGTTACAGATGTATAAATACAATTGTCTTCATTCATTTTGCAATCCTCCGGTAAAAATATCAGACAGTTTAATTTAATTTAATCTTTCTTTGATGAGTAACATCACAAAAAAATATACCAATGATTGGTTCCAAAATAAAAAACATGTCATATTTTTATTTTTCATGTGGTTATGAGCTGGTACGTACGAAATAACAAGTAGTATGTACGTAGGTAAATAGCTAAACCGATTTTAATAAAATTTGGTGTGGAGATAAATAAAAATAATAATAATAAGAGATGAATTTTATACGCCCCGTTTACTTTTCCTCGGGAACTGTCTAATTCTACGGCATTACAAGTACCCTCTCTCCTCCATCTCCACATACCTACTATAGAAATAGTAGAAGTCTGAATAACAAAAGTCATTTATAGATTGAAACAAAGAGATTGCTACGTACAAGATAAATTTTTGATGCACCCCTACCTGAAGTAATAGGTAAATAAAAGTATTGTTATCAACCTTTATGAAACAGAATTGTTTTTAATCTGTACGTATACGTACGGTCGCCCCCCTTCCCTTTCCTCCCTTCCCTATTTATACTATATGAGATCAGATCATTGCGTGCACAACGTGCTTTTAAATTATTATTTCAATAGTAATAATTACCAAGTATTTTTTCTCCTACATAGAAATATTAATTCCAAAACCCTTTTTTAATACTTTTCGAGAAAACCCTTGTTTATTTTTCAAAAGACTTTCCAATAACTTTATAGACTTAATATTATTATACCTATTGATTGAGCATACATTGATTAGTGATTACAATAGTGTAGTTTCGACAAAAGCATATCGCCGAGCACAATTGTGATGTCAAGTACATAGCAAGTTGTCCGCAAAGAATCCCCGCAAATGTAATGCGTCACGTGGGCGGGCGGATCGATTGGGCGGGCGGACATGTGAGCGCGTGCGCGAACTCGATCCTCTCTTATATCGACCGTAACTTTTAACTCGACGCTTTTGGGGCAGGTTAGGCCTATGCTTGGGGTCAAGGTCACGCCTCTTCCTACTAATGCTGGGTATACTGGGATATCTATGTGCGTAAAATGGAAACACTGAAGCCGCTTAGGCACTACTTGGGATTTCATTCATTGTCTACCAAGTACCAATGTCGATGGTGACGGTGGGGCAAGAGACTGATCAGTATTGGTGAAAGTAATTTATATACTTAAAGCATCGAAATAAAAATGCTGATTTTTCGATAAAAATAACGAATTATGACAATGACTAATAATAAGTTGTTATTATTGTATGGAAAAGCTTAGCAAGAACATCACACTCATTCTTTTTTTTTAATAAGTAATCTTCTTAAATCAATTTTTTTCACACTCAACACAACTGATATCACACAAAGCATTCGTCAAAACGCCGCCCATGTATATTTTAAAGTAACATACTCATACTATATGATTATCTACTTTTCTGATAGACTAAGCATCATCCGAATTAATATTAAACTGAATATACTCGATCAAGCATGAGCGAGACTATCAACACGTTATCAGTTTTTAATGACCTTTATATTATTCTCGCTTCAACTAAAATTAGGGTTTACAAGTTCAATACTTAATCAAGAGTTTAATTACATTCCAAGTGCCCTTAAATTACTCGTCGACCTTTGTTAAATAATAAGTTGTTTGATTGCGCTCTGGAAATCACTTTAAATACTAGTAGTGTATCAGGCAAGTCTTGCAACAGGTTTAAAATGTTTAAAACGTAGGGTCTCGAGTCTCGTTATATTTTCCGGGGGCTGGCTGGCCGGGCCCAGGTAGTGCGCGGAGAGGCGTGCGCAGCGGCGGCGCCCAGGCGGAGCGGCGGCGGAGCGGTGCGGGTGCCGGTTCCTCCGGATTGATCGCGCCCGCGGCCGCGGCCGGAGCCTCCGCGGTCGCCATGGAGACCGCCTGCTGCTGCCGCCGCCGCGTCGCCATGATAACCACGCAAACTCAATACATTACCAGTATTAAGCCTCTTTTAATATTCCATCCCATTATACTGATTAAAGGTAATACACATAAATAAATCTACATAAATATCTAAATAGTAATATACAAACATCTATTTATCGCAATTTGAGGTTGTAGGTACTCAAAGGTTTTACCCAAACTCTTTTAAATTTAATTAATACGCTTGCCCGCGGCTCCGTTCGCATAATAACCGCTTTTCCACTGGTACTATGAAACGTTTTCAAAGATACACACTGCGTCAAAATATCACATATCTTCAAAAATCAGTTTAAAGTCAATAGCTTATTTATTTTACTCTATCAATATTGATGCCAATATAAAACACGTTATTCGATCTACATATTCTTTTTTTTTTCTTTGGTTTACACGGGTATATTGTACAGGGATTTGTTATCCTACTAATATCTTAAACGCGAATTTTATGTGTGTGTGTGTGTGTGTGTGTGTGTGTGTGTGTGTGTGTGTGTGTGTGTGTGTGTGTGTGTGTGTGCGTGCGTGCGTGCGTGCGGTGTGTGTGTGTGTTTGTGTGTGTGTTTGTGTGTGTGCGCGTGTGTGTGCGCGTGTGTTCGTTACTTGTTCACGCTCCACAATCCTGGCAAGCAAGGTTGCAAGGGCAGGGCACCGTCACCGCAGTATTGTTACTTACGTATTATATTAACAATAGTGTCATGTCATGAACTTATTGACATTATGATTGACGATATAGTTGCTAGGGCTTAGTTTAGGAACCCTAAATTAGTAATAGGTCGATTTGTCCCCTGATATTTATTTATTTGATTGATTCCTGCCATCATTCAAGAGTATAAAATGGTAGCTAAGGTAAATTGTGACTTAAATATTCAATTACCAGACTTATACAGCAGAAGTAAAATTTCACAGACCAGATTTTAAAAGTCAAATCTATACATCAGAAGTAAAAATTTACAGACCACATTTTAGACATCACATCTATACTGATAAAATAAAAATTTACAGAACCGATTATATAGGATACATCTATACAGCTGAAGTAAAAATTTACCTTTATCAATAAGCAGAAGTATGGCAGTGGAGTGGAGGTTCGAGCCTTGATGTTACATCAGAAAGCTGAGATCCGTACGACGACTCTGTGTGTTCGAGACCGACGTCCTTTAACCCATTAAGACGCAAAAAAAACCGGTCATGTGCGAGTCGAACTCGCGCACTGAGGGTTCCCTTCCGTACCAACGTTATATCGAGCAAAAAACGACAAAATCACGTTTTTTGTATTTTGACTTTTTTTCAATGAGAATTACGAAAAGTTCACCTTGACGCATTCAGTGCCTTGGACGCATATAAGCGTTCTGCTGACTTTCACCCAGTGCCTTGAACGCGTAGGTATTTACAGATTGTAAGCTTCGTAAAACATAGATGCTGCACCTGGAGAAAGATCGAGATAAGATGCCGGCAGTAAATCTACGTACGTTACGTTAAGGAATTAATAGTTTACTACACAAATAATTTAGAGATTTTTTGTGTTGAAGTCTTTGCGGATTTGCGGAATCAATTCGCCAACGCCTTTGAGGTGCAACAGCAGCTTTGATCTGAGCAGTACGTCAGTTACCGTCTCTCCGTCTCAAGAATGTTGCAAGAACAGAAAATTTCGGCTGTTATTATTTCCTACCTAGCCCATATGAGTACTGCTTCGCGTCGCTACTATTTGGTGAATTTTCCGGCCAGTTGCTGAGGAATGCATTCAAAATATCCCGCCCCATCTCCGTTTATACCGGGCCCGTCTAGGTCGCCTGCATGCGCCAGATGTGACCGCCTCAATTCCACTTGATCCTGAGGCTTTTACTTTTATGCATGTTTGGAGCGCAGTATGGTGTTCCGCGTGATAGATATCCTTTTAGCACCTAATTTACTGCACTCCATAGCCCGTTGGCAAACCTTGGACTTCTGACTCTCAGTGAGTGGTCACATATGGTCATATTTGAACATATTAGGTTAGGGCAGGCAGAATACACATGTCGACCAGTACTTTATCTGTAACAACGCCCGTTGGGGAGTGTGAGCGGTTCACACAAGCCTTCATTCAAAAGTATATTTTAAGGTAAATAAATTAAGGCTACTTAAGGTTTGCAATCCGGTGAGCTATATCGGTTACTTTAGTTCTCCTGCAAATCACCTCATTCCTGATTCGATCTCGCAAGGAGACACCCAGCATAGCTCTTTCCATCGCCCTTGCAAACCTTAAGTGGCAGTGGGCGGGGCACATTGCTCGTAGAACTGATGGCCGTTGGAGCGGAAAGGTTCTAGAGTGGCGACCGCGAACCGGGAGACGAAGTGTTGGCAGACCTTCCACAAGGTGGACTGACGATCTGATAAAGGTCGCGGGAAACCGCTGGATGACAGCAGCAGAGGACCGATCGTTGTGGAAAACCTTGGGGAAGGCCTTTGTCCAGCAGTGGACGTCTTGCGGCTGATAATGATGATGAAGATGATGAAATTAAGGCTCAAGAAGCATTTATCCTTGTCCGATCAACTTTGTTTTCTTATTAATTTGGTAATCAAATCCATTATCCAAAACCGTATATACGTAAATGCTTTGTTTAATTACCTTTCAAATGATACATCATACTCAAACCTTTTTAAGTCATAAAAAATAGGGTTTTAAGTAAAGTTTGAAGTCAAATGATTTTAAGGCGCAATTCTACCTATATTTATACCGAAGGGTTTTGTTTTTTTTTTATACCCACAATCTGATCTTAAAGCCAATAAACTAATCATTATGAATCCGTGGATAGTATAAGATGTGTATCTTTATCAGGTACCCCATAAGCGCTAAGAATTAAGTCACACTGGTCATTTAAATCGTTGCTATTTTATACACTATCTATTATCACCATTTTTTAAACACGGTATATTTTTAATGTAAATTCCTTATCCACTTACACAACAATAATTAGATTTTAACTTATGCTTAACTTATTTAGCTTTGCTTATGACAGTTATGACACTCGTATCGTATGTGTTGTTGACTAAACGTAACTCTCCAAATATGGATATCTCGATAACCGTATATGAATTTATATGAATATCATACCTAGTCGGTTATCGAGTTTTCCATGTACGGTGACGGATTAAATTTGATACAGCAGCCAAAGAAAATGATAATTATTAGTTGAGAGCAGCCTGATAAAGCAAACAGTTAAATATAATGCATACCTTGCATCTTCAAAGGCCAGAACTGGCATAAATGGATCATTGAAGAGAGTGGCGCCGGTGCGCGCCGGAGTTTGACGATCCGTGGCGGTACTTTTATCTTCTTGCGCTGCTCCTCAGAAAAAGCACCTGTAAGAATGTTGACTGTTGAGTTAAGCATATTTAGAATCTTGTGTTTTTTTGTTGGTTGAATTCGTACATTGTAAATTATAATTATACCTATGTTCAGTTTGAAGTTCAATATGAAAAACGACATTGCTCATGTATATACGAGGGGTGATCGAAAAGTAATGATAACTAAATACTTTTTGCATCGATATACAATAATGACATATAGCGTTACTGGCAGTAGAGACTCCTCAGTAATATTAAGAAAAAAAAAATGTATTTGTCATGGAGTTTCAATTGTTTTTTCACGAGCGGTCGGAACAATAACGCAAAAATGGAGAAAATTGAGTTGAGAGCAGTTATTAAATACTTCTGTTTAAAAAAAATGAGTACTAAAGACTTATATGCTGAATTAGTGGGGACGGATCTATATCTGAATCCCTAAAGTTTTTTAACCTATTTTTATATTCCCTAACGTTGTATGTCATAATGATCACTTGTCCTAACGCTCACATGGCCTTTCTTTAGGATTCCTAACATCGTATGGATGATTTTTTTTTTCCATAATGTTTTATTTCCTCACATCACTTGCCATATTGATTCTTCATCCTAACGTTATGTGCCATAATATACCCATACCACACCTACTGACTCAATAAATAGTATAATAGTAACTTAAAAAGAAGACTACGTACGAACAAGTCGACGGAGCTCCGCCATGCGGAGCTCCAATTCTGCGTAGTTATGGCGCTTCGCGCCTTGACGCAACTCTAACCTAACCTAACCTATAAGTAAAAGCAAAATTGACCTAATTTGGCAGATTGATTTGCATGACCTTGATTTAAACATATTATAATTTATAATAAGTTATATTACCATATTGATTCTCGCCAATATTTTTACATATTTATAATATTTACTATTTACATGAGGTGAAATGATATTAGGGATTTTGAGGAATATGCCAAATAACATTAGGAATATTAATGGTTTACTTATGGTAAAAAATACTCGGGCAAATGAGTTTTAGGGCAATCATTACATTATGAAAAACGATTGTTATGGCAATTGATCATTAGGGCTAATGCCCATTAGAGAAAAACAGTTCGGGCAAGTGATTTTAGGACAAACGATGTTAGGCATCGCGAGGGAGACCCAGTGGGGACACTAGGGAACCCTGCTCCGCCGTTTTCCGCAGTAGCACGCTGGTCGAAGTAGTTTAACTTACGAAGAACATCCACTCAAGACGAACATCGCGAAGGCCGCCCTTCTACGGCCCTTACGGAAGATAATGTAAAAAATATCAATGAACTCGTGTTAACAGATAGAAGAATGACTACCAGACATTTAGTTGAGCTCACGGGGATTTCGTATGGCAGTGTTCAAAGAATATTAACTGATGAACTACACATGAAAAAAGTCTCCGCCCGTTGGGTACCTAGAATGTTAACGGCCGAACAAAAGGAAATACGACATAAGATTTCAAAGTGTAATCTTGAAAAATTTCGAGCTTATCCCGAAACTTTTTTGCGTCGTCGATTTGTCATTGTCACCATGGATGAGTCTTGGATCCATCATTTTGATCCTGAGACAAAACAACAATCAATGACGTGGAAGCGACCCAGTTCCCCTACACCTAAGAAATTCAAGGTTGCAAGCTCAGTTGGGAAGATCATGGCTTCCGTGTTCTGGGATGCCGAAGGAATCATAATGATAGAATACCTCGAAAAAGGAACCACTATTACAGGCTCTTACTACGCTGCCAGATACGAAGATTGAGAGAAGCAATCAAGGAGAAGCAATCAAGGAAAAGCGGCGGGGCAAACTTCGTGCTGGTGTTCGGGTGGGTGCACCAGGACAATGCACCCCCCCACAAGGCCGGTGTTGCGATGGCTGCTATTCGTGATGCAGGCTTCGAAGTGCTTGAACACCCCCCATATTCGCCAGATCTAGGCCCCAGCGACTTCTATCTCTTTCCACGCCTGAAGGAAGATCTTAGAGGTAACAAATTTTTGGATGACAGTGAAGTGATGGCCGCTGTGGAGGCATTTTTGACAAGTCAAGAAAAAAAATTTTTTTTAAAGGGTATTCAAAGTCTAGAGAAACGATGGTCTAAGTGTGTAAACTTGCAAGGAGACCATGTTGAAAAATAAATTAGGTCTTTTTACATTTTATGTGCCTTTCATTCTGATTATCATTACTTTTGGATCACCCCTCGTACAAGACAGTACTTGTGTATTTTGTGCCTACCTACTAACTTATGTGTAAAACCCATCAAAAAAAGAGCAACGAAACAGTTACTAGTAAAATGCTTATTAGTTTGATACTGTGACAGTAAAATAAAAAAACAGAACAAAAATGGTTGCATAAGTACCTACTTTGTTTACTTATTCAATACAAGACGAATTTTGTAACACGATAGGGAAACTTTTTATTTTTGTACCCCTAGTTTTAGATTTTGTTAAAGATATTTTATGTTGATTATACTTCTGTGGGCCGGATCAATTGGTACCTATTCGATAGGCAGATTAGCATTTTAGCCTGACCTAGAGGATAATCGCTGGAGCTATAACCACCTTAACCGGCTCTTTCTCCGAATTTAACGAGTATCAGATACCATACAAAGATTACCGTGACCAATATAACTAGTCCGACCACCGTAAAATTGTGTCATTGCGCCCAAAAGCCCATTTAGCCCATCTGCCGGGCCCACATCCCATAAAACTTTACTAACACTGCACACAAAACAAACACTAAGTATTAAGCGTTTTCAAAACGTGAAATTTACAGAAAAGTCACGCGTAATTTCATCGATGCCGGCTGTCAATGTTAAAACATCGTGTCATCGTCATTGCGGCGACTAGGTATACAACGTGTTACAAAATACCCCGTGAAAAATATAATAAATTATCAAAACCAAAAAATATTGTCAACCCTAGTAAGCTATCATGTCAGGGAAACGGAGTTAGCAGTTTATTTTAATAGAGGGGCCAATCTATCTATTTTAATAATGGTCAACTTTTATGTGTTTTTCATCCACATAAGTTTGCTATCTCAATACTAGGATGTCATTAATGATTATGCTTAAACAATGGCTTCAAAAAATGTCAAGACGGAATAAAAATGTTGTCATTTAAAATCTTCTTATTGATATTCGTGTTTTTTTCAAAGTTCTTTTTTCCAAAATGACGATATTACGATATGATATTATGCGTAGCCCATGAAGATAGCAATTTAAATCGTTCTTGCGAACTGTATCGGCAATGATTTATCGATGGAAGATCCCCTGCTACACCGACGGCTACCTTCGTACCAGTATTTCTCAATGTCAAGACGCCTACATTTTATTAGCTCCTTTCGTTGGTCTACTGGAAGTGCACGTCCAAGCACAGTCGACGCCAGACAGGCTGAATAAGTGTTACACCATTTCGAAGAAGAGCCAACCACGAGCACGAGACGATCAGGAGCAAGATTCGTTATTAACCATGTTGCAGTTTGGCGAATTCTTCGTGACAACAATCGTCACCCCTCTCACTATCGCCGTGCACGGGAGCTGATACTCTCTGATCTTGCTTGCACCAAGGAGCAATTTCTGCGAGTGGTACCTCAGGCAGTTAGGGGGGAACCCTAATTACGTAAACTACGTTCTTTAGACCTATGAGGTAACATTCAGGAGGTCAGGACTTTAAAATGTGCAGAACGATCACGTTTGGGCTCACGAGAATCAACACGCTTCGCGGCAGGGCAGATTCCAACACTAGTGGCGGCTGAATCTGAGGGCTGGGCTGGCATTTATAACGGGCATGTCATTTTGCTATCACGTCTGAACGGTGACAAGGGCAACTACCTAACGATTTTACAAATGGAATTCAAAGAGGCGTTTGATGACTTTCCTGTGGCCGACAGGGATTACTTTAAATTTGAAAAAGTGTTAGGTTCGTTACTTTAGGACTTTCCTGTGGCCAACAGGGATTACTTTGGCAACCAAAGGTACATGGTGTTTCAGCACGATGGAGCTCAGGCATATTTTGCTCCCGGCGTGCGAGACTATCTTAACGTTCGCTTTACTGTAAATTTAACATTGTTGCTTCGTTAGAATAGGTATTTTAAAATCTTCCAAAAATCGGCTTATAATATCTATCTAATCGAATTCTGTAAATTTTGTTATTATGTCTCTTTATCGTCGTTCCGCTAATTAAGTAAATATGTACATGAACATTCTGCGTAATTTCCTCTTTAATTTTACTAAAATAGGGTTTACACATCAATGAAAAAAAATGTTTTTTTTTCCCGGTAAATCATACAGTACGGTTTATACGGTATATACGGTTCTCAAATATGTATTATAAATGGACACGTTTTAAGGCACCATTTAACCCCTATCCGGCTTTACGAGTGGTTTTGTAACATCCTGTATAGAATGATTATTTGTTGTTCAAAATGTACATTAATTGAGTTTTTATTTATTATACGTATTGAAATGAAAAAAATAAACATTAGTTAGTTTTATTTGACCCAACCTTATTAACAGAACTTATGGCCCGACTAGGTATTGTATGGTTGCGGGATTTTCATAGGATTACTTACTTGACAATAGGGGAATATGCATGGATTTTTTAAATTGCATTTTTCAACCAAATATTAAAATACCGTAAAAGAGATCAAAACATAAATTAAAATCGGCCAAGAAATACGGATGATATAAGCATTTTTAACTGCTAATTTGACAGAGAGATGCGATATGCACTGTGACGTCATGTAGGTAACAAGTCGGCCGTATAAACTCCATGTTAAATTATATTTAGCTAGAAAGAGAACAAATCTTTGTTGACTTTATTAAAAAAATAAAATCTCATCTGTTACATGAATCAGCTTTTATTGAAGCTGTGAAAAAAATCATGAATATACCTTATTGGCAGTCTCCTCGTATCTCGACACTAAAATATTAGGTATTTTATCGAAACACGTTTCAACGAACGCAGAATTTTCGTTTTATCGAAAGGCATCTTTTCATTTTATCGAAAGTCATCTCTTGCAGTCATACCTAAGTCTAACCTAACCTAGTAAAATAATATTTAAGATATTCTGAAAACATTGTGGTTGCAGCAGAAAATGGCGTTCGATGAAATTATGAAGTGAAATTCGATAAAATATAGGCCTTTCTCTACAAAAATCCGTATTTTTGTTATGGGACGTATTTAGGAGTGAGGCGGTAAAACTACGGGCGCGAGTCAAGCACAGGCCCCGAAATAAAGGCAGACGAATTGATGAGGAACGGTGAGACGAGAACTAAGTCACGGGGAGATTAGTATAATCGAGCTTTAAGTAATTATTTTGGTTTAACTTGTAGCTTGTTAGTGAGTTTATTGTAGTTATAATCCTTCAGTACCTAGACAATAATACTCCCAGTATTAAGTCAACAAAATGTACCTAGTTTAGCCACACCAAAACGACTCTTTAGAATGAAATTCGCCAACTATATGTTCCTTGTTGTTCATGAAGCATTACTTTTTTTCACACAGCAGTATTAGACATTTTATTTATAAGAAAAATGAAGACGTGTCACTCATACATATTAAAGTTTGGAACATGTTTGACCCTGTATTTTGGCACAAAAATGGACAAATTAATTTAGATTTAATTTAGCACACTGATACCTAGTTTACGTACTAATCCTATGCGAGTCTTGTGTGTGGTAGTAATAGAAATGTTGATATGAAGCTTTGCTACTTGTAATATTAATATTATGTATCATTGTTATTGTAATGTACATTTTGTTACCATGCCTAATAAATGAATAAATATATATATTTATATAAAAATGAACCCTTATTTCTCCTGGCCACCAACTTGAGAACGGCTTGACCAAATTTCACATACTTTGAAGAAGGTTCTTACAATGAAAAAATGTAGGATATATTGCAGAAAAACAAACACTGGGAGAGTCGGTAATTTGCAGCAGGGCGAAGCCGCTGGCCACTAGTAGATAAATAAATAACTTGGATCAACACAGGATATGTTTTCCTCAACAAATTTGATTACAGATACATCATAGGTATAACATATCAGTTCCTGACAATAAAATTATTTAAAATGAGTGTAAAAAAATGTTATGTTGACAGAACTAAACTTTGCGCGTGATTAATTACAGTAAATAAACAATGAAAAATTTGATTTCATACATCTAAATGGTATAGGTAAAGGACAAATTAGCTTTGCATTATTGATAAAAAATATTATTAGGGAATGTCACACCAATTGACATTGACATTAACATTTTTTGCGGGTGGTAGGACCTTGTGCAGAGTCCGTCCGGATACCGCCAACTTATCCATTAACCTACCGCCATACAGCAGTGTTCGCATTGTTGATTTCCAGTTTGGGGATAAGACAGCTGGTGTAATGACGAACATAGAGGCATTCCATCTTAGTCCTCACGGTTGGCAATGCATTTGGAGTCTTAGGTTTGCTGTCTTGTAAATGCGAATGTCTATGGGTCATAATTTCCACTTACCATCAGGTGGCCTGTGTGCTCGTTTGCCTTCTGTACGCCATAAAAAAAAAAGACTTTCTTCCTAACTATGCTCTAGGGTTGTACTATGTGTACTTAACATTTAATTGACAAGGTGGTTTCAGAGCATTCTCTAAGTAACACTTATGTCATGGCAACAAAGTTCAAAATAATAGCCATGTCAGTTAAAGGTTAATGAAATATATACTTACATACTATACTAGAAAACATCCATGACTCAGAAACAAATATTTGCGGTCATCACACATTTATCTGCCCTTACCGGGATTTGAACACAGGACCACTAGCTTCTAACTAACTAGGCCAGCTCATTGTCATCAGTCTTAGCTAACTAGCTAAATTTTATTTGATAAGAAATTGAGATGATAATTTTTAAGAACTTTGTCTATTTCCATTAAATTAAATTTCATTTTCAGGAACTATCAGGCAATTTAATAACCCTATTATAATTTTTAAAAAGATTTACTATCCAGGTAAATTTTAATGCAGTCTGCCCTCATTTTTAGCTTAATTAATTCTTAAAAAACACATGTGACCGATGAACACATGCAACCTGAACTTTTGTTTTGGGGTCCTGTTTTTCCCTGATCACAGTTTACAAACAATGTTATTAGGTAGTGTTTACATTATATGATTGTAAATTTAAATTTAAAATTGTTGGTACATCATACAGAAATCCCAAATTCCTAGATATGTATTTGACTTAATTAAATTATCAAAAAAAAAACCAATATATGCGAAACAACAGTTATTTATTCTAATCCAAGAAAAGCAAGTAACTGCAAATGTAAAACATTGTATATACAATACTTTTCTGACTACAGGCAAGAAAAGAAAGGAAATTTTACAATTTATATATCTATTGATCAAAAAATAATAATGTTAGTGTTAGATGCAGAACAACAATTATTGTAACTCCAAGCAAAGTATAATTTAAAAAAACTTTCTCTACAACATTAAGAACATTATGAACTCAAGCAAACAATGGAAAATCATGTGCTGCATTTATTCTAAATCCACACTGGATAGAAAACGTTAGGTTGGCGATTGTTGATAGAACAAAAAATAACCTCCAACAAGCAGGTGATCAAGGCTGCATTAAAACCTTGAGATAATTTCACAAACATTCATGTGAATATATAGCTCTGGCTCTTAGAGATTATGCTACCAGTGTTAATAAACTGGCTCAGAAAAAAATCAAGATCAATTTTTTTAAAAGTAGACTTCCACTTCAATGACGTCATTACATTGACAGTCAATAAACCACGGTAAACAATAGCATTCACCCAAAAACACTCTAAATTAGATAGAATAATTAAATATATTTTAAAAAATAACGAAAAAACACGAAAATAAACACATTCGAACAATAGAAAAGGGTACTCACAATGTTTTCAATACTATGATAAAAAGTGTTCCAAGTGAAGACTAACAACGATCAGTGGTTGACAGCCAAACTAAATAACATGGCGGCATTTCGTCGCAGCCGGTAAGGACCGTATCCATCGATAAAGTAACACACTAGCAGGCACTCACCACAATTAGCAAGTTTTACTCGTCAAAATCACTTTCCACTATAGCATTAAATTAAATTATTGTATATCACACATTAAAGACCAAATGACGTAACATTCTCAACCTTCACGGTCGCACAGTACATATTATGAAAAAATACTGTTATTGTAACTATCATATGTAGTATGCAGAACACTATTGAAAACACTAGAACTTAATTACACTTTTGATTACGTTAACATCCATCAAAATAATTTGTCAAAGCAAAATCAAACGCATTTATGCCAAAGAACAAACGTGACACGCAGTCAAGCAACTCAAACCACAGAATGCTTAGGAAACAATAAACATATCGGTACAGATAAGATAAGGACTAAAAAGAACGAAAGTTTACCAACCACTACATGATGTTTGTTCCTATTGAATATGACAGTTAAGCGATGTATTTTTTCTAAATGATGACATTTGTAATGATTTACGCAAGTGTTTTACTTGCGTTATAGATTACTTATTTGTTGTGTTCCGGTCTGGGTACGAGCATCGTGACAGTTACTTAGCTACATATATGTTTCTAATCTTATAACAAAATTGTTAAAACTCTCCTGATCCTGTAGGGCGTATTTTCACTATTTTCAGGTGTAGGTACCTTCATAGCTACGGGCGTGCTGGGACGCTGTGACACAAGTCGAGGATGCCTCAGACGGTAACGGGCGTAAGCTGTGTAACTTCAGTTTTAACATATTTTATTCAGTAGAACGTAGTTTTTCGATTTGCGTCACAATATCTGGCGGATGCAATTCTATTTCGCTTGGAATGGTATGAAATTTTCTTTCGTAATTTTCCAGGCTTGTAAGCCGTTGACTTACTTCATATTCGGTGAGAGATTGTAGCTGCGTTAGTTCTCTGATGCAGTTTGGTTAGTTGACCGCGTATTGATGTTCGTAAGCGAGTAAGTCACGTTAGTTCTTCCTCCATCGTCGCCATTATTATATATGCATAAATCTAATTCTATTTATTATAAACATATATTATTATATTATTATCATTTATTTATTTAATGGCAACCGGTCGCAATATCGAGCAACTATTTCTGCCAATGTCAAGTTTGTATTTTAAAAGACCAGATGGGATTTTCTTAAAGCAATCCTTTCAAAGGCGATACGTGTTCAAACTTCAATTCTTCATTATACTGCACATTTTAATGTTAATTTACTACATATTGATACATCGTTTTTATCCACTAAACAACAAAATATGCAAAAAATTAAAAACTATTAAGAAAGCGACACCATCTTGTCAAATCCTAAAGAGAATCCAATTATAAATGTACAACAACAGCCTAGACCCCTAATTCCCGGCGGCCCCCCTATTTCTGGCTCCGGTAGCGGCCATGGTAACGGTGGGGCAGGGGGTGCTTTAGGTAATCTCCGGCAGAGACCCGGCTACCAGAAACGACGACCTTTGGCTCTGACAACATATAATTGCCAAGCATTGCGGACCGACGAATAGATGCTGGAACTGGAGGAGGAATTGAGCAGGTTACGATGGGGAATCATAGGCTTGTCAGAAGTCCGGTAACTTGCTCTATTACCAGGAGGGCGACCAACAGTCCCAGGGAGGTGTCGGGTTTCTCGTTCACTAGTCCCTCGTGAACAACGTGGTGAAGATTGAGTGCGTGTCGAGCAGGGTAGCGTGTCTTGGACTCAAAATGACCCAACGATATGCGTTGAAGGTCATACAGATATATGCTCCGACACACTCCGACGATCAGGTGGAGGCTATGTACGAGGTTGTTTCCAGAGCCATGGATAGCTCCAAAAGTGACTTCATGGTTTTTCTCATTCCTCGTTTCACCATCAGGGCTCATCTACCCTGATGGTGTAACGAGGAATGAGATAGACTTTATCATGTCGACGAAAAAGCACATATTCAATGATGTCTTCGTGATCAGTGCGGTTAAAACCGGGAGTGATCACCTTATGGTGCGAGGCTCATGTCTCGACTGTCTACGCTCCGCCCGGCACCCACTCAGCTCCAACACCCCGAGAGCTTTCAGCTCGAACTTCAAAACCGTTTCGACTGCCTTGGTAGGCACGTGGACGATTATAACGACGTTTTTGTGGAAGCTGTCCAAACAGTCGGGTCTAAGTTCTTCAAGATCCGCCGTACATAAACCAGGAAGCTCTCGGACTCCACCCTTAGACTCATGGAGTTGAGGCGCGAAATGATTCTGCAGTCGTTTGGTGACGCTTGTCGCTATCGGCAGCTCAACTGACAGATCTCGAAGTCTCTGAAGCGTGATATACTCCAATTCAATACTAAAAGTATTGAAGAGGCTATTGAACGAAACAGGGGCTCTAAGGTGAGCTATTGGCGGAAGTTGAGAAGTTTTATGCACAGCCGTACACAACAACCCGACCGACCCGGCCGAGGGTGGTAGGACCCTGTGCAGGGTCCGTCCGGATCGCTACCACCATCTTATCCATTAACCTACCGCCAAACAGCAGTGTTCGCATTGTTGTGTTCCGGTTTGGGGATAAGACAGCCGGTGTAATGACTAGCATAGAGGCATTCCATCTTAGTCCTCAGGGTTGGCAACGCATTTGCAGTCTTATGCTAATGTATATGGGTCACAGTTTTCACTTACCATCAGGTGGCCTGTGTGCTCGGTTGCCATCTCTATGCCATAAAAAAAAGAAAAAAACACCCGTCGAAAATCTAGCTAAAGACCCGAGGGCTAGATTAACCCGACACTATACCGAAGATCTTCCCGACGTCAGCCTGTAAAAGATTAGTATGATCCTCAAACAGCTTAAGAATGGCAAAGCCCCAGGTGAGGATGGAATTACAGCCGAACTCCTGAAAGTGGGTGGTAAACCCATCCTTAGAGGCCTTCAGACGCTGTTCAGCCCCGTTCTCCACGAAGGGAGAACGCCGAAAGCATGGAACAGAGGTGTGTGTGGGTCTCTTGTTCAAGAAAGGTGACAAAACTTTGCTGCAGATTTATAAACCCATCTTACTTCTGAGCCATGTTTACAAACTGTTTTCGAGGTTCATCATAAATCGTCTCGTGCGCAGGTTTGACGATTTCCAGCCTCCCGAACAAGCCGGTTTTTTAAAAGGCTATAGTACCGTAGACCACATACATGCGTTGCGGCAGGTTATACAGAAGACCGAAGACTATAACCTCCCCCTTTGCCTTGCATTTGTGGGCCACGAGAAAGCCTTCGATTCGATCGAGACATAGGCTGTGCTGCAGTCTCTCCAGCAGTGCCAAGTTGAATACCGATATATCGAAGTGTTGAAGTGTCTGTATGAAAACGCCACTATGTCCGTCCGACTACATGATCAGAGCACGAAGCCTATTCCTCTGCAGCGGGGAAGTCATGTCCAATTTCCATGTCGTGCCAACTCCCGTAATAGTCGAAGGCTCTGCCCTTGAAGTTGTTGACGACTATATTTACCCGGGACAAACGGTCAAGTTAGGTTGGTCCAACTTTGAGAAAGAGGTCACTCGTCGAATCTCACCCGGCTGCGCAGCGTTCGGGAAGCTTCGCAGCACCTTTTCGTCAAAATTACCGCAGTATTTGAAATCAAAAGTCTTTGACCAGTGTGTGTTGCCAGAGATGACTTACGGATCTGAGACGTGGGCGCTAACAATAGGCCTCATAAGGAAGCTCAAAGTCTCTCAGAGGGTTATGGAGAGGGCTGTTCTCGGAGTTTCTCTGCGTGATAGAATCAGAAATGATGATATCCGCAGTAGAACTAACCGTTACCGACATAGCCCGAAGAATAGCTAAACTTAAGTGACAGTGGGTGGGGCACATTGCTCGCAGGACTGATGGCTGATGGGGTCAGAAGGTTCTTGAGTGGTGTCCGCGGGCCGGGAGACGAGCTGTAGGTAGGCCTCCAACAAGATGGAGTGACGACCTTGTAAAGATCGCGGGAACGCGGTGGATGCGAAAAGCATAAGACCGGTCTGAGCGGGAACTTAACAATATAGAGGGAATAGATTATAGTGGGCAATAGAATATAGAATATAGTGAGCATTGGACTAGTACCAGCACGGTTATCACATGTTCTTTATGAAGTATTCCTGTATTGTGAGCATCGAAATATACTTATTATATTTCGATGATTGTGAGGTGTTAGATAACAAAGTCTTGATTATCAATTGTAGTATTTTAAACTGCAAAAGCAGGAGTGAGCGGAAATATGAGAACATAACGTTTCATTCGTAAATGGATACATTATACTAATTTTGTGGTGTTTTCAATCGTGACCAAACAACTAATTACTTAATGTAACATCTTCTAATATCGTTTTACCATAAAATGGGTTTTCCATGCAAATATATATCGTATTTTTCTTCCGCTAATCGGCCGATTTATGTTGATAGCGATGTACACGGTAATCCGTGTCATTGCCGACGGTTAAATTTAGTCGTATAATACCAATTTCGAGTTGTCATCGATATAATATACATTAAAAAAAAAAACATCGGTACAGATAAGAACTAATAGAATGAAAGTTAACCAACTGTACACGTTCTTCGTTCCTATTGAATATGACAGTTAAACGCTGTATTTTTTCTAAATATTTTTTAAATTTGCAATGTTTAACGTCAAGCGTTTTACACTAAGGGCCGAGATCACCAACCAATTTAACAGACAGACGGTTAAGTCTTAATCAGCTGTTAGTTACATTTGACAACCGTTAAACCGCTAACCGTCCATTTAGTTGTTGGTGAACAGTGCACTAATACTTTAGTTGTTCCTTAAATGACTATAAAAGAAGCAAAAGCCACCTTCTACTACCGGTAAATGGAAAATTTAGAACTTCCTAGAGCTTGGGCGAAGATTTATGTTGGTAAAGAAAGAAAGGGACTTCAACCGGAATATTCCGGTTTGGTTCAGGACTGAGTTATATTTTGCCCTGGTAAACAAAATGTCTTAGTTGTAAAATTACTAGGTAAGCAAAATGAGTTGTTTGTATAATGACTTAATGACATGCTTAGAAAATGGTCTTAGTTTTATAAAGACTTACTTAGCAAAACGTCACCGTGCGTTAAGTACAAAGTTAAATACCTATACAAGTAGGCAGAACGATCAAATGTAAGGTCTTGGTTGTATTAACGACTGTGTAAGTCAAATTCTTCCCTGTATATTTTAAATGTCATAGACAAAATATTTAAACCTTTTCAAACAGCGTACCTACTAAATGCAGCTTTGCTGACTTTACCAAGTATATTAATATTGGATATAATGATTAATAATATACCGTATATACCATGCCATGAGTTCACCCAACTAAAGAGGTCAGTGAGTTAAGGTCTCGTGCCTTAGTCCCACCGTGGTCCCACCCATGTCCATCTACTTTTAAAACGATTTGCAAAACAAATGAAAGTATATTTAATGTCATAAATAGTATATTATAGTAGTCTTTGATAAATATTGTTACTTTCTTAAAACCGGTGTCCGAGTTTTTGTGTATTTTGTACTTCTTTTTCTTTTTTTATAATAATTAAATAAGTGACACTTGAGTGCGATAATATGGCACTTCCTTGGCATATTCCTTTAGAAGCTGCACCTTGTTTTAAAGACAATAAATCTCCTCCAGAGTCATCAATACTCAAACATTATTGCAAATTAAACATACACGAGAACCCGTATGAGGAATTGCAGTCGGGTCTTATGTGCGATATTGGTATTAGTAATCGTGAACCCGCTACTATCCAAAGATTAATCGCATCTGGTATGACAGTAGCCCGTCTTAACATGAGAGATTTGGAACCAGAGGCTTGTTCACAATTGATTCAGAGTATTCGACAAGCCGTGTATAATTACAGCGCTGAATTAGAGTATGTGTATCCATTGGCCGTTATTGTTGACGTCCGAGGCCCTGATATAGTTACTGGTGATTTAAAAGGTGGTCCAAAATCGGCTGTGGAGTTAATTGCTACTCACAATATACGTTTAACTACTGATCCGAGTTGGCGCGAAAACGGTACCCCTGATTGTTTGTTTGTGGGGTATGATCACCTCACAGATCTTGTGCCAGGAGACATTATTTTTATTGACAGTCTATCACCAGGTAAAATTAAATTGGTGGTGTCTGAAGTAGGAGACGATTCGGTTGAATGTTTTATAGAATTAGGAGGTACAATCGGTGCTAAAATGACAGTTCGAATATCAGAAGCTCCACGAGATGCAGATCATCTTCAAAAAGGGGATAGCGCTGGATCTTTGTCATGTAGTGATGCATCACAAGAAGCCTTTGAACACATGGAACAACAAATTGGTTGGGCAGTTGGCTCTGACGTTGATGCTATGTTAGTTCCCAACGCGCAAAATTCTAACGATATTCGTCAAGTCCGAGAAATTGCTGGAGAAAAAGGCAAACACATACTTGTTTTTGGGTGTATTGATACTGCATTAGGGTTTGATAATATCGACGAAGTATTATCTGAGGCTGATGGCATATTTCTAGACCGAAGTATTTTAAGTACCGATTTACCGGTAGAAAAAATTTTTATTGCACAAAAAGTGATCTTTGCAAAATGTAACAACCTTGGAAAACCTTGCCTATGTAAGGCAGTTTTAAACGAGCAAATACCTACCCTTTGCGTTACTGACATAGCTAATATAGTACTTGATGGAGCTGATGTAATATCTTTAGAGTTGCACTACGATTCTCCTATGAAGAAATTTGCTCCTTCATATGACGCAGTTAGTATGGCCGAGCATTGCTTAGCAGCTGCAGCTGTTGTTTGTAGAAATGCTGAGCGGATTGTGTGGCAGCCAAGAATTTATGGAAATATAGAATTAATGCAATCTGTCCTTGATGAACCTACTAAAGCGGTGTGTATCAGTGCTGTTGAGTTAGCCATGCGGTCCAGTGCTGTCGTCATAATATGTCTAACAAATTCTGGTCGCACTGCCAAAATTATTTCTCATGCGCGACCTCCCTGCCCCATCGCAGCGGTCACTCGAATGTGTCACACTGCTAGACAACTACGCTTTTGGCGCGGTGTGCGCGCTATGCATTACTTTGATACTGCGAAAGGAAGTTGGGCCACCGAAGTAGAATGTAGAATTCATGCCGCTCTTGATTACTGTAAAGCAAAATGTATTTTGCGAGCTGGTGATCCTTATGTCGTGTTGGCGGGATCTCGTCGCGGTGTCGGATATTGTGATGCTGTAAGACTCCTGTATGCAAGTGCTCGTGACACAGTATCACTCGAATAGTGTACCATTACAATTACAATTATACAGTTAGTTACATACCTATTAGATAATAAATATTAAATTGCATAAACATCTTTCTTTTAAAGTATATGGTAATTTCCAAAATTATAAAATTATGTACAGGCAATGATATATATCCTTTAGGCGGGCCCGTTTAAATTCGCACTAGGCCTATTTTGCTTTAGGTCTAAATCTAAACAAGTACAATTCTGGTTAGGTCAGATTTGCCATAGCATAAGTCCGTTTCTGAATCAGACAGTTTCGGGAAATACCTTATGAAGTGGAAGTCTGTTTCTTTTAAAGTCAATTTCTGAGTAGGTCAGATTTTGAGTATGTCACGGTCATGACAGTGTTACGTCGTATTAGCAATAAGTTTGTTTCGGCAAATTGCCTTTTCTTTTTTTGTCAGGTTCGTATCTAGTAGTTTTCTAAATAAGTCTGAATCTTATCTACTAATTCTGAGAAGTTTTAAATCTTAGTAGGCCAGATTTTATACAAGCATAATTCTGAAATGGACAGGTATAATTCGCTAAAAATTAATGTTGTGCTAAGTAATTAACTATGGCTATTGGCGATGTTCTGCTGTAAGCAGCGGAATCTTTCGAACCAATCCAGCCTATTTTCGAAGAGGCCCTACAGGATCTGCCAGAACTGAACCATTCGATATTATTACCTACATTTTCATCAAGAAAAGACTCTATATATGCGTGGAGGACAAGAGCATTAGGCACTAGATACACAATCTCGAACAAAATGTCGTAACAATCGGTGCCAAAATGACATTTACAGATAATATAAGAATTCCGATACGAAGCTAACATCGCTAATTTTTAACCCTGTAATACGAAAAAAAAACATGCTGAAATGAACTCAATGTTCTAGCTGTCAAGTGTCAAATTTACAAACTAAGGTTTCAAAATATTGAAATCTTTTTAGTTAAGTGGCCATTATCGTAATATTAACGTCAAAATTGAACAACGGAGAATGGAGTCGCATTTCTCAATTTTATATTAATAAATTAATAATTATGTTTGGACAATTACACAGTAATTGATCTAACCCCAAATTAAGCTCGAAACTTGTGCTATGGGTGCTAGACAACGATATACATACTTATTTAGGAACAAAAATACTAATACATGGTGTTTGCCAGTAGAGTGTAGTGGTTTTAAGGGATGATAGGTAGAGTCATTCTGAACATTTGTGACCACATTTACTATTATGCGAAGTTTCACGGATTTTGAGATATTGCCATTTTTTTAATTAAAAAAAAACGCTATGTTCGCCAGAGTTTTTTTATAAAACACCTTGTATAGCCTGTATCAAAGCCTTTATTTTTTTTTGTGTTTTACCTTTGCAATATCTTGGTTCATTAAAATAAATTCAAATAAACGCATTAATACTAGACTGATAAAAATAACTTTTATAGGTTAAAAGTCTAACCTAGGTCTAACTTTGCGTGTCTACGAAATAAAAGTAACAGCGATTTACCAGTACAAATAACTTAATAAACTTCTTTGATCTACGGGCTTACTCAACATTTCATTTTCTATTATTTTCCGCCATTTTCCTCGCTCAATTTCGTTTTTTGGAAATCTCGAATAATAATACAGTTTTATTTAATTTACAATATAAAGAGCATTTACGAGGTATTTTTTATTCTTAGATCTATGTATTTATAGTAATTTATAAGAAGTTTAATTAATATTGTAGACCGCAAAAATAAGTAGGCGTAGAACATTGTAAAATAAAAATCAATAAGCGACTCTATTCATTCAATTTTTAACTATGTTCCACTTTTTACATACATCATCACCTTTCTTAATTAGAAGGCGAATTTGGCCACAAATACATTAAATTATAAAACTATTAACGGGTACTTAGCGAAAATAAGATATGCCATCCTTTTTCGACTTTCTTACAAAGCTATTTCTACACTTCTTCACAGAGCATTTAGGCATGCTGACCTGTCAACGCATCGCGTGCGACTGACAGCCCAACTGCTCTCGGAAGGAATTCGAGAGCAGTTGTATCCCAGTATACAATAGTAGTCTTTGAGCAGTTGCTCCGTCACTCCGTTTAAGCATTGACGTTAAATCTAGTGTATATTAAATCAATGACCGATGCTTTAAAATTTGATCGTACAAAAGATGTGGAATTCCCCAAAATAATACTCCAAAATTTCTTGATCGCTTAAAATGGCGATAATGATGATAAGCTATTTATTTTTTGTAACGAATCGTCGAGATATATATTTAAAAAAAACCGGCCAAGTGTGAGTCGGACTCGCGCACGTAGGGTTCCGTACCACTATACATCTAAATAAATGTTTTTCTTTATTCTTTATTATATTGGAGTTGATTGAATGAAAGGTAAAATGCGGTTTACGAATTATAACGTATTAAAAAAAAACTAATTATTAGATCTCGTTCAAACCAATTTTCGGTGGAAGTTTGCATGGTAATGTACATCATATTATATTATTTTTACATTTATCATTCCTTTATTTTAGAAGTTACGGGGGGGGGGACACACATTTTTCCACTTTGGAAGCGTCTCTCACGCAAACTATTCAGTTTAGAAAAAAATTATGTTAGAAACCTCAATATCATTTTTGAAGACCTATCCATAGATACCCAACACGTATGGGTTTGATGAATAAAAAATAATTAAGTTTCAGTTCTAAGTATGGGTAACCCCAAAAATTTATTGTTTTTTTTCTATTTTTGTATGAAAATCTTAATGCGGTTCACCGAATACATCTACTTACAAAGTTTCCATAGTATAGCTCTTATAGTTACGGAATAAAGTGGCTGTGACATACGGACGGACAGACATGACGAATCTATAAGGGTTCCGTTTTTTGCCATTTGGCTACGGAACCCTAAAAACGTACTAATTTCTAGGTGACGGAACCTTCAAGATAGTCCCTAAACCTTTCCATCAGCTCTACACTATGCATGCAATGTTAAATTATGAATCTGACAGTAGCCGCACTATAGTGCCAGTGATATATGCTCTTTTGCCAGACAAGCAAGAAAGAAGATACATTAGACTGTTTCAAACACTAAAAACAGTTCTAAATATTCAAATCCAACATTATAAGGCTGATTATGAGTTAGCCGCTTTAAATGCAGTATCCCATGTCTTCCCTGCAGTGAATAAAACTGGATGTTACCTGCATTGGCTGCATTTCATCAAAGGGAATTGGAAAAAGTCCACACAAATGGATATCTGTACCGAAGATGATGGAATTAAACATTTGTAAGGTTTTTGACATATCTGCCTCTGTTACCGGTCGAGTACATCGAGGGAGCATGGCATACTCTTATAACACATTTTTCTAATGTGACAAACATTGGAAAAGTTCAGAAATATTTTGAAAAATATTGGTTGACGATAGTTACGCCGGCTATATTTGGCTGTTCTGACGAAAAGTATAGGTCAACCAATCATTTGGAAGGATGGCACAATAGGCTGAACAAAAAACTATGTAAGAAGCCGAATATATTCAAATGTTTATACATATTGTAAAAAGAAGCTAAGCATTACGATATAAGTATTAGACATGCGTGTGCTCATCGACCCACTAAAAAATCTCGAAGAGTTGATGTAAAATATGATCAACACTTGAAAAATTTAGTAACCGATATGAAGAACAAATCTATCGAAATCATGGATTTCCTCAAAAAAGCTCCGCAGTTAAGTTACGAAAGACATATAAAAAATCATTAATTTGGCAGCCATAACAATAAACAAAAAGCTGTCAGCTCCAGTTCTGACAATAATTCTTCCGGTGATTCTTCCGATGATACTTCCGATGATTCTTCTAGTGACTCGGAAATGATTACGACATATGATACAATAGCAGCAATAGACGATCTACTATAAAAAAAAAATAGAATTGATCGAATAAGAGAAAAATGCTAAATTTTAGTTTACTACCAATATAAGTGTAATTTTATGTTAAGTTTTAGTTTTTTTCCAAAATAAGTGTTATTTTATGTTAAATTTTATCTTATTTTCGAAATAAGTGTAATTTTATATTGATATGTATTTTTTTTTTATATAAATATTTGAAAACTAACTTATTTCATTTTTACAACACGAACTGTACATTCGCTTGTTCTACCAAGATATTGACATAAATATAATCTGACCTACTCAGAATATAGCCTAATTAGATACTAACCGACCTCGAATCTGGCGTACTCAGAAAATGGCGTACGGGGAATATGGAAATAAACGTAAAGGACTTTCTCATAATCCGACATCATACATAAGGATCTGACGTGTTTATGATATGACTTAAAAATAATCGAACATATTCAGAATCTGACTTACTCAAAAAAAAACTATTCTAGAAACATACAACACACACAAACGGTTGTAAAAGAAACTGGCGATTATATAATCATACCTACTCAGCTTTTGGCCTAACCTGCAATTGACTTAAACTGAATCTGTCTCATGTTGCCTAAAGGGGAAATTCACCCCCTAAGGGGTTAAAATAAGGGGGAGAAGAGGGAAAATAATTCTATGCGTACGAAGTCGCGGGCGTAGTATATATATACTACCTGTCCGCGCCCGGCACCGCCCGGGTGTAAATTTATTTTACATACAAACCTTACGGAAAAATAGTTTACGTCCTATTCTCAGACCTACTGTGTATATGGTCAAGCTGTTTCGGAGGAGAGGACGAGATTTATATAATAGAATAAATACTAGCTTCTGCCAGCGACTCCGTCCGCGTAGAATTTGTATTTTTGTCATCCCACGGGAACCGTTCTTATTTTCCCGGAAAAAAGTAGCCTATGTTACTCAGGAATAATGTAATAGCATTATAATAGTGGAAGAATTTTTGGAATCGATCCTGTAGTTTTTGACTATTTTCGATACAAACATACAAAAATACAGATATGTCCTAGAAATCAACGTCATCCCGCCTAGGGCTGATAGTGAATCTAAAAAGCTAATGATTTTACTCCTATGTACATTCAGCGATTTTACTATTTCGGAGGTATTGATCATTTTAATCTTATTTTGTATAATTTTCCCTTATCGTTCATGTCTCGAAATCATTAATTTCTTGTTTTGTTTCATAAGTTTTTCAGTGGTATTTTTATTTTACATAATTAGAAACATAACAAATCAGCGAATTTTTGAAACCTGGTTGCCCATTTTTTTAAAAGACTTTTTTTAAGTAATCATAAAGTTTGTTTCTCATAACTTTTATAAAACTACAAGTTACAGTTTTACAGGTCTAAACGGGAAACACTGCTCAAATGGCTGGCCGTCATTGATCGAGGTTGTGTCAAATAGAAACTTGTAACCTGTAAATAGTAATTTGTAGCTTTATAAAACAGGCCAGTGTTTGCTTTTTACTTTGAATGGAATAATAATAATTGTGATTACTAAAAAAGTATATTTAAAAAACAGGCAACCTATTTTACAAACTACGCTGATTCGTAATGATTCAAATTATGTAAGATACCACTGAAAACTTCAGAAATAAAACATAAAATTAATGTTTTTTGTATGTGTATGAGTACATATGAATTTTTCACAGAATATGTCTTATTTATAAACTCTATCGTTTAATTTTTTTACTGAATAATAAATGAAATCCCAAGAGGGATCCTCATATAAGAAACATGAAAAAATATCATTTTTTCCGTCATTTATATTGTGTCTTATAATGGCTTCTCATTTCGATGCTATTTTAAGCTACAATTTATTCTTACGATTCGATTCGTTTTGATGTTACTGTGGTAGTTAAGCCGCATCCGCTGCGCCGTGTTTTCGATGTTGTCGACGCTAAAAAACTAACAAAACATGTTTAAGTTAGAGAGATAGGTACCTTATAATCTGTGCTTTTTTTTTTTTTTTTTTTTTTTTTTTTTTCATCAGGGGACAGTGTTACACCAATTGATCTGGTCCCAAACTAAGCTCTAGGCTTGTACTATGGGTACTAGACAACGATATAAATACTTATATAGAGAAATGTATACTTAAATACATAGAAAACATCCATGACTCAGGAACAAATATTCGCGCTCATCACACAAATATCTGCCCTTACCGGGATTTGAACCCAGGACCGCTAGCTTCGTAGGCAGGGTCACTACCAACTAGGCCAGCGCGTCGTCGTTCTTTGAAGTTAACAATGTATGGTTTGCCAAAACATTTCACTTCTCGTTTGACATCTGTCATCCCAGAACATTTTGTCAAATTATGGGCCGCTCCTTTATCAATTAAATAATACAGCGTCTTTTCTTTATTCCACTCCATTGCAAATACATATAAATTAAATAATTAATGCCCTATTTGACAGTTCTTCATTCAAACTCAAAACTTTCAAAAGTCAAAACATGAACCCCCGTCCCCGCAGACGAACGCGGGGAATGTTTTCCATCCCTGACGGAAAACATGTTCCAGTGTTTTTAAACAAAAAAACATTTTGGCCACGCCCCTTTTCTGTTCGAAAAACATGTTAGATGTTTAAAAACATCGAAAAACGGCGCAGCGGACGCGGCTAAATGCTGAATTTATACAGTGCCAGCACTGGCACCTTAATAACAATACTTTGCCGCGAGGTACGTTATTGGCGTGCCAGCGCTGACACCGCCTAAATCCCTATTGTAATAAATTGCGGTCTTTCCAGGTCTTTCCATGTAATTTTTCTAATAATTAACATTACCTCAAAAATACGAAGTACCAAGATAATTTTGATAGTATTCGCAGGGTTACTATGCGAACGACAGTGGCACTATTTTCTACTCTTTTATGTCGCACTTTAAGTACGTACGCTTGACAATTGGCTACACGGTGTCTATGTTATTATACGTCTAAGAGTTTTTGTTAAAATCTTGTTATCTGTGGATTATTTACTTCAAGTTCAGTCTGAGTTTTTTACACTTTGTTTTCAACTTTCAACTGAACTTTAAAAGGAGCACGCGATAAGATATTACGAGGAACTGTTTTAAATTTCTCTTACAAAAATATCGTTGTTTTGAAACACCTTCTCATTCAACATGTCTCTTGAGAGTTCCTTGCGAGAAACAGGCACTGCCTTGATTTCTGTTCGAGCGACTGAAAGAAAAAAGAATGCAGAATCTTTGAAAACCTTTCTTACCGGTAATGCGGCTCCGTCGCTGCTTAGTAACAATACACTAAAGAAAAGAGGATATAACTGGAATAATCTTTTTGAAGACATCCATGAATATGTATTGAAGGTAAGTTAAAATTGTTTAGATATGCCAACTTAGCACCTATCTATTTACTCATACAAGAGTTTCTGTTTAAGTTCTGTGTGTGTTTTATCGTACTTCAAACAAAGTTATTTGTTGAGGCTACCACCTTATTACTATATAATAATGTATACCTACAACCCTGTCAAGTGTGAAATTATGAAGCTCAAATTTGAAAATATGAAAAGTGCGAGGTGCACTTGTGTCACGTTCAAGGCCATTCAGTGTACTTATTTATTGGTTAGTAGTCAGTATATAATCCCCTTGTTTAACCGTAATTAAACCTTTTCTATGCCATAGGCGGCAAGGCATGGCAACAGATTGTCATCCCATGGATATCCAACCACCTATCTTTTAGTTATTCTAGGGCCAATACAATTTCTGATACGAATACACAACATTGCAGGCAAATATCTGTTTATTTGACTTAACATATGGCCACTTAAAAGAGAAATAGGGACTTGATTCACTATTTATATTTGAAATTTATGATTTTCAACCTTAAAAAATAATTGCAAGTTTTCACTACATTCAAACATACCATTAAAGCGCAATTCACATGCTATTATTTATTCATTCGCTAGCAGTGCCTGCATGTGTAGAAATTAGTCTTTTTCTCAAACTCAATTTTTGTCCAAACCTTTCCCTGTTTCCTCTTAATGATACCTGTTAGTAAGACTGTATTGAAATCTATTTAGTATTATTGACAGTATAGAGGGCAAATAAATAAAAGAACATATGTATATATATTTAGTAAATACGTCAGTGACATTGTGTTAATTTCTTACAGGAATTGGAGAAATATGAGACTTCTAAATCTTTTTATAATGTTACTGCACCGCTTTGTACAAGTCTACTGCATTTGTGTGTGGCAGGATCTAACAAAGGTGATTATTGCAGTCATTGTTAGTAGTAATCCATACTAATATTATAAATGTGAAAGTGTGTTTGTATGTTTGTCCGTCTTTCCCGGTTCAACCACTTTACATATCTGAATGAAACTTGGCACACATATAGGTTAGGTCCTGGAATGGGACATAGACTACTTTTTATCCTGGAAATATGAATAGTCCCGAGGGACTAGCAATAACCGACTTCGATGCGGATGGAGTCGCGGGCACCAGCTAGTCTAATCATAATATTCCAAAAAAGTACCATCACAAAGGTTTTACATCCTAAGGCCTGCCATAGAATTAAATGTGTTATAGAATATAAACCTACAGTAGATAAGACAGAGATGAATTTTCACTGGCAATGTTAAATGCAATGCAACATTATATCCTTTACATTGATCTCCATTTCACCAATTACCATATTATTGTATAAAAAAAATGCACCCATTTCCTTTTAATTTAACATTGAAACAATTTAGTACCTCAGTTATAATCATTATAGTCATAGTCATATATTTATAAGAATTACATATTTGGTTGAATGTTAGCTTAACCAGAATATAAACTGTTGAATTATTTACATATATAAACAACAGAACACTCTTAACATCGTACATAATCAAAAATAAACTATTACAACATTTCTTTTTTAAGAATCTAATAATCTAATGAAAGTGATACTGTGTTTGCAGGTCGCGCATTTATATGCTGTGATCAATTAATGGATGCATGTTTGTTTATACTGAAAGACAAACGCATGGCAACTGCAATTGGAGATGCATATTTGAACCTCCTGTATAAGCATGTCTTGACATATGATCAATATGTGTATTTAATTACACCAACCACATGGGAAGGTACAGTATATAATGCTTTGTGGAAGAAAAATAGAGATATTTGTTTACATTAACTAAGGACTATTGTGAACCTTGTGAGAAGGTATCTCTTAAATATCCTTAAATTGTTTTGCAGATCTACTTGATGTATGCATTGATACCACACTCTCAAATCATACAAAACTGGATAACTTTACATTATTTCGGTTGATTTGGCTTGTCATGAAAAAGGGAAAAAGCTGTTGTCAATTTGTAATTCCGCTTAGAAATGCATTGCCAAAATTGAAGAAATGTTTTCACAGAGCAGAAAGTGATAAAAAAATTCAAGAAATTGTTACAGAAATTACAATTTTGCTACTTGAAACGGTATGGTATAATGGACTTTAAAATAAGTTTTATTTAAAAAAATTTAAGGTCAGGGGTAAAACTATTTTCGCTCCCTTTGATTAAATTAAGGTATGGGTAAGGTGAAATTATTATAAAAGGGAGCAAAATACTTTTAAAATTCCCTTGAAAAAATAATATGTACTTACCTCTCTGTCGGAATAGTGACCTTATAAGATATTCAGTTTTATAAGGTTAGGCTTATAAAATATTATAAATTATATGGATTTATGACGCCACAAAGGTGTCATGCAGGCTGAAAACCCTTTCTGATATTTGAAATTCAGCATGATTTTACTTAGTTTTATAGTAGGCCAGTTGTAATAGTAGGGTTTAGTCATTTTCTTGTATTTGTGTTCTGGGTAAGTAAATAAATTTATTATTGTTATTAACTAGCGGCCCGCCAGCGGATTCGCTGCCGATTTTTTACTTTGCCCATCGTTTTTTTTTCTGTGCTATTTTTTAATTTTTCTCTAATGTATGAACCGACTACGAAGTCTTAGAAAACAAATTAAATAAGATGTATGATATCGGTAAAGCCGTTATTAAGTTATAGCTTGACCATGAGAACTAGAGAGAGTCTTAGTACTAGAAAGCTCTAATTTGGCATGAATATACATATTACTCACGCCAACAAAGAGGCAACAAAATAAACGTGTACCTCCCCTGCACGTAACGTGGGGTAGTGCGGGGTGTCGATGGATAGGTCTTTCAAAAATATTGTGGGTTTGAGTAAACCATTTTTAGGTTAAGGGATCCTTTTATGAAATAAAGCGCGAATTTTTGTTAGTAATTGGTTCCCCCCCCACCCCAGCCAAAACTACAAATACTAAAAATCTGAAAAATATCTTTAATGAAAGCGCAGATAACGAATTGATAAGAAAAACTATTACTACTAAGTAGACATCATTGGTTTTTGAGTTACAGTGGGGGATTAAAGTGTTTATACCTACTAAAATCATCTAAAACGGCACCAATTACTTAAATAGAAAATTAGGTATTACTGTTGTTTTTATGTTTGTGATAGTTAGCGGCTTCGGAACCCTCCACTGAGCATGGTCCGACATGCTCTTGCCCGGTTTTTTTTATATATATAGATTATTTATCATTCTGGAACTGATTCTGTTAGTTTGCTTGTTTGCTTTAGCTTAATTAGTTCCAGCTTTAAGAAGACCCTGTTGGTGCAGATGTTTATATGTTGGCTCGTTTTTTACCTTTTTGATATGAAATGCACACCTTCCAACGAATTCTCGTTGTTAATCAGAGTTGGATGATTAGTGTTGTTAACTTTTGTTTTCTACAAAATCAAATCAAGTTTGTATTTACATTAATAGTTTATTTTCAACAAGGTGACTGTTTGTTCCTGCCCCTTGAGTGAATTATGTAAATAAGTTAAATTGTATGCTTCCTGTGTTTCCACTTAAACATACATTAATTATAAAATAATTTCAGCTATCTTCTGAGAGCCGCCTGACAATGTGTGAATTCACTGAAAGTATTTCACCATTTCTCTTGAAATGTTATGACCAAAATGCTGATCAAAAAAAGAAGGTAATTTCTTTATGTTTAATTCTTTACAATACAATACAAATATTATTTGTTGAACACCACACACAATAACACCATGAATAGTATACTAAAAAAAAGTTACAAAGTGAGTCAACAGCTGGTCATAGCCGCGGCGGTTTAGTATATTTATTATGGAACTGGAGAGACGTGTCCACATTGCCTGCAAGAGCTACTGGTCCATAAGCAACTGATTAAGGAAAACTTCACCCTCTCACTCTCGTTGAAATGTGTATTCGGTCCAGTCTAACCTATGATATTCAGTCGTGGCCTTTGACCGAAAATCAAAAGTCCAAACTCAACGTTTGCTAGAGCTAAGGAGCGTAGTTTGTTGAGTGTAAAAAGGATGGATCGAGTCGACATCGCTGCGCTCCAAAACTATAGCTAAAGTGCATACTTACGAGTATGTCCTTTATTAAAATGGGCCTGGGCTGGGCATATCTACCGCATGCACTCACTGAGGTGGGTTGATGCGGCAATCTGGTGGGTGCTCTAGGATGAATGGTTAAACACATCGTTACGGAAATCAGTTAATTTAAATGGCATCATAATATTTCATTTAACTTTTAGGCATCAGTGTTCAAGTTGTTGAAACTAATAATTTCATTACATCACCCTGAGGGAAAATTACGTGGTGAAGAGGGAAGCCTGGCCAATAATTGGCCTGTTTGGAGCAAATATTTACACAGCATCATGGAAATAACATGCTTGGAGGCGAATTATTTACAGAAATTAAGAAAACACAGTGAACCTTCAGAAAAATACTGCATCGATTACTTTTACTTGGCTTCATCTGTTTATTTTCAGGTACGGTTAATATTAAATAAATAGATTTAATTTGCTCTTGGGGCTTGTTTTTAACGAGTGTTCAATAAAATGGACTATGTATATAAAGATAAACACAGGATAAAAAAATTAAACCATCATGTTTAGTAAGTTCATTATATTTCATCAATTATAAATTTAATGGAGACTTTCCCTGACCAACCACCTAGAAACTGAGCTGGACGGCGATATATGTACTCCTATTATATCAGACAGTCAGCCAGTCATCAAAAAGTACCTATAGATATGGTATGATATACACTGTGTACCAAAAATAGCACGTCACAGTGACACCGGAGATTCCCCAGCGTAATACAAACCAGCTTAACATGACCTCAGTATAAGTTGTACTGTTTTCTAGTTATACTGAGGTCATGTTAGGCTGGTTTGGTTGGTCTTAGGAATGGGCTGGGGGGAATTTCAGGTTTCACTGTGATATGCTATTTTTGGGACACCGTGTATATCATACCATATCCATACTTTTTAATATAATAGGACTGGCTGACTGTCTGATATAATAATAAATAAATAAAATATCAGGGGACAATGTCACACCAATTGACCTAGTCCCAAACTAAGCTCTAGGCTTGTACTATGGGTACTAGACAAGGATATAAACACTTATATAGAGAAATAATACCTTAATACATAGAAAACATCCATGACTCAGGAACAAATATTCGCGCTCATCACACAAACATCTGCACTTACCGGGATTTGAACCCAGGACCGCTAGCTTCGTAGGCAGGGTCACTACCAACTAGGCCAGTGTGTCGTCAAATAATAGGAGTACATATATCGCCGCCCAGCTCAGCCTCTAGGTGGTTGGTCAGGGAAAGTCTTCATACAATTTATAATCGATGAAATATAATCAACTTACTAAACATCATGATAATATGTTTTCTCAAACATGCTCGGAAATATATGAAAACATGGTTTCTGGTTAATGGCTCCCTGAATGAAAAACCTGCGATAAAACATTATTTACCGCCGCTCTAAATTTTGAAATGTGTTTTCAAACATTAAACTGAGAAAGGAAAAATTACATACTGCCAACCACCACTAGACTCTATTAAAACTTTAAAAAAAAGGTGCGGTACTATATTTATGTGCAGTTTTGAGATTGTCATCGTAATATTTCAGTCTTGAAATTGCCATCGTAAAATTGCACAGTCTTGAGATTACTATCGTAATATTGTAGTCTTGAGATTGCCATCGTAAGATTGCATTAATTTACATTTCATATTTCCTCATATTGCTTGAGGAAAGCAGTTTACATTACAATCCTCGGAACAGGGATTACTTCACGGACTCTGCAGTAATTTATTTATTTATTTATTTTATTTATTTATTTATTTATTGCAAACATATTTACACGGCATTACAGTTGGAACCAATACACCGAGAAACATTAAACTTATACAAAAAAAAAAAAAAAAAGAAAAAACCACAAAAAGCTTAAAAGAAAAACAAATCAATTTAGAACCGTAAAAAATAAACAAAATAAAATAAAAAACAATTGTCATTAGGTAATACTGGAAGGCCTATCATCCATCATCTCACAAAATCTCAGACATTCACGGCACAGTGTTGCCCATCGCCATGCAAACAAGTCACACTCAGGCACGGACGCCAGGAGCGCATTCAGCAGCACCAGGACGCGGAGCAAGGGCGAGTTCCGGCGCGACACCGTACGCGCCGCCGGCACCGCCAACAGGGGGCGCACACGCGGCCTAAGGGTTATCCGGAACACATCCGGCACGAACAGCCTCACGACTTGGCCCACTAGCTCAGGGCAGTCGGACTCTCCACGCAATATACGGCAGGCAGTAAGTAACAGGTTGTTGTTACGCCTTACCTCCAATGAATTAAACCCAAGGGAGCCAAGCAAAAATTTGGTTGGATAGAGGAAGGGGTAATACCCATAGGTTTTCTTGTAAATAAATCTGAGGAATTTTTTTTGGATCCTTTCCAGGAGTAAAACATATGTGCATTCATGCGGATTCCAAATAAGCGACGATGCCTCTAGTTTACTTCTCACCAAAGCGTTAAAGACAAGCGTTATGGCCCCAAGATCGTGGAAGTCTTTGACATTGCGGATAACAAAACCTAACCTCCGAAAGCAGTCACTCACGAGCCCTCGGATGTGATCGTGAAACGTGAGGCGCGTGTCAAAAACAACACCTAGGTCTTTCACAGAGTCGACCCGGTTAATAAGCTCTACTCCCAGGATATATTGAGCATGCAAAGGTGCAGAAGTGCGACTAAATGTGCACACACAGCACTTGGCCGTGTTGAAAAGGAGTTTATTGTCCACACTCCACCGGACCACCGAGTTAATATCCTCCTGTAAATAGTCACAGTGTGCCTTATCTCCAACCCCATATACCAGCTTGAGATCGTCAGCATATAGCAGGCATTCTGCATGCTTTACGACTGACTCCAAGTCGTTAATCATAATTCCAAATAGGAGGGGACCCAATATCGAACCCTGACTGACACCAGATCGAGTACGATACGGAGCCGAAACGAAGTATCCATGCTGAACAAACTGCTGTCGATCACGAAGATAACTCGCAAAAAAAGTTAGCAACTTCAGGGAGAACCCAATATTGTCAAGTTTAGTTAGGAGAACATCGTTATCTACGCGATCGAAAGCCTTTTTAAAGTCGAAATAAATGACGTCCGCCTGAACACCTCTATCAAGATGCTCGGAAATGGTATCAACCAGGGTTAAGAGGTTACTGTTAACAGAGCGGCCTGGCCTGAAGCCGTGCTGCGAGTCACACAGGAAAGGTTTGATCTGTGCCGATATCGTCCGGTGCAGTATGGACTCAAACAACTTTGCCAGGGAAGAGAGTATAGCTATAGGCCTATGATCCTCGACATCTACTGACTTGCTATTCTTAGGTATAGGCCTAACCCTTGTAACTTTCCACTGATGCGGGTATCTTCCGGACGAGAGTGCCAAATTGAACAGAAAATGAACAGGAACCTTCAACTGCTCTATGCAACCTTTAATAATATACGCAGGCAAGTTATCAGGCCCAGCAGAGCTCTTAGGTTTAAGCCGTTTAATACCTGTTTCAACATCCTGAATAGAAATATTGTTTATATCAACATGTTGGCAGGAATGACTCATACTACTGTTTACTACAGCGTGCACATCAAGGCGAGGGACGCCCGGCAAGAATACACCAGAGAAGAAACCCGAGAACGCCTCCGCAGCTTCTGCCCCGACTAACCGTTCTCCCGCCAACATCACTTCGGACACAAATCCGCCTTTCGACCTAAGACTGTGTATATGCTGCCAGAAAGACCGCGGATCACTTCTAACCTGACTTTGAATTCGATCTATGTAACCATCGTAAGCTAAGGATATTCGATGCTTGACATCCGTCCGAAGTTTGGCATACCTACCGTACACATCCCTATTCTTGGTAGCTTTCCACCTCCGATGGAGCCTAGCTTTCAACGCTATATCTGCTATCAGATCAGCGGTGAACCATACGGGGTAAAGTCTAGTGGCCCGTTTTGATCGACGCTTCTTAGGTATACAGGCGTCAAAAGTATCATAAACTACTTTATAGAAACTGTCTACCGCAATGTCAACGTCATCCATCCGAAGAATTTCTTGCCAGCTTACCTCAGATATAAGTTTATACAGAAGCTCATAATTGCCTTTAGCAAAATTCCAGTCTCGTTGTGATTCTATGTTACTAGGATCTGTTTGCTCAGAGGCGGACCGACGCGAGGCTTCGCCTAAGGGAACCGATATCTCCAGTGGCGGGTGGTATAAATCTCGTCTAGGCACCAGTCCCCCTCCCTCAATCTCCTGAACACTGGTACCGCGAATACGCTCAGATGCCAGCACAACATCCAATTTTCCTCCATACGCATTCATGACCTCATTCATCTCATTCAGATCACATACAGTTAAGAAATAGGAATAATAACATATAATACTAGAAGATGTATAGAGTGGATTTAAATTAAGATCACCGACAATAAGAACTTCACCATTTAGTGTCTCTAACACTTGTTCCACAGCTTGAAACCAGCGCATGTACACTTCATCAGAAGCACTGGGGGGGATGTAAACCACACAGATGTAGCAGGTAGTCCGATTTAATGTGACTGAGGCCCATAAGTCCTCCCCCGTGGGAGTCTCCAAATCATGACACCGCCGCATCTCAAGGTTAGGGCGCGCGGCAAGCAGCACACCACCCCCGCGAGAACCGGTGGCACGATCTCGGCGTAAAACACACCAACGACCCCATGAAAGTTCAGTGTCATCGACAGCTTCTGTCAGAAATGACTCGGTCACTGCTATCACATCACATGTCAGAGACAGAAGATTGAGCCTGAAGAAATTGAGCTTAGTGTTAAGACCTCTGACATTCTGATATATGACGTCTAAGCTCATTATCTGCTTCGGACGCAACTGGACCTTAGGAACGGCCTGCGAGACTCCCGCGGTTTTGTCGTCTAAGAAATAACCACTCCTTGACTCTGGCGTTATCCGGCCATACCGTTGCGGACATACACCTTTCAAACATTTCCATTGAAACTCCTATTTTATAGGATTTATATTCTCCTTTCGGCTTAAGCTCTTCAACGGTGCATGGGCTATCTGGGCAAAGAGTTTGTAGATACGCTCGTATATCATCTGCTCCCGAGATCATATTCCACAGGTGGATGTATTTGCGGTGTTCTACCGCCTTAAGTGACGTTACATCTGGGCCAGCGGTGCCTCGTACAGAGGTAAAACGTCTCTTTCGGTAACGAACCTCCTGGAAATCCCCCGCTCCAAGCTCCTCCCCAACAAAGGTCTCATCGCCGGTTTGTGCTTCACTACGACCACGAGACCCTACTGTGCGCATCTCACTTATCGGTGCCTCAGCCCGCACGGCAGCCGGCAGCTCCTCAGCCGGTGGCACAGCTTTCACAACTACCGCAGGTTCACCTGTACTGGTTGCCGAATACTTCATGTCGCGGGTCTTGCTCTTCTCTTTGGACTTAGAGTTATCCGTACCTGGCAGTGGAGGCCAAGATTCGCCGCACTAATGTACTATTTTTGGAAATGAGTTGCATGTGAAGTTAATGTACCTGTGTCAGTGTGGCGTAAAAGGCTAGTTCGCGATAAAAATATATTTAAAAAGTGTTAAGTGCTAGTCAAAAGATAAAAATGGTTGTAAGGTAAACGTATTGGCTGTTATAGCGTTTCGAGTGAGAGGAGCAACCAATCTTATTAGTTTAGTTTTCTTGACGAAATAACTACTATACCGTTTCATGAACGTTTATTATTTTTAAGTGTGTAACAACTGTTTGTTTTAAACTTTTGCGGTGTTTACACATACTTATATTTTATTTACCTCAACGATTGGACCGTGTTGCAAACTTGCAACGGTCGCGGTCATTAGTAGACGTTGGACGAGGACGACGTATAATCTGCATACGCTTTTTAATTATTACAATTCGATTTATTACAAGTACGTGTCTAACAATGTCACAGTGACAGTTTTTAATGATTCACGGTTCACGGTAATAATACAGATACCTACCGCAAATAATTGTATTCGAAAATAGAAAATCACAGACACCTGTGATTACGCATCTAGTTGTTATCAAATTATTATCATAGTCACGTGTTGAATGATGTTTTAAGGGTTTTTAAAATAAATTAATATGAATTATTTTATTTCAGAGTTTTAATTTGTCTATTGACGATAATTTGGAAGCAATAAATTCCTCTAAAAGGCAAAGAATTTCATTGAATAATTACAAGTGTATTTCTGATCTGATCGAAGAGTTTCGTGTCCACCAAGTTCCATGGTAAATATCTTTTTAACCCGACTGCGGCGAACCCATAACCCTTTTGGGTTACGTCTTATGTGTTTGACCTGTATGTATGGTTGGTATGTCCGTTCCTTTGTCTGCTCGTAAGCAATCAACGGCTCAATCGATTAAGATAGATGATACGTCATTAAACTCGTCTTGATGGCGCGAGTGGCACGGGTACACGGGTACAGTCGAGTTCATTAATATTACGTAGTACAAAAAGTCGCTCCCGCTGTCTGTTTGCTTAGATTAAATTAAACTACTCAACGAATTACTACAACTAATTCAAGAGGAAGGTTCATATGTATAATAAATTCTGGTTTATGTACCGGTGTTACAGAAAACTAACATAAAACTTGAATTAGTTGTAGTAATTCGTTGAGTAGTTTAATTTAATGCAAGCGAACACAGCGGGAGCGACTTCATTTTGCACTATGTAAAGATAAAGATAAACTATCATAATATCTCTAATTAGACGAAGTAGTTTATCAGTAAGTGTTGCCAGATATCTAAGAAAATTAAATGATTTGAATGAAAAATTGTCGATGCTGTTTCTATACCGACTCGTCCTTTATGGTCTGTCAAGGGGAGTTGAGTTATACTGTTCAAGACTGTGTATATGTCAGACTATATAAGTTTATAATATGATACATTCCAAATGATTATAAGCCATTTTACTGTAACGTACGAAATATGTTTCGTATCACAAGCCGTAAACTTTGTTAAATGTCGCTACTAGTATGTTTTTTATATTTGTTTACAATGTACCGCAACGCAGTAAATTGTTAAAATATCAAAATACTATAAGGCTATTTTTTATTCCTGGACCTTTTGATATGTGTATTTGAGTAGACTGTCTATTTTGTTTATTTTGTTGTGACTATTTTGTCTATTCCTCACAATCTTAGTTGAGTTGTATCATTGTTATAAACAGTGATCGGGGAAAACAGTGCAAAACTTTAACAAAACTTGTAAAGCTGACATAAAGGAGAACTTGCCACCAAGAAAAACATCAATATTATTAATAAATAAGAATAATATTGGTAGATTAGTGTTCTATTTAACTCCATATCAGAGTCTTTGATTTGGTATAAGGATTATTAATAGTTTCTGTAATGTAAGTTTTGTTAAAGTTTTGCATCGTTTTCCCCGATCACTGGTATAAATGATATTTTTGAATCTTTCAGGCTTGGAATAATAGAAGTGTATATTAAAAATTATGGCTGGTGTGTAGCGACACAGGAATTGCTGGCAATACTGGCCGTTTCAGAGACTTTGGTCTCAAGTAACGCTTCAAATTTTAATTGGAATACTCTTGAACAGTTGACATCTTCAGTCCTGAAGCGTATATTGAAACAACCGACCAGTGATAACGAGCAGTTAAATAAGACCTTAACAACTCTGTGGAATTCGTGTGTAAGGTGAGCGAGCTATGTTCTTGTTTATCCCTTCCCCGCCACTGAATGATGTATTTCAATAACGATCTATTTTATTCTAGGAACTCGTCATGTGAAAACGATGCTCATAAGTCAATGCATGCAATAATGCAATGTGTGCTAGAATTGGACGTCTTGCATTTTCAAACAGTGCAGCCCTTGTTGAAATTGTATTTTGAAAAGGGCATGCCAGTCACCGACCCAAGCATAAAAACACTCACATGTATATATCAGAAATATTATAGCCACTGCAGCTACCCTCAGGAAAGAGAGAAATGCTTCCTATGGTTATCGCAGGGCAATGTCACTGCGCCGAATCTTGAAAATATCAAAGATTTATTTTTACGGCTTATGGCGAACAGTAATTTTAACTTTAAAGAGAAAACAACTAAAATAATAAGTTATGATGCTTTATACGAAACATTATTTGTTTCTTCGGAAAAATCCACTTTGTTTAGTGAAGGAGTACTGGATGTAATTGTTGATACCAAAAGTTCCACGAATGTGGAGGAACCCACTGAGTTAAACATCGAAATGGCTCACATGATACAGGAATACTTGCTACGATATCTAAAAATAAAAATTGAAAAAATATATATTGGCGAGGTTACTTTATTAGAGTTCATTCAGTTTGCTTGTGTTATAATAGCTTATTTCGACGTCATGTTGCAGTTGAGCATAGATAAACGGGCAGAAATTGAGAGTAATGATCTGTACAGCACATTGAAGGGCGGGTTAAAAAATATGTGTATGCTTTCAAAAACTCTTAAAGAAACTAGGGATGTTAGGGATAAGTTAACGCTATTGCAATGTTTTCAAGCACTTTGGCTTATGGACCATGACCCAATTGTAGACGATTTAGTCCGCGAGTGCGTAGATCAAAATTTTTTCACTGGAATCAATGAGATTTTGAGTGTACCAGTGCCTCAGGAAGATGACGAAGCAGTATATGAAGAGAACGACGCAGAATATAACCCTAGCGCTACGCGACACAATTGTATTTGGCTTCTGGCAGCGTATTGTCGGAAGAGCTCCGAATACAGAGAAGAAATTTTGGATCTGATCTTGGACCCGGTGTTGTACGATTTTACGTCTGTTTGGGATGTTAAGTGCGCATTCCAAAGTATCCAGATGTTGATTGATCTGAGCGTAACAGAAATTCCTTTTGGTAATTAAGTACTGTACGTAACGTTTATTACGGTTTTATTTTGGTTTATGTTATATTAATTTATTTTCTGTTTTTAGCGTCTATATTTGGCCTTATGAGAAATATTTGTCAAGAATTATTTCGAAATCCTGAAGCCACCGAGACCATATTAAAAATCCTTTTAGCCATACTGGAACGTATTTGGGCACATGATGATAATATAAAACAAAATTGTTTGATAATGGTTAAAAGCTATTTGCAGCGATGTCAAAAACTTTACTATCCGCCACACGTAGCAGCGCTCGTTTATAGATGTGTAGCCAAAATAGCCGAATTAAATAACAGAAATAAATCCGAAGTGGATTGCCATTTCAGAGATGCACTCACAGACGGTATAAAATGCGACACACAAAGCTTGCGTCTATACAACTGTTACCTGCTGAACGTGGTTTCTAGTAACTTGTGTGATTTTGAAATCGAATCTTTCTTGACCGGGTTGATGGAGATCTTTGTTATAAATGTACGTATATTGTGTGTTTTGTGGGCCCGTATCAAAGGGGTAAAAAGGCTAACACCATAAGCATTTGTGGTATGATTATCTCTGTCTGCATATGACTGCTATCTTTCTCAGCTACGTTCAGTCTAATTCATGCATGAATACCTTTTGGCACCTTATTTCAATGTAATAAAGTGCAATACTATACACACATCTTTGTAAACCCAAAGGCAAATATACATACGTTCCCGAGGCGGCAAAAACACCTACACATATTCCTACGCCACTGTTAATAAGCATACATATATTTGGGGCGATAGCCGTAGTGCTTTTGACTGCACTCTAGCATACTCCAATAATACTTATCCATATTTATTTATAAGGAGACATAGTTTTTGACATACTATGACCACTCACTCATACATGCAAAAAAGTGCCTCACAAAAAAATATTAAAAAATGATCTTAAGAGGATTGTGAAGAGCCGCTACAATTGCGTGCTATCGAAAAAAAAAACCATACAAATTTAGCTCCGGGCGATAACGTTTCTCACCCCCTAAATCAAGTCGGACACGATTTTTGAATTTGTTGTAGTTATTGTAAAGAAGTAGTGCTGTACGTTTCTGGATTTGGTATTTATAAATTTTAAATTTTCTTGGTAAGGTATTCCTTACAGACATAGTTTTTCATGATATTTACAACATATTCAAATTTCATAAATATTGGACTAAGTTTAAGGGGAGAGAAAGGTCCACAATCCTCTTAATGCATGAATAATAGGCGGATTATTATTCTAGCGTATTTTTTAAGAACGTAGTTTTCTATGCGCGAGTGAAGCTACACTTGTCCACCTTCTTCGCTTGTTATGTTCAAACAAGCATACCATATTAATTTTTAACTACTGTTTTTTGTTGAAAGGTGTCTGGTGCAAATGAAACCATTTTAAAAGATGAATCGGCGAACCGTACACTTACAGTACTTCACAGTTTTCTTGCCCTGGCGCAGTCGAAGCCGTCGTCGCTCCACAAGATAGTAACTGGGTTGCTCCATATACAGAAAGAAAGCTCGCTAGACTCCACTCTAGTGAAAAAGTTTTTGAATAAAATTACAAAAACAATCACTTCGAATGATATTGAAATGTACTTACAGAATAATATACTTTCTGTAATCAATATTTGGGTGTTGAAGAATAACAAATTTGAGGAATTGCCAATGAATTTATTCGGTTTTCAAAGTGTTAACATTTTCTTAGAGAATCACATGAAATGGTTAATTCCAGCAGACATATTGTGGGTCAACGAAGGAAATGTAAAAAAAAGTGAAGTCCTAAATTTTATTAAAAATAAATTGGGCAAATCTGAAGAAAGTATCGTGGAAGTAAGTTCAAGTTCTGTTTTGAAATGTCAAAATAATGAATTAAAAATTCCTATTCCATTTTTTTGCTTTATATTGTTACAGATATGTTTTTCGAACATAATAACCCTGTGTTTGCCTTACGTTGTGACTGAAAAATATAACCTGACCTTTTTGGGAGCGGAACAATACAGCGTGTTCAAACAGTCAATGAAAAACGCGATCAAAATGTTTCAAACTACGAGACAAATTCTCGAAAACGAGAAGTGGAGCAACTTGTTCGTTGAAAATATGGCCGAGCTATTGTTGATGACGGCAATGCACGTCCGTGACCGGGACGGAGCAAAAGAGCTTTTCCAAGTTAGCATTCCACAGATGCCAGAGTCTTACTTATATCCTAAGGCCGTGTTTTATTCAATCCTAAAATATTTTGGAGTAAGTACAGTTTATTAGACTACAAAGTAAAATCAGACTACCTATTTGATTAGTAATGGATCACTTAACTTTTTTTCTTGCTTTGTAGGAATTGATTGATGGTAATATAATGCAGTATCTCTGTTCGGATCAAGCCATTACCATATTTGACATACTTTTTAAACTATGGGAAAATGTCTTGCAAGAAAAGGTGTTTCAATACAGATTGCTCTCACTGTATTCATTCATCATGTTTGTAGATTGCGTCCCACTAGGGTTTGATTCAGATGCGTATGTGTGCAATTTTACATGCAACAGTCTCTTACATGCAATCAAGGCCTCTAAAAATAAGGAGGAGGTGACAATATTTGTGCAAGCGATGAGGATTGTACTGACGAGATATACGCCTGAAGCGATTAAATTGATAAAGAATTCGCTGCTGAAGGCGCGATCTGTGCTGCTCATTAAGAAGGAGGAAGGATACTACAAGGAATGCGAAGCCTTGCTGAAATACATATCGGTCGACCTCAAAGATCACTTGAAAGAGAGCGAAGATGTCGTCGATTTTAGCAATGAGTCTCCTGGAGCGATGTTGGCCTGCGCTACGAGAGTAGAATTTTCCGAGCGACTCAAGGCCTACAATTTAACTCTCATTTGCCCAAGGTTGTATATTTAGTTTTTGGTAGTAATTGGCAATTTAGGACTGCCTATTGTGATTATATCATTGGTAATGTCATTTATTATAAACTTTCAGTCACGAAGCCTTGATGCACTTACAACAGTTTATTAAATTAAATAAACAACACGCTAAAACCTTGTGTCAAGAATTGAACAAAAAACGTTTCTCTGAAGTATGCAAATCAAGCGTTATCCATCAAGTCATTTACGCTTTGAGTAATATTATGAAGTCATCATCTGATGATAAGGTATGTTCTTAATTTAGGATTAAATATGTATACAAGTGGGTAGTTTTATACCTACATTTAATTACCACATTCACTTTGACTTTGTCTATGAGCTATGTGAACTCGCATCCTCGATGTCATCGCAAATATACCTTATTTCTTTTTATGTGCCGTAAACTTTTCCTTTGCTCATTTTATAAAAATATTATTATTACCTTTTTAGATACTTCTAGAAGCATGCAATTGTTTGTCCGAGATCGGAACCTACGATCTAAAGACTATTGTGGTCGTACCGCCCCCAGATACAAAGAGTGTAGTACACCTCCCACCGACGCAATGCTTAACGTTTACCGTGGTAGCGGCTCTGACTGAGGTTCTGTCTGATGAGGACCCGGCTGTCACCAACAAGGGTGTAGCGGCTTTGAGCGACCTCTTTAAATACCGCGAGGGCAAAGATGCTTTAGGTAGGTTTTTTATTGGCAACCTGCGGTTTTAAGGATCCTATTTGGAAACTGTTGGGGATTTGTGACTGAATTTAAGTAAACCACCTGTACAGTATGCAGACGTAAAACGAGAAAAAAACAAAAAAATGCGTTTGGTTTTTATGCTGATCGCGGATTGCGTATCGTACCTAGAACCAATTTAAATAACAAAATATACATATTTGCTTTGTTTCTTAATTTGTAGAGTTAGGCGATGTAAATATACGTTTACTGAAACCGTTCTTGACATCAAGTTGCAATGAAAATGCCGTGTTTAAATTAAGCAGCAATAAGTTTGAGGAGTGCTCTGAGGCAGGCTTTTGGATACCCCTAGAGAAGGAAAACCACTATCAATGGCTGACACGCATCGCTTCCTCATTGCTGGATATTCTGGCTTCAGCAACCAACTATTTAGAGTCCTTACGTGAAGTTTGCACAATGAAGGTATTGTATGTTTTAAACTTTCGCGATGTTTACACATACCTACTGTTATAAATCTAAAACTCTATTTACCTCGACGTTTCTATTGCGTTGCAAAGGTGGTCACGACCAAACTGAAGTAGGCTGGTGCTTATTTATTTGGTGTGCGAGTTTTTTAAACTACCCGCCCTCGGTCTTGTTTTTATTTTATCGGAATACCCACGGCCTGGCACACAACACTTACAGTGTCCGCGGATTTTTCGAACGATACATGAGGACGTTTGCGGTTGCTATCACCGGATCCCATGAAATCGAGAGCATTTTATCCATAATCCCGGTTGAAATTTTTGTATTCTTTGTTATCGTGTTTTTGTAAATTTTGTAACGTCGAGGTATAGATGAATTATCGAGAACATGGAATTGCATTTGTAGTGATTTTACCGTTTGCACAAAAGGACAATAATTTTCTCTTAATTTAATAAAATTACATACCCTTAAGAAATGGAATAAGTACCTAGTCGGTTCATAAGTTCTGTCACTAAGATTTATTACAATTTAAAAAATAAATAAAAGATTTTTTTAAACCTGTAGTCCATCAATCAAAACCTTATTTTATATAGAATGAAAAGAAGTGTAATTGATATTCTTTACTATTGCAATCATTTGATGAACGAGCTTTAAGCATTCCATTCGGGGCCAGAAATCACGGGTCAAAACACGCACGACCACGATACTGATAATGGCTATAACTTTCGTAAGAGTTCTCGTATTGAGTCGAAATTTGCGTGACATATTGATCAGACTTTTACCTTTAAATTCTGATAACATTTACAAGCAAATAAGATCCGCTTTTACACCGGTCAATCTTCACGACTCATTAAATCGACCCTACGATTTCACATCAATTTGCAGCAATACGAAAACAAACCAAACTTCGAGCTTCATAAGCTGGTTTTTAAGGGTCGTTAAGAAAATGCTGATATCTAAACATAGCCACAGATGAGAGCCCTTCGGCCGCCGACGAAACCTTGCTACGTAACCAGTTTCGTAGGAAGAAAAAAACCTCTTTGTCCGAAACCAGTTACGTACAAAGAGGTTTTTTTCTTCCTACGAAACTGGTTACGTACGATCGCCTACGAAACCAATGCTACGTAACCAGTTACGTGGGAATAATTATTTTTCTTGCTACGAAACCTGTTCACATCTTTGCATTTGTGGAAAAGGGACAAAAACATTTTTATATTTTTTTAACACAGGCATTGCTATTGGCTAGGGGTCTGAAAATGAGTAAGTAGTTTCTACGCCGATTTAATTTGAAATCCTATAAAATGAGGTAGGTTTAGGTTGTTAGTTTTGCAGCAGGCCCGGAGGGCCAAACCACCCAGAAATAGGAGCTCCGCGGAAGCGGAGCTCCGTCGACACTGTCTGATTAATTTGAAATAAGAGTGTCGACGGAGCTCCGCATCAGCGGAGCTCCTATTTCTGGGTGGTTTGGCCCTCCGGGCCTGCTGCAAAACTAACATAACCTAAACCTACCTCATTTTCATGTTTACATTTTCATAAGAGTAAGAATGGCGATCAAGGTAGTGGCAACCAGGAATAGAGGAAAAAAAACTTCTTTCTACGAAACCAGTTTCGTAGGAAGAAAAAAACCTCTTTGTACGTAACTGGTTTTGTAGCAAGAAAAACAATTCTTCTCACGTAACCGGTTACGTAGCATGGTTTCGTCGGCGGCCGAAGGGGATGAGAGGCTTCACAGTATTAACCAAAAAAGATTGTTAGTTAACAAAAACTAACCTTTAAAGCGTTTTCAATAAGTGTTATTTCCAGAAAACTGGTGCGTATTTTAATCGGTTTCGGCCGTGAATGTTAGAAGATAGTATCGGAAATTGCGGAAACTATGTGGAATGATTATTAATTCTTAAAAATGTATTTTAATTAAGCTTTTAACTTGTATATATATTGAAATTAAAAAATAAACAAATGTTAGTTTTATTTGACTAAACCTTTGTAACAGAACTTAAGGACCGACTAAGTAGTAGTAATCTGTTTTTTGCTTTTAGTCGCTATCATGTTCTGCATCTGAGCTTTCACAAGTATTGATAATAAGAGCGTCTGAAATTCGATCCATTTCCACTTCCTGATATCGATATTTATTTTCTTCACTTTCGACATGGCGACAAATATTTTCCCAGTCCTCAGCAGTAAAAGTATTCATTCGTTCAGTTGCTAAACTCATAATGCCTTGCATGTTTAAAGAAACGTTTCTTTTCGCTACATATCCTTTTACCATGGGCCAAATATTTTCGATCGGAATGAATGTCGGGTGATACGGTGGCAATCGTAAAACGGAGTGGCCATGTTCTTTTTAAATTGCATCTATGTGGTACTCACGAAACCGCTCTTTATTTTGGTTAATTAAATCATACATACTGGTTTTCAACGGGCTATATGAAATGTTGTGTTCTGTCAACCAATCCATCATTTCTTGTTTAAGAGAATTTGACGTTGGAGCACGATTCAAAAGTTTGTTGTTATAGGACGCATTATCTATGATAAGTACGCTATTCAGTTTAAGGTTCGGTATTAATTTTTCTTTTAACCATTTTTCGTAGTTGACAAAGTTCATCTGGTCATGGTAATCTCCTGTTTTTTGGTTTGCCTTAAACATTAACAAAGCGTTGGGAATAAAACCATCTTTTCCTCCTGCGTGCACTATTATTAACCGCTGGCCTGTACTGATTTGTTTTTTTACACCAAATTCTGTTCCATCGGTCCAAGCCTCTCCGGACACATGTGAAGTGTGGATGTAGGTTTCATCAGTATAAACTCGTGGTCTATCTTTAGACCGATATTCAGCAAATTTTGGTTAGGTAATTTATTCTTAGCAGTCGTATGTTGTGTGTGTCTTTCCATTAATATTTTTCGGTTGTCCTCGGTCTTTTTCCATTTAAATCCTAATTTTTGTATTTGTTTTCGTAAGGTGGAAATGCCAAATTTGTAATCTATATCGGATTTTAACACAGAGTGAGTGCCTTTAAGGTTGGAAATTGCTTATGGGACAGATGAAAATTGTATATAGTTCTCCGGATGACTTCCTGATCAAAATCGTCTACTGCTGATGACGGACAAGTAGGTAACTTTTAATTTCTCGGGGAGGTGAATTTCTTTGTTGATGCGAATTTCTCACTATTGCTCTCAGACACAATGTAGAGAGACAAACACCTGTAGCTTTTTCAACTAACTGGGCAGCGGTGTAAGGGGAATTTAAATTTTTCTTCAGTTCAAAATATTTAAAACAGTTAAAAATAATTTGCTTACTTTGACTCTCAATCGGACCAAAATTACTCACTGCCATATTTTTTGAAAATTGTGTAACTTTTATTCTGATAATTGCGAGAATACAATAAAATCAGACGTAAAAATAAATGCACAACGTAAATAATATTCACAATTTTGACACTGACATTATTTTGGTATTTACTTCTTCAATATATAACAAACCTCTTTTTATGCTGATAGTACGAGAAAATAGAAAATTCAAATATATAATGCCTGTAAACATACAATACTACTACATATGCAATTCCATGCTCTCGTTAATTCATTTATATATAATGTTTTTACGCAATTAAGTCCCGTTTTAGATTTGTAGTCATTATTTACAGATATTCCATTGCACAGTGTCCGTTTGTCTTTGGTTGTAGTAGTGAAGTGTACAGATACGCGAACTTGTGTGTTTAAACGCGTGCAGCGTGGGCACTACCTACTTGGCTTTGTACTATTTGGAATAGAAATGTTATTTCTACCTTACCATGGACAACTAAATAAAGTGTATGTACGTTCAGTTGCCATGCTGACGTTACTTACTCCGTGAAACAGTTTGTCGAGAACTCGAGACAGTACCGCATCGCGATCGTGACAGCGCGCTCGAGGTCATGCACACTAAAAAAATGTGCTTGTGTACGTCTGACAACATCCATAGGAAAACGGACTTTGTGAGATAGAATATCTGTAGTTAAAACATTTGTTTCATATGGTGCTGATTCCTCTTATTTTGGGTAACTTTCTCTATGTTTGCAGCCCACACTATTTCAGCAGATTCTACCTGGTTTGTTTGGATTACTACTTAACTTCTTACCTGAGCTGTATGTAAAGACCCTTGGTGACCAAATTAATAACTTCTTTGAGTACATTTGGAAAATGACAGTTGATGATGAATTGGATAGCAGTGGAAGTCACCCACATAAAAAAGTGATAGTGATTGATCACGATCATAAAATGATTATTTTGTACATGCTAGACGTTGTTAACTTTGTGCGCCTGCAAAAGATTCATTACAAGCCACGGTAAGTATTTAATTGTTGTACCTTAAGTGACAATGCGTTATATCCGAAGTTTATGGACCAACAAATCTGAAAAAATCCTGTCTAAAAGATAGTCATTAATATTTTACGCGAAAAATAAAATTAAGTAAAATTTTACAGTTTTTTGAAAAATCATCAATTACTTATCTTTAAAAATCTGTATTAATATTTAGGCTAGTCAAATGGACCTTACTGCATCGAAAGTAAAGTTCATAACAATATGAGTGCTTTCTTTTGCGTTTTTTAAACCATATTATCCATATATCCATATTATCTTAAATTATTACATATTATCTTGGTGCGCGACTCGGATTCGCGCGTTTTTATAACACTGAATGAACTCTTCTAACAGCTCACCAGTACTTCCGCTACAGTCTTCTTGCGACAGTTGTGACATTTTTAACACCGGCTCGCGACCGCCTTCAACGAACTAAATAATTGGTCGATTTTCGTCCACACGTAGGCTAAAAACGGTGCAAACTAAAATCGACAACGATTATCGAATAGATTTTGCTACTGACTCCGGTCGCTAAATCGTACCAAAAAAACTGCGTCGATATTTGTCCACACGTTAGCCAAAACTGCACAAACCGAACTTCATATTTAAATCGTTACGATAATCGTTATTGTGTGGACCGGGCTCAACTTTGAACTGCATTCCTATCCATAAACTAAAAGGGGTGTATCAAAAAAAAGTATTCCTTTTTTCGTTGTAATTTCAAAAGTTAAATTTTATTTATTATAAGACTAGTGGCTAAACTTCCTAATTCTATATTGTAGTCCTGACCGCACGGCTTTGGATTCCTTCAATTATCTGAGGCTAGATTACGACAAAGTGGCCAGCGCCGCTTCTGTGGCCGGTCAGAACTTCGTATCGATCTTTTACGGAGAGCTGTGGGCCATCGCCCGCAACGACGGCGTTCCTCCGCCGTCTCCCGAAGTCACCACCAACCTCAACGGCGGGGATAACATCCAGAGGATTTTTAGGAAGGTAAGGTAACTCCTACTGTTTCGGTTAAGTACTTAGGTGAAGGTATCATATTTTAATAACTTTTTTTTTCAGTGTTTCGTATCTATAGGTGAAGTGGATGCCATCGACGGTTGTGGCACAGCGCACTTAACAAGCGAAGATGAGATACGGAAGCGGCTAATCAGTACGGGGCAGTACTGGGATGCGCTGGTATCGCACGACATAGCGCTGTGGCGCGGCGCGGGCGCTGCTCCGGCGCTGAGCCTGGGTGTGGCGCGCGCGCTGCACGAAGCCGGCGTGCACCATCTTGCGCTGCAGTACATACAAGCTGCACCTGAGACCGACCAGCTGAATCGCCTAAAGTATGACTGCCTTACATCTCTTGGTAAGTCTTGATGAAGTGCTTGGTACTTTCATGTATTTTCGGAGTCCCTTTAAACCGCATGATTTGTCTGCAGGAGATTGGAGCAAATTCGTTGACATCCTGGATTTGGAAGAGAAATCGAAAAACAACACGGGCAGCCCTCTCTCGCTTATAAAAGCGTTTCGCTACGCCTGTCTCAAAGACTGCCTCGGTTTGCAGACGGGGCCGAGGTTCGAGACCAAGTTGAATCTATCTCTTAATAGAGCAAAGTTAGCTGTTTCTAGGTGGTGTCGGAATCTCAATATGGATAATTGCCAGAGTGTGTACAATGTTGTTGCAAATCTTCATCTCTTTACCGACATCAAGGACTACTTTTCCGTCAGATGTAACAAAATTTCCATAAACAGTTTGTTAAGCCGATGGAAAGTGGAAAACCTGCCATTATTTCATGATTTCAAACATATTGAATCACTGATATCGCAAAGGAGTCTAATACTGGAACACGCGGGGAAAGCAAACGGAACCTGCCTCAAAGACATTGTCTCTTTGCAGTTAGAATACGCCGGTAGTATTATATTTCTAAATAAATACTCGTTATTAACTGTTAACTTTATATGCTCCGCTTTTTTTCAAATTATATACTGTGTTGTATTTTTATAGAACTTGGACTAAAAAACGACAGAGTCCAAATGGCTCAGCGCCTATTGGCTATAGCAAAGGATATGCAGAATTCAGACAACGTCTCTTTGGTTGAGGGTCAAATATCTTGGGCTAAAGGTCACAAAGAAATCGCACTCTCGCTCGTTAGAAATGTCATGGGCAGCCGCTCTGCGGACGCGGAACTTACTGCAGCTTCTTTAAGGTATTGAAATTGAAATAAAAACCCCTTTGCCCCTGTCTCTAACGGCAGTTTATGGCTGGGCCTTCAGAGTAACAACGACAGCAACAATGTAACAGCCACCGGATTTCTGTAAATAAACTAGCCGTTTCTTTGAACACAGTCGATAAGATAAAGTATTCATGCGGATTGACCTCATATTGGTCTCGCTTGACAGATTTATACTAATATACAAATGCTTTTAGATGGTTTTTATTTTGTGAATACTTATTTTAGACAATATGGCATGTGGATGGCAGAATCCAAGTGTGAAAATCCTCGGGATATTATCAATAAATACTTAACGAAAAGTCTTGAAGTTTTGGACAAAGAAAGCAATTATTTAAAAACAAGGCTTAAAGTTTATCATGATATTGCAAAATTCGCTGACTCTGAATACAAGCAGGTAAATTTATTTATTTTTACTGTGATTTTTATTTGTATTGCAGTTTCAATTTAGGTTAACAAATCCATTAATGTTTTTAGGTGGTTGCGTACATGAGCTCAACAGTCTTTGAGAACAAGCTGAAATGTATAGAAAGCATGAAAGATACGGTTGAGACAGCCGACTCTATGGCACAACAACATTTAACCAAGTAGGTCCCTATTCCCGAGTATAATATCTCGAGTAATTGACCGTCTTTCGTTAAAAAATAAAACTATGAATACCGTTGTTTTATTTTACTGTAGGTACTTACGCTTACGGGTCGAATCCCGAACATTCTTCTTTTATGAAGCTGGTGTATAAAATACTATGATTTCGTGATATTTGTTTTAGGGACGAGAAGAAGGTAATAAAAACCACGCGAGAACTTAGCAATTTGGACGAGGCAGAAGTTTCAAGCACGAGAGAGGAGAAGCAAAGGTTTTTGGAACTGGCAATGAAGTAAGTGAGCTTTCTACGTGACCAAACAGCTGGCAGCGTCTCCACTTAAAGTATTAGCGAGAAACGCAGCTATTGCACGTTAATACATATAATTTAGTTTTAATTTATTGAATTCAGTTATGGTCTTGATCATTTATGGAATAATAAGTATTAATTTGAGTTCTGATTTTTACTACAAATTATTCAAAAAATAAGCAACGTCCAGTCTAAACTACTGAAAGTAAATATGTGGAATAACGAAAACTAATTCTACGATACGATGTCTCGCGTCCTCCATTTTGGGTCGACGTTATTGTTGCACCTTAATTCGTTGCAATAGGATAAAAAAAATGTTTACATAAGGCGTCGTTTACACCAAACGTATTGTCCGCCGCCGACTGTTATCATGCTCGTTGTCTGTCTTGTTTGTTGTAATAGCGTATTATCGGTTCGGTGGAAGTGAGAAGTTAAATATATATATGGAAATATGATGATATCTGCGATAAAGTGTGTAACCCGCGCTCACAGTCGGCGGCGGACGATACGTTTGGTGTGAACGATGCTTAATGTTCGACGTCGACCGTATAATTGCGTGTCAGTGATGTTTGAATGGTGGACGGGCGGTCCCTATAGGTACTACCTGGTGTCGCTGGCGCAGAGCGAGGCGAACAACCTGTCGGTGTTCCGGGTGGTGTCGCTGTGGCTGGCGGGCGCAGGTGCGGGCGCGGGCGCGGGCGCGGGCGCGGGCGCGGGCGCGGGCGCGGGCACGGGCGCGGGCGCGGGCGCGGGCGCGGGCGCGGGCGCGGGCGCGGGCGCGGGCGCGGGCGCGGCGCTGCTGGCGCGGGTGCCGGCGCGCAAGTTCCTGCCCGCGCTGCCGCAGCTGGCTCCACGTCTCTCGTCGGGCAGCTCCGACTTTGCCGGGAACCTCGCCGCCATACTGAGTGAGCGCTGATTCTAGTCGTGCCCGCCGTCGTCTCCCAAGTTCGGCGTGTACATAAAGACTGTCCACGAAAAATTGTGGTCGACGCTAAAATGAAAAATTACACAAGAAACCAATAAATAAATACCTCAAGTTTACTGAATATCATATTTAATCAACTTTCAATTAATATGTTTAATGTTTAATGTTTATTTGGGCACAAACGGTACAAATAAGGAAAAAATATTACAAAAAAACTTACATAATACATTGACCAGTGAAGTTGCCACAGTTAACTAATACAATACAGAGTAACACGTTAAAAATGTGTGTTGTATGTTATACTTAGTATTAAATTCAAGTACAAATATTTAATTTAAAAACAGACAACACTTAATGTTTAGACAACGCTATCTTAAATCTAAGAAGGGAAAGACTAAATATATCTAAGTGAGAAAACGTACTATTATAGTTTTTAAAAGTTCTACATAAAAATGAATTCGATGCATATTTGTTACGAGTAAAGGGAACATGAAATAGATTGGTATTACCTCGAGCATTAATACGAGGAGCCCTAAGGCCAATTTTACCTAGCAAGTACGGGGAATCAGTCTCACATGAAATAATTTTATGCAATAAAATTAGATCTCTAAGTGTGCGCCGACTCTCAAGCGAAACGACATTGCCGCGGCAGAACGAAAAGTCCGACCGCTTAGATTTCCACTCTAAGTGTTTGAATAATTTGTCTTGAAGTTTTTCGATGGAATCAATATAAATATTGTATTGAGGGTTCCAAACAGTTGAAGAATACTCCAAAATCGGCCTCACTAAGGAATTGAAAAGAGTTAAAATTGTATCTGCGCACCGAAATTCTCTTCCCATTCTTAAAATAAAACCCAGCAGTCGAAAAGCCCGTCCAGTAATATAATCAACGTGATTACTGAAGAGCAATTTGCTATCCAGAAAAACACCCAGATCTCTTACCAGTGATGTTCTCTTAACAATTTTATTATTAATATAATAATCATAATTAATAAATATTGTTTTTCTTGTAAAAGTAATAACAAAACATAATAATAATAAAACATTTAAAAAAAACTAAGATTGGTAAAATGCCCTGACTTTCCTTCTGATACCTTCCATTAATCTTTGTACATCAGCTTCGCTCATCTTTTTAGATGTCGTATCCCACATACGTTTGAATGATTTCTCAGTTTTGGCAGTTCTGCCACTTTTTTTTAGATTTCTTTTCATTATTGCCCAAAATTTCTCCACAGGGCGTAGTTCCGGGCAGTTTGATGGATTTGCACATTTGGGTACAAAAGAGGCATTATTTTCAGAATACCATTTCAGAACTGATTTAGCATAGTGAGACGTAGCTAAATCAGGCCAAAAAATTACAGATTGCCTGTGGTTTCTTATAAATGGCAATAAACGTTTATTCAGACACTCCTTCATATAAACCACTTGGTTGATTAAAAAGAAACGTCAAAGTCAAAGTTCCCAGTCGATTGTCCCAGTAGTTACAAATGATTTGCTTTTTTGACAAACTAAAAACTTTTTTGCGAACTTGTCCAGCTTTTTGGACTTTTCATCAACATTCCCTTGTTGATTCGCCACATAAAACTGTAACCCTGGCAATTGCTTAAAGTCCGCTTTGACGTAGGTTTCATCGTCCATCAAAATGCAACCAAACTTTGTTAAATAATCGGTATACAATTTTCGGGCTTGGGTTTTACATATTTTTTCTTTTGCAACATCGCGATTGGGAACGGTGGAAGCTTTGTAAGATCGTAAGCCGGCATTCCGTTTAATTTTCTGCACGTATGATCTTGATACACTACATTTTCTGGCCACATTCCGGACGGAGAGATTTGGATTTTTCTTAAAGTGCTCGATAACTTTTCTCGCCTTAGTTTTATCAACTGGACCACGCGTTCTACCAGAACCTTTCTTCCTCGCAACAGTCAACCTTGCCTTGTAATTAGCCAACACTTTTTGCACGGTTGATTTAGGTACTTACATCTAATAGTTTCGCTAACTTTTCTTGTGATATACTAGTATTTAGGTTGTAAGTGTACACGATTTTTTTGCATATATCTAGTTGGGTAGAGGGCATTTCGAATAAATCTATGAATTACCAATTTGTAATAGTCTCGAAAGAAAGCTTACACGGTCGCTATTCTAACTGTCAAGAAGACAGTATATCGTCTTTTGTTAAATTTTTCGTCTTTTAAACAAATATGAAGACCACATTTTTTCGTGGACAGTCTTTACTTACTTTGTTTTCGTGTTGTGTCTTCAATCAGTTGCGATTTTTTATTATTGTTAGACAACCTTTCGTAAGCTGGACAGGCACGCATACTTGAACCCGACGTCTGTTGGGCTATGACGTCATCGGTGTCACGTGACCGAGTTTAATTGCTCCTAGCTATAAAGTGATTTGACGTTTCGAGCGACTGAATGCTATAAACGGAAGATTGAATTTTTTCGTTTTTTTTTACAAATTAGAGCCATATGTTGAAGGTTATATAATCTAATTTCAAATAATCCGTCTAAGCCCCTTAGGGATAGATACGGCACTAGGCATACGAAAGGTTAAAGGGGAGATCCCCAAACTTTTTTCTGTTGTAGATCACTAAGCATTTTTTTTCGGTTTTATGTAGACTTCCAGTTTACCTAATATCAAAAAATCTATGGGAACTCTTGCACGGATAAAGTTGGAAGTCAAGCCGGGTAAAAATGGTCACAGGCTACAATTAAAATATGGCGTGGTATAAATATGATTTAGAAGATAAACACTTGACGCACAGAAAACAAAAATGTAATTTATATACAGATAGATATGTTCTTACTTATATACTTATAAGAAAGTATTACGATTATTCTATTGAAAACCAAAACTAAAGTCGCGACCTGCTTAAATGGGATCCCCTATCGCGGAACCCCATTTTCATCTCATGGACCACCATTACTTTTTTCCGCTCACACGGTCCCCTTGCAGTTCTGGGGGTCGATAAGACCACTTTGGGAACCACTGAGTTAAAGCTTAAAATGCGTTTATAGTCTTAACAAGTAGACGAGATTACACAATATTGAATTGCCGCGTTTAAAAGTTAGTCTTTTAAATTCGCACGGAAGAAATTTGAAACTTACCGTCACCTAACTTACGACGCTGTTCCGTCACATAGAACGGTGCGCTCAGGAGCACCCGCACCACACGCTCCCCATCCTGTTCAGCCTGAAGAACGCGGACAAGGACATGTGTATATTGAACGCGAGCGGCGCGGGGTGCGCGGGGGGCGCGGGGGACGCGCGACGCGCGGAGGGCGCGGCGCCGCGCGCGGCCGCCGCCGCCGCGCTCGTGGCCGCTCTCGCCGCCGGCAGCCCCGCGCTCGCGAAGATCATAGCGCAGATGGAGAAATTGTGTGACGGTAAATTATCCTTATCATAGCCTTATAAAATACGAGTAGGTCGCATAATTAAACACTGCATCAAATATCTGTAAATAATAGTTGATTATTTATAAAGGGACTTGTAGGGTTGTGAATTAAAAATAAAACTTATATTAGTCCCCAGAGACAAAATGTATCACTTTGATTCGCCTTTACCTGGGTTTTTTATAGGTCGTTTTAAAGCATGCGGAGTGAAAACACATTTATTAACAAAGTCGGAACACGTTCTTCTTCTTTAATAATGAAACTGTACTCGCGTCATTAATATCTTAAATCAATAAGTCTGCCTGAATCCAAACAATGTGTTTAAAGTTTTTGGTTATTTGAAATTTTAGCCACTATAAGCTTCGCCAATTACAAGACTCAAGCCAAAGAAGTAAAACAGAAGATACCATCAGCCGAGATGATCCACAGACTTGGCCCCTTGGACGCCACACCCGTGCCGATTGATACGATAGCCATACGAAACGATTGCAACTATTCCTATGTGCCCAGTAAGTGTTTATTATTTTTCCACAATGTCAGCCTGATATGAAATCACGTGAGGACGTGAGCAGATTTTTACAATTATTCTTTCAGCCATTCTTTCAATTTCAGCCATTGTGTCCTTTGAGAACTATTTTGAGCTTGTTGGAGGAATAAACTGTCCGAAAAAAATTAATTGTCGTGGTTCAGACGGGAAAAGGAGAATCGTTTTAGTAAAGGTACCTACATAATTGGACTTTATTATTGAATTTGAATTAATGTTAATCAATTGATTTATTTCCCTTTAATTTATTTCAGGGTGAGGATGATCTAAGACAAGATGCCGTCATGCAACAAGTTTTTAATATAGTTAATACATTGCTCGAAAATAACCCTGTAACCAGCAGAAACAAGCTGCTTATTCGCACTTATAAGGTAAGACCAGTACACTCGTATTCTGGCGAATGTTTTTTTTATGGCAATTAGAAGGCACTCGAGCACTCAGGCCACCTGATCGTAAGTGGTATCTGAGACCCATAGACATTTGAAATCTCAAGACTACACTCAAAACTGCAATCCTAAGGGCCGTATTAATAAACTCACGTTGGCTGTGAGGCCCGTCACAAGATACGTCAAAGTAAACGCCAAACCATAGAACACTCGTTATTTTTGACGCATCTCGAGACGAGCATTAGAGTTGAGATCAGTTTATTAATACGGGCCTAAGACTTCAAATGCGTTGCCAAACTCTGAGGACTGAGATAGAATGCCTCTATGCTAGCAATTTCACCGGTTGTCTTATGTCCATACCAGAATGCGAACACTGCTGCTTGGCGGTGGGTTAATGGATAAGATGGTGATAGCGATCCGGACGGACCCTGCACAAGGTCTTACCACCAACAACACTAACAACCTTTTGAAAGATTACAAGAATATTTATTTTTCCACGATCAGGTGGTGCCAATGTCTCGCCAGTCAGGTGTCCTAGAGTGGTGTGAGGGCACCCTGCCCATGGGCGAATACTTGGTGGGCCGGAGGAACGACGGAGCCCACGCGCGCTATCGTCCGCAGGTAAACAAAAACCAACGCTGCTTGTGTGACAAACTCAAAATTCACACTGCGTCTGTAATACGCAAGCTGTGTTTGCCAATAATTGGGTACACACCCCGTCACTTCCCTACATATGGAAACGGTAAACGAAACCGAATAAATAGATGAATTCGGAGGAAATAAACAAAGGGACAGATGGGTAAAACTGATACGCGCGTGATATAAGGATTATATTATAAGGAATATTGGATGCATGCAACCCGAAAAGGGAACAGTGGAAAGAGAATGATGTATATTTAAATTAAATTCAAATTATTTAAATTTTCAGGATATCTCTTGCACTGCTGCTCGGCAAAAGTTTACCTTGGCTTCGAGAAAATCAAACTCTGATAAATTAAAGATTTTCCTGCATATATTGAACAACTTTAAACCAGTCTTCCACCACTTCTTCACGGAGCACTACCTTGATCCTGTGACGTGGTATGAGCGCCGGTTGGCCTACACTAAAAGGTACAATTTTATGATTTTGTTATAATGAAATAATTGTTGGGATTATATATTGGGTACATTGTAATAGTAATAATAGTACATTGTGCATCAAGGGTAGTATGAAGGGAATTACTAACGAGAGTGTTAGAAGCCCGACGCCGAAGGCGGAGGGCTTTTAATGACTCGAGTTAGTAATCCCCTTACTGCCTGTGATACACACAATGGTTTTCATCACATTTGCTAGGAAAAAAAACAAAGAGAAAACACTTTAACTCTGCAAAATATAAAGAAATAACTTTTGACGAACGGGAACGTAAATGGAAACGATATTTTTTTTGTGACCTCTACCACAGATAATAACTGCGTTTAGTTTCGACCTGGATTCGAGCCAGATTTAGCCAATTTGATAAAAATGTATAATTACTAAAATTAATGATAAATGTTGATATATACTTGAAATAGGTATAAAAATAATGAAGTTCAATGAAGCGTATAGGTTTTGTGTAATGTAAGTTAGTCTATAGCAAATTTTTAAAGATCAAATTAGAAACCGATTTAATTTTTGGCTGAAAATTAAACCTCCTTAGTCAGAAATGATGTACGAAAGAGTTGCAAATTTTAAAAAGAAAGTCATTACTCCCTAGGGATGACAAACTCGCCATAATTCCCGCGGGAACAATTTAGGCCATTGTCCTTCTGTATACAGGCATGGAATAACACCATTTACGAGCAAGTGTGATGAAAAAGCATATTTTGTATAGTCGTTTTCTGTTTTCTGTTCGGCAGCGTTGCGACGTCGTCGATGGTCGGCCACATCCTGGGCTTGGGAGATCGGCACGTCCACAACATTCTTATAGACAAGAATACCGCTGAAGTTGTGCACATTGATTTTGGTAAGTGTCCATCTTCTCTAAATAGTACAAACAAAGTCGCTTTCTGCGTCTGTCTATTTAGCCATTTACTTCTTCTAAACCACGCTTCGGGTTTTGATGCGGTGTTTAATTTTATTTAGATAATTTGTTCCGAAAGTTTGTAGTTTTATAAATTATCTAATAAAATTTATAAATATGGAGAAGTTGATGTTTTGTAATTATGTCGTAAAAAAAGATTTTGGTCCCTTCATGGTTTACGATAGCTAAAACTTAAATTAATAAATATCAGTGGACCATCTTACACAAATTGACCTTGTTCCAAACTATGCACTAGGCTGTACTATGGGTAGGTATGTACTATACAACCAAAAGTACTTGTATAGAGAAATACATAAAAATCAAATAATCCATGGATCTCAGGAACGTACCGCCCTGTGAAGCTGTAACGGTGCGTAGCAGCAACAGCAAAAGCCCATCCAAAAATAAAACTTGCGGGGCAGTCTTTGCGGACTACCGATAGAATTGAAAACAGTAACTTGTGAATTATGTCGTCAAACTATTAGATTATTATTTTTGAATGATTTTCGCTTGTAAATAAGTGTTAATGACAAATTTAAACTTTAATCTTTGATCATAAACACTTCTATATAAACCAAAAATAAATCCGTCGCCAATAAATGGCGGACAGCGCCTCTGCATCAAGATCCCATGGTGGGGATCCCGCCAACACCGACGCTGCCTTCTGATGTAAAGGCGGCGGCAGTTTGCGCTCAGCTACGTTTGGCAAAAGCCGACCTAGACCGGAGGCAGCTGCCACCAATTTCGGGCTCACGAGCCGAAAATGTTCCTCGAATTTCCATCGACTGTCAAGAACAGCGTTGGAAACACCTCCAACCTGCAGCATGGACCCGGGAGGTGGCATTCTTTTTCGCGAAAGTTTTTTTTAAGTATACATATAGCTCACGGAAAGCGTTCGGTGACGATGACGCAAGTTCCATGATTTTTGTTCACCCAAAAGTGCTTAACGCGCCTAATGAAGTTTTCACCACAAAAACTCAGGAACGAATACTCCCGCTCATCACACAAATATTACACCGGGAGTCGAATCCGTCGCCTCGTCAAACGTCATCTCTTTATGAGTACAACAAAATTATCTACCAAAGAACTGTCTATTTGGACTTAAAAAGACCTACAGAAAAGTTCGCAACTATTTTCATTTTTAATTTATTTTTTTATGTTGGTGTGTGAGTTTAGGTTATTTGTGAAGATATTTTACTAATACAGAGGCGAAATTCTAGGTGGTAGCAAACACATCGTATTTGACCTATTATCGTATAAGTCAATGTTTTAATAGCTCTTAATAATATAATATGAACTAAGAGTAACCATATGTATAGAAATGCATGTAAATGTTAAAAAATATGTATCTGTGTATCTATCTGTGGCCTCAAAGCTTTACTTGACAGTGTGGCATGATATATGGTTTTACCGAGTAGAATAGAGCCCCTAGTGGTATTTACTTAATTTTGAGCTAACTACATGAAAACAATATTTTCAGGCATCGCATTCGACCAAGGAAAAGCATTGCCGACACCCGAGACCATACCGTTCCGTTTGACTCAAGACATGATCGCAGGCTTCGGGTCCAGTGGCGTCGAAGGAATTTTCAGGAAGTAATTAAACCAACCATTTATTTACCTTACAGATACTAATTTTAAGATGTTTTTTGGTTCATATTCATAACATGGGTTTTGCAGATCCTGTGAAAAGACTATGCAGGTTTTGCGGGACAATAATGAGACTCTATTGACGATATTAGAAGTTCTACTCTGCGATCCGTTATATTCATGGACCACGAAGAAGATCCCTGCTACTCTCAAAGATTCGAATTTAAATCGTAAGTCTATAAAATAGGGTCTCTTGATTTTTACCTGATGGCGATACTAAACTTAACATACGTAAACATACGCCTGTCTCCTAATGGGGTAGGCAGAGACTATGGAACGCGGTGCATCTGGCACCGGTCTAAATATACATGATTTACCAGAAGGTAGGCAGGAGGGAGATAAATGAAATCACTTTTGCAGTTGATTATCAAATCTAATTAAATGTTCCAATAGTGCGGAATATATACTTAACTACACTCGCTTAATATCTGGTAATCAGCGTACCGATAACATATCGGCACGCTCTGTCTACCTAATCTAATCCATGCGCATGAGCATTGTAATTAAGCGTACAATGCTTCACATGTGGGCTCCGCCACATAGGCCCCCCTTAATAAAAAAAAAAAAAAACCGATGTCCGACGGTCGTTTTTATACTTGTCAGCGTTTGAACTTTACTAAGCGCCCAGACCTCGTGACGTACGTGCGCGAATTCGCTTGCTCACCGTCGCAGACTTCTGAATCATCAATTAAAAATGGCGGTTTGACACGATCAATTGACACCACGGACTCTTTATTTCGGCGTAAAATTCTGTATATTTTGTCAGTGCGCTCTATTACTGGAAATGGACCTTCATATGGTGGTGTCAACCCTGGACGCATTGTTTCGCATCTAATGAAAACGTGGGAACATCGTTCTAAATGCGGGTGAACGAAAATAGTTTGCCGCTCTCTGTGACGTGTGGGAGCTGCTGTAATCTTTGTTATGCTCTCTCTCAACTTGTCCATATAATCGCCGAAAGTCTCCGACTGAGTTTGATGTTCGAAAAATTGACCAGGGAGCTTGATAGGTACCCCATATACCACTTCGGCTGCACTGAATCCCGTATCATCTCTTAAACAACTTCTTAACCCAAGTAGCACCGACGGCAACTCGTCGACCCAGTGCGACATGATATAACTTTCGTTTCCTCTGCATTCATCAACCTCTTTAGGTTTAGTTTGACTTGTATAGCACTCATGCTGAGGTGTAACATAGTTTCATACTCTTTCATATTCGAAAGAGAGTTAGGTGACTGACTGTTTAGTTTCTTGCGACGCTTCTACTCCACCAGCCCCGGATCATCGTTTTTTTTCCGAACTGGGTCAAAACTTGATCGTGGGGCCCCTTATCACCAGACCCATCGTTATTAAATAAGGTTTATACAAAATGTGTTTACAGAATTAACAACAAGTTTTTAGTGTTGTTGGTAATTCTGTAGCTCTGCCTACCCCACTTTGGGAATGAAGGCGTGAACGTTTGTATGTATGTGTATATGTGTTTTTTTTCTTAAATAAGTATATGCTTTTGGCGCCCCTGGGAATGCAACGGGCAGGGGTGGGGTTGCTCGCCCTAGATCCGGGGTTGTCCTCATGAGAAAAGCTTGATTACTCAAACATGTGCATGTACAGTCAACCAGTTTGATTTCTGGGCCACTTTGGACTATGCTAAAGTGACTTTGTCAACCAAAACGTTAGAGACTTCCTATGATTTAGTTTACAATGTCACGTTGACAAAGTGACATTGTAAACTATAGTGGCCTAGAAATCAAATTGGTTGACCGTATATAGTTATAGAATAAACATTTTATTTTTTAGTTTTATAAAATAGGTACTTAAAGGAATGTTTGTGATGTGTAGCGGCGGCGCCCCTCGGGTCCGTGGCGGAGCTGGCGGCGCGCGCGCTGCTGGCCGTGGGCAGCAAGCTCAGCGGGACCGAGGCGGGCGCGGCGGGCGGCGTGGCCTGCGCCGGCCAGGTGGCGCGCCTGCTGCACGCCGCCACCGACCCCAACAACCTCAGCCGCCTCTTCCAGGGCTGGCAACCCTACCTTTAAACAAACATCAAATATCTCATAACCTTGGTACAATAATGTTAACAACAAATAAATGTTTACTATATTAACGATTACTTTTCTGTCGCGTATTGTTGAGTACTATGTAGTCAGTTTCAACGCCCCGACGCCGCTCAGTTCTAAGTACATGTGTGCCTGTCACCGACTCGAGCTTCGGGTGGTCCCACCATCCAACAAAGCTCGAACCGCAGCCAAAAAGCTGGCCTTCCTAATTGAGTAAAGCGATATGTACGCGTGGGCAGCTTTATCGATGTTACGAAAAACTTTTGTCCGCTGTTTCCTTAGTCGCGAGATTATTATTTTTCTGAGCCCAGTAACTTTTCGAAATGTTAGAGATACACGTATATAACATGTAGGTTAGGTTAGGTTAGTTTTATAACAATCCAGGAAAGTTTAACGGTTTCGGAGAAAAATAATACATTACTGCAGTGACCGGGAAAATGGTTGTTGCGAGACGACTAGAGCTAGGCTGAGGCTTTTCTCCAACAATGCGTGAAAATTTAACACAATTGTTACTAATATTAAACCATACCTACTCCTTTGGCGTACGAAGATGGTCTTAGACTGCGCTGGACGCCCTGGATAGGAGTGTCCGTCTACTCTTTAAATCACATCGCATGTTGCACCCACATTGGAATCTGTTTATGAAATTGTACATTCCGAAGAAATGTAGAGATCGAGGCATTTTAAATGCTAAGAATCTTCACAAGTGTGAGGTGTGCAATCTTTGGGATTATTTCCTTTGCAATGAGTGTGGAATACATCCAACCAACGTTGAGTACTTGCACAGACGTAACCTCATGGCCAGGATCATCCATCAGCAACTTGCTCTCCAATATGTTCTTGTTGAATCTGAAGTGCCGTACTAAACCTACAGTCAAGGGAAAAAATATATATCCATTCCCAAGACTTCAAAAATATCTATACACCTTTATGCCACTGGCAATAAGGTCCGTGTATACATATATTTGACGCGATGACTGTATAGATATGAATGCCCTTGACTGTACACACCGCCAGTTCTCGAAAATGGTCGTGCTACGCTCTATTGGGATCGATTTGTCATCACGGACAGGACTATTGTCGTCAATAAGTCTGATATCGTGTTGACAGATCGATCTCAACGCGATCGCGGCGCCGGGCAGTGCTCGTCGATGTCACAATCTCGCATGACGAGAACCTAGAAGTACAGGCTCGAAGGGGTATGCCAAGCGGGGTAGAACCCCGGGCCCCCTGTTGTTTTGTGGGCACCCCGGCCCCCAAAACATGATTAGCAAACCTCTTATTGCATTAGCTAGCTAACTAGCTGATGATACCTAGTTATTTATGATTATGCGCGGGTGCACCAGCGCCCGATCGACTAGGAGTCCAAGTTCTCGCCGCCATGGCCGAAAACGGTGGTAAAGATCATCTTCATAATTTGTGATAAAGTAGCTTTGCACTTTTCAAATATTGATAAACCTAAACAGTTTACGGGGCCCAGTTTTTTTTTGCTTCAAGGCCTTTGGTGACCTAGCTACGCCACTGGCTCACAGCATTTGGGATACACCTATTTTTAGTAATGTTTGAAAATATTAAAATCATTTCAAAGAAAATGCTTCTCAAATCGAACCCTATGTTAAAAAAATGTATTACAATAAACTAATTATAATAAAATTAAGAAATGACCTTCATTTGACCTCGAAATGCGGTCCGAATTGCGCTACAGTATTATATTAAACAAATCATTTTGACATGACAACAGCTGTTTTCGAACATAGGTTTCAGCTATATATCTAAATATTGTACCTATAAAATGAAATTTTGGAGAGGTTTTATAATGTTTTATGTAAAACCACAAAATAGTTTGATATAGCGCAATTCGGACCGCATTTATTGGTCAAATGAAGGTCAATTCTTTATTTTGTTATAATTAGTTCACAGTAACATTTTTTAACACAGGGATCTATTTGAGAAGCTTATTCCTCGAAATGGTTTTAAAATTTTCAAACATTGCTAAAAATAGGTGTAACCCAAATGCTACAAAGAAGCCGTCGCGGGACGCACAAAGCGGTGTTTGGGACTTGAAAGGATTGTAATGTACACTATTTGAACGAACGAACTGTACGTTCGTTGAGAGGCAATGGTAAAGCGAACGGATCGACTTTAGACCTGGGAGACAAGATCTAGGTACAATTTAGTGGGGTGACGTCAATCAGTTTCAAACGCAAACCTGTTTCGAATAATAATAAAAAAAATGCAAATTTAACGAAATTGTTATCTTCTATACAAGTATTCAAGTAGGGTTATTCAAATAGAATACAATCAATAGAGGGGTTATAAAACAATTGGGGATCACCTAAAAAAAAAACTACTTGTTTTTATATTTTTATTCGAAAGAATAGACTTTTATACGCAATTAAAAAAAAAAAATTTTTTTGGTTGCGTTATATAATTATGAAAAATAAAAACAGTTTATTAAATCTGGGACGGATTAAGACGGACACTAACCTTAGTCCGTCACATGATTAAAAAAACAGTGACAGATGTGCCATTGACAGCTACCCTGTCATAATAAAACAAACAACATAACCTTCGCATGAGATTTTACGCCGGCTTTAGCACCTCTAATTTCAGCGACGTTATACTTGTCACTAGTGTTCATCCATAAGCATAATGGAGAATGTCGGTAGGTACGCCAAATCGCTTGAAACTTTGTTTCAGTAAGGTTTAAAAATAAACAAACATACTACTATTTGTTTCATTCAAATAGACCCAGTAGTTTTGATTCTACGAACGTTTAAAATTTCGGACAATAATATTAAAACGCGCGATCGCCATCTTGCTACAGTGACGTCATCATTTAACAGCGGTACTCGCCCTTATATGAATGAGTAAGTTTGCAGGGCTTATATCTTTTTACATTAATTAATTAATTAACTTTATGCATTAATGTTTTTGGTATTTTTATGTAAAATACCGTGACCCAAAATTATAGGTAAGTGCTTGATTTCCTTATTCTAACTTTATTTAACCAACTTGTTCGACAAACATTACAAACTGAAAAGCCGGTCAGTGACAGACAGTTTATTTAAACTGTAGGTATGTAATACAAAACAATACATAACCATAAGTAGTAACATCCAAACGAATTCGTAAAAATATTTCGACTTCCAAAGTTAAGCAACTTTGAGCGTAGTCTAAAACAGGATGGGTGACCGCTTAAAACATCGTGTTGATAAAATCAGTTTTGTGACATATTTGTAGCAGTTTTACTTGAGATTGCTGTTTAATCGTAAACTATGAAAGTTAGACTATAACTTAAGCTTAAAGTAGCATCAAAATAATAAACCATTATTTATAAAAATACAATCCGAATAAAAATGCTAAAAAAATTGGGTTTATTTCATGTTTCTTGTATGGGGACCCCTCTTGGGATTTGATTTATCGTTCATTTTATAATATTAAACGATAGAGTTTATTATAAGACATATTCTGTGAAAATTTCAACTGGCTACTTATTACGGTTAAAAAGATATAAGCCCTGTAAACTTACTCATTCATATAAGGGCGAGACCCGCGGTTAAATGATGACGTCATCACCCGTGAGCGCTCGCCGCCGGGTTTCGAGCGCCGGATACGAAGTTTAAAATTCAATATCTCGGAAACTATTTGACGTATCGAAATGATTTTTTTACAGTATTTTTGTTTTTAATGGAGAATATGATAAGCCAAAAATCTCAACTGGCCGACATTCGCCATTGTATCTAGTTTTGGCAGATTTGATGTGTCCGCTCTAACAAAATCAGTGGTTCTATTCATATTTTGCAGTTTTCAAATTCCAGTATCAGTTTCAAGTCGTCGTATCAGCTATCAAGGTCAGGTTCAGGGTACAAATCAAGAGTTATCGTCGAAGCAGGCAATATCAAAGGTCCGGTGTGGGTAAGCAGTCGAAAAATTAAAAGAAATCCAGAGAAAATTCCGAAAACTTAGAGAAAGAAGCGGGCGTAAAATCACAAGCGAATTCAATTCAATTCTTTGTTAAATGGCATCACAAGCGAAGCCGCGAAGGTCATGTTGTTTGTTTTAATTTATGACAGGGTACCTGTCAATGGCACATCTGTCACTGTTTTTTTAATTATGTGACGGACTAAGGTTAGTGTCCATCTTAATCCGTCCCAGATTTAATAATCTGTTTTTATTTTTTATTTTTGTATGACGCAACCGAAATATCTGATTTTTTTAATTTTTTTTAATTGATGTCTATTATTTCGAATAAAAATATAAAAACAAGTAGTTTTTTTTTAGGTGATCCCCCATTACGCAGGTGTGTCGCATGTCGGTAGGCCCAAATATACCTACTGTGAGCAAACAATTTTGATAGTTTTGATATTGTTTGTCGGCATCACACCGCACGACAACGTGTGTATCTAAAATAATAATTAAATATTGTGTCAATACTACTTTGTACAGTACAAATTACATTGAATGTTATTATTATCCATAAGAATATCTACTATGTAGTATGTATTTTTTTATCCTTTTTGCATTACAATAAAGACGGCTTCAAAACATCTCTCATTTCAAAGATCATGAAGGGTGGAGCTACTCCAGTACACGTATCACACTTCGGTCAGTTTGATTACGTAAATTACGTCTCTTTGTTATATTTTTCTTTCATTTAAATATTAAGCAACAAAAGACAATTTAGGTGGATTGTGTACCTTTAAACACTGTAAGCGTAATTTGGAACGCAAAATAATAGAGAAAAATGCCATGATGACAATTCACCTAGTTGCTATAGCAACATACTAACAACACTTCAAAATGATTTGCATTACCAAAAAAGGACGCTGTGTTTTAATAAGAAAACAGTACAACGTTAAAAATATAACTGTATCTGATGGCTGAATTGCACGTACTAGGACAATTACAAGGAGTAACCGATTTTCAAAGACATTCGGCGTTATTTTGTCGATATTCCTTTCAATCTGGTATGTATTCGGTTCCTAGTCATCAAAGTAAATGGTTCTGCATAGTAACTTAATACAGGGATGTTTCAGGGCCGAATTGGACTATAATAGCCGGGTCACCTGAAGGCCAGTCTGTTTCAGGCAAGCCAGACTACGACGAAAATGTTTCTTGGGCTCAACCTCTTGATGTCCATTTCATAACAAAGGGTATCCAAGGTATCGACGCTTACCATCAAATTTCTGAATAGACATAACAGCAACTCAAAACACTTAACAGTATTGTTTGAACTTGATCAGCATTATTATATTTTTAAAGGTTGGCCAAAACTGGTTCTACAAGTGAATTGTCTAGACTCCTTAAGCAGGTCTTGGATAGTAGGTTACAGTTGCTGCTCTTTGCCCGCAACTCCTGGATATCACACAATTAAGATCCCATGTTGGGCTCCAACACCTACTAATCTTGCTGATAGAGTTAGGCAGTACTTCCTTGGAGGATCTCATCAACTTCTACAAACTGATCTAGTAAACTTGGGCTTAGACAGGTAAGTTATATTTGAGCTATAAACCAAAATGAAGAGTTTTGTCACCGAAACAAACTGTCGATTAACATCAAATGCATACATTTTTGTAATGAAATTGTAAGTTAGACCTCATTTAAGTGACATTAAAATAACATCTTTATGTACATTTATTTGGTTTTTTAACCATTTATTGGATTCCAGTTTGTTATGCTTTGTTGGTTGTAATATAATATATTATCTTTGCAGGTACAAATTGCAAACAGAGTCTAAAGGAAATATAGAGCTTCAATTAGACATTATACTAAGGAACTTTAGTCAGTTTGGAATAGAATATAAGTAAAAATGAAAATTATTACTTACCTTGGTTTTACCTTACTGTCAATACTGGTTCAGTTTTCTGTCATGGATTATATCCAGGAGAGGCTAAATGATGAAGAGAAGCCAAATATTTTGAATTTCACCAGCCAGAGAAAACAATTCCCTGACCTACTGCAAGAATATGCCAGTAAACCGCATGCCCTATATTATCGTACTGGCATTACACCCATGAACCAATTATCAGTATTCAGAAATATGTCATCAAGTGCAAAAATATACAGTAAAGCTTCTTTATCAGAGACTTTGTTAAAAAGTACCACCGATATTGCAAGCACTACATTGGAAGAACTTTATGATGATAGTTCCATCACAGAATTTGATACAACCACAGACTCGTTTTACACCAGTGCTGAGACCGATAATGTGACAGAATTCACTTTGTTTGAAAAGAAAAACAAAACCAAAGATCAAACGGATGTACCAAAAAGAAAGTTTTATAAACATGAGTGTGATTGTAATTTTCTGGTAAGTAGAAACATTTTTACCAGGATGTTGTATTGCATATTGAAGATAATAATTACAATTTAAATCATTGTAATTTCCATTGCAGTTCAAAGTATGTGATATCAACTGCTGTTGTGATACTGACTGCTCAGATGCTGAATTCAAATTATTTACGAATTGCAATGAAGAGGATCTGCCAGTGAAACAAAATAATGTCTGTTATCCTGAATTTAGTGCGAAAGGATACACAAGTAATGACATAATTAACTTTTTGTGCATAGCTAAAACAAATCTCCCTGAGAAGCGAAATATTAATATCAAGGTATTATTAGTTACCTATTACTATTGTGGAATGTAATTAAAATGACTAAATGTGGATAGTTTTGATTTCAAACTTCCTAAATTTCAGTATGATTCGGTGTTTGTTTCAAGAGCAAAGGAATTGACAATAAAATGGCGAAACACAGAAATACCGACCTTAAATGAAGAATTTACAAAAAAGCAGTATGTATATGGTGATCCAATATGGCTATTGAAAAATAGAACAATTCACTATCTAGGTTTGTACAATTATAATATTCTATGTTTATGGATACTAAATAATGCATATTATTATGATAAATCTCTATTCCGCGTCATCCATTACTTCCCTATCTTTAGGTACATACTAATTAATTACAAATGAGATAATTTTTTTATTTATTCCACCTTCACAGTCCAAGCCCTCAATCAATAGATGTAAAACTTAGTACTGAAACAATACTTTTTGCCCCGGAAAATCGGCGGTTCTTGCGGCGTCTATGGTCACAAAGTCGCGGGCCAAAGCTAGCTGTTAAATAATTCATCACTATAAAAAAGTGCTAAAACATAATTAGTTTTTAATTAAATAAGTCAAAATGAAAGAGACCTTCAGAACTTATTAAATAATGTTTGTTAAAGTTATTATGTAATTTTTGGTTTGTGGCCTTCTGACTGTAGTTAATTAATATTTTTACAGATGTGTCATCTCCAGTGATCAACAATTACTGCACCGGTAGAAAGCAAGTTAAATTTTTAAAAGAAGATAAAATAAAATGTAGCATTAAGCTAACACATTTAGAAATGATACAAACTATGAAAACTGTGCACGAATCTTCCATTATAAGTGTTATAGATCGCACTATGAATGCTACTGTTTTGGTACAAACAAATTTGGAGCCCGTAATTAATTATGATCAGTATGATCTTGTCACCTATGAATAAATTAAAAGGATGTTTTATTTTACAGGATTGTTCCACTCTTCATTGTACTAATTGGAGTGTCATGGTTTGTGACAGTGCACCTTGTACAATGTACAACAAATCTTTGCACGAGCCATTCTGCACAGATAGTAAATGCACATTCATTGCAGTGAAGATGGACTACATATTTTACTATCACGACTTGAAGATTGTAAATGCTTCTGTGATATTGTACACGCAAAACGTATCTTTGATTTTACCCTACATGACTCAAGAGATAAATATTCACTTCTTTTTAGCAAATACATCCATCAACCAAGCCCTCCAGTTTAGTGGGGCACCTGGATATGTTCACGGCCTGCCTGTTATAGCTTCATTTGTAGAAAGTAATCATAGTGATATATTTTTTAATATGTCTATGAAGCGGTATTTAACATTGCCTACAAATGAAAATGGAAAATGTGTTAAGTCAACACCGGAAAATACCTTGCAGTTTGGTTCAAAAAAGAGAATAAAATGCAGATTATCTTTGGAAAAAAACATTCTCACTTATAATGGAACACATGCATGTAAATCTATCAATAATAAAATTCTCGAATATTTAGGTCTCAACCAAACTATGTTTGTTTCTCCCAGAGGAAATCCATACGGTCAGAAAGACGAAGATTGGATTCGGCAACAAATTGTAAATTTTGAAAAGGAACTTACAGATGGGGAGTTTCTGGATGGCAAAGCAAGCATAACGTGTACCAATATACTTACAAGAATACTGTTGGTTTTTACCTATGCCGATCAAAGTACAATAGATACTAAAACTGTGAACCAAATTGTCACAGCTAGCACGGAAGTTACTCCGCGGAATGTCACCTTCAATATAGAAGATTTCACAACAGTCCTTACCATTGACACAAGTTTTGTAGATGTTACCAGGCCGCCAGTGTACGAGTTTGCTGCCAGTCCAGATCTAAATATTCATTTACCAAGAGATTTCTTTTTTCCATTTCCAAATAACGGCTTTGTCATCAAATGCAACTTTCTGTACTTAAATGCCTTTGCACTGCTGTGTTTGTCAAAATAAAATAACTTTAAATAAGGCAAATAATTTTTATTTTGTTTTAGTTTAATTACTTTTGTTACTTCGATCACTGTTAACTTTGCATCCGCCATTCAATGTTTAACCGATCTCGATCTGTGATGGCCTGAAAATAAAACCCAAAATAGGTTTAAAGTTGCATTTAAAATGTAAGGAACCTCGAAAAACTAAAGCAAAACCAATTGAATGGAAACGAAACATTTACGGTGGTACCATAGGCTACATTCTTCTCTGTATTTTATTTCCTAGTATTTTGAAATGTAATCGTATTGTTTTGAGCCCCTGGCCCTCTATTCCATTTTGTATTGTAGACGGTATGACCGCTCGAATACTTGACATTAATACTTGACCAACAGTGTAAACAGAAACAAGTAGTAGAATAAAGACAAAAATACTGTCCGTGCAAGTGGGATAGCGATTGCGATAGTCAGCCGAAGGGTCTAAAGAACTACTATTCATTTCTGTAGTTTTGGGAGATATATAACAGGGTCTCTCAAGTCGGTATGGTATTGATATTAACACGTTCACTGTCCCCATCCAAAACAATCGGCCAATGTCTCAAGTCCAACTGTACATTCCGTATGGGAATATATCCATAGTGGAAGCACGGACGTCCGAAAAAAAGTATCACCCACACAGCCCACCCGGCGCACCCGGACAGGGAAGGTGTTAACTCGGCCGCCATTACTAGTTTATTCCCCGTGGCACAACTATTTGGCACAACTGACCAAAATGTGTATCAGTAGGTTTAGGTTCTGTTAGTTCTTTAGCAGGCCCGGAGGGTCAAACTACCCAGAAATAGGAGCTCTGCGACAGCAGAGCTCCGTCGACTCTATTAAATTTGATTTTGAAATAGAAATCATTGGTCAGTTGTGCCACGGAGTAGTACCACGGGCAAGAAAGGCTTTCAAGTAAGTAACAGCTATCGTACAGATGTAGTGAATAATGTTTTGCCATCGTTTTTTGTCGGATAAGTTCGTATTGTTCTTGCTCTCAATAAGCTTATCGGTGGGTACTAAATTTGACCTGTACTGGGCCTCTATTCAACATGGTAGAAACAATATCGTATCTGATCTATTATCGTATTGTCAACGTTTTAATAGGTCTTATTTACTTGACAGTAATGGCGGATGACGTCGAAACAATACCATAACAGGTCAAACTCGATATGTTTTTTACCGTCGGGAGTAGAGGCCAAGTACGATTATTTCCGCGATGTCCAGTAAGGGTCGTGTTTATTGGTGTGGAATGCCTTGAATAAAACACGAGGTCTCGGTTGTACCTTCAGCTCTCGTAAATAAACAAACTCGCAGTAGTACCTTCAGTTTTTGCAATGGAACAAAGGCGAAAAAAAAGTCGCAGTACTTCCTTCATCTCTTGTGAAGGTACTAGTGTGAAAAACAAACCGCAATAATTCCTTAAAAGGAAATACCGCGAATAATCCAAAATTAGGCTATGGAAATCAGCAAAATGTATGACGTGTTGTAAGACCATCTTTTTGTATAGACAGATTCTACGAAAAGTAAAAGCGCAAAATCCATCCCCAATGACAACCCAATTAACTTTACGCCAGTACAAACCTGTTTATAACACTAACAAGGTAATAAATACTTTCCTATTCCTGGATAGGTATGAGTTTTCCTACCTACATACATATCCCTCAGTACCAAATTTTCTATGAATCAAAATTACGACGACCTCAGATGGTTTAAAATGCACATGTAAATTTTCCTTTGTGTGAAGATGTCTTATTCGTAAAATACCCAATTCGCATAACTTCGATGAAGGGACACGGCAAGATAGCGACAAATATGTAAAATGAGCAATTTTCAAATCGTCCTAAACTTGAATTACGAGGGCTGTTTGATAAGTACCAGTTTTTGGAAAAATAAAAACTTTTTTTTTGTTTATAATGCCGTTATTTTTCTACGTAGTCACCTTTTAAGTCTATACATTTGTTCCACCTATACTGAAGCTTCAATAAACCATCCAAAAAGTATGATTTTGGAAAGTCATTAAAATAGGCCTCTGTGGCGGCAATGACTTCCGTTATTTGATCCAAATCGCTTACCACCGAGCCATTTTTTTATGGTTGGGAAACAAAAAGAAATCACATGGGGCCAAATCCGGAGAATATGGGGGGTGAGGCAATAGTTCGTAGCGTAATTGTGTTAATTTAGCCATCACAACTTTGGACGAATGAGCCGGGGCGTTGTCGTGATGAAACAGTACTTTTTCTTTTTTAAATGGGGTCGTTTTTCTTCAACACGGTGTCACGCCCACGTGTTTCGCCCTTTCTAAATAGTCAATATGTATAATACCCTGGGAATCCCAAAAAACAGTCGCCATGACCTTTCCAGCCGATGGGACGGTTTTTGCTTTCTTTGGAGCAGGTTCACCCGGTAAAATCCACTGCTTCGACTGCTCTTTCATTTCCGGGGTGTAGTGGTGAACCCACGTTTCGTCCACGGTCACGAAACGACGCAGAAACTCCTTCGGGCTACGTTTGAACACGGCCAAACTCTGCTCCGAAGTAGTCAGTCGGTTCCGTTTTTGCTCATCCGTGAGTAAACGCGGCACCCACCTCGCCGATACTTTCTTCATACCCAATTTTACTTCTAATATGTGTTGAACCCTCTCGATTGAAACGTTGACAGCATTAACGATTTCTCGAAGTTTAATTCGGCGGTCGGCTAAAACGATATTTTCAATTTTCCTAACCATATCGTCTGTAGTCACCCCAATTGGCCGGCCTGAGTGATCCTCATCAAAGACGGTTGTTCTCCCCCGCTTAAACTCGTTATACCAATATCTGACGGTTGTCATAGAAGGAGCACATTCATGGTACACCGCTTGCATTCTTACTTTTATTTCATCACATGTTTTTCCATCCAAAAACAAGAATCTAATTACAGACCGATACTGTTCTTTCTCCATTTTAACAATTTTAAGTTCACGCTTTCACTGAATCGCTGTCAAATGAGAAAAAAACCAAAAAAACGCCTTTTTTTTTAATTTTCCGGCCTCTCAAAAATGGCTTAAAAAGGTGGTATACTTATTTTCAGCCAGTGATATTATAGTACATTATGATACAAGTGTGCTAAGTTGACCATTGTATACAAGGCGCTATTGTGTGCGCACGAGCGATAAGCGAGTGCGCCACAAGAAAGCCGCGTATATTATGGTCACAGGCACACGTGTTACATACGACGTTTTTCAACACACTTGCGAAAAAAAAACAAAACTCTTCATTTTCTTTACTTAAAGAAAACATTTTTGTTAATATTAAACTTCACAATAATTAATCCAAACTATCTTCGTCACAGCCGTCAATTATTTACGAAAAATGGCGGCTGGCGCGTTGTTTTTTTTTCTTGCCGCGATACCGATGCGCGCGCAAGGCTAAGGCGCGAACGAGATCGGCCAACAGCCAAATTTAAAATGTAATAATTCATGTTTAAAATACAAATTACAGAAAAATTTAAATGATTTTAATGAAATTGAGTTATTTTTTAGTAATAAAGCTGATTTCATCAATTTATTGAAATAAATATGTAGATAATGTTATTTGCCGCATAAAAACTGTTTGTTGCTAAGAAAAAAAAAGGTATAACCCGACTAAATTATATCGCTTCTTCTTCGTACTTACAACTTGGTACTAGGCTACAAATGTAAATTGTTTGGGTTAATAAACTAAAGGCACTTGTGCGTAATATACTGAAAAAGCACGCGTGTTTAATATCTAGGTTTATGAGCCAAAAATCGGTGGAATAAAAAGGTCGTTTTGAGCAAGTGTGTTGAAAATATATTTAGAAAACGGGCACTTATCAATTATCAAACAGCCCTCGTAAGTACTTACTTAATGGTGCCCATAATGCTGAATGCCAAAACATAAAACATCCGAACATTATATTATTTGATAATATAACCGGCCACGGCGGCCACTTGAAACACGAATACCTCTTATCTTTGAATAATGACTTCAATAGACTTTGTTTCTGCTTGTCATTTTCTGGATTTCAATAAGATTTTTTACCTTTTGATTTTTGGTTATTCTGGAGTAGCAGGCTAACTGCTTTCAATTATATTTGATGTTTTTTACAGTATATAGTTTGGACATTATGCTGTACGGATTATGGATGTTATTCTAATAGGGCAAAATGCTAAAAGGACGTCTGACATTTCGCTTCTTGGTCAATTTGCGTCACTGGACATTTTGCTACTTAGACGATTCGGTACCGAGGCGTACATATTACTATATTGATTAAGATTCTTAATTACTGGTGGTAAGAGTAATTCAAACTGGCCAATTTTAATTGCTTACTCTTTATTATGTATATTTACTTGGTGTGTGATATTGTGTCGCGTTACAGTGATACTTAGGCCTGGAGCCCACAGCCAGACGTCAAGTCTCACAAGAAAATGTTTGGTCTACCTGGCAATCCCGGCAAGACTCATAAAGCGTGTAGAAATAGTTTTTGCAATATAATTATTGGTTTAATAGAATCTAGCAGTGAGCTCTAGGGCGAGCCTTAATTGCCATGGGGTTACCTAATTTCTATAGTTGCATCTGTACAAAAAGAAACATGTTAAAATACGGCTTTTTATGAACAAAAGATTCTTCTGGTAGGATTGATATCTGTGGCCCAAAGATAGATTTACGAAGTAGAGCCCTCCGGATTTTTGATGTAGTTGGTCGTGTTGAGGGGTCCAAAGATTGCAGCCAACAAAATAAGCCGACTCCTTACTTACACACTACATTAGGGTTACGCACTAGGGCAAATTTGGTATAACTTTCGTATAAATTGAATTCGCCGAAGTCACTTATAATTATACATTTTAAATTTCGGAACAATTCTCAGAAAAAAAACGCAGTTATATAAATTTTTTCATTAAGTTTGATTTAGCGGCCTAACATTGAAGGTTCGGAGTTAATTTAAATAATGCAATAAATACTATGAGAAAGCTGGTTTTGCGTAGATTCAAAATTTATAAATATCAATATAGCTCTGCCTACTATGTACAGTCACGGAATCCAAAGGTTCGTCACTTTTAAATTGATTGATTTTTATTATCACGAGTTGAAAAATGATGAATCTTTCCTGACTATACCTGTCTGACTAGCAACAATGATTGTTCCTCAAGAAGTTACTAAATCGTTCAATAAGTCCCGAGACTAACTTGGAGCTTTTTTCATGGCCAAAGCAACAACGTAACAATGATTCAGAGCGCTGTTTGGAATTAAATAGGATTTTTCACGTCGGTATGTGACAATGTATGAAACATGGATTCGTACACTCCGGAATCCAATCGGCAGTCAGCAGAGTGGAGAGGTGAAAGCTGCCCGAAGCGGCTCAAGACGCAAAAATGTGCCGGCAAGGTTATGGCCTCTATTTTTTGGGATGTGCATGGAATGGTCTTCATCGACTACCTTAATAAGGCGCAAAATATAAATAGCAAACATTACATGGGATTATTAGAAATAGCGGAAAAACGGCCTCAAATGAAGAAAAAAAAAGAAGTCTTACCAGGATAATGCGCTTTGTCACAAGTCCATGAGAATAATGGTCAAATTAAACGAATTGGGCTTCGAATTACTTCCCCATCCACCTTATTCTCCAGGTAGGGCCCCCAGTGACTACTGACTGTTTGAGGACCTAAAAAAATGCTCCACGGCAAGGAATTTGACTCAAATGGTGAAGTAATCGCAGCAACGGAGACTTATTTTGAAGCCAAAGAAACAGTGCGACAAAAAAGAGTACAAATTAAATGAGGGCGCCACTTTCTACGTAACTCACATTTTTGACTTAAATGCCTAAACATGGCAACAATTTAGAATGGATTTTTTTTAGTTCTATTTTATTTAATTTCTACTCTTTTTTGTCGCACTGTAAATTGTTCTACACACGTGGAATCGAAAAGTTAGTAAAGCGTGGAAGGGACTGTATCGCAGTTGAAGGAGACTACGTTTTTTATGAATAAAAAAAACACTTTTAGTATTTATTTTAGTGGCCTCTGCCTCCTTCACAGAAGGGTAGGAGGCAGAGGCCACTTCTTTCCACCTGCTACGATCCTGACAAATCTCCTTCGCTGCTTCCACAAAAAACAAAAACATGATTATGATGATGATGCTATCCAGCCGATTTTGACCAAGGCGACTGCTTTGACTCCGTGAAAAGTGTCGATGTGTGTGCTCGCTGTAGGTAGGTAAGCACGTGAGCACACCATTAAAAGTACTGCCTAGAGTCATCGCAATGGGAGCAGCAGGCCACGAACCGGTCGGAGTGGAGAGCTCTGGTTAAAACCAGTCTCCATGACTTTAAGTCCCTTCGGTGTTCCTAACTGGACGCCAAATTTACAATAGGCTGGGCCACAAACACGTTCGATCAAGATGTCTCTGATGTCGACGTTCGGAAAGAAAGTCAGAAAAATGGCCAAGGGCGTTTGATATTTTTTATTACATTTTGACATGTTATTCATAGTACGAAGGGCAGTAGAAAAGGTTTTTTTTAAATAAATAAATATATCAAAACAGTATTTAATATGTTATTCTTATTTTACTTGTATACTACTCAAGATAAAATAGGAGCCACGCTATGTTCTGCATACAAAAGAACTGTTTTCGGAGAAGAATTATTATAATAAATCTTACCCTGTAATTTTCAAATTTAGTACCATACCATTTGAAAGCTGCAATGTTCAACTTACAAGCCGTGTACTTTTATTTTTTGTCGATTGTTTTGTTCTTACCGTGCATGTCGTTTTTTAAAAAAAAGTTCTCGCGCGGTAAAAACAATTGCTTAAAATTAAAAAAAAAACGCAGTTTGTGATTTGAACATTGCAGGTTTTGAATGGTACTTAATTTCGACAATTACAGGGTAAGATTTGTTATAATAATCCTTGTCAGAAAACAGTTCGATTGTATGCAGAACATGGCGTGGCCCCTATTTTGTTTACAGTAATATATTTATACTTACTTTCTTTAATTTTTCTATTTTTAAAAATATATCAAAATTACAATGTTGTTATTTTAAAAGTTTTTTCTTATTAATAGTTAAAAATAATTCCATAAATGAATTCAGCACCCTTGATTTACACGAAATCGACACCGAAGTTGACCTAGTAGCTCAACTGGTGCTGATATCCAGATTAGGTTGAGCAACCCCCAAAAATCTTGCATCAAAAATGACGAGGGCTCTACTTCTTAAAGCCGTCCTTCGGTCCTAAGGACCTATCCTGCTAAATAAAATCTTTTGTTAACGACCGCGCGCCGTAAAGTAGGTGAATAGGCCATTACTAGGTGTGTTTTGTAAATAAGAAATACAATATCAATAAAACTAAGTTTTACAAAAGAGAATTTTAATATATTTGTTTCTGGAAATGATGAGGAACACTATCATAATACAATTCGAAAGGATCCAACTAAAGCTACACTGGTATTTACAATATTTTTACATTGATTAAATCTCAATGTGTTATGAATAATTCTAGACATATTCCATCCGTTATAACAAAATACTATTAAATAAACTAAAGCGGACTTACACTGGAATCTATTTTTCATACTTGTTTATGATATAACAGTTAATATAGTATGATTCTGTTTAACTTTATAACCTATCTCAGTTCTTTATTTCCCGGAGTCCAACCGGGACAGAGTTCTGGCTCGAGATGAATTAAACACTACAATCAAGGTCGGTCTAGCAACCCTGTTACACTAAGTCGCGAAGGAGCGCCGTGGCGAGGACGGCTCGTTACCAGGATTCAAGCTGGCGTCTTTACATTGCAACATATTTCCACGATAGTGGTTAATCGACAGCTACAGTATCGGACAGAATCGAGAGGTTAGATGAAATATGCAATAAATAGAATTGATGTAGTTATAGCCGGTCCTAGTCATGATAGCGACGTCTCGACGGCGAAGCTCGAGAACCTAACGGGAGGAAACGGAGTCTTGCGGGCGGGGCAGGGAGAGATAGCGCGAACGCCATATCGACGCGGGAATTCTTGGGTACAACAATTTTGCCATTAATAAAATTTTGCAATAGAATAACAGGCACATTCAGTTATGTTCTATCCAAATCGCTTAGGTAGCTACTACGAGGTTAAAACGAATAAAGGCCGCGACGTCCACGAGCCGCGGGGTGTTTGTAGGCCGCCCGGCTCCCTCGAGCTCCGGCGGCGCGGGACGCTCGAGAGAGCGGCGGGCGGTGGCAAAATTGTCGTGCAGACGGAGGCGGACGGTACCTATGCGACGTAGGTGTAGACTTTGCGGTCGTCGGGCGTGCGCGCCAGGTACTCGCGCTCGATCAGCCCCTCGATGCGCTTCTTGATCACCACGGGCGACGGCAGGAAGCGCGCGCGCAGCTGCTCCGTCACCTCCGCCACCAGCAGCGTGTGCTGCGGGGATCAAACACTTACACTCGACCTTCTACTATCTAACAGCTCATCCACGACCAGCGACCAGTCAGTTCTGCTTTCTGCCTCTGCGTATATTTGTGTCCAATTCCTAACGTTTAACTTTTGTCTCAAGAATGATCGCTGAGAGACTGGCTGGATAATAATCATAATTAGTTCGACACAGAAATATTATAATGATAAGATTTCTGAAAATATTATAATGATAATATTTCTGTGTCCCTAGCTGGGGGCGTATATAGTCTCAATAGATGAAAATAATTTGATACTAAATAGATTGATAAGTTTGTTTATATCAGTCTCCATCACACAATGTGTGCCATGGCAGCACACAGTCTTTCAATAGAACTCCATACACATTAAACTCTACCAAAGTAGGTGGGAGCTTCGTCATTTGCCACGTTCATGAGTAGATTCACAATGGGCATATCTGAGTGCGATAAAATATCAACTAAAATTCGTTCGCGTTCATAACCGTTTCGACCAATCAAAACGAATTGTTTAATCGCATGCAATGCCACATTGTGAATTAACTTAATAAAAAAGTTGGTTGTGTTATGATGAAAAAGTTGTGCAGTTATAGTATTGAATAGATAAATTATCGAGAGCGCGGAATTGCATTTATAGTGATTGTACCGTTCGCATGAAAAATAAATAAATTAACGTTTTTTTCTTAATTTAACACATAGGTAGATACCCTAAACAAATGGAATATGTATGTCCTTTTTTGGTTTGAGTCGTTATCAATTAAATCATCATCTGAGCTGTCACGAGTACATATTGACTGTTGACATGATATATGACATATTGTTATGATAAGAAAAACGATAAATTTCCTGTTCTTGACTTCTATATTTATTTCGACACGGCGACAAATATTTTCCCATTCCTCAGCAGTAATTGTATTAATCGTTCAGTTGCTAAACTCTTAATGCTTTGCTTGTTTAATTAAATTTTGTTTTTTCTACATAAACTTTAATCGTAGACCAAATATTTTCAATCGGATTGATTGTTGTGTGATGCGGTACCAATGGCTCAAATCGTAGAACCGAATGACCATGTTCTATTAAAATTGCATCAATGGTAGTAACTCATCATCAGTGATCGTACTTTTTCCAGCATTTTTGGTGCGGTGCTAGGGTTGTCAGTAGAGCCCAATATTAAATTGTTTGAACCAAGAATCAAATAGCGTATTAAAAACATCGGAAAATTCTTAAAAAAATTACCAATAACTTCAGTTGAAGTCGAAAGATCGTTTTCTTGTCTAAAGTGGATATATAATTTGAGACGGCAACGACTGACACCCAAAAATATAGAGAAAATATTGTGTATCTACTACAATAAGACTTTATTATGAAAGATATGAAATGAGAGGTACAGAGATGTTTATTTTTAACTGAAAAACATGCAACCCGTTTGCTAACAAAACATTCACTTCTCTATTTTGCATTTCATTTATGTTTGTTCACTTGTCAAAGTCATTTTTATATTCTGCCTAGAATAACGTATTTTCTCTTGCACAATGAATTTATTGAACCATGTTGAAGAATTTAAACAATCCAATTGGAAGCTCATGGCAAAGCTGGAGATTCAAAAGCTTCGACATGGAAATAATGCTCATGGTAAAAAAATATGTAAAAAGGAATAAGTAGTAGCATAAGTTTCAAATATTATTACATTTTAATTTTTGCAGTGCCCAATATATGTTCCTGCTTTTTTAATTTTCGAGAAAGGTGTTTAAGGATTATGCTCAAACAAGTTCACTTTATGAAATTTGATCATTGTTGGGACGAAGTCGTAGGGGTGTTTCGAAAATATCAACATAAAAATGTCCAAGGTAATTTAGCAATAAGTTCATAGACAGACTGTACATTTTAACATGTTGCATTTTACAATTTCTCGGTTACTTAATTCCAAGTAAACTAAATTCAATAGTAACTCTACCATCATCTATCGACTATATCTGTATCAAACCATTACTTTTATTTTCAGAAAATAAACAACCTGATTGCTGTTGTTCGACAGGGCAATCAAAATTACGAAAACTAATCGTCAGCATACCCTCCGAAAAATTTGAGGAATTTTGGGTTACATTAATAAATGTTATACGGGCCATTCCATATGATTTCAACAAATTTGAATTAAAAAGTGTGCCGCATGACTTTTGATTTGAATAAAAAAAATTGAGGATATACTTTATGGTGACAGAAGAGCTGAACCATCACCATTATTTTTTTTTTATTTTTTATTTCCGAGTTTTACTCATTCGAAGTAAATAGTGGGGTCAAATTCCTGCTTGTATACACCGTGTTTTTTTTGATTTACGATAACTTCGGCATATTACTAGGTATATCTATAGAAAGTAATTGGTAGATTAGATTTTTAAATATTGCAAAAAAAAATTTTTTTTCAGTTTAGAACAAAATAATGAAATCTTTTATCTTTGGTCATTCTAAAAGGGCCTTTAGAGTTACCTAGCTAATAATCAGTGTCAAATACGTCTATGTTGGCGTGACATACACACACAAGTAAAGATAACACTTGACAGGTACAAGTCACTTTAGATTGACGCGTATACAAACCTAACAATTGGAAACTCTTTACTCATACGTATTAAGAGAAAATTGTTGTTATCAATTAAGAGCCTTTTACACTAGGTTAACGTGATTAACTGATTAAATTTAAAAATTAAATATCTTTAAAACCGTTAGACTTATCATTTGTCTGTCTTCGGGAAATTAACTTTGTTTGACCTAAAGAACGTTCCCTTAAAGTTATCGTAAATCAAAAAAAACACGGTGTATAATACGCTCTAACTTTTTTTTTGATAAGATAACGAAATAATTGTTGCTGTGTTTGATTAGGTGAGAAATATGGATGTCATACTGTATGTAAAAAGTTATCTACATTAACTACAAAAAAAATGGTGTCCATTTGAAATTTTCAAGTAACTGGTAATTTTTTGCAATTTTAATTCATTTTTGTGCAAACCCTAAAGCATATTAGGGATACATTTTTTCAGAAATATAAAGTACTCGTTTTGTTCATTCTGTAAAATAAATATTATCGTTTTAGAATTATAATTCGAAGAGAAAACTAGTAGTGAAAATTTAGAATTTTGAAAAATGCTTATGTTTGACCCCCAAAAAACCCATGTGGAAGAATAATTAAAAATTTGAATTTATTCAGAAAATATAGTCCATGTCTTTGTTAATTAGATTCAGTTTAAAAAGTTTTGTTATTTTTGCTCGTTTAAGAAATATATTTTTTTAGGTGCTACTATAATCCTTATCAAAGTTATATATAGGAGACCGTACTTAGGAGATAATGAAGCGGTGCAAACTCTTTGTAGGAAGTGCTTGTGTTATTTAACCTGTTTTTATGTATAGTTATTGTTCGTTATATACCACTGGTTGATAAGAAGTTGACTTTTTATTGAATTGTCATCTTCGAAATTCAGTTATTTCGACAATGGAGTCTTGTTCGGTTGGAATGTTTGAATGAGAAGATTGTCATAAAACGACTTTTTCGCATTCATCATGGCTAGTCTGCAACGCACCACAGGTAGTGATAACATTTTATCCCCTGAAGCTATGTACGAGTTTTGTGTAAACAAAATTCTTGGAATCAAGTTCTTTTTCGTCTCAAAATCAGAAGTCGATGTAACTGAGTTGTACTTATCAGAACGATTTAAAAATATGAGAACCATAAAAAATACACGTTTTTATCATAGTGCGACCTTATTCTACTTCAGAAAATTTCGAAGTAGCAAAGGTTTGCAAGTAATGTTTTTTTTCGTTTTATATATAAGTATTATCAAATATATTTAGTAAATTTGAACCGTCTGGCTTATATTTATTGATTTTTCAGTGTATGGTAATTGATTACCATACATTTAAAAGTTATAGTCATAAATATTTTAATCTGCATATATATAAAAACGATGAGAGAAAATTCACGAGATAAGCAGTTTAAAAAAAACATATATCCAAAAATAGGGAAAATAACAAAACTTTTTAAACTGAATCTAATTGACAAAGACATGGACTATATTTTCTGAATAAATTCAAATTTTTAATTATTCTTCCACATGGGTTTTTTGGGGATCAAACATAAGCATTTTTCGAAATTCTAAATTTTCACTACTATTTTTCTGTTCGAATTATAATTCTAAAACGATAATATTTATTTTACAGAATGAACAAAACGAGTACTTTATATATCTGAAAAAAGTTATCCCTAATATGCTTTAGGGTTTGCACAAAAATGAATTAAAATTGCAAAAAATTACCAGTTACTTGAACATTTCAAATGGACACCATTTTTTTTGTAGTTAATTTAGATAACTTTTTTACATACAGTATGACATCCATATTTCTCACCTAATCAAACACAGCAACAATTATTTCGTTATCTATTCAAAAAAAAAAGTTAGAGCGTATTATATACAAGCAGGAATTTGACCCCACTATTTACTTCGAATGAGTAAAACTCGGAAAAAAATATATAAAAAAAAAAAATGGTGGTGGTTCAGCACTTCTGTCACCATAAAGTATATCCTCAATTTTTTTTATTCAAACCAAATGTCATGCGGCACACCCGATTTGTTGAAATCATATGGAATGGCCCATACACAATTATAATAACTGATTAAGTACAAAAAAAGTTTTTTATCTTCAATGACAACATAATATTAAGTACCTACATAATTTTAAACGTCAATCATATTATACACGTCGACAACCCTAGGTCGCTGTCGTGTGTCATTTGACGTCAACGCACCAAAAACGCTGGAAAAAGTACGATCACTGCTCATCATGCATGTAATTTCTTGTACTTAACATAACATGCAATGTGTGACTTGCTTTGGAAAATAAATATCATTCATTAATTTACTAAATCTAATTATCAAAAAAAAAAAAATATTTTATTTATTTTATATAAACTTGTTTTGTACATCAACGGACTAAAAAAAATGAATGTAACGTTCTGTCAACCAATCCTTCATTTCTTGTTTACGAGAATTGACCACAGACATAATATAAACTAGCAGACAAATCATTACTGCTCAGAATACGTGGCAGCTTTACACACATAAAAGATTAACTCACACTAATACAAAAACAGGGTCGTAGTAAGGTAACTGAAACTTGAAAATATTAACAGTATAAATAAATACTTTTATTTATTTTTTCTTGCAATTTTCTTAGGTAGAGAAGATAGCTAACTCATAAAGAATACCAGAACAAGACAAAACAGTACACAGTGCGTAAGTTATGTTATGTTATGTTTTGAATTATTTTTAGGGTAAGTACCCATTAAAAAACAATGCAATAATAAATGAGGTCGGTCAAGTGCATCACAATGAGTAGCGATCACAATTTTGTTAAATCCAGTACTGCTTAGAAGCATTATCAAACAAATGTCAGGCCTAGGCCTAGTTCGGCCCTGTATAAATTGCACAGTACATTAAGGGCTGATCTCCAGATAACATTATCTGTCAGGTAAATTGTAGCTCTGTCCTTATCTTTCTTATGACAAGGAAAAGGATAGAGCTACAATTTACCTGACAGATTGTGTTATCTGGAGATTGAAAAAGCAGCCCTAAGTGTCAAATCAGGTTATTTTATTAAGTTAAACTAAAATATTTAACGTATTTGTTTAGAAAACCTTAAATTGAAAGTTTTACCAGCTTCATGAATATTGCATTTGTAACTATTTCTAAATACTTGAAGACCAATGTTAGTAAGAACGCGGTAAATTCCGCTTGCTCTATAATTTATCTAGACTAACTTTACACTGCAGTTAACCATAAGAATAAATAAGAACTACGTAGAAGCGATCTCTGTTACCCAAGCCCAAAATTGCAGCGCGAGGTCCTCCATGGTCTCAGCCATGACTAAGATATCGTCCGCGAATCGAGGGTGAGTGATGTACTCACCGTTTATGTTGATGCCTCGTCCTTTCCAGTCCAGAACCTTAAAAGCATCCTCCAATACAGCGGTGAACAGCTTCGGAGAGATCACATCTCCTTGTCTGACTCCCCACTGCAGAAGAATAGGCATCGTGCTCTGGTCCTGTAGTCGGACAGACATAGTGGCGTTTTCGTACAGAACTTCAACACTTCGATATATCGGTAGTCAACTTGGCACCGCTGGAGAGACTGCAGCACAGCCCATGTCTCGATCGAATCGAGGGCTTTCTCGTAATCCACAAATGCAAGGCAAAGGGGGAGGGTATATTCTTCGGTCTTCTGTATAACCTGCCGCAACGCATGTATGTGGTCTACGGTACCCTTTCGGTAGCCTTTTCGGAAACCGGCTTGTTCGGGAGGCTGTAAACGTCATACTTGCGCGCGAGACGATTTGTGATGACCCTCGAAAACAGCTTGTAAACATGGCTCAGAAATGAGATGGGTCTATAATTCTTCAGCACAGTTTTATCACCTTTCTTGAAGAAGAGAACCACCACACCTCTGTTCTATGCTTTTGGCGTTCTCCCTTATTATTTTTCGATTTTCGACAGGTGTTCGGTTTGTCGTATACAGCTGTCCAGAAAACTTCTCAACTTCCGCCAATAGCTCAGGTTTGGATGAGATGACTCTGCCGTCGTCGGTCTTCAGCTTCATCAATTGCCTTTGGCCAACAGACAGATCCCTGGCAAACACCTTAGAGCCCCTGTTACGCTCAATAGCCTCTTCAATACTTTTAGTATTGAATCGGCGTATATCACGCTTCAGAGACTCGAGATCTGTCTGTTGAGCTGCCGATAGCGACAAGCGTCACCAGAGGACTGCAGAAACATTTATTAGCGGTATAGGTAAAAAACTCAAGTAAAGCTCCTCTTACGTGTAGTTGTAACACATCTGTATAGACCGTTCGACATTCGATATTTGAAATTTGACGTAAATGCCATAAGTTTTGTACACAACTACATGTAAGAGGAGCTTTACTTAAGTTTTTGACCTATAGGTATCTTACCCGCCGAGCGCGCGTCGGGAGCCGGGAGTTTCGCTTCTACGTAGGTCTTATTTATTCTTATCAGTTAACAAGCTTTGCACAACGCGGTTATAAATTGTAGGTTGACATGTGAGCTAGCCCCCAACCTACACAGCCCAGTGTCCCCAATTTGTTAAACCCAGTTTGACCCATAAGGCAGTAATCTGCAGGCACATGGGTTGCACACCGGCACAGCGCATGCGCCCAGTGCAGGGACTCACCGCCATCTTCTTGCGCGCCTTCATGATGCGCACGATGGCGGCCTCGATCTCGTGCTTGCGGTCCTCGTCCACCTTGTTGCGCGTCTCGCGCCGCTCCGGCTCCGACTCGCCCTTCGCCGCCACCGTCTGAATTTTCACTCTGGAAACGACACACATTTAAAAGTTAAAAATAATAATTTATTTATTTAAAATTATTTAACAACTAATCTTCGATATTCATGGCAATAGGTTACTATAAATGTCATTAAATACTAAGACTTTTTCGAATCCCAAGCTTAAAATAAACACTTGTCTCCTTTCGTGCATCTAACGTCACGTGGACTACGAAGGTCGCGTGGGCGGGCATGCGCGCGTACCTGTGCAGCTTGGAGGTAAAGGCGTCGTTGACGAAGAAGTGGTGTGCGGGCTCGATGTCCTTGGTCTTGGGCTGCTTGATGAGCACGCGCTGCGTGGGCTTGCCCATGGCCAGCGACTGCAGCGCGCGCACCAGATCCTTCTCCGGGATGTCCGTCTCGTTCAGGATTTCCTGGAGTACGATCTAATTAATCCGTGTTCGTCGCCAACTCGACCCTGGTTATTTAGGGCGGAGGACTTCTACAATACCGAAACATTTAGTGAGGGAAGGCTCTCCACAAAAAGGACCGGCGATCTGGTGAATGTTGCACAATTTCGCTGCATGCGGGCAGCATAAGGCTGCTCGAGTCGAACCTCGAGGGAAGCTTATATCCAGCAGTGGTTACGGCTGATATGATGATGATGATGATGATGATGATTTCTACAATAAATTTTAAATTTACGCTAGGGATGAAATAGTACATTACGTTTCCTCAATTGATAAAATCCACAGATCACAGAAACCCACACCCCCATAACATATATCCCTATGTTATGGGGGTGTGGTTCGTGACGCCTCGGTATGGTCAAAATGACCATATCGGCACAAGGCGCGTCAAGCGTCGCCTTAGTCACCCGCTGATCGCTGTCAATATACGAGCTGCGTGTAAATGGTAAAATGACTGCTTGTAGCGTGAAAATGTGCAACAATCTAAGTCCAAACGTTAATTTCAAGTCAAGGGGCATAGCAAACTACCGGTACATTTCGTTTTGAAGCATTATTTTTAGTTTTAATTGAATATTTAAGGTTTGAATTAAATTTCAATTATACCGTTATTTTACTTTACACAGTAAGAATAGGACGTATTATGAATAGGGAATGCAAACCGGTTAACCGGTTAACCGATTAACCGAAACTTTTTGATCTCGGTTAAAAACCGGTTTTTTATAACTTTCCCCGGTTATTAACCGAATTGGAACTTGCCCTTAAAAGACTGTAAATTGCCTCAATTAGATACCCCAGAATATTCTTCAGGCTATAAAATGACGAATACTTATAGCGTGGAAAGGAAACGTATTCTTATTTTGTAAAAAACAAATTTACATACTCGATTTTTTCGTGTAGCGAATAGCAAGAAGTTTTATTAATTTAATTTCTTCATTAACGTGCTGAACTACTGATACAATACACGAGCTACATGAAAAATTTACATTGCTGGAGCTAATTTATATAGTACTTATTCCCTATACTAATTGAACAGCTTTAAACATTAACCACCCCACTCCGTTTTAGTAATGCCGCGGCCGCGTTAAAAAAAAGAGCAGAAAGGGTTTGTTTGTGGCTGGGCTGGGTAAACCCCATTGTTTTAGTTTGCTACACTAAAGAACCAATATTTTAGTTACAAGTTTGTTAAACTTTTAAAATTTAAAATTGTACTTTTTATATAAGTATAATTTAAGTTTTATAATTTAATTCGTCACTTGTTGATTTGTTTTGAAGTTTATAAAGATGATGAGAAGAATCATATGCTTTTTATGTATTCGCTTTAACATTTCTAAATATATTATAAATATATAAACATAAATAACCGTATGTATAATTAGTTTAGTACAGAGTAAATCATTTAAATACCTATTTACATCTAAAAAAATACGCCGTTTACACCAAAAGTAACCAAGAATAGTAAAATTATCGTGTAATTCTTCGATTTCAAATAGTTTGCAAAAAAACCGGTTAAACACCGGTTAACCGGTTTTGTATCCGTTGAGGCGGTTATTAACCGGTTTTTTATTTTCACCGGTTTTTGCATTCCCTAATTATGAACGACGTACGTACAGGTAGCGGCACGTAAGTCTAGCGGTGAACGGAACATGGAGGGGATAGCTGCGCATAGGTACTGTTACGCACACAATTGTTAGAGTCTGTCTAATGAAAGCTGAACCTGGATTTTTCTTGGCTGACGAGTCTGGCAACACTATTTAATATGTCGTTTGGACTTTGTTGTTGTTAGAAACTTGTCAATTCGAGATCTAAATTGATAAAAATACGGAGTAATCATGCCGTCGACGATAAGAGGCGGTGTCCGGGAGATTCTGTATACTATTATACAGAAGTACAAAGAAAAACAAGAAGAAAGAAAAGCATTATTGATGCAAAAAATTAATTGTTTAGTTACGGTGACCAAATTTATAGGTTAGTACGGCTTTAGTACGGCATGTTCATTTTGATACTTCTTATTTCTCTATGTGCAATCCTAAGTTTAATTTACCTTTTTCTGTCTATTATACGATGAGATTAAGAAATTAAACGAAATTAAATTCGTTTCAGAAAACCTGGACGTGCACGTTGACAAAAGTGTGCTGGAAAACGTAAAGCAGCTGAAAGAGGTTGAGGAAACTGAGTTAGCCTGCCAGACTCAGACGAAATATTTGGAAGAAGTATCTTCAATGACCGGTAATTACTAAAATTATCATTGTCTTTCCCTATATAATAGGTGTAGGTACCTATTGTCTGTCCCTATATCATGTTGAATCTCTTAGAATTCACAATTTTATTAAATTAATTTAATAGACAGATGATTAATGTAACTGACACTCATAGTTTCAATAAAACAATAAGGAGGTGTTTAGTTAAAAGATATCATAAACATATTATTTGATATGTATTTTCTGTGTGCGGAGCAAACAGCATTTTGTTGTTTATGAACCAAATGTACACTGTACAGTCGATTTCATAAATATGTGTACACTTTAGTACCTTATCTATTTATTTAATGTCATTTTTGATCGGCCAGATATAAAAGATGTTCGGGTTATATGAGTCTTCCTTGTTCTTAAACCGTTGCGATTAGAACCTCACCGATGCAATTTCATTTCACCTAAACCCAAATGTTTTTAGGGCTGTCGGACTGTACAATGGGGCTGTACTGCGCAACCACACAATGTATTTCTAAATGGTGTTCTGTTTATTTAACACTTTCTTTCTTCTTACAGATATCAGTGTTTCATCTTTAAAAAGAATAAGTAATGAGGGAAAATTAAACAACGGTGTCTTTAGTACTCCCGGAAAAAAGCGACCTCACAAGGCCACGGTGTCTAATTTGGATAGCTTTGACATCCAAGCTATCCGAAATAAAATAAATGAATTTTATATTGTAAAAAAACAAGTGCCTACACTCGGATGCTTATTGGCAGAGTTGAGAGAAAGCATCGGTTTTACCGGATGCCTTGAGACTTTACGCCGAATACTAATGGCAAATGGATACGAATTTAAACAAAATACTGAACAACGTTCGATACTTATTGAGCGTTTTGACATAGCAGCTCGGCGACACCGCTACCTAAGGACTATTGCATCAAAACGTGCTGAAGGTAAAAAAATAATATACCTGGATGAGACTTACGTTCACCAGAACTACAAAACAAAAAAGTCGTGGCAGGGGCCTTCCACCCAAGGTGTAGTTGGCAATATCTCAGCTGGAAAACGATTTATTATTGTTCACGCTGGATCAGAAGATGGTTTTGTGCCTAATGCTTTATTAACGTTTAGCACAAAATCAATCAAAGCAGACTATCACCATGACATGAACGCCACAAATTTCAATAAGTGGTTACGTGAGAAGCTTATTCCCAACTTGAGTGAACCAAGTGTCATTGTCATGGACAATGCTAGCTATCACACGGTGCAAATTAATAAGGTACCAAATACCAACACCCGCAAAGCCGAAATAAAAGAGTGGCTGCGTTCTAAACAAATTGATTTTGAAGAATATTATACTGTACCAGAACTTCTTGTCTTGGCACATAAACACAAAGCAGACCCAATCTATGAAGCCGATGAAATTCTAAGGGAGCACGGTCATGAGGTTTTAAGACTTCCGCCCTACCATTGCGACCTTAACCCCATTGAGCTAATCTGGAGTTCGGCGAAGAGAAAAGTCGCGAGTAGAAATGTTGGCGTATCAGCAGCTGAAATTGAAAAAATTATTAAAGAGTCTTTTGACAGCATAACACCGGAGCATTGGAAGAAAATGACTAATCATGTGCTTAATATTGAAGCTCAGTACAAAACCAGGGATGGAATAACTAAAGAACTAGAATCATTCATTATAAGTGTCCGTGATGATGACAGCACTAGTTCAGATGAATCATTAGAAATAGAGTATTTAGAATCTGATTTTAATTACAGTTCCTAGAGTCTTAGGGTATCATCTGAACTGGAACTACTGGAAGGTTCACCATCACATACACTTATTATGAAGCTTTCCAATTGATTAGTAATTCCATCCTTTTCCTTGTATTGGTTTTCGACATAGATCATGGTCTGTCATCTTCTTCCATGCATTACATCAAAGGATTCCTTTAGATTTTTTTCAAATTCTGACGCCGATTTACCTATATTTTTGCTACCCACTTTTCGTTTTACAGTATTCCAAATGAGCTTGATCTGGTTTAGATCGCATTGGTAAGGTGAGAGTGTGAGCACTTCATGTCATGACCACTAGCTTTAGGAATTTTATCTGCCTCATAAATTGGCTTTGTTTTGTGCTGATTCACTAAAACAAAAAGTTCTTCTCTGTATAAACTTTCATCAAAATTCACAGACTTAGCACGGAGCCAGGCTTGTATTTCACTATTTTTAATTTACTCAATGTTATTGAGCGTACATTTGTAACGACTAAGTTTGTGTTGTTAGAAATAATTATTAATTACTTTACTACCTTGTAATGTTACTTTTATTGTATTTTATGATTGGAAAAAATTATCTGCTGGAGTTTCTTGCGGCGCTTCTTCTCCAAGATATAATTGTCGTTAGATAGAGGTGTAAGGGTGATGAGAATAATGTTACCTCTAATTACTTTATTAAAAAGGTTGAATATAATATTCCTCATCATCATTGTTTTATTATGCTGTGTGCGACACAGACGAAAACCTCTCGTATCAATGAAATCTATCAACAGCACGACTAGCACAAGTTGCTCGTGACTTGTTTGTCGCTCGGATCTCCCTTACTATCTAGTCTGTTACGATAGAGACGCACAGAGCGACAAGCGAGAAAATACAACTTGTGCTACACGTGCAGATCACTATATTTTCATGTCAAATATATTTCGAAAAACCAAATGTGCTCCAGTCACTGTCATCGTATTTTACCTAAAGTGCTTTTCATCAAAATATAGCGCTCGTAATAATATATATGAAAATATAGTACGCGTTTCCTCTTCCTTTGTGCCCACCAAAATAAATAAAATAATAAAAGTATCAATATCGTTTATTCCTTCATTGATCGGTAATACCATCAAGATTTTTTGAATTTGCCGCTTTTTCCCAGGTTCAGCTTTCATTAGACAGACTCTATCTCTACAAATTGATTAAAATAAGAATCCATACTAATAAAGAACGTGTTTTTATTTATCCTTCTTTTATATATAAGCTAGTTTGTTTAAACTAGTTTCATATGTTTCAAAGAATCAATAAATGTACTAGTTTCTGTCTTTAAAAAAGAGTGAACATCATATATCATTTTCCGTGCCTGTCTTCTCAAAACAGTATTTCTTCTATTTAAAATCACAAATAAACACAAACTTAATTAAAACAGTCAATAAAAAACAAACTCAAACTTAACAGAAAACAACAACAGTAATAACAATGCAATTTAGAACGCGACTGTGCACCAGAAGTCAGCGGGGCGTCGTATCGGTGCGCGGGACAGAGTACGACTGGAGAGCCAATAAGCGCATACGCTCACCCGCGCGCGCCCCCTTCACTCCCCCGAGGTACCTTATTTTCGACTTCTGCGCATAAACGGTCAGCGCTAGACTTAGGTGCCGCTACCTGTAAACTACTAAAATGTGGATCCGATTCAACCATATTGCAGATTTAATCCATTGATTGGATTTTAGATAAAAATAAATCAACCAACGACAGAGGCAAAGGGCTCGATAGTGAGCTGTGCTTGCACACAGCGCTGATTGTTAGGCCACGCCGACTCGCTGTGATAAAAACAAAGAGATCTTTTTTTTTTAAAAACAAGGCCTATGGTTGACTGGTAGAGAATGCCCTAAAATATCTGTCTAAGTTATTTGTACCATTTATAAAATGAAGGTTAGTTTAGTTTTTGTAGTAAAATAAACAAATAGTACCTATATTAATGATTCAAAGAAGTTTTATACGGTTATCGATATATTTTGAAAATTACCTGGTGGCATTCCTAAGTGGAGTGCAGGAAAGAGACGCACACCTCTTCAAAAAACTATCACTACAGGTCGCTGTCAGAGTATCTTAGCGCCATCTAGCGCTGAGTAATTACTTAATTACTCGTCTAAGTGGCACCTAAGTGACTAGTAAGCGCAACCTTACATTTAGTAACTGAACTACTAGAAAAGGAAAAAAAAGGATCTTTCAGCATTTTTCAACCTTAAAAATTTAATGAAGCTTAATTTTTTGCTACTATCAAACTATGTTACTGCGTTTTTAGTTAATAAGCTGTAACCAATTATGGGGATGTTATTTTTGAAGTAGTTATTATAGCGTAAGCGTAAGACGCACAAATGTTTAAAAGTGGCAACACCGGGTCATATCTCCCTTGTTTCTGAGATCTGTGATAAAATCATTGTTTAAAATTGCCGCAATCTACTTACTTACTTAATTAATTGTTACTTCATTAATTGTTTAGAGAGCCGTCTCTCACTTCTCGGTATCTCTCTCAGAATCGACTGTGTTATTTCTTCCGTGGAAAATTGTTGCGGTCGCGGTCTTTATTCCCGAAAAGGTAGAAGTAACCGCATATGGGAAAATATTGATTGATACATAAATGTGTGTTATTTCTTCCGTGGAAAATTGTTGCGGTCGCGGTCTTTATTCCCGAAAAGGTAGAAGTAACCGTTTGACGACACGCTGGCCTAGTTGGTAGTGACCCTGCCTACGAAGCTAGCGGTCCTGGGTTCAAATCCCGGTAAGTGCAAATGTTTGTGTGATGAGCGCGATTATTTGTTCCTGAGTCATGGATGTTTTCTATGTATTTAAGTATATATTTCTCTATATAAGTATTTATATCGTTGTCTAGTACCCATAGTACAAGCCTAGAGCTTAGTTTGGGACCAGATCAATTGGTGTAACATTGTCCCCTGATATTTATTATTATTATTATTATATGGGAAAATATTGATTGATACATAAATGTATGTCGTGGACGTATTGTAGGGTGTAAAGGGTGTAGTGTGTAGTATGGTAGCCGGGCGCGCGGAACGTGGCGTGTATAGTGTAGAGGGCAGTGCGGGTGCCTGTGCCTCTGTGGTGACTGACCTCGTAGGTGAGCCGGTCGCGCTTGTTGAAGAGCAGCAGCACGCACATCTGGAAGGTGGAGACCTGGATGATGTGGCGGCGCGGCGCGGGCGAGCCGCCCGGCGCGCGGAACGTGGTGTGTATAGTGTAGAGTAGAGTGCGGGTGTCTGTGGTGACTGACCTCGTAGGTGAGCCGGTCGCGCTTGTTGAAGAGCAGCAGCACGCACATCTGGAAGGTGGAGACCTGGATGATGTGGCGGCGCGGCGCGGGCGAGCCGCCCGGCGCGCGGAACGTGGTGTGTATAGTGTAGAGTAGAGTGCGGGTGTCTGTGGTGACTGACCTCGTAGGTGAGCCGGTCGCGCTTGTTGAAGAGCAGCAGCACGCACATCTGGAAGGTGGAGACCTGGATGATGTGGCGGCGCGGCGCGGGCGAGCCGCCCGGCGCGCGGAACGTGGTGTGTATAGTGTAGAGTAGAGTGCGGGTGTCTGTGGTGACTGACCTCGTAGGTGAGCCGGTCGCGCTTGTTGAAGAGCAGCAGCACGCACATCTGGAAGGTGGAGACCTGGATGATGTGGCGGCGCGGCGCGGGCGAGCCGCCCGGCGCGCGGAACGTGGTGTGTATAGTGTAGAGTAGAGTGCGGGTGTCTGTGGTGACTGACCTCGTAGGTGAGCCGGTCGCGCTTGTTGAAGAGCAGCAGCACGCACATCTGGAAGGTGGAGACCTGGATGATGTGGCGGCGCGGCGCGGGCGAGCCGCCCGGCGCGCGGAACGTGGTGTGTATAGTGTAGAGTAGAGTGCGGGTGTCTGTGGTGACTGACCTCGTAGGTGAGCCGGTTGCGCTTGTTGAAGAGCAGCAGCACGCACATCTGGAAGGTGGAGACCTGGATGATGTGGCGGCGCGGCGCGGGCGAGCCGCCCGGCGCGCGGAACGTGGTGTGTATAGTGTAGAGTAGAGTGCGGGTGTCTGTGGTGACTGACCTCGTAGGTGAGCCGGTCGCGCTTGTTGAAGAGCAGCAGCACGCACATCTGGAAGGTGGAGACCTGGATGATGTGGCGGCGCGGCGCGGGCGAGCCGCCCGGCGCGCGGAACGTGGTGTGTATAGTGTAGAGTAGAGTGCGGGTGTCTGTGGTGACTGACCTCGTAGGTGAGCCGGTCGCGCTTGTTGAAGAGCAGCAGCACGCACATCTGGAAGGTGGAGACCTGGATGATGTGGCGGCGCGGCGCGGGCGAGCCGCCCGGCGCGCGGAACGTGGTGTGTATAGTGTAGAGTAGAGTGCGGGTGTCTGTGGTGACTGACCTCGTAGGTGAGCCGGTCGCGCTTGTTGAAGAGCAGCAGCACGCACATCTGGAAGGTGGAGACCTGGATGATGTGGCGGCGCGGCGCGGGCGAGCCGCCCGGCGCGCGGAACGTGGTGTGTATAGTGTAGAGTAGAGTGCGGGTGTCTGTGGTGACTGACCTCGTAGGTGAGCCGGTCGCGCTTGTTGAAGAGCAGCAGCACGCACATCTGGAAGGTGGAGACCTGGATGATGTGGCGGCGCGGCGCGGGCGCGGCGGCGGGCGGCGACTGCGGCGGCGAGCCGCCGGGCGCGCGGAACGTGGCATGCAGGTCCGCACTGCCCAGCTGTGGCTGCAGAGACAGCTGCCGTCCTGAGTGCTTCGCTAGGTAGAAGCTGCGAACAAAACATGCGTGTAGCAACATCAACCGAGCCCACCACACACGCATAATCACACTACACATCGTGATATAGGGAAGATTTTGATTAAATTTCGAGTAGGTTGTATAGGTGGCAGGTTTTGTCATCAATATTTATTATTATGGAGTTAAGAAGGACACTAATAGAGCTCCAAATAAAAGCCTTTTACGTGTGTCGATGTAGAGAGATCGTTGTTTCTATGCAAGTGAATAGTAAATGATTGAACATAACAAATATAGGAACAAACATGATTGTCACTTGTCATACTCGTAAAACATTTTTTTATGCGCTCGGGCATAGTCTGGCAAATGAAAGACAAGAATGAAAAAATGGCGGCAAATTCAAAAGTCAAGGTGTTGTATCCCTGTCGTACAGTGCTTAAATAGTTTTGATACTTGTGATACATACAGGGTTGAACTCGATAAAGTGTACATATTAAAAGGGATGAAATTTTAGGTTAATTATCTGTAAAAACATGTTTTTAATTATTTTTTTTGCCACGACAGTAAAAATAACACAAACTTCAAAAATTACATTATGTTTTCATAAAAAAACGACTTTCTCAACAAACCAAAAAATATATTTAACCATTTTCTTGTTGCTTATTATTATTGCTCGTTTAATTTTAGATTTAAATACGTTAAAAAAAATTGTAAAATATGTGCAAAATTTTGAGAGAATCGTGTTTTTATGAAAACAGAAATATGTTTTTGCAGTAATATTCCACAAAAAAAAGTAGATACTCAGTTTTTTTTAATTGGTCTAGTATTGTTGTCAACCCTAACTAATGTCAATACTATGCATTTTGTTTTATATTTTTTAGGAAATTAGATAAAAGTTACACCGTCACAAGTAAGTGTACCCAAAGTTCATTAAAAAGTTAAAGAATGGGTAAAAAAAACAGCGGCTAAAAAAAATTCAAAGAAAAAGTTTGTAATGTATATGTGGGTAGATTAAGACTTTCTTAATTGTAAGGTAGTTTCCTAAGGCTTTGTCTTTCATTAAATCGTAATACTGTACGGACGTGTTTCCTTGTGCTCCTGCTATATGAATCCCTGCTGGTTTTCCGAGGACATTCTCTTCATTGGCGACGAACAGATTTCACGCGTGTGTGTGCGTTTAGTTATTTAAAATAAGTGAAAAGCAGTTTGAGCAATAATATGTCGATTGGAAAGGTGGGATTATTTGACCTTGCAAAGGACAATTGGGAAATGTATATAGACCGCTTAGAACAATATTTCGTGGCTAATTCTGTGAAAAGTGAACTGAAAGTGGCGACATTAATCACGGTGATCGGTAGTGAAGCGTACGACCTGATGGTGAGCCTGTGCACGCCCGCCAAGCCCGCCACCAAGACTTACACGGAGCTAGTGGCACTTATGCAAGGACATTTAAATCCGAAACCAAGTGTGTTGGCCGAACGTTTTAAATTTAGGAAGCGGGTCCAACACAGTAAAGAAAGTATTGCAAGTTACTTAACGGACCTAAAAAAACTAAGCAAGGACTGCGGTTTCACAGGAGACAGTTTAAAGGAAAACTTGAGAGACCAATTCGTGTGCGGGTTAGTGAATGATGACATCAGGCAGAAATTGTTTACAGAGGACGACACGATCACGTTTGACAGAGCGTATAAGCTCGCGGTGGCCATGGAAGCAGCGGAGACGAATGCGGCGCTTGTAGATGACTGTGCACGGAATCGAACCGGTGACAGTGTCCCGACGAGCGCAGCGACGGCGGTACATCAGCTGCGAGCGGCGGGCCGGCCGCGAGCCGCGGGAGATAACGGCCGCGCGGCGGGTGGCACAAGTGACATGAGCGGAGCGGCGAGCGGAAGAGTTAGAGGTCCGGCCAAGAATTACAACTCCGGTTATAAGGCAGAATGTAAAATATGTGGCAGCAAACATGATGAAAAAACATGCAAATATAAAATATATGTATGTAGGATTTGTAATAAGGAAGGGCACCTAAAAAAAATGTGTCCGAAAATGCGAGGAGGTTCAACACTGTACAACATGACAGAAGAAAAGGTAGTACACATGGAGGACGCAGAAAGTAGTGAAAGTGACGAGGTAAACAACTTTTCATTAAGAACAAATAAGTCGATTTTGTTTGCACCATACACCATAGATATTTGTATAGAGGGTTCATTATTGAGTATGGAGGTAGACACAGGTAGTGCGATTTCTTGCATCAGTCAAGAATGTTATAAAAACTTGTTTACGCATTGTAAGTTGCAAGATAGTAATTTAATGTTGCGATACTATACTGGCGAAAAGCTTAAACCGATAGGGAAAATAACGCCGAAAGTGCAATATAAGCAGATCTGTAAAACATTGGACTTGTACATAATTCAATATGGGAAAACTAGCCTTTTAGGTAGGAATTGGATTAACGAATTGAAACTAGATTTGCAAATGTTTACTTTTAAGATAGACGTTGTAGATGATAGTGTTTTTAGCGAGGAAAAATTCAGTTCCAGATACTGTGAGGTGTTCGCGGAGGGCTTGGGCCGGTTTACCGGTGGCACGGTAGGGTTCCAGCTGCGGGCGAGCGCGCGGCCCGTGTTCCTGCGCGCGCGCCCGCTGGCGTACGCGCTGCGCGAGCCCGTGGAGCGCGCGCTCGACCAGCTGGTGCGCGACGGAATCATCACCCCCGTCACCACCTCCGACTGGGCCACGCCGATTGTGCCGGTCATTAAAAAAGACGGTTCCATCAGGGTATGTGCCGACTTTAAGTTAACGTTGAATAAATGTCTAGAGGTGGACCACTACCCCTTACCGAAAGTTGAGGACTTGCTTACTAAGTTGCATGGAGGAGATAAATTTACTAAATTAGATTTATCACAAGCGTACGCGCAATTTGAACTCGACGACTCTAAGAAGTACACTGTAATCAATACGCATAAAGGGCTTTTCATGTATAATAGGCTTGTTTATGGGCTAGCGTCAAGTCCCGGGATCTTCCAAAGGAAATTAGAACAACTTTTTGCGGACATGCCACGGGTAGGAGTATTTTTAGACGACTTGATTATTACGGGAACTGATGACAAGTCACATATGGAAACATTGTATGAAGTTTTTGAGAGATTAAAAAAATATGGTCTACGAATAAAAAAAGAGAAGTGCACATTCTTTGCAGATTCGGTGACGTACTTGGGGTTTACAATTAGTAAACAGGGTGTTCACACGTGTCCCGATAAGATTGAAGCGATTAAGAATGTAGCAGCGCCGACAAATGTATCCGAATTACGGTCATTGCTAGGAATGGTTATGTACTACGCGAAGTTTGTGCCGAACATAAGCACTATATTATCCCCCTTGTATAACTTATTACGAAAAGAAGTGAAGTATGAATGGAGTGATGATTGTATGCGCGCTTTAAACAAAATTAAGCATATGCTGAGCTCTAGCGAGATATTAGCGCACTACTCGCCAGAGCTGCCGCTCGTACTGACGACGGACGCCAGCAGCGTCGGCGTGGGGGCCGTGATCTCACACCTCGCACCCGGGGCGGCCGGGGCGCCCGGGGCGGCCAGGGCGGGCGACGGCGGAGAGCGGCCTATCGCGTACGCGTCGCGAGTCCTTAATTCGGCAGAGAAATCGTACTCTCAAATAGAACGCGAGGCACTGGCGATCATTTACGGAGTACGTAAATTTCACCAATACCTGTATGGAAGAAAATTCATTTTGAGAACGGACCACAAACCGTTAGTGACTATTTTTGGGGATAAAACGGGCATACCCGTGATGGCAGCGAGTAGGATGCAGAGGTGGGCCGTGATTCTGGCTGGCTACGATTATAAGATCGAGTATGTACGAAGCGAAAAGAATGCCGCCGATGCCTTATCGCGCTTACCAGTGGGGATGGAAAAAACTCAACGTAAGGAATTGACCTATCTTAATTTCACTCAACAATTTCTTCCAATTACAAGGAAAGTGGTGCAGGAAAACGTTAGTAAAGATGAAGTGCTAAAGAAAGTTTATTTATTTTTGCTGTCGGGATGGCCAGAAGGTTGTAAACAGGAAGAATTGAAACCATATTATGTACGGCGAAATGAGCTTTACATAGACATGGGCTGTATTGTTTGGGGCTATCGCATGGTAATACCGACAATTTTAAGGGATAGTATACTAAAAGAATTACACGTGGGTCATTTAGGAATTGTGAAAATGAAAAGTCTAGCGCGAAGCGTGGTATGGTGGCCGGGCATAGATGGTGATGTTGAAGATTTATGTAAGCAGTGCACGACGTGCGCGCTAGAGGGCGCCGCGCCGCCGCGCGCACCGCCGAAGCCGTGGCCATACATTCCAGAACCATGGTCGCGATTACACATTGATTTTTTGGGACCGTTTCACGGTGAAACATTCTTAGTGATTGTAGATTCAACCACAAAGTGGTTAGAAGTTTTTAGAATGCCAAAGACTACAGCACAATCGGTTATAAGGGTGCTCAGAGAAACCTTTGCTCGATTCGGTCTCCCAAAAGAAGTTGTGTCAGATAATGGGCCCCCATTCTCGAGTGCCGAATATGCGGATTTCATGGCTACAAACGGCATTAAGGTAACCCATTCGCCCATTTATCACCCAGCGTCAAATGGTGCCGCAGAGAATGCGGTCAAGCTATGCAAGAGGGCGATGAAAAAGGCCATACGCGATGGTTGCCAAGTGGACGTGGCTCTGCAGGCCTACCTCATGATGTATCGTAATGTGGAGCACAGTTCTACGGGGTCGTCTCCTGCTATGCTTCAAATGCGTAGACAGCTTAGGTCAAGGTTAGATTTGTTGAGGGGTGACAGGCAGGTCGAAACTAGGGTACTAGACGCTCAACGTAAACAAGTATCTAACGCAGGCGGTACGTTAAGAAACTTGAAGGTGGGAGATACAGTGTGGGCAAGAGATTACACAGGAGAGAAGTGGCAGGAAGGACTAATTGAGGAACAAGTAGGTTCTCGTAATTATATAATCGGAAGGGACAGTGGTTCACGCATAAACAGACATGTTGATCAGGTTAAAAAGAAACGTAGTAGTTACGGCGTGTCCTTGTCGGAACCGGTGGAGGCCATACCTGGTGGCGAGGAGGCTACGGGTGTTGATTCCGTTATTAGCGACGCAATAGAAGGGAGCGGGTCGAGTGTTAGCGTGACCGCGGGCTCTCGCGCGTTAGAACCGATAGCGGAACCCGAGGTAGTAGCGGCAAGCCCTAAGGAAGGAACGACTCAAGCTTCTTCGACGGATAGCCAGTCTACTACACCTACGTTAAACCGCCCCAAGCGCAATCGTAAACCCGTGCAAAGATATGGCTTTGAGTTAACGTTTGATTAAGGCTAACTGTAGTAAATAATACCGAGCAATGTAAATTACAAGAGCAGTGTAGATTTAAGTTTCCAATTGTATCAATAATTAAGGGTGGAGGTGTAATGTATATGTGGGTAGATTAAGACTTTCTTAATTGTAAGGTAGTTTCCTAAGGCTTTGTCTTTCATTAAATCGTAATACTGTACGGACGTGTTTCCTTGTGCTCCTGCTATATGAATCCCTGCTGGTTTTCCGAGGACATTCTCTTCAAAGTTTTACCGATAAATTGACCTAAAATTCCATCCCTTTCATTATTCATTATGTACACTTTATTAACTATGTGATACAATATATTTTTAATGGTTTTTGTTAGGTCCACCTGTAATTATTGTACTACGAAACTATACCTGTACTATGAAATAAATAATCTCGTAAAGTTTCAACAAAGAACAAGCAATATTCATACATAAACATAAAACATAACTATTACTGTTCACGCGGCGATGCCACCCGCGGGCTTCGCCTCAAGTAACGCTGTATTGGAAGCAAACTCGTGTAAAACCGCTTCTCCGTAGACGCTTTTATACAACGCTATATGTTTGAATTTAGTGCGGACCGCGCCACCCAACGCTACACGCGACGTCCCGCGTCTCCATAAACAAGCCCTTACACCTTCTCAACATGTATATACATGTATAAACTCAGGAGCAAAAATACCGGATCAGAGTGCGTTTTCCATACTAAAGAGGCTATTTCAAACCCTTGGTTCCTCGCCAGGGAATGCGTTTAGTGAAATGTGATAATGAATACCCCGAGCATCGATACAGGACTTCCAGAGTGCCTAGGATACCCAACTGAATGAATCTGCGGTTAACGCCGGAATGTGCATGTTCATAAAAACATCTAAAATGCCAATAAAATGTAAGGAAATCAAAGTGCTGACCCAAACTTTCCCGCTGTTTTGTTAACTGTGCGATCAAGTAGGTATCTTAACAAATTTTGACCTCCTCTATTGAACCTTGGAGTATCCCCATTAAACCTCACTCAAAGAACCCCTGGCGAGGAACCAAGGTTTCGAAATAGTCTCGTTTGTATGATAAACGCACTCTGACCCGGTATTTTTGCTCCTGAGTGTAGTACACCAAAGAAATTTATACAAATATTGAACAAAATAAAATACTTCTTCAACCGACTTCCAAAAAAGAGGAGATTGGACCAGGGCTCGGATAACGGTATATTTTTCGAAACGGTTTCGTCTTAAATGCCTAAGGAACGATTTGTTTCGGTTTCGTTCGCAAATAACGTTATAGAAAACGTTTTTGAACAAGAGCGAAATTTAAATTTTTTTTGATCCATATAACGTTTTTAACCGTTTTTTTCCATTTGCTGGGTTCGGTAGGAATATTACAAATATCATCCGTTAGTATTTAGCGGTATTTCTTAGCTAGTTAACCGACTTCAAAAAAGGAGGAGATTATACGTTCCACTGTTTTATTTTATGTATGTTCACAGATTTCTCTGTCAATTGTGAACCGATTTTAAAAATTCTTTTTGGTTTGATAGAGTATACTTCCGAGGTAGTCCCATTGTCAAATCTGAATCTGATGAGGGGATCAGTGAGGAATTCCTCAAATATTGTAGGGAAACATATAGCGATTTGAGTATTTTTAGTGACAACTCCAGCATTTGCATTCAGAAAGTATAATTTGCTGAAGCGGAACTGATGATGAAGACCACAGATGGCCAATGGAACTCCTCAACGGTACCGAGTTCAAGGGTGGCGATAAGATATCTCGATTAAGATAGTTGAGTAACTACAACGAAGAACATTTAATGGACATTTAATGGTGGTAGGTACCTACCTCTACAGGTACCTACCACCTATGACAGTCTATCACCTATGGTCTGACCTAGGATGTCAAACTGAAGTCGGCGACAAACAATATTTTTAACTAAAGCCGACTTCAGTTGGATTGACATAGGTCAGACCATAGGTGATAGACTGTCATAGGTACCTATAGAGATACCTGGCCGGCCGCGGTCGCGACCCGTGGATTAAACCGGTTTTTGATAATGTTCTTGTTTCGTTTCCGTTCTGAACAAAACGTTGAACAAAGAACGGTTCGAAACGTTTTTAAAACGTTATTTTGAATAACGTTTCCGAGCCCTGGATTGGACAATTAAGTAAGCAACCAAAATGAATATTTATCCGACGACTGACGAAACACGATGTTTGCCGGGAGACATTAGGAAAATAAAAGCATTGTATTATAATTATTTATGTTTTTGGGTTGAGGAATAATAAAATATGCAAAAAATATGTAAAATTCTCAAATCCTTCCATTTCACTATCCATGCTCTCATTGAAGTTAATATCACTGTAAGTATCAGCCGTTTTATCAGTAGTCTAGTCTATCAGTTTAACTGTCAACACATTTGTTGCATTAATTTATCATCCTCATTTTATTTATTCCTAGAGGAGGCCCGCGACTTCGTACGCGTAGATTTTTTTCTCGCTACTCCTCATACTTCTTCCCTTCTTCATTTTTAGAAAACTTACCAAGAAAAAAAAACCAGGTCATCCAGGTACTTAGTCCATTAAAAAGGAAGTTAACTTTTTTATGTATCCTTAAATAAGATTCTACATCTGTAGTGTTACATAAAAAATAAATAAAAACAGAAAAAAATGCTAATATGTGTACTTTCAAAGCTTCGGTACAATACTTAAACCTTGAATTTTTTTTTGCTAATATGAGTATTCATATTTTTTTAAGTTTACCGGTTATAAAATAAAAGTATATTCAAAGTTCTGTAATTTTTAAACTAACAATATCTGGCACACAGTTGTTCCGTCACCCATTCAATATACATTATTACCTAGGCAGGGAAGTAGGCAGTTGCGGGCTGAGTATTGGTTTAAACGCTTGTAAAGCTCACTTTCTCAAAAAATGCATTTTCTGCAAAATGAACACTCCCAAAACATACTCATGCGCAACTGGGGAACTTTCTCGAAAGGTGCACTATTTCAAAAGTGCACTTTTCCAAAACGCACACTTTCCCAAAAGGAACACTGCAAATTGAGGCACTTTTTCGAAAGAAGCACTATTCCCATCACCACAAGTTCACACGAGTTTTTGTCAGGTGAAGATCATGAGTCATGATTAACTGATCTGTAGCACCTTAAGTAAGTAATAATAATGTACTTTACTTTACTCAAAGTATGTGAGTATCTTTTAGTTTATTATTATTAGTGGCTGAGGACTTGAACTCTGGTATGATACTGGCTGATACTTGTTTAAATTAGAAATTTCTTACAGTACCTTAGAGATAAATAAAGTGTACCTTCTGAGAAAATGTATCTTCTAACAATGTATTCTATCTGAGAAAGTGCACTTTTTAGCTAGCTTCTGGCTAGCTCTAAGACTTAGAAGTTCAATCCAAAATAGAGCATTGTAAACAGTTTTCATGCGGCGTACCTCCTGAACCCGTCGAAGGCATTCCTCGGCGGCGTGGGTATGTTGCACTTGGGCGTGGCGCTCTGCGTGGGCCAGAAGCCCGTCGTCAGCACGCGCACCGACAGGTCCACGCCGTGCAGGCTCGTCTTACACACATACACACTTATTAGTCTCGAGTTCACTATTAGAGGGAGATAGTAATAATATAAATCCATTTATGCTTACATAAGTTACTTATTATACGCGGTGTATACAGTAAAACTATATTGATTAATCAGTTTTTTCACATGCTTGGCCGAGATCTCAAAAAATGTCGGGAGACCCCGCTCTTCTATTGCTTATATTACATACATGTGGTTCATCATTACGAGTTCTGAGCAATGGGTAGCTCGAAAATGTAGGAAAATACTGCTGGCAGTGGATGCGTTAAATACTTCTGAATGCGTAAAAATTAATGCGTGTCCTTGGCGGGACATATAGCAATAAGATGAAATAATAATTAATTGAACACAAGAATTGTGCCCCTGTCGACATGGAACGTGATTAAGGAGCTCAACTCACCCCAGAGGAGAGCACGTGCTCCTTGAACTCCTCCATGATGGTGTTGGACACCGTCATGTCCTTGAACATGCCCTCCAGCTTCGACGTGAACTGACACCCGCATTCCGTCTGCAACGAACAATACGTTCTACAAACTGCTTTATACTTAGTCTTCTTTACGTTCGAATTGTCGATGGGCAGGTGGCTAACACTATGGTTGCCAGACTTCTTTTTACTAAAAAAAAAATGAGTGGTTACAACCGGATAGAAAAATGGTTTATTGCCCGTGGTGGTGGTGTAACTATTTTTAGTTGTTTTTTAAACTTCAAAGTGTAAATATTACATCTTGCGATATGTTTCATCCTTGGGTGAAATTACCTATCATTGTGCCATGTCAAAATTGTCTTTAATAGACAATAGTTATACCTCACACTTTTTCCTTCCTTCCTAATTATAAACCTTATGTCTAGCTTTTTTTACTACAAACTAACATCAAACATCCCGTACTGTACAGATATATTCACGAGAGTTGGCACGAATGGATTGAACGAGTGAATGAAAATGTCTATGTGTGCATGACATAATTATTAAATACAGGTTGATGCAAAAAGTAATTACGATAATTGTGTCTAAGAAAATCTGGCATACCCGCCAAAATAAGAAACCTTTGGAAACCAAGAACACCTAACGTAGTATACTGCAGTGCCACGCAAACCATCCATGAAGAGAAATCTAGTAAACTAAGGTCTACTTTCATCATGAATAAAATGTATGAAAAATCTTTGACAACACGTTGTGGCTTAGCGGTAACGGGAGTTGCCTTCTAAGCAGCGGTCCTGGGATTGATGGGTTTGATAGATCTATCAGTCTTAAATTAAAACAACACCATTAATGTAAATACTTTATCCTCATATGAACAAATGCATTAATTGACTGTGGTTTATGTGCAGTCAGCATCAAATAGTTTGTAGCAGTGAAAGTGGTCAAATAGTTTGGTATAGGATACATTTAGTATGATGTACCGAACTTTTCGACCACTTTGACTGCTACAAACTATTTGACGCTGACTGTACAGTCGAGTTCATAAATATGTGTACCCTTTTTATCTAGTCGAATGCGTTTGCAAACTAGTTGTTAGCGACCGCATTCGAGTAGGTAAAAAAGTGTACACATATTTATGAACTCGACTGTACATACATATGCATAACCTGACTATAAAATTTATTTAAAAAATTGTTAATCCGACTCTGCATCACTTGAACTACTAGATGTTGAAGATTCTTCGTCCTCGCTGTCACCTATATTAACAATGAAACCATCAGTAAGGTCGTCTAGCCGGTGTTCGTACGAACGCTCTGTTTCTTGGGCCTTTCTCCAAGTATCATGAAACGTTTCTGTTTTTACGGCATGAACTTCATCGATGAATAGTTTTTGAACTTCGTTCATATTAAAAGTGACGCTCCTTGTCCCTACTTTACCTTTTATAATCTCCCACAACATCTCGATTGGGTTTAAATCTGGATGGTAAGGTGGAAGACGTAATACAGAATGACCGTGGTCTCGCAGTATTTGATCTAATTTGTAAGTTTTCTTTGTGTCTTTATGTTTCTTAATTATTTTGTACAGAACGATTTTAGTATTTCTTTTTGGGTATGATATTTTATTTTTATCTAACCAGGTAAGCATCTCTTTTTTATTTGAGTTTTTTACTGGAGCTCGATCCACCTGAACGTTGTGATAAGGAGCGTTATCGACGACAAGGACGCTTCTGTGCTTTAAGTTCGGTAACAAATATTCCTTCACCCATTTTTGATAATTTGTAGCATTCATATTACTGTGGTAATCTCCAGACTTCTGGTTAGATTTGAATGTCAGCAAAGCATTTTCTACAAAGCCTTCCTCTGTACAAGCATGAACCGCTATAAGTCTTTACCCTTTTGATATGGGAACTCTGATGCCACTGTTGCTGTTGTCAGTCCATGCGTTTGGCGTAGTATGAGTGCTATGCACGTAGGTCTCATCGGTATACACAATAAGCCGTTTTTGGTCTCTATATTCTTGTAATTTTTGTAAATACATAAATCTTTTGTAACGAATGTTGTCATTTTCAATTATCCGCATCCTGTTGTTCTGAATCTTCTTCCACCGGAATCCCATTTTATGTACCAGTCGTAATAAAGAACTGACACTGCCAGGAAAATCTATCGACTCCTTTAAAACTTTGTGTAATGTTTTAATAGTTGGTAGTGTTTTGTGTATTTTGTGAAAATCGTAAATAAACCTTCGGATGACGTTTAAATCAAAATTGTCCACCTCCGATTTTTTCGACAAACGTGATCGTTTTTCACCGGGTGTCACGAACACATTAGAAGTCGATCCCTCAGTCGCATTTTTGCAGATACAGTTAACGATTCGCTGTACACTTCGTTCTGATGTCCCAGTCGCCGAAGACGTTAATTTGTATAACTCTTGAATTTTTAGAAATCCACCTTCAGCATTTTTAGTTTTTTGTTTAAAATAATTAAATACGTTAAAAATTATTTCTCGAGACTGTCCCGATAATGTTTTTCCTCGTCCAAAAGTAGGTGTAGTCATTTTGAGAATAAGATAAAATTACATTACGGTATAAGTATTGTTTATCGCTTATATGACAGTAAAAAATGAGTGAAGTGTCATTCTAATAAGAAGGTTATCAAGCACAATGTAATCTTATCTATGTAAGTTCTTACTTCGTAATCTAGCCTGCATTTTGCATTTTACAAATTAATAAAATATAAACATTTTTCATGCGTAATGACGATGTCGTGAAACTTTTCGCCATTATTTTGTTAATTGCGGCGTCGGTATGAAAACAGGATAAGACAGTATATTATAAATAAATTTAAAACTCTGTTGACGACGGACTCCTCGGTCTGATCCTTTTTAGATTATTTACTATTCGAACACGCCATCACCTTTCTTCACAAATAAAAATAAGTCAAAAAAATAAACGTATGTTTTTTTTAAATACAAAGGACTTCAAAAATTACTAAAAGGATTAACATTGATACTTGGTGCAGATTATAATATTTTTTTTCCTGAACAACGAGAACGTGTTAGGTACGTGTTTACAGAATATAAGGAGGCCCCTGTATAAGAAAGGCACTCACACTGCCACTCACAGTGACAAGTGACATTACTTTAGGTCAATCCATTCGTGCCAACTCTCGTGAATATATCTGTAAGTAAAAACATATATGTTTAACATTACGACTAATACCCGGATAAAAATCGAATACCCGGTATTCAAGAAAAATAGCAGATGGTGTCACAAGGGAGCAAAATGACTTATTTACGGCGAGGGCGTACATTGAATCCTGAGCTTAGTGAGAGATTCAAGTGTTAACGCCCAAGGTGGAAATAATTTTGCTATGGTGTGACATGTACTGCTATTCACATCATCTATGAGGAAAATAAAATATCTTAGTGATGAAACAAATTCTATTTTTTACAGAGTGCTGAAATTATCAAATTTATAAGAAATTTTGTGGTACGTATTTTTCAAACCGTACCGACCTTGTGACGGTGACTAACATATACAATTAATAACCTTTAAACGTCAAATTCACAAAACTGTACATGAATATGAATCATATGGTTTAAAATACCCACTATAAATTAAATTAACAATTATCCATTAAACCAAAAGTGCAAGCATTGCGTTTATATTTTATACTGGCAACAAAACGTCCTTGAACAGAAAAATGCCACTTTGATCCCTCCTAGCAGGGAAGAAAAGTCCCCTTTCCGAATAGGTGATGTGAAAATATATTGTTCTACCCAGCTGTAACAACTCTATAATATGTCCTCTTGCAAAGAGTATGTATTTTGGCTCACCTAATTCTGATCACTGATAATAATAAATATGCTATTTACAAAAGTACATTTTAATTATGCTGCTAAATAATGTGTAATCTACAACTAGAGCACTACAGGTGTTGGATTATTTTTATACAGAGAAGAAGCCGGATTTAAATCTGACGATATATCATTTAATCATCCAACGGATATCAATATCACGACCACAATATAGTAGAGATTATTTCCGCGACGCGCACTGAGATCACCTGACGTATCTGTATGTTTATTTACTGCTCCTGAGTAATCCAATCAAGTCACCTCAGTGGACGTTCCCAAATTTTAGTTTAACCATATACACTATTGCAATTTGAAAGATACTGATGATGCTGCTAAAAAAATATCTACTTTGACTTTACAAAACCTCCTGAATACGAAAAATGTATTACTATGGCCCAGCTAAAAGTCTCAAGTCTGCAAAATTCTTTACTTGTTCAGTTAATAACTGGAATGAAATTAAATTTTGAAATCAAATAGAGGAAGGCGGGAACAAAGCAAAGAATTCGACATTCTTAGACTTGAAGCGAGATTTCCTCTAAAAGACTACTAGTAAGTTGCAGGACACTTACGAATGTCCAAAGGAAAGGTAAAGAATTTTGCAGATATGTGTGGGTGGGACAGGGCGGAGCATGCGGAGCGAGGAGCACTAGGCTCGGATCGTGTTCTCTATTTGCGATACGTCGCCGATTATACAGTGGAAGTCTCGCGGTTCCACGTCCTTAAGCATCCCTTCTGTCTGGTGGAGCATACCAAAACGTTGCTACAAAATAGTGCGCTCAACAACCTCAACAAGGGTCCTACGGCATAACATTATACAGTAAGCTATGGTCTTAATCAAAAACATTTCAACGTAAAAACGCTTTAGAATGTCAGGGACCTTGATCTGTATGCCTTAATATTTCCGGCAATAAACATGTTTTGGTTGTTATAGAGTGCCCTGCGCAGTTGCCAATTTCACTCGAAATTTTGTAACGTGTGAACTCTGCAGCGCGCGCAACTAGCGAGTTAAGTTAAATAAAACTAGGCTGATTGTTTTTCCTAAGGACTCTTCTCTTTATGTACATACATTGTTCGGGCATCAACACGACGTACAGTTAGGGAAACTGAAAGACGTACCCTTTTCGCTTTTGTAACAATGTCAATAAGACGTACGTCTTATTGACACCCTTACTGTATAGCGAATTGACAGAGACAATTAACGTAACGTTCGTTACATCTAACCCAGCAATAACTCGGTCAAAGAATTACGAGTGGAGTTTACACAGTTAGACATAATTGGCAAATAGTTTGCTATAAATTTTGTAGAAAATGAAATTTTTAATATACTACTGCCGTCTTGGGCCTACGGCCGCGTAGGTGAAACGTGACAGTACCTTGAGCTTGGAGATCATGTTCTTCTCGGAGTCGTCGGAAACGGACTTGTTGAGCAGCAAGCGCTTGGCGAGGTGCTGCTTATAGTAGCGCTCGAACACGTCCTTCTCCTGTAGGAAACGGAACAGCACCATCGTCTTGTCCAGGACCGCCTCGATCTCTTGCTCGCTCATCTATAACAGTCATTGTACACTTACATTATGCTTCTCATCATCTTAAGTACACAGTGGTCTAAAGGTAGGATGGTAAGTACCTATCTGGGAGACTTAAATAACTCGCATTCTTCAAATATTATATTAAGAAAATAGAAGGATTTGTTACAGAATTATTTTATTATAAAAAAATAAATTAAACGTTATGAAACAGGGAGACACGGGACCCGTGTCTCGTCAGAAAGATAATCTAGGGTGATCTCCTCGATTGATATAAAAAAATGGATCATAAACAATTTTGAATTTAGAAAGATTAAAACGAAATGAAAGAGTGGCCAGGAACGTAAAAAAAGGAGGTTGTAACAACCTCGTTACAGTGGATCATAGAGGTGACAAGCAACGCTGCGAATTAGCTTATGGTAAGGTAAGTAATCTATGGTAGGGTACAAGGATATAACCACGATATGATTATGACATAGTTAATTCAAGTTCATTTTTCTTTTATATTATACTAGCGGCCCGTCAGAGAATTTGTCTCGCTGTAAATCTTTCCCAGTGGATTTCTTTTTCTGCACTATTTTCCTAATTTTTTTAATGTGGGTACCTTCTACGAAGTATTAGAAAATATTTAAAATAAAGATGAATGAAATCGGTAAAGCCGTTCTCAAGTTATAGCGAGACCAGGAGAAACGGGGGTTCATTTTTATATATATAGATTATACTTACGCCCTTCTCGCCTTTCTTCAATTTGCCATCAATAAACAGCGACAAGAACTCTGGCGATTTACTATTCAAATTGAGGAAGTATTCGAAGTCGGACGCGATCATGTGCTTGAACATCTTGTCATTGTTGAACGAGTTGTGGAGGAAGTGATCAAATCTGTCTTTGAGGTCAAGTAGATTCTGCAAATAACACATTATGCATTACATTATGGGCACTTCTCATTCAAAACGATTAGTAGCTTTAGTCCTATTATAAATGTGAAAGTTTTAAAGTGTGAGAGTTAGTATGTTTATCAAGCTAAAGGATTTTTTAATAGAGGAAACATAGGCCCTGAATTAACATAAATATAGGCTAGATTGATCCCAAAAATTGTTCCCGCAGGATGGTAAAGGTTATACTCGAACAGTTGAACGAGAGGGGTAGCGTGTGTACCTGCACGTAGGCGATGGCGTTGGTGTTGTGGTGCGCGTCGTTGACGAGCGCGCGGCCCTGCTCGCGCAGGTGCGCAGCCCCGCGGGATGGCGAAGGTCATACTCGAACAGTTGAACGAGAGGGGTAGCGTGTGTACCTGCACGTAGGCGATGGCGTTGGTGTTGTGGTGCGTGTCGTTGACGAGCGCGCGGCCCTGCTCGCGCAGGTGCGCAGCCCCGCGGGATGGCGAAGGTCATACTCGAACAGTTGAACGAGAGGGGTAGCGTGTGTACCTGCACGTAGGCGATGGCGTTGGTGTTGTGGTGCGTGTCGTTGACGAGCGCGCGGCCCTGCTCGCGCAGGTGCGCAGCCCCGCGGGATGGCGAAGGTCATACTCGAACAGTTGAACGAGAGGGGTAGCGTGTGTACCTGCACGTAGGCGATGGCGTTGGTGTTGTGGTGCGTGTCGTTGACGAGCGCGCGGCCCTGCTCGCGCAGGTGCGCAGCCCCGCGGGATGGCGAAGGTCATACTCGAACAGTTGAACGAGAGGGGTAGCGTGTGTACCTGCACGTAGGCGATGGCGTTGGTGTTGTGGTGCGTGTCGTTGACGAGCGCGCGGCCCTGCTCGCGCAGGTGCGCAGCCCCGCGGGATGGCGAAGGTCATACTCGAACAGTTGAACGAGAGGGGTAGCGTGTGTACCTGCACGTAGGCGATGGCGTTGGTGTTGTGGTGCGTGTCGTTGACGAGCGCGCGGCCCTGCTCGCGCAGGTGCGCAGCCCCGCGGGATGGCGAAGGTCATACTCGAACAGTTGAACGAGAGGGGTAGCGTGTGTACCTGCACGTAGGCGATGGCGTTGGTGTTGTGGTGCGTGTCGTTGACGAGCGCGCGGCCCTGCTCGCGCAGGTGCGCAGCCCCGCGGGATGGCGAAGGTCATACTCGAACAGTTGAACGAGAGGGGTAGCGTGTGTACCTGCACGTAGGCGATGGCGTTGGTGTTGTGGTGCGTGTCGTTGACGAGCGCGCGGCCCTGCTCGCGCAGGTGCGCAGCCCCGCGGGATGGCGAAGGTCATACTCGAACAGTTGAACGAGAGGGGTAGCGTGTGTACCTGCACGTAGGCGATGGCGTTGGTGTTGTGGTGCGTGTCGTTGACGAGCGCGCGGCCCTGCTCGCGCAGGTGCGCAGCCCCGCGGGATGGCGAAGGTCATACTCGAACAGTTGAACGAGAGGGGTAGCGTGTGTACCTGCACGTAGGCGATGGCGTTGGTGTTGTGGTGCGTGTCGTTGACGAGCGCGCGGCCCTGCTCGCGCAGGTGCGCCGACACTGCGTCGGCCACGGTGCGCAGCCCCTCGGGCACGCGCGCTAGCAACTTGTACACGCACGCTAGCTCCACGGTGCGCGTGTGCAGCAGCATATGCACCACGCCCGAGTTCTCCATCTACGCACACAAACATGCATATACACACACCAGGTTTTCGTATAAACGCAGAATGCTTACACTTTACACACGATTACTGCTTTCCGTTATGTTTGTTATCACTTATTCCCAGAACGCAGTCCATAAACCGGAACGAAATACTTTATAAAATGATACGAACGTGACCACGCGTACATATTGCGTGAACAGGTTAGTATAATAATATATGGCCATGGAATTGCACAGCTAATTGAAGATCATTACATGTAATGCGAACCCACGCACACATAGATTGTTGAAGTGGTTACCGGACAAGGTCCACAAGGCGCCTACCTCCACGACGGTCTTCATGTGCCGCTCGATGAGCTCGTGCTCCAGCACGGCCACGATGCGCGGCTCCGTGCTCTCGTCCAGGTAGTGGCGCGCGCGCTCCGCCTCCTCGCCGATGCGCGCCTCCACGCGCGCTATGTAGACCGCCGCGCTGTTCTCCGCTAAGAACTTCTGAGATTCCATCTGAAACATTACACCGTACGTTACGCTGTCATTCCCGAACCTGATACTAATATTGAAAAAATGCTTCAACATTTGCCACAGGATTTGTAATTTTCAATATCAGTGGCGGCTCTAATGATGGGCGGCCAAAAAGCCATGTCCCCACCCAATATCTTATTGAACCCGAAATTTAGTAAAAATAATTCTCCTCAATTAAATATTCTATTACCGCCATTTCATACAAAAGACCAGTAAGACTCGTAAAAATGCGTGTAAAGACGATCGATCGCAACGGAAGAGCGTCAGAGAGCCAACAGACTTCGACTAACTATATTTTTAAATTATCGATATAACTATAATTATTATCTATTTCTTTTTGACTACCTACTACTTCATCAGTCATCACACGGCTACATAATAGTAGGTCTAAATAAGCTTTTGTTACCGACTGTACTTTTTTTTGGAAAATCTTTACCGGCTTAACAATAACAAACTATTGAGTCCTAACACGGCGGGTCAACGTTAAGAATGGCGGAGATCCTGTCGCCACCTTCCGACTCCATCATCAGATCACCTCAAAGATACTATAATATTGCATTGTCATCGAGTTTACATATGTGGTACAAATTTCAGCCCATTCGGTTAACAGGAAGTGGGTCAAATTTAATTTGTAAGGTTGGACCCGTACATACATACAGATCTACATATTCTACATACATTGCAAGTTAAATAAAAGTTTGTAAAAATAATTATCGTCTTTTCTGTGTTCAAAATCAATTTTAATCGATTAAGAAATCGGCATTGAAAATCGCAGGGTACAACACTACATCTTACTTTTGACAGAAAAATGAGAATTCAACCTTGAACGCGTCTCGACAAGTGCTCGACAGTTTGGTTTATATTAATTTTCGTTGCTGATTTTCAATGCATGCCAAGTCTGGCGCGTCAAATTAAAGCAGCAATGGAAAAGTAGCATTAGACACAGAGTCGCCCGCTACTGTTTATATGAAATTAATATCGAGCAACAAAATAAATTGTTTTATAAATAATAACAGATATTTAAGGGCAAAGAGTACTTACCGATGAAAGGAAATATCCTGATTTACAGCTCCTACTTTTTTGGTGGTGTTTGTACAGTTAATTATCGAGCAAGAGGGCATTTTGTTGTTATATTCGAACGTCACACGCGAACACCGGTCGAGAGCGGACTGAGCATCGCGGCGTGCAAGTAGGCGCTCAGCACCGCTTTTTAGCACGCGAGGTACATACACTCTTTCCTTCTATCTCGATACAGTTCTGTGATCAAATCAATATATTTAAAGTTACCCTGTAAAATTCAGCAGACTGGTGTAGGAAAGGTTTCTCAAAGTCCTCCTCATAGACAGCGCGCGAGTTGATGCCGAGCACCATGAGCATCTGGCAGGCGTTGCGGATGGCCAGCCGGTCCACCACCTCGCCGCGCCGCTCGCGCGCCACCAGCTCCAATAGTGTCTGCCGCAAGTGGTCGCGGATACAGCCGTAGCGGACCACCTGCAACACTCACTTATAGCTAGCTGACGACACAAACAGACCCCATAAACTATTAACTAAATAAAACAACCCACCTTATTCGTTCACTAATCAAGGGGAAATTATGAGGTATTAGCTAACTACCATTATCACTCTTTTAAATTGACCAGATAAAGGGCTATGCAAGTGTAACTTAGTTTACAAATGCTACATAAAAAAAGATAAATGCATGAATATTGCATGTTTCTTTTCAATTGACAGAAATGCTTATTAGGACTTGCAGGTCTCAAACAACTTTGTTATAAAAATTTATAACTAAAATGTGCCATTCTTCAAAAACTTTCTAATTTTGTGCACCTAACTTTGAAATCAAATGGCAAATTCTTGATTCAGCATGCTGTGTTAGATTTATTATTGCTGTTACACTGGGAAATAATCCTGCGCAGTCATAAACCTAAATATTATAGGTATCAAAATTAATCTTTTCCACAGCAAGAATTTTTATAACTGATATGATAACTCATTATTAAAAAAATGTAATCAAACAATTCCGAAAGATCCTAAGGAATAAGTTCGCGTTTTGCATAGTCTTATTTATTCCTATTATTTAGTTTATTTACAATAATGTGTTAACATACAAGTCTAAACTCGACAGACCCTCATAATTCATTCATCACCATCATCATATCAGCTTAAAAGTTGTTTCATTCCAGGAGAAAAGAATATAAAATATTAGCAGCACTAATAAATACTACTACTATAATTGGGTATGTAAGTAATTAAATTGATGAAATATTTTCATATAAGACAAATATTCCAATTACAAAGTTTTATAATGCAACACCACGCTCATAATTATTAATATTAGAACTAGAGTCTATTAAAAAGATTCATCAGAGTTATTATTGACTAATTAAGAAGGAAGGAATCACCTGATCTCTAAAAATAATAAGTCCCAGATTGTACACATTGTCCACTTCATTTTGCTGCACATATACCCTGTCCATATACATAAGTATGTCACGAATCATCACCATACTAGTTTGATGGTCTGTCCAGGCATTATTTAAAGTCTGCAGGAATCCATTGTGTAGTGAGTGGAGGACATCTTCTCTGACCTGTAATAATAAAACAATGCAAATATTACCACTCTCCTTAAAGTAAAAATTTACACCCTCATACTTAAAGGCTTCTATCTAAACCATCTTACAAAGTTATTTTAAACTAAAAATTATATATTAAGTATTCCATTTCCAATAAAACCTAGTATAACAAGTATAAAAACACAGATATTACCTTCGTTTCAAGATGATAGGTGACCACTTCTTTTAGGCCAGTATAGAGCCTCTCACCATGTTTGTGGAGGACCATAGTGTAAGCATTGCGATAGAGCTCTTCAAAAGAAAGTCCAGAGTTATTTTTCTTTTGAATTTCTTGTATTGCATTTTTTAGTAAGCTCCATATGCTCTCCACATACTTCTCATCCATAGTCATCTGCAACAGAACAGCAGGTGTTTGTATATTTTTAGAACATTGTTACATCCCTGCAGATCCTGTATTAATTGTATCACAACAATAACTGCCCCAGTACACACCCAAGTGTCTGGATACATTTGATAGTATGGTTCCGAATAGTTCCACACTTGAAATTTTCGTGTCATCTTGAATTTTTCATATGTTCTGACAGTTACACAAACATTGTACAAAATTAAAACAGAAGTAACAAAACACGAAACAATTATAATACGAAAACACAAATAATGTTTTGGTTTTGATTAAATTTCCACTCTTGTCAAAATATAATTTATGACATATTGAATACAAATAATTTGGTTCCAAACCGAAATCAATTTGACATTCTAATTTTGAATTGATGTCTAAATGTTATTAAAAAGTAATAACCATAGAGCACCAAAATAGGCATGAGGCCATGTCATAGAAGGTGGCATACATTCTGTCAGAGCATTAATAAGTTTGTCAGACAATTAGAGAACATGCGATAAAAAATATATTACAGTCTGTGAGCACTTTGGTGCTTCTGTTTTGTACTTCTCTCTCATTTGCTCTTAATAAGAGATGAGAGCAAGTGAAAGACAAGTACAAACACCGCTATCGCACTGTGGGTTACAAATAGATTAAGTGCATAACATACAGACTTACCTGAGTATTTATCATCAAACATATAGCCACTATAGCCAGATCAGGAATCATGTTTGTTTAAGCAAGTTTTTCTCATAATTTTACACAAGAACGAAGTAATTACTGAGAAGTATATTTAAAAAGTGTTTATGTGAGTTATCTAAATGGAACTCAGCAGTCGTTGATTATGAGTTCTTAATTTTTGTTTCTACTCTATTTTTGGACAAAACAGTTTTCTAATCATTCCAATATAGGTTTTAAAATTTGTTTTTAATACCAAGTTTTAACCAAGTTAAATAATAAATACATACATTGATTGAATAATAAATTAACTATTATTTGGCCACTACCAATGATCTAATGACCTCAGCATGGAAATATATAAATCCATTAGGTAGGGGTTAGGTGTAAGCAGAGGTTTCCAAATACTGAGGTAGAAGGTCGACTCAGGCATCACTCATAACAAAAACACAATATTACTTACAGGGAAGGCTCTAATCCTCATTTTGCCTGGTTTGTCTTTAGTTAGAGAACTTTTCATCATTGCAACTGCAGTTAATTATAACCAAACAAAACTGACACCTTCAGGGTTATTCTTTACTTATGGTTCATTTACACATACAGATATTCTTCATTGTGACCCTCATCGGCATCTGAAATTAAAATATGTATCATTAAAAATTCCGGACAGTAAAACGTCTCTCGAATGATAAACACACTGAAACACCAGTCCATCAAAAGTGCACTTGGGTTTTTTTTTGAATTGGTAAGCGCGACTTGAGGATTGATATTTACATGGTATGTTTATTTTTTATACTAAAAGTATAAAAATGAATGAAATTAACACAAAATCATCAATTAAAATTAGAATACAGACGACTGACACACAACTAGGTTTAACTATCTCTTTCTTTCCCATGTAAAACGGGGACTTCTTTTTCTAAATTTTATACCCTTTGTATATGACCAATATATCAAACATTATCCAAATAAGCTAATACAAAACTTACAGGTGTAATGAGTTTGAAACGTAGTGTTCAATCAGTAAAAATACACCACAGCACGAAATAATAACGTATTTTCTTATGATGTATTCTCAATTGTTTCAATTTATTTCTCTTTCGGACATGACAGTAATACAGATAAATGTTACCAGTAGATAAAATGATGAATAGATATTGGATAAGGACGGTTACACAAATGCTTATTTTAATAAAAAACAAAAACTTGTAAAACGCAAGAAATTACTTACTTAATAATGTTAGGTATAGGTCAGTTTTTGAAGGCGGTTTATTGTTTTGTAAAACATGTATTTTACTTTATACTTTTTAGTATTGATAATAATACGCTGTTACCTAGTCCTACATAGTTTATATGAAACTTTAAGTTATTTCAAGCTCAACTATATTAATCGAGATATCTTATCGCTACCCTTGAAAAAAGTACCGTTGAGGAGTTCCGGTAGCCACATGTGGTCTTCATCATCAGTTCCACTTCACTAAATGTAACTTTCTCAATGCAAGTGCTGGACTAGTTACCAAAAATTCTAAAATCGCTGTATGTGTGCCTATAATGTTTGACGAGTTCCCTCGATTCCTCACGGATTCTCTGATCAGATTCAGATTCGGTGACAACGGGACCACCTCGGGAGTATAGTATACTCTATCAAACCAAAAAATAATTTGAAAATCGGACAACTCTGTAAAAAGTTTTAACTGAGAATCTTCTTTTTTAAGTCAGTTAAAAAACCAAAACCTTTTCCTAAGTGTAAAAAATAGTTTTCTGAAAACCGCATTGAAATTGGATCAGCAATACGCGCGAGATAATCGCGGAAAAACATACATACATAAAGGTCAAACTGAGAACCTCATTTTAATTGAAAAAAAAATGAACAGATTTTTCGATATACGTTGGTAAAAAAGCGAAGACAATGAGAGCGCTTAATTAGCATCATAAATAGTTTTTGGAAATATATTTACAAGCATTCTGTGCTCACGAGAACATCGCACGTGAATCGGTCTCGTCTCGACCAATCAGAAGCAGCTACTTTAGTCGTTAACTGCTTTTGGTAAATAAATAAAAAAGGGCCCTATTTGGAGTGATATTGGCAATTTGATCCACTTTTTATCCTAAATCTAGAAAACCTGCTACACAATTAGTGGTCTTTGTCACATGGATATGTATTAAATTTCCATCTTTCACCCCGTCTAACTCCTTTTCACCAAGTTTGTATGAAAGCACAGCTACTTTCATCTCAGTCATCATAACTTCGTCTCGCCCGCAATAAACAGTCAAGAGCACAGACTACTAAGCGATACCTAGGTAGGTACAGATGTAGTGCATAATTGTTTTCCTTCGTATTTTCACGGAAACGTACGAACGTGTCATGCTACTTCAGTCAACCTCAGTACTTTTTGTACAAGGAAAACAATACTGCACTACATCTGTACCTACTACGGTTGAGAGGTGACTCACACAAATTCGCTTGCCACCGACGTGAAAATTATTCGTAGAAAAATCTACTATGCTTACTATTTTTTTAGGCACCAACTTGGTAATGTGAACCCAGCTTTGTATGCAAAAAGTGTAAAAGGTAAGTATGATATTAAAACTGTAACAATACGTTTAACGATAAATCTTTAATAATGAAATAAAATATTTTTATATTATATTGGCTTTTTATGAAAACCTCATAATATTTTAATAATGATGATGCTAACCTTTTTAACAAATGGAACACACCAAAGATGATAGATGGCGCTGAAAACAAAAATAAACGATGACTATTATTAAACTCAACGCCGTATATAGATTCCAAAAAAGTTACCAAAGATGGCCGAACGTCACTGTCACAAGTGTCATTGTCATTGTGACGTTCCAGATGTAACCAACTCATGCACATTTATAAAAATAGGTAGTCAAATAATATTTTGTTGTTATTTAAGTGTCAAGATTATCCTAAGTTTTTGATGTTTTCCGTATACCTATATACAAAACACTACCCCCAAATAACTTAATTACGTACCCAAATACTAACTTTTGCTATCGATTTCGTTTGCGTTAATTAGGTTACACACAATATGTCGAGAAATACCAGACATGTAAATCCTTTGGGAATGACTTTAGGGATAAAAGTATTGTATACGTATATTTATGAATAGTATAAACGCAAATTATAAGATTTATCCAAATGTTGTTAAACCCTGAAGTGTTACCACTGTAATATGAGCTTTTATTCTACAAAACAGTTTCAACTAAATATCTGTAGGTGAAATTAATATTTACATTGAATTATTTATTTATGGGGTTGCATTTAATTTTAACTTTACAATTATATATAAATAAATTACATATGTACATTATTTAGAAAAGTTAAAACTTTATCGATGGAAGACTTTTTCATTTTATTGGCAACACATGAGTAGTTATTTTGGAATCTAAATACGGCGTTGAGTATAGTTGTATGTCTTTACCAATCACGGAATTATGGGAGTCTTTGGCTGGAAACTTGGAAAGCGTATACCTATATGGCGCCGAAGCCAACACGCAGAGGCCCTTTAGACAAGTTTAAATAAGTAAAGTGATGGCAGACCAACTGGCGATTGTCCCTGAGTTTAAACTATAGAAGTATGCTCCCACGGACAACCGCCGGTTAGTGTTATTTAAAAATAAAAAGTATGGGATCATTACTAATAGGTTCTATGAATAAACTGATATGGATTGGTGAACTAGGCTATTGATGAAACTACGGCGCCTGCCTGGCCAATGCTGACTACTTTGGTTGAAATGGCAGCCGGTGACTGGCCAACTCAATGAAATGGGCCTCCCGAAATAGCCTCATATATATAGCAGCAGAGAGGCAACAGTTCCAGAGGGGCTGAGGGTGGAAAGGTGCTTCAGGACTTTAAACGACCATAAGGTGCGCTCACTCACCGCTTATGAAACACATCCGCCCTTCGGGCATATAGCTCTTGCGACTCCACTCTGACCGGCCAATAAGGGCAAGCCAGAGGTGAGGGTCTGTTCCTCGTCATGCTACGCCGCAGCCGGCCGCGTGCAAGCGTGAGGTGAGGAAAAGGACCTACCCTCGGGAGCACTCAGGTTCGTGGTGTTGCCACTCACCAACAGCTCGCCACTAGCTGCCCTGCGGCTCCACTAGCTGCCCTATTATTATTTTTATATATTTATTTCATTTCCTGTACGTTAGGTTTTTTATAAAAAATATTCTATTATAAAAGTATAATAACAATACTAATACAAAAAATAAACATTATAAGAAACCTAACCTACGAGTGCCGCCGACAGCGGGGCAGGGCTTAAGCTACCGGTGGTTAGGGCTGCAGAGAAAGGAACTTCCTTGCGTGCCGTATCTAGGAGCCTTCTGTATCTGGCACTTGACCCAGCCATCTAGCGAGAGCATCTTGAGGTGTTGGTCGAGACTCTTCGCTATAAGATCGTTTGCCAAAACAACTATCGGGACAATGATCGCCGAGACAACATCCCACATGGCGGTCACCTTGTGAGCCAAGTCGAGGTACTTGCTGAGCTTGTCCTTCTCGGCTTACACGAGGTTCTCGTCATGCGGGATAGTGACGTCGAGGAGCACTGCCCGGCTTTGAGATCGATCTGTCAACACGATACCAGGCTTACTGGCGACAATAGTCCTGTCCGTGATGACTGATCGATCCCAATAGAGCGTAGCACGACCATTTAGAGCATTGGCGCCGGTGTGTACATATAGTACGGCACTTCAGACTCAACAAGACCATATTGAAGAGCAACTTGCTGATGGATGATCCTGGCTACGAGGATATTTCTGTGCAAGTACCGGCCGCTGGCCAAATGCGAACAACCGGAAATTATGTCTGAGGTATACGCCGCCGGGGCAACGGCACGCTCGACAAATGTCGACCGTGCCATCCCTCAAAATATGTTTCCGGTAATTGTTCGTCGTTATGACCTCGTCAGCAATTGCACAGAGAAAACCTTCGGTTTCCCCGAAGAGGTCACCGAACCGTAGCCAGTTCACGGACGCTAAAATGTTTACGTCGGGCCTTTTTAGGGCCCGGTAGAAGCGTCCGTGTAGCTCCTTGCTCTTCCATATTATGTTCTTGGGGTCTTCAGTGCTTCAGTGTGCCAAGGAGAGAGGCGTGAGGTTCCTATCTACTACAACCACATCACGATACATCCCACACTCATGGACAAGGAAATAATCAATGAGATTGCACACCTCGTGTTTGTGGAGATTCTTAGCATATAAAATGCCTCGACCTGCACACTTCCTCGGGATGTATAATCTCATGACAGAAGAGCATGGGTGCAATATGCGATGTGATTTAAGCAGTAGACAGACCCTCCTATCCAGGGCGTCCAGCTCAGTCTGAGTCCACCTTACTATGCCAAAGGAGTATGTGAGCAGCGGCATCACCCAGCCATTGACGGCTTATTGCCACCCGACAAAAGACTGTTAAGAACTTTTGTCAAGCGGCAGAAGAAGCGCTCCTTCAGTGACTGCTTGACATCGCCGTCCATAATACCCAAAGACTGTGACATACCAAGATAATTATAGGTTTCAACTTCGGAGAGCATGCATATCGCAACATGTACAATATGGCCTACATTTTCAAGTTGTAGGTAACTGAATTTTCTGTTCTTCGGAACTATTCGAAAGTTTGAAACAAATGACTGTGCGGCGCAGCGTCGAGCGAGCGCGCCCGACACAGCGCGCACGACTCACACGTTACACTGTAGGTTAGGTACATACAGTCCCCGGCCGTAAATATTGCACACCGGTCTTTGGAAATAGAGAATCGGTTAATTTCGTCTTTGTAGAGCTTTATCTCTGTCGCAAATTACTTTTATAATGTTTGCTAGTCGTGGTTCAGATACGATAGAGTGCAGCCCCGTCCAGTTCAAAATATATATATATGGAGTTGTTAAAAGCCCCAGTTTTAAATCGCTTAAAGTGGTACTATGGCATTTATAGGATAAAAAACTGAAACCTTTACGAGGCCAATAACGCGAAATTATCTATGATGTTGTAACCGAAGCCGACATGTTAAAAAAATTAGGATGATAATTAATGATCGTTATCAACGAGCACTTTTCGTAGCACAGGGTACGAGTATGAGGTTGGTAGAAAAAACAAATATATTTAAATATTCACTTGTGTTCTTAACTATAAAATAAATACTTACCTTCTTAGGATTAAACCTCTAGATATAACACTTTACGGTACAAAACCTTATCCGCCCTAATATATTTTTAAACAATATACGTCAAATGACATTAATTTATGTCATGAAAATACAAATATAGATAAAAATCTAATTATATTACGAGAAGTGTTTATTTAAATCTAAATAATCCAATGGACATTATATCTAGAGTTGATATTCAAGTATTTGAAGTGGAGTTCTAATAAAGTGCACGTATGATCACAGTATGGATTTGACACAATACCCGGATTTTATAACGACGGATGAAGGCACGCGATCTACTATTGGCAATGTAAATATTAAAAGGAAAAAACACAATATAAATAAGCACCTCAAGTCAAAATCACATCTAAATAAAATAAGCGATTCATAAAAAACTGATTCACATCAAAAACTTTACAATATGAAAAATGGACAAAAACAGTTCAACAAAGACTTGACTGAATTTATGATTTATTCTAATATACCGTGGACAAAGTTGATAACCCCAAATTTCGGAATTTTATGGAAAACCTTTTAAAAATTGCGTCAATTTACCAAGTGAATACGGCTGAAATACCCCCAAAAAATGTACGCAGAAAAAACAGGAAATCAAGCAAGAAGTAGAAAATAAGATGTATGCCTTAGCGTCGATGAAACCACCGATTCATGTGGAAAAAAAATGGCGAACGTTTTGATTCAGTCGTTGGATGGAACAAGCACCAAAATTCATTTGTTTACATCAAAGATTCTGGAGGAAACCAATTATTTAACTACAACCAGACTCGTAAACGAAACGCTTAAAGATCTTTGGGCTATCAATACAATGAAGTTAGACAATTACTATTTTTATAACTGATGCTGGATCATACATGCTCAAGGCGGGTAAATGTGTCACAAAAGAATATCCAAATTAACCACACGTTATATGCTTCGCACACGGACTTGTTCGCGTCGCAGAAAAAGTGAGGAGTCTTTATCCTACTATAAACAAATTAAAAAACTGTGTAGAAAAAGTTTCCCGTAAAGCTAAAAGCATAAAGAACGAAAAAAAATACTATTATTTATCCTAACATTTCTCTTCCTCCGCGACCAGTGATAACCAGATGGGGAACATGGTTCAATGCTGCTTCATATTACAAGAAATATTATAATGAAATCAAGGCTGAGGTCAATGATTTAGATTCCCGTGAAGTAAGAGCAATTGTCGACGCCAAGAAATTTTTCGTGATCGAAATTTAAAATCAGAGTTATTGTTCGTTGACACAAACTTTTACATTATCGCTAAGTCAATTAAATTGCTGGAGGATCCTAAGCTAGAACTTTTATAGCTGACGCTGGATCATACATGCTCAAGGCGAGTAAATGTCTCACACAAGAATATCCAAATCTAACACACGTTACATGCTTCGCACACGGACTGAATCGCGTTGCAGCAAAAGTGAGGAGTCTTTATCCTGCAATAAACAAATTAATAGACTGTGTAGAAAAAGTTTTCCGTAAAGCTCCCTCTAGAACGAAAAAAAATCCGGATGATGTATACGAACATATCTCTTCCTCCGCGACCAGTGATAACCAGATGGGGAACATGGTTCAATGCTGCTTCATATTACAACAAATATTATAATGAAATCAAGGCTTTGATCAATATTTTAGATTCACGTGAAGCAAGAGCAATTGTCACGCCAAGAAAAAAATTCGTGATCGCAATTTAAAATCAGAGTTATTGTTCGTTGACACAAACATCTACATTATCGCCAAGTCAATAGAATTACTGGAGGATCCAAAACTAGAACTGAAAAGTCCATCAAAAAATATCTCTGACTTGTTAAAAAAATAGCAAAGTTGAGATTACATCCCACGGGCAAAGGAGTTTATTTTAAACTATAAAATATCCCGAAGGATAATCCCGGTTACAGTACTATACAAGTCGTGCAGCAGCTGATAGAAGGCAAAGAGGTGAATATGCCAGAGGGCGTCAATAAAAATTGCCTGCAATATTTTAAAGACGGAACTTACCTTCCCGTGACTTCTGTTAACGTAGAAAGGTCATTTAGTTATTTAAATATAGATTTTTTGTAATCGACGTGAACGACTGACAGCCAAGTCTGATAAACAAATTTTAGTCCCTCATTCAGTATAATTTGGATAAGTAATTATAAATATGTGTACAAATCTCTTAATTTATGAAATATAATAATGTTTAAAATACTTGTGTATTGGTTTTTTGCCAACCATACTTTGCTAACAATACATCACGTTGATAACGGTCACTAATGATAATATAAGAAATGTGTTGACGATTACACTGATGGCTAGTGATAAATACGGATCACAATGATATTAACCTTAATGAGAGCACGGATAGTGAAATGGAAGGATTTGTGATTTTTACTGATTAAAACGTATTTTTTATTCTTTAGGTTATTTTATTGCTCCTCAACCTAAAAACACAAATAATTATATTTAGAAATTATATTACATTGCTTCTATTTTCTTAATGTCTCCCGGCTAACTTCGTGTTTCGTCAGACATTGGATAAATATTAACTTTAGTTGCATACCTAATTGTCAAACATAAGTCGAAGAAGAATTTTATTTTGTTTAATATTTGTATTAATATTGTTGGTGTATTGGTGTTGGTGTTGGTGTTGATGTTGAAAAGGAGTAAATTATATTTAAGAACTAGTTTTACAGCTCTATGTGTATAAGTGCACGCGGGAATAAAAACAAAATCACAACCAAGTACCTAGTTCTAAATTCAAATTCTAATTAACGATAAATCTAATAATTGACGCACATGGAAATTAGCATTCGTTTGTATTCGGGAATGCGATGATTGCCGATGTGCAATATACGTACGGGCACTGTAGGTACCTACTTGTAATGTTTATGCACTCCTATATAGTATTTGACGTTAAAAGAACATCTCACTAGCTCGGAAAGCCCTTTTTTTGTTTGATATCGATCCAGAAAATAGCTTTTTATCCACATGTGAAGTAAGAGTTTTGACTTTTGAAGGCAGCGTACCTAAGTTATATTTGACAGCTAACCAAACGTAAAACGTTAAAAGTGCTGAATTTTTTACATCACAATTAATGAATTGCATTGATTAAAAAACACTAAATACAGTTTTACAACTTATAATCAGACAGTTCCCATCGTGATTATTTAGTTAGTTTAACATTAATGAATTAAAACATGAATGAGAACTCGTGTAACCAGAGGGTAAGTTTTATTGATAAAATAACCTATACTTAAACCAAAATTAAATAATCACAGCGAATGTGCGCCCGTTGAGGTGAGGAGTCTTCAATTCGATTTTCGAGTGTAAGTCGCGGGCAACTTGTGCTCGCCGCACTGAGCCGACTTACCATAAAGTTGATTATCTATTTTTCTTCTATACAAAACGACAAAGTATAGGTACGTCCGATCAATACCTACAAAAGTATTGTAGGCATATAAAACATATTTATAATGCTGCCCGAACGTAGTAACTCTTATTTAATAAGTCAACCTTATTTGCACATTTGCTATCTTCGTGCTATAAAAAAACTCAACTAAAACAAGATCTCAAGACGAAATACTACCTCAAGCACGCACTTTATACAGGTCCATACCTACCTATGTACATATGAGCTAGGTTAAGTTTTGCTTTTGTGTTTTGACGTGGAGGGAGAAGTCCTCAAGGTGGGCAGCGTGAGCTCAGAGGGTTCACCTTGTATACAGCCCGTGCCCAGAGCCTCCTCACCACCAGGTGGCCAGTAGGATATGTATGGCTATAGGCGTATGCCGTCTCCGTGCCACTAAATACCTTCATGAAAATCATGAATGATAGCGTATACGTCTTAAATAGAAGTCTTCTTAGTAAAAGTTATTTAGAAAAAATGTTATTTAATATAAAATACCTACTAAGATACAAAAGAATTATAAATAAAACAATAAGATGTACGAGTTATAAACAAATAATTCAAAAACAAAACATAAAAATAATGTATACATGCATAGGTAAGTATTTAATTACAAATGTATTATATTAGCCAAATCATTACCATTACCATACAATATTGGAACTAAATATAAAACAGATAATCTAACATAACTGGGAATAAATAGTGAAACAAAACTAACAAGTCTATCTAAGGATAAGACGGGTTTTCAGTGGAATAGGAAAGTAAGTATTTGGCACGCCTTAGTGCTCAAGCTGGGAAACTCCCAACCAGACATCCTGGAAAGTAAAGTAATCCTTATATTAGACAATTCAAATGAGGGGGGTCGGGGGGTAAACATTTATTCCCACCGAAGATCTTAAACATGTGGCGGGGGCCAGTGGGGGAGGGCTTGGGGGGGGGGGGAGCTGTGGGCGATTCTTACACTTTTAACTACCTCGTCTTTGCGTGTTTTTCGAGATAAATTAAGTTGACAAGTTACTTATTCTTTTGATTGAAATATAACATCCTCCATTCAACGGCAATGCCCTTTTTAGGGTACCGTACCCGAAGAGTGGGCAACGGAAACCTCCTTCTCTGAAACGACTCGGAAATTTGGAATATGTGTCAGTAGTATTTATTTAGGTAGAGAGGTCCAAATAAATTAGGGATGCATCGATACGCCTTTTCGCCGATACGATACCGATACCGATACTCTTATAAAAATATCGGCGATACCGATACCGATACCGATACGCTTTTTGTGAATTCAAAAATGAAGGTATAATAAATAAATCACAAGACAGATTTCTTTTTATTAATATAAGAAGTAGATACATAGGTTAATATTAGATAATTAAAAATTTAGTAATTAAAATTAACATTGATAAGACTTTTGTTTAAAAAACAAAGTAATCGCTCGTTGACACTACATTTTTAAATTAAAAAGTATCGTTGAATCGGTCATAAAAATATCGTCGATACCGATATATCGGCTAACCTGAAGTATCGCCGATATATCGGTATCGGTATCGGTATCGGATGCATCGCCAAAATAAATCCTCATTAGGTAATAATATTTTTAAATTTGGAATTATTACACACCGAAAAATATAATATTTTAAACTACCATGTGATATATCATTTGAAAGCTCTAAAGTTAAATATAATGGTTTATATTCTTTAGATTTACAAAAGGTATTGTTTGAGATATATGGATAATTTAATGTGACACACAGAGAAAAACCCCCTGTGCCTTTTATTTTAAAAATAACTCATAATAAAAATCACTTATAATTACATAGACTAGAGAAAAATATATACATGTACAGGTACAGGAAAAGTAGAAAAATTGCTCTAACCCTTACACTTTATTGAAAAGATTAAAACTGACACAGGGCGAATTTTGTAATTAGGTTGGCTTTTTTTTTACTTTAATGAGCGGTAGATTTATTTCATGTAGTGTAGTAGGGCTTCTACAGGCCAGAATCAGAGGACTACTGGATTCCAATATTCATACATATTTGTATCCGCCTCACACTTGACTGGTTTTTTATTCAGTAAAGCCATAACGTTCGGCATTTATAAACAGGCTTTTTTTTAAATAAAATGGCAAGGTGGTGGTAAAAAAAACAAATCATTTTTCACAACTTTGTTTTAAATAACAACAATAAATATTAAATGTCTAAAGTTAATTAGTTCCATGTCTCAGAATTTAATTGTACTTATTACATATTTTATTATTGTGATGAGTAATTCTAAGAACTCATAAAGGTTAGCTAAGAATTATTCCTGGGTATTCGAACATTCTAATATGTCGATTTCAGCACGAATCGTCTTCAAATATAATTACTGAGCCGAGGGAACATAGAAATTCTTTGTAAGTATGATCAACAATATTTGACATATTTGTAATAAATGTGTATGAGGCGCCAAATGCTTCATTTCTCGTTTTCATTGTACTCAATAATTGGTACTTAGTTATTTGGACGAGGGAAAAAGATATTAAATGAAGAGTGCCGTATTCATACGATATAATTGAAATGTTTTCGATTTGTCACTCAACATTGTTCATCATTTGCAGTCGTAAAACGAATAGACGGGACGTGCCGAAACTATAAAGGCGCAGTAAATCACTAACTCATATTCACTTGCAAATAGAATACAGCGAAGTTTTACAAGTTTGATAATTAAATACACACACGACCTGAACATTTGGTCTAACACGAGTTTTCTAGTGAATCTATACATATAGATTTGTTTCGCTTTCCAAAGCCGACATCGTTCCGAAACTTGACCATCGACTCCATCGGCTTTGACTTGAAACTCGAAAAAAACGGTCGTTGTTTATTTCTATTTGTTGTGGTAGTTCGATAAATATTAAATAATAAGCTTGGTGTTCTTACAGTTAATGCTCAGTTCTACCTGGGCCTCCAGGGCTACTAATCCGAATACCCAAAGAAGCAGGCTCAAGTACATCTTATTCCAACAAGGGATCACAATTTTAAACTAAACTAATTCTTAGTTACCTTGGTGACAAATCCTAAGTCTAGCTACCACGTAATTACAATTTTGGCAAATACAATTTATTAGTATTAACTGCCACCGTCTAGCAATTGTATGCAACGGAGAGGCCAGGGGAGTCGGTGGCGCAGATTGTGTTAGTCGTAGTAGACGGGGTGCGCGCGCAGCACCCACCTCATCAGCACCAGCACCAGGAAGCCCGCGGCTAAAACGGTCACTATCACGCGCAGCGTCGTCTCGCTCCGCTGGTCGCGCTCGCTCGCACGCAGCCGCTCCACCAGCCCGTCCTGCAACAAACATAGTAACCAATGGAAGTCTTTGTAGGTAACACCATAAAATCGGAAAATTGGTATTTGATTTCGATATTCATCAACACGAATTTGATGAAACCTCGAAGTTGCTTTATGCATAATTATGAATCCTCACAAGTCTAGGTTTTTGACATTCTTTCAGTCGTTTCATCTAATTTCAATATTAATAATTGTTTGGGCGTTGAAAAAGCAATACTTTTCCGCACTTATATTTTTACCGTGTTCTGTGATATTATTCCGTGTATTAGTGGATGTTGATTGCAAATAATAGTGTTGTCTTACATAAAAAAACACAACAGTAACTTCGAAATTAGTGTACAGATGTAGTGCATAATTGTTTTCCTTCGTATTTTCACGGAAACGTACGAACGTGTTATGCTACTTCAGTCACCCTCAGTACTTTTTGTACTGTGACTGACTGAAATAGCTAGACACGTTCGTACGTTTCCGTGAAAATACGAAGGAAAACAATTATGCACTACATCTGTACCTAATTATTGTTTTGTATTTCTAAAGGGAGCTTTGAGTTTTACGGGAAAGGGTTCGCTTTTCTTGGAAATTAGCAGCAGTTAATTTTAATAATTGAGTAGTTTTATAAATTTAAGCCTTAACTTTTAATTTAGTTAATAACGAGTGTATCTATCTAGGCTATCAGATTAATATTTTGTTTTGTTTTTAAGATATAGTTTTGGAAAATATGTAACGTTTACCCAATCTTTACCACTTTATTTTTATTTTACGTTTGTGTCGATTTCTTGGCTCTAACAACATTCTATTAAAAACGGCCAAGCGGGGCATTGCGTTGAGTGCCTTTATCTCCAGTTTTAAAGTTCCTATAGAAAAGTTACATTATTGACGAGTAGATTTTTTTTTCTTTACTTCACTCACTCCACTCTTCGATACCAACTTTAGAACGGGAGATAAAGCCACTTGATGTACTTGCCCCACTGACGGTTTAGCCCCGCTTGACCTTCATATTTAATATATGAAGTAGTATTCAATGACTTTTACCCATCCGCCGTGGTTGGCGACCCATGAGCCCGTGTCCTCGTGCAGGAGGTCCGCGACCGCCGCCGCTGGCGCCGCCACCAGCTCCAGCGCCGGCTCCCCGTCCGCCGCCTCGGCTGCCTCCCGGGCGAGTGCTCCGCAGATACAGAACACAGCTGCTATCTGTTACAAGGAAACACATGCAATATTACGTAGGATATTTAATACTATACCCGACTAGTCTGCCGAGTACTATTTTTAAATTCTTATGTAAGGTCGACCGTGACTGCGTACGTGTAGATGTATTTTCCCGCTTTACTCCCAATTTGGTGGTCAATTTTCTAAAAATCCTTTCTTAGTGCGCCCCTAAGGTCACCTTCCTCTAAATTTCAAGTCCTTAAGGCTTGTGCTGTGTGTTGTCTGTGAGTCAGTAAGTCATGGCAGAGTTTTACATGTATAGATACTTTAATAAATCTATATGTTTCTTGCAAGAGGTCGGGTAACGGAAGGGTCCAAACGGAACCCTATTGCTGTCACAAACGTGCCCTTCAGTCACACAGGTTTTACAGCCAAACGGCTTAAGCAGTACAGTCTTTAAATTTTCACAGTATAAGCATTTTCTTGATTCATATAACATACAAATTACCATATATATTTTTAGGGGGATCCCATACAGTTAAAGGAGGGCGTGATTTACCTACCCCATCAATTGGAGTATCTTTGTTTTGATCTCGTTGTAAAAAATACAAAGGAATGAGAAGCCACCAAAATCAGTTTTTTTTTACAAATTTCCGATGATTTTTTAAATTCCCTTAAATGGGTGATAATGTTTAGGTATTATTACATATATTTTACTAACAAATACCAGTATATTGATATATCAGCTTTTTTTTAAAGCAACGAGAAGGGATGTAGGCCGGTGCATTTGATACGGAATCCTAAATGTGCGACATCGGAAACGCACTTGTCCGGTTTTCTTGCGTGTATTCTACGATAGTTTTATTGGGCTAATCAAACCATCACCATTTGAATTATCCAACCATCGCCAGCTACCTATATAGTTAAGTATTTAAGGTGGCAGAAGATACGATACGATAGATATGTGGGTGGTGACGTGTAGTTAGTTCCATGCGGGTAGTACGTGGATGGAACTAAGGAAATAAATTATATTTTGTTAGAGGCCTTCTCGTGACCATGGGTGACGCAACGCACCTGTAAAATCGAGGTAAATGTCATTTAGTTTATTTGTTTTGATTAGTTGGATTCTTAAACTATTGTACCTTAGACCAAGTAATGTTGTCCCTCGTGATCCGGCGTGCCAGCGCCAGCGCAAGCTCCGCGAGGGCGGTGTCAGAGCGCAGCATGGCGGACGGCGCGCGCGTCGCCTGCCGCGCCACGTGGCGGAAGGCATCGGGCCGCTTCCGCTCCAGGGCTGCGCACAGCGCCCGCAGCCCCGCGAAGATCCCCGTCTCCACGTTACACGTCGCCTCCTCCCCGCACTCAGTCTCGAGCATCCTTTGCAACCGCTTCACAACAATTTGCTGTTGCAACCAAAAAAAAACAAAACATCATTAAATATTCCTAGCCAGTCAATGACTTCATTCAGAGCTGCCTTGAATAATTCAAATATTGGCTATGTCGGAGCTTGCGTAAACGAATTACTCGCATTTATTTTATCGGCGCTACTTTTCAGCAGCGGCGTTCAAAAGGTGAAGTGATTATTCTAGTTAACATTGAAGTTTTGGGAAAACGAAGTTAAATATCACATTTAAAATGAACTAAAAGGATTTTGGTAAATTGAAGCAATCAATGGCTCACGTGAGGTCTTTGATTGCTTATGGATTGTTTATTTCCCTCGTACATGCTTGGAAATATTATATTTTCTTTTGAAAATCAAACTAGTAAAACACTCTATATTTACATCTTTACTAATATTATAAGCGCGAATTGTTTGTATGTTTGGATGGATGTTTGTTACTCTTTCACGTTGCAACGCCTGGACGGATTTGGATGAAATTTGAAATGGAAATAGTTTATAACCTGGATTAACATATAAGCTACTTTTCATTCCGGAAAATTTAAAAGTTCCCGAGGGAATAACGATATTAGAAATCTACGCGAACGAAGTCGCGTTCAAAAGCTAGTTTTAAAATAAAAAAACATAACATCCGTAAAATTAGCTTTTGAAATCCTATAATTATTATTAGAAAAGAATCCGACAACTGTTGCCTTTGTCATGTTGTCGTCATCCGTTATCTAGTAGTCTACGTCACGCGTCGCGCAATGTTGATGGTTTTGTCATTAAGTATTAAGTTATAAGTTAATGACAAAAGCATTACAATTGTTTAATTGTAGCTCATTCAGACATACTATAGCTACATTTTTAAATTTCGCGGTCATTTTCAGTATCACGTTTCGATGGCCAGACTCTAGCTCTTATTTTATTGAAAGTAATGGCGGCTAAGTTAAAAACAATACGATATCATGTCAAAGGCAATATGATTTTACCCAGTAAATAGAGGCCTGAATATAAAATCGAACACACGAACAAAATATAACGGTATTATTATTATTATCTTAATTGAACAAGACTCGAATTAACTGGGTGCCATATAAGAAAGAAAAATACTTCTGAAATTGTGTTTTGACATATTTAGTGAACAGTGAAAACGCAATACACAAATAGTAGATTGTGTCACAAGGGAGCAAAGTGACAAATTTACGGCGAGGGTGTACATTGAATCTTGAAAGAAGCGAAAGATTCTAAAATAGAATCCTGAGCGTAGTGAGGCATTCAAGTGTTAACGCCCAAGGTGGAAATAATTTTGCTAACATGTGACACATACTGGTTTTCACATCACCTATGAGGAAAATAAAAGAACTTAGCGATGGTTCAAATTTAATTATTTACTCTCTCTAAAAGTGCTGAAATTATCATTATTAACAACAATTATCAAATTTGGCGACAAAATGTCCTTGAACAGAAAAGTGTCACTTTGGATCTAGAAGGGTCTAGCAGGGAAGACAAGCCCCTTTTACGAATAGGTGATGTGAAAAGTAATGTGGGCAGTGTTGACAGTGTTCAAACATTATTAATATTATTATAAAAATAATAATGCATAACTGTTTTTGTTGCAAAGATATTTGCGTCATAAAGAAAGAAGTGAATTACTGCTTTTTCACTTCTCATGCTCTTAATAAATGTTAATTTAGTCTGTGCACATCAGGGCTAAAGCTCCTTATTAATATCTAGGGATTAAAGTATATTTTTTTTAATTTACTTTGGGAACCCCAACACAGCCAAGCACGGTGTTTTTGAATAGAGGATTATTGCCATGTTCAGTGATTGTGTATAGACAATTTTTAGGGCGTGAAAATAACCTTATAATGACAACTGTACAAAAATATTAAAAAAAACGATTTAATTTCGTAAAACACGATTAATGATTACGGATATGAGTCTATTTAATTATATTAAGGATGAAATAATTTTCATATGCATGTTCCAATTAGATTTAAAATAGTTCTCGGGTTTGAATCTATTGGCTCAATGGGGTATGCAAGCATTTAAAGCGTCACTTTACAAAAATAACAATCGTGGAATAAATTTGTGAGAAACTTTGTTGTGATAAATGTAATAATTTGTATAGAACGTAGTTTTTTTTCCTCGCATTTAAAGTGAAAGTAGAGTGTCTAATGCGAGACTAAACAACCTTAATGACATTGGAGCTATATAGCCACCCTGGCTCGCTCGCACGCGTAGCTAAGCATCTCGTGTCATTATTGCTTGTTTTAGTCCCTTGTTGAACAATCTACTATTTTAAAATGCTTTTAAAAAGCACAAAATCATCATCGTATGTTAGCCATCCGTTGTTTTTATTTATCTCTCAATCGCTCGAAAGTTAACTGGAAGTAAGTTCGCCTTTGTTGTCTTGTTTCTTTTTTAGTTTTTTATATATTCGGCTAGTGCATTACATACATTAGCTACAATCTTCTTCGATAGGTTCTTGACATACTGTAATAAATCTAAAACGGGACTTAATCGTTTAAAAACTTTATACATAGGTACCTCGACGTTTCGATCGTGTTGCCACGGTCGTGGTAAGCAGCAGACAGATTTATTATAGTATGTATGAACGTCGCGAAAGTTTAAAACAAACAAGATTCTTGACACCTCGATACAGCACGACCTCATCGTTATATTACCTTTTTAGCACACAAGGAGGATCTTCTGATCTGTGTTCTAATGTACTGGAGGCAGAGGGCGCGGCCCTGGCGCACGATCTGCGGCTTGACGTGCGTGGGCGTAGCCAGGCACCAGCCGATGGTAGCCGATAGCCGGCGGGATACCGCGGCCGCCGCCGCCGACGACACCATGGTGCTGAAGCGGCGCTTCGTGCGGTCCAGCGGCGACAGAGACCGGGACGGAGAGGTACGTACCCCATCTTTAAAAAAAAAAGTTTGAAAAATCATACTTTAACAAATACACCTACCTACCACACGTGCCCACCTAAATTTAAATGTGTACCCACATAACGAAAGAGTTAAAGTAATAGTCGTCAGTGGGCTTATTATGTTCACGTTTATCGCTGTTGATAAAGCACCCATCACTCTCGCTCTTATGTTAGAAAGTGACGGATGTTTTATCCACAACGATAAACGCGACTATAATAGGCTCTCAGATGTACTCGTACTTATGCTATCTTACATAGGTAATAATATGATTGATTTGTAGGAATAGAGCAACGTTATTTTTACCACGATTTCCGTAATTTACAAATTGCGCTATAAATACATTTTTTTATCTAAACAATGTTAGGAATGCGCGGATTGAGGGCTTTCGACCCTTCGGACAACGTGGACATAATTACCCAAAGGGGTTACTGTACCTATGTTAACGGGCCTACGGAGCATTTTAAAGAGAATTCAAGGGTTTAAGGATAACACAATGAACGAAGGTATGGCCTTGTACGCGTCCTGTATTATAAGCAGGTAGCTTGTGTTTGTGGTACCTCAACTCGATTCGAGTAGTTTCATAATAAAGCAATTTACTTATCTACACAGAGATCTGGATAGATTTGACATGGATGACTGATTGAATGTTACCTATTCATGCAAACAATATTTGTATTTAAATATGTATCGTTTGATAAATTATAGGGCTTGTTTCATAATTCTAACACTGCCCAGGGAGCTCATACATATTATTAAGAACCTTGCCTTGTTACACGAGAGGTGTGTGCGTGTGCTGTGTATAGGTACAAAAGGGTGCATAAGCTTTTTAACAGGGTGCCGGAAAATATTAGGGAAAAAGCTTTCCTTAAATGCATATTATGAAATGACTGCTATAGCAAACGTTTTACAGTATGAACGAATTGTTTAAGCTGATGACCTTTATAGGCATCGCGTATTTATTCAATTAACAATTGAAAAAAAGGTAAATTTTAATATTTATATCATTCAAATTTTACATTAGACAATGAAGTTGTAAATAAGTCATAGTATTGTATTCCCTGAGTATCCAACAACCATCCCTTTTTTGAAGCTTTCGCCCGTATATCATATTTGTTGCAGTCCATTGGGTTTGCCAAATAGCGGTCCACTTTGGTTTCCGTCTGTAATCTGATTTGGCAATTGCTTTTATATCGATAAGCCGATACATGCTAAAGCTAAAGCGCTGCAGGCGTTGTCTGTAATCAGAAGTGGATGGCCCTCAGTTATCATTATTGATGTGAAAAACAAATTAGCTTTAGATAAATGCCGCTTTGGTACCACGGGACGATAACTATGGACTGAAATACATTAAACCTGTCCCAGTTAGATATATTATTATCGGTCAATAATATGATAGAATATTAAGTTTGTTAAAATATTCATACAACAAGGTGATATAAATTTTACCTTATGTACACGTACCTACTATTTGGAAATGTATTCTATTGTGCAATAAAGAACTCTATATCTTAACAAAAAATAAAATCATAGAATTACTCCAGTATCAGTCTAAAAAGAACTCTAGGCGCAGAGGGGGATTCTCAAGCAAAACCTTCCAAAGTGCAAATGTTTTTGCTACCGAGTCGGATAAATTCGTATTTATCTTGCTTTCTAAACTAACTGTAGTTTCAGCACCCATTGATAAGCTAACTAACTTTTCAAAGCAAGATAAATAAGAACTTTAATACGAAGAAACACGATGTCGTTCGATTTTTCACCAGTACATTTCCTATGAGAAAACTCTGTAACCTCGCGCGCTCCTGCTCCGTAATAATTAAGCGAGAGCAAAATGATGTCGCGTCCTTGCAATATTGCATTGCGATATTGCGATACCCTCTTTTGCATTTGATACCCGTGTTTGGTATTAGGAGACGTGCGAAGTCGAACCCTGCGATTATAACGCTAGTTGGATGTAAGAAATATGGGAAAATTAAATCGCAGTCCTGTGGCAAGGATGCAGAACGCATAATCGCAGAAAAGCATGCAGTATTGTCAAGTTGCCTGGGCATCGATCCTACTGTTTTTTACTTGTCCGTCATACTCTCAAGTAAATAAGAGCCATCGTAACGTCGACAGCACGATAACATGTCAAAATCAATATGGTTCTACCCAGTATAATAGAGGTCCTGCCTGTCTGCCATGCAAATAAAATGTAGTGTTCCGACTTTGCGTTTACATAGAAGAACTTAAGTATTCTTACGAGTCTGCAGGCTGAGATTGTTAAGGTATTTACTATTTCATCACAATTGGCAGAAGGCCGCGCCATGAACGGTCGGCCAAGAAAGTGGTCTACCAGTTTTGACAAAAAATTCTGTGAGGTCAAGTTCAAGTTCAATTCTTTGTTAAATGGCTACTGTCCAGAGGGACAATTCTGCCAGTGTCTTCTGTGAGGTCTAATTATCGCTAAGGTTGGTTGGTTGACAGGTTGTCACTGTCATAATATTAGTGCAATGGAAAATCGAACTTTTTGTATCATGATCTGCAAATGTAGTTCAACCGTAGGGTGGTAGACCACAGTTTTGGCCGACTGGACCTAAGTTAAACTAATAAACACGTACTCGCATTAACAAAGGACTCGTTATAATAGTAAATAAGTTTTATTTTTTATTAGTAGTGTTACACTTTATTGCCGACTGTATTTCTACTGATAGTAAACTCACTAATAAAATCAAATGAATCTATAGTAACCAGATTTACTATCAGCCTTTGTCTCTCTTATCATACCAAGCTCGATATGGTACCTATCTAGCATATTATTGTACTGCAATTGAAATTCCATAAAGATGTCAAATTTCAACTTAATCCTACAATTTTAATTGCCTTCCAAGATTTGACTGAAATGTTTGTTACACAAGCGAAGTTAATATAAGTGCGTTAAACGAAATTGTTAAATTAATAACAACGCAAGGGAGAAATGAATCCCCTTTGGCTATTGAATTTGGGAAATATATTTTCGTTTAGGAGGGCACTGCACCCCGATGCCGAGAAAGCCTTTAATTTTGCACTGTATTTTTAAAATAAAGAACCCCGAAGCGTATTTAGCATGGGATAGTTTGTTTCAATCAACAATCAATAAGAAATAATAAAGAATAACTATTCTTTTTGTTCAACTATATACGAGGGGCGGCTGAAAAGTTCTAAGCCTAAGGTAGAAAAAAAATGTTCAGATTTTTTTTACTATTTTTATTTTTCAATATAATCTCCCTCTCATTCAATGCATTTATTACATTTTTTAAATAATGCTTTTAGACCGTTAAAAAAATAAGTTTTATTTTGGCTGTCGAAATGTTCCTGTACAGCCGCCTTCATCTCTTCATCACTGCCAAATCGCTTTCCCCTTAAAACTTTCTTCAAATTGCTGAATAGAAAATAATCACTAGGGGCCAGATCTGGACTGTAAGGTGGATGATCAATTTCCTCGAAGCCAGTTTCCTTCAGAGCAAGCTTGGCAACACGAGCGGTGTGAACGGGGGCGTAGTCTTGCAAAAACAAAATGCCTTTGCTCAGTTTGCCCCTTCGTTTCTCGACTATGGCTTGTCGCACTTTTCTTAATAGCTCAGCATAATAAACTGCATTTATTGTAGAGCCTTTCGCCAAATAGTCTATTAAAAGAATGCCATCGTAATCCCAGAACACGGTGGCCATTAGATTAGACGCCGATCTTTGAACCTTGAATTTCTTTGGCGGCCTTTCACCCTTTTCGATCCACTGCATAGATTCAGACTTCGACTCTGGATCATACTGTCTGATCCATGTTTCATCAACAGTTACTATGCGGGAACAAACTTCATCTAAACCTTCTTCACATAATTCTAAAAATGCCTGAGAAGTTTGAACACGATGTTCTCTATCGAAAGCTGTGAGCATTTTCGGCACCCAACGAGCACTTACTTTTGTCATATGCAAATGTTGATGCAAAATCTCTCCAACTCTTTCCTTACTAATACCTAAGGCTTCAGCTATTTGCCAAACCTTAATTCTCCGATCCTCTAATACTAACTTTTTGACTTTTTCAGTATTTTCTTCAGTCACAACCGATATTGGCCTTCCTGAGCGAGGATCGTCTTCGATCGACTCCCGTCCAAGTTTAAAAAGTCGACTCCATTTTTTAACAGTGGCATGAGAAGGGCCACATTCACCGTAAATACTAGACATTTCTTCAAAAATTCTTTTCGGCGATTTGTCACTTTTCGTGAGGAACTTAATGACTCCTCGGTGCTCAATTTTCGTGATATGCGTTGATAATTCACACATGATGACCTTTAGCGTCGGATATCTCGAGATGTAATAAACAAAAGACGACATTTTTTTCTTTTATTTATTAACTTTTTAAATGGTCTTTTTAGTGGCCAGTATCGCTAACGCATATGCAACCTCAAAATACCTTAGGCTTAGAACTTTTCAGCCGCCCCTCGTAACATGTAACGTACACCCTACCTCGACTATCAAAGCAAGAGATGTATTTTCGTCATTTTGAGGCAACTAAGAGCCTAATCATTTCATTTCATATCATTTCATTAATATCATTTCATTCCATATCATCATTTCAATATTGTGTTTTCTAATCATCTAAATTACGTTAAATTGCCTACAAATTGCGTATGAATGTTCCGTTCTTGATTTTATGAAAATACTTTAACTGAAAGGTCGGCGTCATCATAAAATAAGATGTCAAAAAATATATTAGGTTAGCTGCGGGCTGGAGTTATTACTTAGCTAACCAATATTTTGATCTTGTTTGAACAGATACTACCATAGGAAATCGAACGAATATAGAACAACGTAGGCAATCATTGAAGTCGAACACCATGTCAGTTTACGTCAATTCCGCATAACCATATCCTTTCTACAATTCCTATTAATGATGAAAAGTTATTAGTCTACTATTGCGTTACAGAATAAAATCAGTCTAGGGGACGGTAGGTAAGTAGTGGTTAAATAGTTACTTGGCATGCCGAGCAGGCGGTCGGCGCCGCCGGGCAGCGCGCTCAGCGGGGTGCTCATCTTGCGGCGCACGCGCAGCGGCGGCACCGCCTCGTCGTCTTCGTCGCCGTCGGGCGGAATCACGTGTATGGCGATGTTGTTGGCCCCTTGAGTTTTTTTCCCAGCGGATTGCCATTTTAACTCTGTTATTTGTCCTATCTGGAATAATTAATAAATTATTTATAAGTATACAGTAGTAGTGAACAGTAGATAAGAACATTAATAAAGAAGTGGATAGAATTACTTAAAACGCATCCAATAGGTATTATATTTTTGTCTTTATGATTTAAAAGATTAATTATATATGACGGCGGTGCCAACATCTACGTTAAGAGGATTGTGAAGCTAAAAATCTCCATACAAAATGCGAAAACGTTTCTCTCCCCTTAAACCTCGAACGATTTTTACGATTTTTGAATATGTTGTAAATTATCATGAAAAACTGTGTCTGTACGTTTATCTTTCCAAGAAAATAACAAATCACAGAAACGTACAGACCTAGGTCTTTTAACTACAACATATTCAATTATTTAACTTTTATCACTTTAGTTTTTATCCTATGTTTATCCTATGTCACCCGGCACGGTGAAAGGATTCTAACGATGCCACGCCCATTTAAATCGACTCAGCTGTTTAGAAGTTATGGGGGAATAAAGAATCATTACTTACATACATACATGAAGCCTGAATACATTACACTCCTTTGTTTGGGCAGTCGTGTAAACATCGTGAAAATCGGACTTGATTTAAGGGGTGAGAAACGTTTTCGCCCGGAGCTCAATTTGTATGGATTTTTTCTACAGCTACGTGATTTTAGCGGCGCTTCACAATCCTCAAAGTGTCACAGCTGTCGTGACATGATTCTCATATTTTTTTACTTCGGTACATTATTATTTCTAAATATTATCCCCAGAGGCGAATTAGACAGCTTCCAACTTTCACCTTGTTCATGTTCGCTAAAAGTTCTCACAGTTTAATTTCAGACGGTTAAAGATAAGTACATTTAGATATAAAATAAGCATTATTGTGCTTTAAATAGAGTAATTTTAGACTACTCAGACTTTATTAAAAGTTCACTCCTAAAGTTCAGATGCACAGGATTGAAATCGTCAGATGCTACTTGGTACCTATTGCTTAACTCCAAACTTGGGGAAACCGTCTGCTCCTCCTCCGTGAATTTTGATTACACTCGAGCATGTTTCAAATCGTTTAGGAGTTTCAAACTTAGGTATGTCACGTGTCTATTTATTTAAATGATGGAACGTACAAAATTCGAAGAGTGCGTTTACGTTGCGGCATATTGTTTACGATCATATGTTATGTTGATTAATGCGGGACCGTTGATATTCAAGCAACGGCATCAGTCGTCGGCCGGTAAGCATAACGACATGTGATCGAGTCTTGGACGCGCTCGATAAATCTGCAGATCTATAAGGCACAGCCTTTTCAGCCTCTGCCGTGTGAGACTGGCACATACATCACAATAGAATAGTCGCGCGAAAGTTTTCAATTCGTTCCCATTCAGTGCCGAATAGCAGACGAGCCGTTATTGCCAGAGCACGTCATTTAACCATACGTTATTGAGTTTGAACAGTCAGTCAGTCTTTGTTCGAAAAGTAATGAGACGTGGTGACCGTTGACACTCTGTCTAATTAAAACCCATTGCCGTAGTCACGCGAAGACATTGTTAAAGTAATCCAATACATTTCTAGCAAAATTATTCATGTCGTGCTCTTATTATTGTCAGCAAAGCGAGGCATCAGTTTTGAACGTTGGCTATTATTCAAATTTGTACGGTTGTGTTAAAGGAGAATAGATTCATTTGTGATGAAATGATGTTTTTGCGGTGGAAACCCTATAACAACATATATTTCCTCCTGAGAATCAAACCAACGTGACAGGGACGTCGTTTATAGAATGACTGAAAATATCTTAGTGACGAATGGCAAAAACTGTAGAGAATATTTTTCCTCTTCAGAGTTCTACTCCGATTGATATCAATTCTTTCCCCTTTATTCACGGATCGGTAATCTTCTTGTCACCCGTATTTGCTATTAAAATGGGAAACGTAAGTAATAAATACACGGGCATCTGGGCGATGTCAAGATGTTTGCTGCATTTTGTCAACCTAGGCGAGCTCCTTACACATGATGGTGACCTACTTCCCCATGTGGTCGGAGAGATTTAAGAGAAAATCTCTGAAATTTATAGACGCAAAACATAGCATTTGATAATCATTGTTGTAAAAAACTAAAATGTTCCATTACTTGTATTGTTAATACCACGTTAATACCTACCATGTGTTAGTTTGTTGGTTTATGATTCTTGAAAATTACAAAAATTTGACGAGGAAATAAAAGTATTCCTCGCATTTATGAAGCAGACCATTAATTTCGAAATCGCAATGCTCGGTTTTGATTTATTCAATTCATTTGAACACATATTTTTTATTTAAGTACCTATGTACAACCTGCCCCCAGGGATGACAAGAAATATGTTTTTTTAATCCAATCAAAAAGTTCAAAGTAAGCAGCTTTTAAGGAAACATCTCTACTCCATTGAATTCTTAAATACATTAATTAAAATAAAAACCGGCCAAGTGCGAATCGAACTGGCGCAAAGTGGGTTTCGTAATTATTTATTTTACTCAACTTGAAAAGATTCTATGTAGGTCTAAACCTAATAAAGTTTTATTTTATTTATGTGGCCTAGTAAATGAAGAAACCTGTACATTCAAACAAGTGAGCTTGAACAGCATAATTGCACAAAAGATCCTAGAGGGTGGTATTTTATCGGAAACGGCCCAGCTGGATAAACATAAGCATCAGTTATTTCGAGCAAATTCTATAATATTAATTAAGTAGCTACCTACTGAAGTATGGAAACTTAGTTTTATTTTTACCGTCAATAAATCATTTAAAATTATAATTAGCTCTACTAAAAAAAAACTCAACTTGAAATACGCCTTAAATGGAATTATATCCCATGGGATTCTGAATAATGATTGGTCGTTAAATGCGTCCTACCCAAATGTCCTAAAAATTTCCAATGACAAATAAGGCCACCCTTCAATATCTCAATTTAAGTGTATGAAAATGAGTTATTTTCACGAGAGATCTGGTGGAATGTCGTACATGTTTATAGCACGGCCATGGTACATAATTGTATCCCAATTATCTCTAGAAGAAATTGAATTAAGACCTGTTTCATATTGGAGCAACATACACTTGGAGCTTAAGTTTTATAAAATACGGACATACATATTTTAAGGCACAATTACATATTGGCCAAATTTCCGGGTAATTTACGTGTATCCCAACTTCAAATTAGTCATTAGAATATTTTTTTTAGACTTAATCACAGGGAAACCATTAGGCATCTTTCAAAAGTTCATAATAGTGTGTTGCAGTAAAAAAAAACTTGTTGTAAGATTCGGTTATATCTATTTCCAAATTTCACATGCATAGTATTATTAAGTCCAACAGTTGCACCATGTAGGTTTATTTTTTAGCTTATTAGTAATTTAGTAAATTTTAACTACTAAAATGCATCTTAGACCAACTAATGGTAAATAAACCTCCATATCATTTTCGACTAAACACTACTTACGAGGGCTAGTCAAAAAAACAACACAAGAATTACACCTGCAAGGAAAAGTTAGGTGCAACAACATAAGCAGAACCATTAATAATGCAAAGTGACATTCCGGAACAGATGGCGTCACGCACCACAGCGGCCCTGGCTGCCACCACGTTGGAAATGTTAATTCTGCATTTCAATGCCACAAACGCTTATCAGCAACGAGCTTCTAGAATACGTAATCAGTCCAGCACGAGCCGCTAGTCTAGTCTCTACTCCAGCGCAGCTGAGCGGAGATGGATGTTTCTATTCTACGATCTGATTAGTTGTTTTCACCGCTCCGCTGCTTCTCCTCTTGAGTGTACTAAATAGGATACATTTACACTATATTTAATAATCAAATATTATAATCCTATACTATTAGACGAGTAATATTAGTATATATACATATATATATTTCTCGATTTTTATCGATCTTTAATGTAGGTAGGTATCATTATAGTAACCCAATTGTTCCAATAAGGTACGGCTAATTAGTGATCCTCCCACAGATTCGATTCGAATATCAGCCGCAGGCAGATAAGATAAACAACGTAGAACCCCTTCATAACTAGCCGCGACTTTATTATCTTGAAGGGATTTAAGGGAAGATTAATATTTCGTTAACGGATTCGAAAGATTAATGCCCGAAAATAGATTGATTCTTTCATTTACTTATATCCTAACCTTATTATAACATCAAACGATATAAAAAGTCGTTAAGCAACATGAAGATTTAGATTACAGCGTACCTCTTTGAAACGGGAAGCGGCGGATACACCGCTATAAGGACGACGATAGCTCGTAAAGTCACTGGTTAACCGTAACTGTCGTCAGTAATGTGAACAGCGATAAAGATTTCATGAAAAGATACAAAATTTAATCGAATTGACTACTGGAACTATTTTAAAAGGTGTTTTGTTAAAAAACTTGCGTAAGTATAGAAGTTTGGCTTAGGTATAGACTGAAAAAAAGTGTTTGCTACGCCCGCTTTGGATTAGTGGTCAGAATGACGTTATTTTGTTTGTAACCGCGTTATGTAGGTATCATTGTGACTTAGAAAAGACCATGTGGCGTTTAAGCTCTTTACTTATTAGCAGAAATTTGTTTATTTATTTTCTCAGTAAATAATGAAAAAAACATATATTTTTTTAATAACTTTTAAACAGTTCCTTTTGTCACTTATGATGCCAACGTACGGTCGGCCAAGAAAGTGGTCTACCAGTATTGACAAAGGTTTCTGTGAGATCTAATTATCGCTAAGGTTGACACTTGTCACTGTCATAAAATAATTTCAAGGGAAAATCGTACTTGTGGTATCATGACGTGCAAATGAACTTCAACCGTAACTACCAGCACCAATTACCAAGTACTTACTCGTATTGCTATAGTTTTTAGTTGATCCATTTTAATCATTTATATCCACGTGAAATGAAATGACTACACTCAGGAGCAAAAATACCGGGTCAGAGTGCGTTTTTCATACAAACGAGACAATTTCAAAGACTTGGTTCCTCGCCAGGGGTTGTTTTGAGTGAGTTTTAATGGTGGATACTGCGAGGTTCAATAGAGGAGGTCAAAAGTTCTTAAGATACCGAACTGATCGCACAACCATTTAACACCACAGCGGGAGAGTTTGGGTCAGCACTTGGATTTCCTTACATTTTATTGCCATTTTAAATGTTTTTCTGAACATTCACAATTCCGGCGCTAACCGCAGATTTATTCAGTTGGGTATCCGAGGCACTCTGGAAGTCCTGTATCGATGCTCGAGGTACCTACTCATCATCAGATTTCACTAAATCATTCCCTGGCGAGGAACCAAGGCTTCGAAATAGCCTCTTTAGTATGAAAAACGCACTCTGACCCGCTATTTTTGCTCCTGAGTGTATATAAACATATATTTGAAATAAAGTTTGTAATAATATAAATTGTTATATTGACTGACGCAGTCGGTTAGGTAACAAAGGTATAGCGCACTCGAGACGCATATTAACCAACTTTACTGTTTTCGTTTGCATTAAAGCACGTGTAAACTCCGAAAATCGTCATCGTGAATTTGCAAACTGCACACGCTCCGGGATTAAACATTAATGTAAATTAAAATGCGGTGAAACAGCCGTGTCTCCGGTCTTTATCGAAGTTCTCACTTGATTTAATTACACGCATTTGTGCGGTCGTTCATGCTGGGTGATAAAATAAATGTTCACTACGGTAGAAAGATTAAGCGTAAGGTAGAAACGAGCGAACTTCACCTACGCTTCGACGGTTTCATTTCTATTTGTTTCTCGACAATACTTACCTACGCCATATAGAGTATTTATGAAAATACTAGTTGGTTGCTTGTGAAGGAATAGCAATAACAGCATTGTTTGACTGCTGTCAAGTGGCAACATTGTCCATATTCTGGAACTTCATGTTTGGGCAATGTTTCAGGATTGACTTGTTATTGGCGAGGCACTATAGTGATACCTACTAGATAGTTACCTATTTCAGACTCAGACTTCGACGATAAGGGGAGAGGAATGGCGACTTTCCGACATTTTCCATCATTGAGTCAGTTTTAAACCCGACTTAGGAATCTGCGAATAAAGTACTTTCATATGATTTCCTAGGTAGTTAAATTTTCATCCCCGTTTTGAACTGTCGACCTCCCATTTCGGAGGATTTTTTAAGTACAAAGAAACTAAAACATTTTAGTTTTTTTTATTAATGCGGATAAAGGAAGCCCTAGGTAGTTTAGCAACTAACGCTCCCACTTAACCAGATTTAGCATTATTAGGGTTTCGTACAAAAAATAAAAAAAACGGAACCCTTATAGGATCACTCGTGCGTCTGTCTGTCCGTCCGTCTGTCTTAGCCAATTTGCTCCGAAACTGCTGAGTTGAAATATGGTACACATAATGTAAATTGATGACCCAAACACAGACGTGCACAGTATTTTTTTTTTAAATAATTGTCATTTTCTGGGGACGAGTTAGGAAATTAAAAAAAGTTTCGCAAGCCTTACTGTGTCACAAATCAAATGAAAGGGATGTTATGAGGATCTCAAATATATTTTTGTTATTATTGTATAATAAATAGTTTTTATTTTATTCATGAAAGAAGACGAAAATTGACCATTCCCCTCCCCTTGATCTCTGAAACTAATGAGCCTAAAATTTTGAAAAAAGTACAAAGTATGGTTCATTGTTTGTAGATTACCGGAAAACCTATAAGAATTCTATCAAAAACAATATTAAAAAAAGTTACGTGTACCCTCTCCACGCGAGTTCAACTCGCACTTTTTTGATTTCAAATTAATGGAATAAGCTACCTCTACCTACCAACAAAATACCTATTGGATCGAAATGTCCGACGATGAGTAAAAGAAGGACGGATTCGTATCGTGGATTATTAACTAACCTAAACGGCTAAATCGTTAATAATGCTGAGATATACGCGTCTGTCGCGCTATCAGATAACAAACAAGTGATTAGGTAGGTATATAGCGGTATTCGAAAAAGCTTTTATCGCGATGTTACACTTTCAGTTCCCTTGTCGGACCCTTTGTTTCTAACAACAAGTCTCATCTACTTAATAGCTTCGGATTAGACCTATTATGCAGGCTAAAACAAAAGCTTTAATTAAGCTCGATAAAATCAAAGGCTTATGTTACCTACATAGCGCACTATATTTTAGTTTTGGCAGAAGTAGCTATTTTGTCTTGCATCACCATCACACGATTAATTGTAGATGTGCGAGTCAATTGACAGCTACTCGTATAAATAGTTTTGCATTGTGTATCAATTGAGACTGCGTGAGATTTGCACTGGCAACAAACCGGTCAAGGTCACGCGGCGCCCGACAGGTTATATCAACATTGTTCCCCGCTAGACTGCGAACAAGAGCATGAAATAAAACAGGCATTAATCTCTCCAAACAACTACTTCAATCAAAACTGCAAATTTTCCTGCCACACAGGGCTTGACAATACTAATTAATTACCCGACCCCAAGGGTACCACGTCAGACGTCATCAGTTGACGTTAGTATATCCTCTGATGATTAATTTAGTGGCTCTTGAGTAGGTCATGGGGTGGCATAATTGAATATGCGCTTGCTTCTGCTTGGGCAGCCTGAGGAGATGAGAATTGAAATCCTTCTCAAGATCTATGACTTCTCTATTATTCTCTTCAGTCAATTTTCCAATATTGTTCCTCGCCGGGCTGCCTACACGAGCAACAAAACAAGCATTAATCTCTCCAAACCATTACATTACATCAAATGAGTTAGCGAATTCAGCCTGCTCCAGCTAAATAGCGCTTGCTAAGTCCAATTAAAGGCACCCGGTCTAGTTTATAGATTACAAACAATCCTCCACACAGACTGCACACTCATGAGTATTAAAATAGGCGTTCATCTCCAAACAACTGGATCAGTCCAACGAGGCACACGTGCCCTGCGATATCATTCATTTTATCGTGGAAAGGGCCGTTGCGGACAACTGGAGTTAATAGTTGATTCAGTTTTAATGAATCAGATAAGCGTTCCCAAATCCTTTTATATGTTACCGTAGATTATAATGAATTTCGCTTACTTAAAAAGGGCTTAAGGTAACACTTTGTTGTTTCTCTATTTGTTACTCATTACCTAACCGTTAGTGCTAGGAAGTCGAGGCGTGGAGATTAATCTTTAAATCTTTGTTTTAGAAACATGAAACTTAAGTTATTTTCTAGCTAGTTTTTATAAATTATACAAATACTAGTATATTAAAATTTATGGCATCTCCCAGAAATTTATAAATATCGTTTGCATTATGGTTTTTGAGTCTAGTTAATAATGCCGCTTTTTCAACTACTCATATCCACTCACGTAATCTTATAAGTGGTTGAGCGCTTTAAAATGCTCGATATCTAAACAAATATTTGAAAAAGGTTTAATTTCAGCCGGCTTAATTCTGAAACGACTAAATCATTTCGCTCGAATTGAATACAGAACAGTATAGCGTTTTCATGTTGAAAAGAGAAATGATCATTTATTAGGCAAAGTAATTTGTGGAATAGCAGCTGGCAGCTGCCTGCCGAAAAAGAATTTCTATTCGAGCTGGAGCTGACATCGGGCGGAGTTCGGCGGCCGCGGCGCGCTCGCAGGCAATCTGCACGCTAACAGCCGTTTGTAAGAAGTTCCTATTCAGGCAGTAGTGCCATACTCGGCCAAACTAATATAAATTTTATGGTTGCTATAGCAAAGTTGTCCTTATTTTATCTAGGAAAGCACTGTTCCGGAAACTAACCAGCAAGATTAATAGTTTTATATAAAATAATTTATGATAAAAATAAAAATATAATTGGAATTTTTTACATAAAGTGATGTTACAAGTATGAGTCAGTACATACCTACGTTTATGAATCAAAAGGAAGATACTTATTATACCTAAGCGCTGCAAAAAATATACTTAGGTCTTAACAATTCAAAGTGGCACTTTTATGTGGACGTTACCAAAAATATTTTCATAATCTATTATTATAGGTACTTGTATAATTAGATACAAAAATAAATTTCGGGTAAAAACAAAACAGAATGTTGCTCGCTCCTCTGCAAATTTTAATTAATTTTGCAATAATTTCGCGTCGGATGAGGACGAGATTTGAAAAGATTTCGTCTGAATTGTTGAACACCAACCTTTTCATCTATAAAATGTTGTTTATGATCATGAGTCTTTAAAAATAAGTCTGACGCGCATTTTTGGAAATTAATGAAATTGAAGCAATCGGAATTTCTTTAAACAAGAGATTTCATTTATTTTAATACGGTACGTACTTACTTTGGTTTTTAATCCTATGTTGGTAAGTTATCATCTATATATATATATATATAAAAATGAACCCCTAATTTTCCTGGTCACGCTATATCTTGAAACCGGCTTTACCGAATTCATTCATCTTTTTTTTAAATGTTTTCTAATACATCGTAGAGGGTTCTTACATTAAGAAAAAACATTAGCGCAGAATAAAAAAAACACTGGGAAAGTCGGAAATTGGCACCGGGGCGAAACCGCTGGCGGGCCGCTAGTATAATATTATTCGAATTTGCAGAGAAGCCTGATAATTTATACCGTAGGTAGCCTGCAAAGTATTCGCGATGGCAAAAGCTTTTAACATAATATATGAAAATATTCAGAAAATTTGCCACTTTATATCGAATGTTGTTAGTTGTCCCGCGGTGCTGCAGCGTGGAGCGCGGCGCCAAGTATCGAAGCGAGGGGTTTAAGTTTACGAGTTGTTTACTGGATTATTCGGCACCCAAGACAGTGGTCCATGGAGTCGTAGCCCATAGCTAATTTAGTTACTGACATCGTGTAAAACATGCCTACTTTAGGAAGACATAATGGAATGTTTTAGCCAAACAATTCAATTCAATACGACAGTAATTAATTTGGCCATATGAAGATTTTTTTTAAATGTACTTGACAGTAACCTCATCCATATAATAAGCAGCAAGTTCACAATAAGAAATTTCTTAATATACTTAATTGTTTGTGTCCTAGAAATCTGTTTAAAAATATTGCTTATGGATGTCAAATGTTATCAGCACATTCACCCATAATTTTCCCAATGTACTTTACAAGTGTTCCCATACGAAGGCTTGCCAGTTTCGTAATAACCCGGTACCGTTTCCGTGTGTTTGTTAACTGTGTGATATGAAGCTAACTACCTCCAAACAGGGCAATTAATTACAAGCAAACATCTTGTTGCGTCTAATTTAATGCCTTTAACGTTTTCCGGGACCGGATCTAACCGAATATTGAGTTTCCTCAATGCCATGAATGACCAAATCGAAGCCGTTGGAATGCGGCGGGAAGTTAATGGGCTAGGGCTTTGCCCCGTTACCAGTCCGAGGTGTTTGGGCCCGGGCGCTGTGCGATAGCCCCTAAGGGACCGCCATTAATCGCTTGTTGCATTTTTAATACGAGTAAAAGAGACGCATTTACGACGAGTATCTAACGCCGTCCCCGTTATATTATTCAAACACAACGCCAAGCTCGGCACTAAAATCTTTACTAATGGAACGCAGTTTTATCTGTTTATGATAAATAAACGTCGGCAGTGTTCCATTACGAGTGCGATGTAAAGTTTTTGAATATTTGTGTCCGAACTCCACTGTTTACAAAACGAGAATTGTAATATCTATTAAACAGCATTTGATGATACCTAGTACTTACACTGCAGTGTACATACTTAGGATGCGTGCAGAAAAAAGGGCAAGCGTATTATACTTTATGCTGCATAGCAACATTGAATAATTTACGAAGATAAATACATACTTATCATAGAAATGCAACTAAGTAAGTATTTTAAGATTCTGTTATTGTTGAGTGTGTCACGTGTTCATGTTCCACTCTTACAATAGAATGCGCAGCGACGAGTACAAACCTCTATTAACATCACAATACAGTATAAGGAAACTTCGTAAAATGAGAGAGATTGCCGATAATAAATGCAGACGAGCCACGCTCCTAATACAGGCGCAGAATTGTATTGAGGTCGATGTGTGCCAGCACTTTTACAATCTCGTTTGGAAAACGATTTGAAATGACAATTTTATTACAATTGCAACTAAGTTATCCGATGTAGCGTACGTGCAAGTTTTTATGTGTCTAAATTGTAACCAAATTTCATGACGCGCACGCACCGTGAATTGGTGATATATTATGGCATTTATCATTCAGATCATTCTATATTTAAACACAAACAGAAACGGAAGTTTTCATTCAATTTGTTGTTGCAAGAGTAAATGATAAATTGCATTCGGAAAATAACAATGTTTCACGCGAGTGCAGCGGAAATATTGTGAAGGTTGCGTTGCGTCCCTACATACGAAAGTCACTTACGAATTCGTCTTTGAATTGAAGCCACGTCTAACAAAAAGTAAACATGCTTAACATTCATGATATACTTCGAGTGGGAATGCAGTTTACTTACATTACTTAACTGCTGTTAGAAAATAGCTGGCCTTGTGACAGTTTGCTGTATTCAGGGATAGCTCATGCGCACGAAGAACATTGTTACTTATCTAGTTATAATGTACTTGAGATAAAAGTGAACTAATTTAAATTAAGCAAATCATATTACAAATGCTAATGTTAACTTTCTGCACAAAGATATATTTTTATCAATGAAAATTTAAACTTTTCGCGTAGCCATACATAATAACGTACCAGTTTCTGTCTTCTAAATTCCCGGATAATTCTTCTTTCATCATCACTGTCGCTTGACTCGCTAGAATGATTACTTCTACTGCCACCATATTCGTACGAATATGTGCTCAACATTTCACAAATCACTGCTCTTCTTTGTTACAGATAACGAATATAACTTAATTAAGACAGACTCGATTCAACAACAATAGATCTTTAAGACACTTAATTAAATAAAGCTGGAGTATTGGATACACTTTCAGAACCTTAACTTTAGTTGATTTTGAGAATTTGTACAATGATTACCGTGAGATACGAAATACGAATGAAGAGATTCAACATCGTTAGTTACAATAAATGACGCTTGCATCGAAAGGCCATTAAATAAATTGAAAGTCATAACTTTGAACCTTATATCTTAATTGAGTTTAAACTATGATTAGTCTAAATTTATTAGCTAATGACGTCGTTTTAATTTAGTTATAGGTACGGAAAGTACTAGAAACATCATAAAGCGTGATGATGATGATGATGATTGTGATTTAATTTATCACAAATAGGCATGGGTTACTCTGGCATACAAATTTGATGGATTAAAAGGAATAGCGTCCGGTGTCACTAGAAGAAGCCGGGCCGCCGATCGATGGCAAAACCAATCGAATGTCAATCTAATGGTAAATTTGGCACGATGCTCGCCGTCATAACCGTTGCTTACGGCGGCTGGCTAAATAGCGAAGCACTCGCCAACACGACAGCATGCCGTTTGTAAATGGTTATTTATAAGTACGTAGATATTTACCGAGGTAATGGCCTAACACAACACAAGCATTATGCTATCATTATGACGTATACGCATAATACATGACCTGCGCCCTCATAATTTGTCATCATGGGATTCATGAGTCAAATAAAATTATAGGAATATAGAGACAACCGTTTAAGTTACTTACTATATGTCTAAACTACACTACTGAGTGCGTAAAATAAAATGTTTTAGATCTATAATAAATGTGTTTATGCTTAAACTCATGTGCGCAACTAAAATGTTGCTATTATTTGATCATCAAACCGTCTGCTGTAGGTAATTATTTTCATTTTTTGAAGGTTTCTTTGTTGTTCGTTTATTGCGATAATTGTTTACGCGCTGCGCGGGAGCCGGTCGTAAACGGAAGCTGATGCGCCGTATCTGCGCGCGCAGCGATAGCTACAGCAAAAAGGGAACTCGTCATATTAATTAGGTTCCGCCAGTGTTTATCAGGTTGATATAAATTGTTGTGAGAAGGGTTTTTGAATCGCAAAAACAGTAATCTATTAGGCGACAATCGGTTCATCAGTCTTCGCTTAAAAAGTTTAACGTAGCCATTCATCTTTCCTATTCACATTTACCTACTCAGAAACTGGGTGACGCTTTTTGGAGTTTCGGAAAATTACCCACCTGGCGTCACGAACCGAATCACGATAAAAGGGGTTCAATGCAAACAATCTAGGAGCGAGTCCGATGCGTCCTCAATATTTATCTTGACTGACTGTTTCACGTTTTGCCAAATTAGTGAAGTTGGCAAACATAGACGGCGGAACAAATGGCGGGTCCCGGGAGCGCTGTGTTCGCCGCAGGATTAATTTTATTTGGTTATTGAAAAGGTTCACTAATTGTTTGTCGACGGGGTTTTTTCCAGGGATGCTACGAATGTCATATTTTTTACATTCGTGCATTTTACAATGCGCATGCGAATGTTAACGAATTACCTACATGTCAAAAAATACATTGTTATTATTTAAAAAGAAATTAAGAATACCAGTACAGTACAGTAATAAATAAAGTAAATGTATTGTTATAAGTAATACATATTATATTTTCCTAAAGCAATGGACCTGCCACTTGCACAAATTCCCATTCGCTAAACATTTGCATCGATTGATGCGAATGTGAATGTCGATACGCGAATCATTCGCATAAGCGTATGTTCGTAACATCCCTACTTTATACATGAAAATGCCTTTTTTTACGTGTTTATAATTTAAATCCCCAATTATTGGAAATTCTGTTTCATAAAATTAAGCTTGTTGATGTCTTAACGTCTGAAATTGTATCGAATAGAAAGAATATCAAAGACTTGGTTAGTGGAGTAGTGTATACTTACACTGCTACTACTACTACTTGAGACTTAACAACATATATCCCAGATTTGTTTTATGAAAGCTAGAAGAACAAACGTTCTTCATAAAGTAGTTAGGTAACAAACATAATATAATTTACTTTCGAGAGTAAACTGTCCGTTTATTAGTTTTCTGTTGTTTATTCGAATGTGTAATAATCCCTACTCATAAGTGTCGAGTATACCTAACCAAGATTTACAATACAATACAATACAATACAATACAATACTTACAATACAATACAATACTTTATTGAACACCAAACAAAACATTACAGAGATCCAATAAAATTAAAACAAAAACAACAGGTAAACAACAGGCGGTCTTATCGCTAGTTAGCGATCTCTTCCAGACAACCTTAACAGGGACATGGTGTCGACCAAAAATATTTTACAACAGTAGGTGGCGCAGACTTCACGCAAGCAATAACAAGACACTTTTTGTAAATAGATAGGTAAATATATACAAATACATACAAGATATATACTATAAGCATAAATAAACAAATAATTATAAATAAATACATAAATAAATACATAAATAAATACCAATATATCCACATCAGAGAAAACAATAAAAAGACAGCCACACGATAGAAATTGATGGAGACAGAACAATTATGACTGCGACAAAAAATGCCCATGAAGAAGTTTCTTAAAGATAGGTAAAGATTTAGCCCGCCGCAACAGGAAGGGAGTTCTACAGTCGGACAGCTTGAAAAGTGAAGGAATTGTTGTAGAACTTAGATGAAGAGGAAGGTACAGTTAATAAACAATTTTGGGAACAACGAACCGATGTAAAAAAGTTAAAACGCTCCTTGAGGGTAGCAGGGATAAACAGAACACAATAGAGAAGATTAAGAATATGAAAGTACCGGCGAAAACGTATAGGAAGCCACTTGAGTTGCGAACGAAAATTGGAGACGTGGTCATATTTGCGCAAACCAAATATGAACCGAATGCATAAATTCTGAATACGCTCAAGTTTGTTAAGCTGCTCCTCGGTAAGGTCTAAATAGCACACATCAGCATAGTCTAAAATTGGGAGAAGTAAAGACTGAGCAAGCGCAATTCTAGTCGCGAGAGGGAGAAAGTTACGAAGCCGCCGAAGAGACCACACAGACGCAAACATCTTCCTACTAACCTCGCTAACTTGAGGAACCCACGACAAGGTACGGTCCATAACGATACCCAGGTTCTTAACTTGATGAGAAAAAGGAATTAGAACACCATCGAAAAAAACAGGCGGGAGACTTGCAAAGTCAACTCTGGATAAAAAAATAGGACTGCCGATAATAATAGATTGAGTTTTAGCAGGATTTACCCTCAAACCAAAACTACTACTCCATTGCAAGATGCGAGCTAAATCGTTGTTCGTGGTATACGTGCTCAAGTAATGCTCCGTCATACATACGAGTACATACATACCTTCACGCCTTCATTCCCGGAATGGGGTAGGCACTAGGCAGAGCTACACAATTACAAACAATTCTAAAAACCTGTTGTTAATTCTGTAAGCACATTTTGCACATACAGGCTACATCATACATCAGTCATACATGTAGCAATTGAATTTTATTTACATAGAAGAGAGTAGGTACAGACAAAACAATAATTAACCCAGAATTGCTGCTGGTTGAGATCAATGGTGTCATCTTCATCAATCACCTGTTGGGATGCCAGTGACTTCACTCGCCAACTAACAGCGAGATAGGAAAGTTTTGCATTTTGCGTAAACTGGCTTTGGGTCGGTCGGTCAGGGCTTCCGTGAGCATCCCGGAGCGCTCTCAATTGCTATAAACTTAAGCGAATATCCATATTCTGTAATATCTATTTAGATAAGAATGATCTACCTATATTTGACCCGATAAACAAACAAATGCCTACTAACCTTTTCCTAACCAAAAGGTTTGAGATATCACGTTTTTAGGGTTCCGTACCAAAATGGTATAAAAAGAACCCTTATGGTGAGACTTCGGTGTCTGTCTGTATGTCACAGCAGTTTCCTTCTGAAACTATATAGAAGCTGTCAACTGGTTGCATAGTCGTATAACTTGCTTGCCCACTTTACCTTTTTAGTAAAAACAATATGAAATTGGTATTTTTTCTAAATATTTGAAAAAGGGTCTATAATGGGGGGGGGGGGGGGTTTGAAAATGAAAGTGAGTGAAACGGGATTTCATATGAAAGGGCTTAAACTATTTTTTATACTTTTTGTTTTCAAAAAGGTACAAAAAAATTACCTTTTTATCTCCTGATTAAAAATAATTATTTATATTTTACGCGAAAATAAAGGAATGGTCAAATTTTACAGTTTTGGAAATATTATCATTAAACTTTAAATCTGTATGGTAATTTAAGCTAGTCAAAATGGACTTTAGTGCATACAAAATAAAGTTCACAACAATATGAGTAGTTCCTTTTTCTTTTTCCAACTATAAACCCTCGGTGAGCAAGTCCGACACGCACTTGGCCACTTTTTTTTTTCTTAGCGAGCTAAACGCGTGAATTGATATTGAATAGGAAGCGGGAATAAAAATAAAAATATTTAAATAAGTACCTACTCCCCTGCGCTTCCCAAGTAAAAACCAGCAGTATTTATTGTCTAAAATAAACGCAGTCGAATGATGTCAGCTTCATCGGCAAGGGTAAATATTCGTTCAGGGAAGGGTTGGGGTGCTGAGCTCGCACAAAATTTGAAATTCCAATTAACCAATTTATCTGGTTTTGAGACCACACTCAGTGCATTGAGGCATAATTCTCCCTTTTTGAGGTTTTACTTAATGCGATGGATATAAAAAAAACCGGACAAGGGCATTAGGACTTACGCACTGATGGTTCCGCGCATATGGTGGAAGCCGACCTTTCTTCTGTTGTTTCGGCTGTTTTTAGAGCGACTAAATGGTTTTTGGTTGATGGTGACTTTAGTACTTAGGTACGATTAGGCACTATCAATAGGTTCACTTGGGTTCACGTAATCATATTGCCAGTTCTAGGTCCTTGAATCAACAGTAATATGGCTACGTGTACAAAATAAGTTAGCCATGGGACCCGTTCCGTACGTACATACAATTCGTGACCTCGAGTAATTAGAAACATTTGTAGGCTTTCAAACATTCCCGTTTAAAGTCCTGCCTGGTATCAATAATTGACGTTGCTTACAATAGTATATTTGGATACAAGTGCGGAAAGTATGTCATTTTACACAAGTCCGGAGGTGTCTTGGCCCGAGCTGCCAGCGAGGGACAATACTCGGGACTTTTTTTAATAAATTTGCGAAAAAATGTGTATAAGTGTAATCTGTATGTTTGTATGAGGGTATCTGCGTACCTGTCCTCTTCCCTCGGCCCACTGAAGTGAGCTTAACGTGTGCACACACTCTGTCCGAAATTACTTAAATTTTAATAATATTATTAATATATGTTAATTACACATTGATTTTGATTAATGTTTATATTTGTCAAAAACAAACGCGGACTGTTTAATTACGTCGAGTTGTAATGGTCTAAGATCCGAATACGAGACGACCTTCACCGGACTGTCTATTCAACGAGATGTATTTTATATTAAATTTAATATGTTAAGTAATATATGGCATATAGGTAGGCTGAAAAAAAACAGTCCAGTATATAATTACTTAACTAAAAAATTAAAAAGTCATCAAAAAAATGCCGTTGCTGATTTAATAGACAAATTACTTACCAATCGAAAGTATGAAGCCTCACTTTGGTGCAAATTATTAGTACCGACTTACCTGCTTTATACCTGCCTCCCCAATAGTTATAATGATGGGAAACAAAATAGTCAATCTAACGTTTGCATATTCTATTTATTATAGAGTTTATACTTTCGATTCGTATGTAATTTATCTTAGCATGTGCAATTTAAAAAAAAGGATTTGTTTTTTAAATTAATTAGGTAGGTAGGGTTTTAATTAATTAGGTAGGTAGGGTTTTAATTAATTAGGTAGGTAGGTAAGTGGTAGGTAGGTAGGTACGAGTAGGTAGGTTGGATTTATGCTGGACTTTTTCCAGCCTGCCTATTCGCCAAATATTACTTACACATTAAATTTAATATAACATACCTTTTATCGAATAAACAGCCGGGTGAAGTTAGTCTCCTATTCGGATCCTCTACTATTATTTTAATGTTTCAGGGGTCAATGTTAAGCTGGTTGTTGGTTGATCTTGAAATTGGAAAAGTTGAGAGAATCGTTCGTTAAATTCAATTCTACATTTCAGCAACAGAGAGACCGATGAGAATTTGTGGAGCGGGTGAAATCCACTTACCTACAATGTATTGATAAAATATGATTATGCAGTAAGTAGGATACACGGGCACTTTTATACGTCAAAATCCACAATCGTTTCCCAAGAGGAGACCGCTGCTGAATAGAAGCGCTGCAGGAAACTCATCAGTCAGTCAAGTGCTGTATTGAAAGGCCAAACCCCTCTTTTTTCTCCCGCCCCTTGTTATTTGTTATTCTGTGCTAATTTTGTTTAAATTGAATTCGTAAATAATTCGACTTTGGAAGGTAGTATTAAATTTAAATGATTTTAGGATATATCCTACTATTTCAGAATATTATAGATATTATCAAAATTGTATTCTGTTAAATTACATGTATATCCAGCCGACACAAACATAACTGAAAATGAACACTTTTGTAGGAAAATATTTAGAAAACCTGAGCATATTTTTTAAATTTCCTTTTAAGTAACACCCAATTCGAGTCGGTAAGATTTTTTAGTCCCACTTTGCATGTAGCGGGAGTAGCCACAATTTTATTTTTCTAAAATGTTAGCAGTTTTAATTACTTATCTACAATTTTGCCAAATTTTTGACAATACGGCGTAATAAAATGTGATCTTACTGTGTCTGTTAGAGACATGGTGAAACAATAAGTTTTATTTATTTAAGTATGGAACGCTAAAAAACCGGTCAAGTGCAAGTCGGACTCGCGCACCGAGGGTTCCATATGTAAGATAATATGCTTGGTAACCGCAAAAGAAAATACTCATTTTTATATGAGCTTTATTTTTTATGCGATAACGTGCCATTTGACTAGCCTAAATTTTAATACAGTTTTTTTTTATTTTTGTTATTTCTCAAAAACTGTAATTAAATTCACACTTCATTTTATTTTCCCTTACTAGATAATTAATTATCTATACGTCAGGAATTTTCAATTTTTTTGATTTATAAAATTCGGATATATTGTGTAATTTTTGGCTATAAATGAATGAGTGAATTTTGAAATGAGCAAACTGAGCCCTTACATGTGACACACCATTTGCTATAATCAAACCACTTTCAATTTTCAACCCCCATTCTAGCCCCCTTTTCAATTATTTATAAAATTAATTTAATATTATTTTTACTAAAAACAGATGCGGGTAAGCATGTTGTATAACTATGCCAAATTTCAAGTTGATAGCATTTGTAGTTGCTGTGACATACAGACAGACAGACGGGCATACCGACAACGAAGTCTCACCATAAGGGTTCCTTTTTATCATTTTGGTACGGAACCCTAAAAACGATACTTGCGCTAATTGAGAGATACTCGAGCCTATTGTTCATTATTATGCCAAAGTCAAATTGCAAATAAACAGACAAGCCAATTAGATTAATTTGCTACAACCTGGTAAGAGTCATATAGAGATATAAATTTGTTGTTAGGTTTCCTTAGAATAAAAGTTAAATCTGGGCAAGAGTATGTCGGTCTCTGCTCAGGATAGGATTCCATTGCCGTGCTCATTTATTTAACTACACAGCGAGGCTCTTGTCGGTGAAGTAATTGCCACTTTTCTCTTTTTTCTGACGGCTTTTACACACGAGTTCACACGACGTTCGCCTTCTGTCTTATATGGCTGAAGTAAGTAAGCCTAGGTCTTCATCTTCCTCTTTTTCCCTCCAATTTGCCTACCAAAATGTTCAAAAAGAAACTGTCGTGCTGTATCAAAGGTCCCATCATCTTTCCTCTTCAACATTCTATATTTTCTAAAATATGTCTTCTCCCGTTTACCATCTTCAAAACCTCTTCGTTGAGCTTCTTATCCGTCCAGCAAATTCTTTCCATTCTTCGCCAACACCACACACACTTCTCAAACACTTCCAAAGTTCCAATGTTTCCCAATCTCTCTGTGCTAGTCTCCAAATCTCATTAGGTACCGGACTACGCGATGCTCCAGACATAGACTTGAATAAACAGATGTTTTTGTTTTTTTTTTAATTTTATCTTTTTGCATGTGCTTCTTGCAGTCGCCGTTACTACAAACGCAAAATAACTTTTTTCCAATTAAACAAAATACGAGTATTAGCTACCCCTATTTAAAGTATATATTCCCTAAAGGTTTTCAGTGGAGAGAGACCGCGTTGAGTCAACCCCATTCGGCAGGGTCTTTATCTTTATAAATTCCCAACTATTCCAGGTAAGTAATTGGTGGTAAGATCTTAGTTAACTAATGAAAGTATGCAGAATCTTGAGTCCGTAAACTTTGTAACAATGGCAAAGTTAAACGTGTTTTTTGAACACGCTTTTGCTAATAGTTTGCTACGCATATTCTTTTTAGTATGAATAATCAGCATACTGTGCATACCCTAAATTTGGGATATACCTAATCATAAAATCTAAAAAAACTTTAGTAATTTCGTTGAAACCATCGCGAATAGGTAAAATTGATTGGATTCTGAGGGGAGCCCTTTGTTTCTCATAATTTTATTGGTAAATAATTATGTGATATTATTCACATAATTATTGATAAATAATTATGTGATATTATTCACATAATTATTGATGGTTATAACTTTTTATATCGATGAAACTATAAACTATTCAGAATTTCTGAAATATCTAACGTGTAGGCAAGGCTAGGTTAGGTTTGATTTATTAAAATCCTGTAAAAGTAACAGTTTCTTAAAAAAATACATTATTAATTGCGATGATTATGACCTAATGACCAAAAACAATGATGGCAGACAATATAGACCCGATCCTGAGATACAGGTGACTAAAGTGTTTATATCTATTGAAATCACTGAAGACAGCACCAAATAACTTTGAAATTTTTAATAGAGAATTATTTCATACTAGTTATTTGTGAGATGGTTTTTCTTTAGTAACTTCGCTTCGGAACCGTACACTGAGCATGGTCAGACTTGCCCGGTTTATTTTTATGTCACGATCATTCGAGTAAAATTTTGACATAATATTATGTCACCGGAGCTCGGAATTTTCACGGCAGAACATATGACTGTCGCAATCTTTCTAGAGTAGAAACTTTTTTTATCGATATTGAGTATTATAAAACCAAATGGATCCGATATATTGAACTTATTTTATAATCATTCGTGACAGTTAATTTAAAATATGGTTTTATTTATAATGTTTTATTCCAGCTAATCCTTAACTATACTTTATCATAAAAATATCACATACAACACGACGTGTTAAATATTTACTTGCAGTAGGTAGGTAGATACCTAACGAAATCTATCCGAGTATAGAATATTTAAAACGGGCATAACGTAATCTGTGAAACAATATTTTTTGATGGCACCTTGTACCTAACATTTCGTGTTATTATTGTTATTAATAAAAGCAGAGAAGCTTTGAGTCGAATTGACTCGGATACAGCATCAATTTATAATACTCAGCTGATTTATAGACTCCATTACAACGAACGCAGCGTTGTATCTAAATACAAGTTGTATCTAAAGTGAGCCGCAAGAAATATATACATTACCCACGTTTTGGTTACAAACATAATTAATAATAAGGCACTTAACGTGAAAAGCCTGTTTTGATATAAAATAAAGTCAGTTTTTAGGACCAACGACAATATAATAGGATTACGTAACAATGAGACAATTGGCTTTTGTTTTAAGCCGGGTAATAAAAAGTCTAAAATGTGTAATTTGGGTAACTATGAATCCCTTTTTGGTAAAAGAAACCTCATCAACGTAATTACGTTCGGTGTGGCATTGAAAACGACGAACCGCGGTCTGCGGTAGTGAGCCGTCTTACATCACCGGACATTGTGCTGCTATTGGTGCAGCGCATTAGGCAGGAGGTCGATCGACAATGGTTTTGGCGGAGCAGTACTAATTTCGGGAGAGTCAAGTTCTTAATGAACCGGTCGCGACACTCGTTGTGCATGAGTGAGCAATGCCAAAGCCACAAAAGCTGCGTACTGATCATTCTGCTATCCTTTTTTTTACTATAGGGAAGAATAAGTCGACCGAATAAAAACGTGTTTTAATAGATACCTACGTTAACATCGAGACCACCGATACCAGCCTCAACGTTGATGGTACGGTCAGCATCATTTATTAATAGCTAGCTAAGAATCTTTTTGTCACAACTCTTTTAATAAATTAGTGTTTATGTTTAAGGCTGAAAATTACACAATCTTGCAATGATGTGCATAACTACAAGTACTTTCCACGTTGATTCTGCCAATGAATAGGAAGACGTAATTAACACATAAAGGAGAAATTTTCCTAATTAGGGGGATTATTCATAACATTAATATTAATGAAAGCTCAGTGCTCATTTCAGCAGAGTCATGAGGAAAATCGTAGCAGATGGAAGCAAAGAGATTGTTCACATTTTAACCAGCAGGGGCGTTTGGCAAGCGTTGCAACTGTGGCAAGCGATTGACTTTGGCGATGTTCCGAATCAAATTTTACAGAGTAATTAATTATCAATAGACTTTCGACTTCAATTTTAACTTTAATTTTTGCTTAACGTCATAATGCAGTTTTGGACGGTGGAGATTGCCTTTGTGTTACTTATGTTAAATCCTATTACGTACCTACCTAACCAAAGTATCCGCCGGCCCAATACAAGGACAACTTTAAGAACCAACGCGTAATGAAAACTTACCACTTAGATTAGGTTCTAGCCTTTCAGTTTCATCGTATAAATTATTAAGGTGATCCGGGGTTATTCTTATTATATCTTTGGAATGATTATAAATAAATAAATGCATCTCGTACAAATAGACCCTAGTCCGAAACTAAATTCTAGGCGTGGTGTTGTGGGAACGGGAAGGGTAGAATCTAAGTAGTAAGTTTTAGTTGACAGACAAAGAGTTAATTGATTTTAAATGCCAGTTCCCCAATCGGTTCTGATCCTTCTGACGTCTTTGACGACGCGATGGCCTAGTTGGTAGTGACCCCGCCTACGAAGCTAGCGGTCCCGGTTTCGATTCTGGTATCGGCGAATATTTGTGTGATGAACACGAGTATTTGTTTCTGAGTCTTGGATGTTTTCTATGTATTTAAGTATTTATTTATTTATATAAGTATCTATATCGTTGTCTAGTATCCATAGTGCAAGCCTAGAGCTTAATTTGGGACTAGAGCAATTTGTGTGATATGGTCCCTTGATATTTATTGATATTTATTTAATTATTCTTATTCATATGTTCTAATCTTTTAAACTGCTGCTATAAACCAATAATGTAGTTAGAAACCCGTCACCTATGCGTCGTCACTTACCATTAGGTACTCTTTTATTAAAACAAAAGTTAAAAATCTCTTAAGCCAAAAAAATGCCTTCGGTTTGGTTTGATGCAGTCAAAATCGTATTTCTCTCGCTCGCAATCTAACTTACACAATAAAGTCATGGGTGGAAAATTGAATTACAAACATTCCATTTACATTCGACGGCAGATGCCAGCGTCGAATGAAATCTACCGAATCGACATTTATAAAAAATATCTCGCGTCGTACAGGCGGAGATTCTCGAGAGTGGGAAGCGCCTGTTTACGGCTGAAATGTTAACAATGAAATGTTTCTTGCAATAATCGTAACCCTTCGCATCATTTAAGGACAATTAAACAAGTTAATCAAAATTTAATTAAATCTGTTATTTAATTGGCTTCGGCATATTCCGTCTCTCGTTGTGTCTTTAAATATCTACGATACCAATGGCCTAAGCCCTCACTAAGGCCATTGGTATCGTGAAGATGGGTCAGCCCCTTACTGCTGGAACCTTGGCGGCTACTCGAAAATGACCACAGGAAACCAGGTTTTTTGTAAAATCTGCAAATGCCATTTGACGTTATCTAAAAGTGAACGATTAGTTAAGTTATGTTAATGGCATTCACAGATTAAGGTAAATTTTGCGCGGCGGTTACAAAAGCAGTTACTGACCTATTTTAATTATTCCCTCTGATTTCCGCTCAAACCTTATTTAAATTATTTAATGTGTCAATTCTTATAAAAATACATTAAGAAAAAGTCAATAAATGCAAACCAGTTTCTGCAAATCTCAACGGAACTGATTTAAAAAATAGGAAAGTATACGTTAAGAGAAAATGCTAATGAGATACTATTAATTAAACTATTAATATATTTCTCAGTTAAATTTTAAGAGAATAAAATTGCAATTAAAACTTTATTTTACAATTAACTAATATCCATGTCAGTAATAAAAAACACAATCGCTATCGTTTCATCACCCAGCCACGGGTGCAGTCCGGAGAATACGTCATGAATAACACGACAATGAACCATTCGAAGAAAAACTAAAGAGTCTGGACATTACTTAGATATATATCAGCCATCGCCGCTCGTCTAAAAGACAGCATTTTGGTGCAGAAACTTTTACGTAATTAATTGCGCTCGGTCGTTTATTTCATTTAGGAGTTTTTGACTTTTGACTTTTTCACTATATTAAATAACTAGCGGCCCGCCCCGGCTTCACGCGGGTGTGGTTGAGTATGTTCATTCTACATAGGTTAAAGTTAATCCGAGTTATCGTCATATCAAAGTATGATATTGTCATCATAATTATAAATTTGAAATAGATTAGAAAGATAATGCCAGGAATAACAGGCGTCGTCGAATGTCGCTCCATACATTTTCTGTCGATTTCGTTAAACGAAAGCGAAACGTTGGTCATCTTGGGTACCACCCCCGACCTATCGTTTATTTATTATTACAACACGTGAATGACTCAACATTCACTGTTTATTAATAATCATAGCACTGCCTTTCATATTATTTGAACAATAGGTTCTAACACCATTTATAAGGCTATTAAATAAATGAATGAATGAAATATCTCTTATAAACTAATTTAATATTTCAGAATATACAACATTATTCGTACTACTCCTTAATGGGTTCAAAATATTGGTTTTCTGCGTTCCCTGATCTTGATAGGCCAACATACAATTGCCCGTGTGAAAACATTCTTGCCTCGGGTCATCTCCAACACATTTGTATGTTTGACCCTGAGATTTATTAATAGTTACCGCAATTGAAGTTTTTATAGAAAATTGGAGTCTATTCAATTGAAAAGGTACGTCTGTTGGAATCTTAAACGGATAAATAGATTGAACCAATTTAAATTTGGTTTTTGAAAACATAATTTATCGTGTCAGCAGCTCTGAAACAACGGAAATTCCGTACAAATTGTTAACCCCTTTTTTATTCCCCTAAGGGTTGAATTTCCATAAACGGTAAAGTTATATTTCTTTAATTCGTACCAGGAGCCTAAAATTTAAATTTGATGTACTTTACTTCAAATATACAAACAAACTACAAACAAATCCCATACAAACCTTAATCCATTATATCGACCCTTTTGAGATGAAATAATAAAAATGAATATGATACATATACATCCTCATATTTATAAGCCGTAATGCCAAATTTCATGTTCGTAGCTTTAAAAATGACAGACCTGCATACAATGGTTAATCCCGTATTTCACCCCTTTAGGGGTAGAATTTCGAAAAATCCCTTCTTATCACTTGCTTACGTTAAAAAATCATCCGTACAGTTAAAGTTTCATGTTTCTAGCTTCAGTATTTTCGGCTTTCGGATGGGAGAGTATGGTGGCACATGAATGTCAACATTGAAAAAATATGAATGTCTAGATTTTTTCGATCCCGGCCCCAAATTAGCGGCGACCTTAAGAAAAAATCCTTTACGAGTGCAAGCGACAAGATATATTCGAACATTGTTAATTAAAATTCAATTTTAATGTAGTTGCTAAAGCTTTTTCCTTTATATAGTGTTTGTTTCGCTTAAGGCGACGCTTAATTAATTGATGATACTGTTAACTGATGTAATTAATTATATCTATTGTTTACTCCCTCGGGCGGGGGCCAGCCCGGTTCGGGTTGATCTAAAATAGCAAGTGTGCGGCTTGCGCTATTTAATTTTTTTTCTGCACGAATAAAAATCAGATTACATGTAATTTTAGGTCAACCCGCACACCGGGCTGCCATCCGTCCTAGGTAATTTCTGATTTCAATAAATCTATTGTTTGTCAAATATGTTTAGGGCTTTGATTTTCAAGTTGTGGTGGTAGCACTACAAGATACAAGTCTAACGAAAAGCAAGCTGTATAAAAATTCAACTGCTGTTTGGATAATGTCGTCAAAGTAAATGTATATATTTTTTATTTTGCCAATTTCACATTTTAGTAATTTTATCACTCTAGTGGTAACGACGAATCTAACTACGTATAATTTATTAAAATCGGTTTAGTCGTTTAGTAGTTACGATTGGAAATTGATTCGGACATAAATACAAGTCAAACATATAACCCTCCTTTTGGGCTTTGCCGCAGTCGGGAAAACTACACTTTATGATTCTGGGTATCGGCCGTATCTGTACGGACGGGGCTGTGTTCGAAATGGTTGCAGATAAGTTTTATTTTTTAATGCGTCGTATCACTTTAGGTTACGTATTAAATTGTGACGTTCCATTGCAAAAGGGACCTTATGCCGGTTTCTAGTCACAAAGACATTTTCGTTTTGATTCCCTATAAGGACCCTTTTCTATAATGTATGGAATTTTCCATAACGGTGATTTGAATGTAACTTTCATAGTTTCTAAAATTTTAAATAATCGATATACAGGGTTATTGGTAAGTCGACCTATTCCCGTTAGGAGGTGATAGAAGTGACTATTTGCAATAATTTTGACCCCCATATGCATTATGCAAAAGTGAACCATTTTTGAGTTATCGCGTTTATTCGTTTTTTTTTAAATTAGTCGGAAATTCAACTTGAAAAATTTATTCCTAAAAAAGTATCAATTTAAATCTTTTTTTTTCTTCTGATTTACAAAACCGATTAAACATTGGTTATTTCTCAATATTAAAACAATAATTATCGGTCCAAATTTAAAAAAGCAAGACGGAAAACGAAATTTTTTCAATATTTTTTGCGATCGCTTTCCACTAAAATGCCTTAAAAACAAAAAAAAAACGTTATGAAACTTGGCTTGCAGATTATTTTAAAAACTTAACTGTATTCTTAGCTCTCCAAAAACGCATAACAAGTAGAAAATTATGTTAAAAAAACCTGAACAATTAATCATCACAAAGGAAGCGGGCGGAAACAAAAGTCACAAATGCAACTTCAAAAATTAAAATTAAAAAACATACCATATTTAAATCATACATTTTTTATTTGCTTTTATACAAGATTAATTTGTTGTTTCTATGCAAAATTTAAAAAAAATATCTGTACACGTTTGAGAATGCGAGGCCGAAAACTAAAAATACATGTTTTTTTATCAAACTCCAACATAAATTATACGAAAACAGAAAAATTTACCAATACATTTAACGTGCAGATTACACATAAAACATTGACCTTTTTCCAGCTTTCTAAGGAGCTATTAAAACTAAAATGAGTTTTGTTAAAGATTGCTGGAAAAAATTGATCACAAAGGAAGCAACAAAAAAGTCACGTCCGAACAAAACTTAAAATTAACTAACTACTTAAATCTATCATAACTAACTGTTATACTCGTAAACACAAATAATAACATTAATTTATGTAAAAAGTTACAAAATTAAAACTAATAAACAATTAAAATTGAAACAATCAGGATTTTTATAGTTCATTTTCAAAATAGCTACCTCCATTTCTTATTCTCACATAAGTTAATGTTGTTATTTGTGTTTACGAGTATAACAGTTAGTTTTCATTGATTTAGTTAGTTAATTTTAAGTTATGTTCGGACGTGACTTCCTTGTTGCTTCCTTTGTGATCAATTTTTTCCAGCAATCTTTAACAAAATTCATATTAATTTTAATAGCTCGTTAGAAAGCTGGAAAAACGTCAATGTTTTAGTGTAATCTGCACGCCAAATGTATTGGTATTTTTTTCTGTTTTCGTGTAATTTATGTTGGAGTTTGATAAAAAAACATGTATTTTTTAGTTTTCGGCCTCGCATTCTCAAACGTGCACAGATATATTTTTTTTTAATTTTGCTTAGGAACAACAAATTCATCTTGTACAAAAGCAAATAAAAAATGTATGATTTAAAATTGGCATGTTTTTTAATTTTAATTTTTGAAATTGCATTTGTGACTTTTATTTCCGCCCGCTTCCTTTGTGATGATTATTTTTTCAGGTTTTTTTAAAATAATTTTCTACTTTTTATGCGTTTTTGGAGAGCTAAGAAAACAGTTAAGTTTTTAAAATAATCTGCAAGCCAAGTTTCATAACGTTTTTTTTTGTTTTTAAGGCATTTTAGTGGAAAGCGATCGCAAAAAATATTGAAAAAATTTCGTTTTCCGTCTCACTTTTTTAAATTTGGACCGATAATTATTGTTTTAATATTGAGATATAACCAGTGTTTAATCGGTTTTGTAAATCAGAAGAAAAAAAAAGATTTAAATTGATATTTTTTTTGGAATAAATTTTTCAAGTTGAATTTCCGACTAATTTGAAAAAAAACTAATAATCGCGATAACTCAAAAATGGTTCACTTTTGCATAATGCATATGGGGGTCAAAATTATCGCAAATAGTTACCCCTATCACCTCCTAACGGGAATAGGTCGACTTACCAATAACCCTGTAGAATAAAAGTAAAACCTTTGCGATACTTTCGCAGACTGATTAAAGGTATTAAATTATAGTACATTGAACGAAAATTGTTAAAATTATTCATAGGAGAAAATAAACATGTATATATTTTGATTTTATACTTTTATTTCAAATATGTTTCCTGACAAATCCTATGATAAAGACCTCAAAATATAAATGAAAAGTGCACAACCTACCATTTTCCTTGAAATTTTACTAGCATGTAATCAAAGATTAGTTTTTGTCAAACTGTGAGTAACATTTAAGAAACTATGATAGAGTTATTTAAAGAAAAACACTTTAAAATACATAATCAATCATCATCTGTGTAACGGGAACTTACTCGTAGGTACCTACTTTAATTGTGTTTCAAACTTGTAGCGATTTCTCAAAACTGCAATTTTAGGTTGCTTAGGTTTGATGATTAAAAAAAATGTACTTAGGGCCATGTTCTTTTTGTATTAGGTAGCCTATATACTTAGTGCAGATTATGAATCTGTGCTTTACTCAATACCTGGCATGTCTGCTATGGAGCGTCACAGAATTGAAAACAAATACAATTGGATAGGCTTGCTAGTCCCACTGTTCAGCGTGCCTAAATAAATACCGTGAAAGTAAAAGACGCGTGAGAATAATGCGATAAACCGAAGGGTCAAACTAAAAGTGACATTAATAAATTCTTTGAATCAATATTGTATCAACCTACGCTAGCGGTCTATTTCCGCTTCACTGGAGGCATATTCCTTTTATTTTAATAATAAAATAACTCAAAATGTTTATTAAGTCAGGCTTGAAACTCTCAGAGTAATTTAGTTAGTTCCTATTAGTAAAACAATTCGGGATTTTTTTACCAAATAACATTGGGTACAATTAGCAGTTTAATTTCACCGTTTGTAATTGTACCTACGTTAAATATTTTTTTCTTATGATTTAATAATAATTCTCTGCTAAAATTGCTACTAAACACTTAAAATCTTTGAGTTTATTTTATACCGAATTTAAGAGGAGAAACAAATGTCGTTATCGAGATTAAGGTTTGAGTAAGATAGCGGGCACAATGGAAGTGCGCGTCAGCGCGTCACGGTCGCTGGCGGTGTTGAACCTGGGTGAACTTGGAACAAGAAAACGATTTGAGCTGATAAACTTGAATGACAATTTACAATATACCTACACTGGTACTAATTTCATTACTTCTATACGAAAGGAGTATAGATAATGTTATTGCCACACATCTTTTGTTACAAAGTAAAACAAGGAGCCAAATCTAAATTATTTAAAAAAACCCACCTACTCGTATAATAAAAATATCAACTGAAAAGCGAAAAACAATCTCTATAATCTATAGAAACATGTAAGAACAATGATCTTATAAGAACGCATTTTTTTTTGTTTTATACCTCGTTAGCAGATTACAGTTTAAGTATAAGTAGTTAAGTACTATTATATCAATACGATTTCAATATTGGAAAAGGTGTTCCAGGCGGGGACAAGCTATAATAGTTCCAATGTTAATTGTTTCAAGAATCATTTTTTGTACCTAGTTCATTGCTTGTGCCCCGCCTGAAACACCTTATCCAATATTCGATTTATATAATATTAGACTACAGTTTCTGTCACACTTTTTTAGTTTTATAAAGGTTAACCTCTTCGTACTTTTTCGATATCAACAGAATAAAACTTACTTCACAATAATAATAAGTACCTGGATTACCGAGCTTTGCTCGCAATTTTTTTTTAGTAAGTTTTCTAATAATGAAACAGCTAGATCGATTTATCGCCTCCGACACCCCCTGCATACTAAATTACAAGAAATTTTTGGAGCCGTTTCCGAGATTCACATTATTTAAATGCAAGGTAATAATCGTACGTAGGTAGTACGTTATCCAATGAGTAAAATCACATCAATAACTTTTTTTAATAAAACCAGAAACGTCCAAAATATTACCTTCAAGCCCTCCCGTACATTTAGTAGGTAGGTACGCTGTTCGTTGAGAGACTCGAGAGGCTTTAGTTTAAAAGGCCTAGTCATTTCACCAATATCATATGATTCATGAGTTGTTTTATATATTACAGTTTATTCGTGTAAATAATGAATCTTAAACAGTTGTATCTGTTACGGTAGGGAAAGTACAGCCTCAAGGGACGTCGCACTATATGGGTATGGGAGCGTTTAACATTAATATTTTTAATATTACTACTTTAAAAAAAAAAACATGTTAATGTGATTTTACTCATTTTGTAACGTACTTTCGATACCAGTTTAAAGTTTTCTGATATCTGTTATATTTACGGAATAATTGCCTGGATGTGTCCAGTTAACGATTATATCCTGTATAGGTAGGTGTATATACAAGAATTGCTCGTTCAAAGGTATTAGATTAGATAGATATCCGTCAAGCCGTTAAAGCTGTAGAGCGTGCTACAGAAATAGATACAAGTTCGAAATACATAACCCTCTTTCGGTAGTCGGGTAAAAGACAGATATTGCGGTAAAAAGGTAACCAGCTCAGTATTTGCTGCAAGGGCGGCAGGTCGTGTCTTATGTGCTGGTTTCTAGAAGGCTCCTTTTCCCTCGTCACCATATTAATAGCTTTTTTGGGTAAATCTCAAAAACGAATGCCGTCGTAGTACACATTTTTACCGTTGGATAGTGCATAGATGCCGTTTATTAACCCAACCTTTGTCTTATTCTTATTGGCAACACGCCTTGGCCTGCCCTCGTCCGCGTAGAACTCTTTTATTGCATTTCCTTTTGATTTTTGAAAGGTCGACTTATTGCGGAAAGGTAAAGAAAGGTACGTAGATAAATCCAGCATACAAAATAAAAATAAACCTTAACAAAAAGTTTAAAATTGTATTACATTTATTTCAAACACATAAGCATGAGTGATTTGATATTGTATCGAGAATATATTATATCTTGACATAACCTCAAAATTGCTTATTTGCCCACCCTGAAGTTTAAGATGGATTGTCTCTAAGCTAATAATTTGACTGGCTTTCCAACCCCTAATATAGCAGATCACAACAGTGCAAACACTGATGCTTGGCAGCAGCGCTGACAATCCGGATGGACCTACCTGCCTGCCTGCTATGATGATGCATCACTTATAGACAATATATTTAAAAAAAGTACTTACACCTTTTATAATTTGTTATTGAAGGTTCCTCGGTATCCAATACAATTTAGGTAGATATTTTAAAATAATTATCAGAGTAGATAAGTACCTGAAAGCAACAATTAATTATCCCGAGACATAATTGCGACTTCTAATTTCAGAGCTGTTATAACGCTTAAATGGCCCTATCGATTTTCATTAAACCTATGTACCTAGCTAGATAAAACACACCCCAGTAAAAAATCCGCGAACGAATCATTTATATTTGTGCAAATTAGTTTAAGTAAATAAATAAATTTATCCGTTTTGAAACTACGATGCCTCAGACAGCCGGAACACAGATAGGTAGGCGTCCACCTTATAACACCCATCTTTTAATAAGGAGGGATTTCGGTTAGTAAGGAACGGGAGATGATTGTTAACAAAAAAATCTAACTATTTTCGCTTTTTGTTATTAACTTGATAACATTCATAGCTTAAATATAAGGTTACTTATGAGGAAAAGTTTAAGTTCGAAATTAAAAACAATAAGTTGATAGAACTTGCATTTCCGTGTAATATATACCGATTATATTATACTGCGATGCTGTCAATAAGCTCCAATTAGGAAGCGGGCCCCTTAGGGGATGGCTAGTAACTGAATAGATTAATAACGGGTAATTTGATAAGATTCTAAACAAAGCACGTATAGTACCACGTACGTACCTACAAAAGTAGGTACCCAAACCAAAGGTCACTTTTTAAAAGCGTTGAGTAAGGAATATAATACTGATTTTTGGGTTCAGGTGGTTGTTACTAATCGTAACTTTTATTACATGAATTAATATTGACATAACGACGTTAGCTCTGACGTTGCACATACATAAGGAAGGAAAGTATACATGTAATTATTTTGCTTGTTTGCTTGCCTCAACTTATTCTCGACCTCGAACCTTTCAAGTGTTGACAATGTTTACAGCAGTGTTCCGTGCTTTGTGCCCACAAACCACTTATATCCTTAGGGATAAATGGTCTGTTTTGTGCTTGTTTTGTCATCCAGTTGGTAATGTCATGAAAAATGCAAAATTAACAGTGCAATTCTATCAATAAGATTTACTTATGCTCCATCATTTAATATTAGAGTTCGTTTTAGAATTGTATTGGTGAAAAACTTAAATAAATCACCTGTTGCATGTAGTTGTGCACAAAACTAATATGGAATTTACGTCAAATTTCAAATATAGAATGTCAAATGGTCTATACAGATGTGTTACACCTACATGCAACAGGTGATTTACTTAAGTTTTGTCACCTACTTATACTTATATTTAAATAAAGAACGAACAGCACTGTTTGTCATTCTTTTACGTTATAGTTATTAATTATTATAATGTACGAGTAAAAACGGGTGGGTTAGTAGTGCAGAGATAAAAATCTTATGAAAACGGAGGTCAACAAGTACGTACATTGCGGATTTAGAAAATCATTTAAATTGATTCACAAATATGTTTTTGTATGAATCTAATTCTTTATAGTTTTCTAAATGTGGGTATACTTACCTAATCCTTTTCCTAGTAATAATCCATGATCTCGATATTTTTATCACAAGCCTGTTAATATTTCTATACCATAGCTTCACCGCGCAGGCGCACAATGCACTCCAAGCTGTCATCGATACATAATGTATGACGCTTAGAAATAAAAAAGTACCTCAAAATACCTGCCTTGAAATGTTTATCCAGCGCCGGTAATGGGACGATCTTCTTCGTTCCGCTTTAATATTACTATAAATTTATTTCGTTGCGGGTCCCTCTTACATTGAAACTAGGTAAGTATGTGTAACTACGACGGTAGTTGGACTAGTTTCTTTTTAGTTTGCGTCTGATAAGCGAGTTCGAGGAGCGAGCGTGCGGCGGGCGACGTGCGTGCGGGCACCGGCGGCGCGCGCGGCCGTTGGTTATCAACTGAGCACACTATGACCACACACGAGCACCGACCACTTTCCTCCATGCACCTCGACTCGTACTCGTATTGTTGATTCGTCAAGCGCACTATTTCTCCTGAGATTCAATATAGCGTGATAATCCATGCATCACGGCCATGTACTGCTATTTTGCCATGAGTGATAACGAACAAAATTACTGTTTCTGCCACCATCATCGCCATGTTACCTATACAGCCTGCCACACCGCATTCCAAATCCAAAATATGATTCTCCGTAGCAGGCAGTACTCGTGAGAGATTATTAAATAAAATGCATAAGAAAACAATAGGTATAGTCCTTAAAATACAAAATAGCATAAACATAGTATGGTAATAAATTAAATACATAATAACTAAATGATCAGCGTAAGTCGATTTGTACAAGTTACGCTAGTTTATTTCGCCGCTTCATGTACAAAGCGAAGGTGACTTGTTCAGGCAGCGCTAAGGTGCTATAGAAAATGTTACATCGGTCGGGTATGAACGGTTCGGTTAAACGAAAGAACGATCTCGTTCCGACCTGTTTCCACGTTCATTCATTGTTTCATAATGACTTACATATACATACATACATACCGTCACGCCTTCAACAACTTGTTAATTCTATAGCCACATTTTACACAAACAGACTTTTTGTTTAAAATTACCTAGGTGCTCGTAAAACGCATTTGGACATGAAATATGACTTCGACGTAAAAAAACTTAAGTGTAGAATTATATCAATTGCTAACTGAACATGAATGACATTGTACCTATATACCTTGAATAAATAACGATGAATTATCTAAGTGCGTAAGTTTCTAAATCTCCCCTCTTGTAACGTAATTTACCCTTCTCCTTCCGGTGGCTTAAGATTTCTGTTGTTTCGCTTGTTCGACGGTCAACTCGATCAGTCTCGATCGGCTATCATAACTTGACCACTATAAATGCAATAAATTGAGTATGAATATTTTTATTATTTAACGCTCATAAGCTTGCTGGGCGGTACGAGGCGAGGCGAGGCGAGCATCGAATTAACTAAGATCAAGACGCGCTCAAACACGTAGTTCTACACACTTACCTACTGCTCAATTCAAGCTCGTGTCGTCGGTGATTTCGTCGACGGTCCGTCGCTTTAGAGAATAACAGCATTAACAGCGTTGTTGATTGAAAGACTTCCCTCTCTCGACAATGATGGCAGAGGCTATAACTAAACTAAATTCGACAAAGATCACAGCCCCTAGCCCAGCCTCGGAGCCTCAAACTATATCTTGTTAGTTATTGGTCCGCTAAAGCAAAGCCCTTGTTTAGTTCCCTTACCTCGATAGTCGATAACGATTATTTCTTACAAGGGTTGCGTCTTTTCTTAATGCGTGCCACGTACCTGGACCCTATAAGGTCTTTTGGGTCTAAGATGATTTTAAGTAAGTAGGTAGGCTTGTATCTCGGGAACGAATTAAGTCTACTTACTAGTGATAGTTTTCCTTTTAAGTTCGTTATGCTTTCATTCAAGATTGTTTTCAGATTTTTATGACTTCTAGTTTTAGCGGTACGTGAAGGGACACACGTAGCTGTAGCGAAAATGACACTTTTCGAGTTCAATATTTCATAAACGGACCCCAAATCTAAAAATTGATAATAACATAGCAATCGAATGACACATCACTCGATGTTATTAAGTTAAAAACTTACTTCTCTGGGAGGTAAACGAAAACAAAATACTAAATGTATTTGTACTTGAACGGAAGTATCATTTCAGCGAAAACGAACTACTGCTGAAACCTCATTATTTTTCAGGGTTCCAAACTTCCGACCTACCCGAATGGAGCCCATTGGGACCCTATCAATACTCGTATGCCTACACTGTCAGTCCGTCCGTCGGTCCTAACTTATAAGAACTATGTATCTTCCGAACCATAATTCTTTTTTTTCATAATTGTGTTATTACGGCGGATTTATTACTTTTTTTCTTTAAAGAAACGTTTTTTTTCAACTTATTTTTATTGTATTATCGTAAAAATGGTAAAACACACAAGCGTCAAATTTGATATGACTATGTAACAAACCCTGAAGAAAAACAAGAAATACTAAAAATGGTCAAGCGTGATTTGGGCTCGGGCTGATTTGTAATTCAGTGGTTACAATAATGATTAATTATTTGACGGTGTCCAAAACAATCTAAAACAAACATTATCTTCGCCAAGAATCGACATGAAATAGTTTGCTACTTTGTAAAAAAATGGCTACACGTGTAACAAACAACGTCAATACATTTTTATTATTCTAAAACATAGATCAGGGAAGTGAAATATTGACGCCATTTCTCCGCGTGCGTGAGATAAAGAAACGCTTCACTTGCCTTACTTTATTTGTATATTTTCTTTGAAAATAAAATAAAATATTACATTCGTTTACCTATATGTGAAATTGTCTTCCGCCAGCGAAGTATTCCGTAAACAATTTCTTTGTCGTGGTTCCTTGGGAATTTACATTTTTTTTAGATTGGTATAGTAATAAAAAAATCAAATATAGAATATTAATTTATTTCTTTGTAACTATGAATAATACAAAGTAAATAAAAACTACAACTATGGCAAAAAGCGAAAATAAACCTCATTAGGAGTAAACTAGACAAGATTGAATTAAAATTATTAAAAAAAAAAAGTAAAAAACCGGTCAAGAGCGCATGTCTGACCTTGCTCAGTGTAGGGTTCCTAAGCCGTTACTACACAAAAAAACTCAAAATAGAACAAGGTATGAACTAATTATCTATTTAAAAATTTGGTGCTTTCTTAGACGATTTTAGTAGTAAACAGTTTAGTCGCCGAGCACTCGTACTTACACATCCCTAACTGCCAAGAGAACACCGCCCAGCAGACACGACACCCAGGCGGTCTGTTCACATCACCATAGGTAATTATTGTATCCGGGCGGAATAAAGGTTGGCGCAGACATTACCGCTCGCCACCGGGTCGGCTCAAACTGAGACATTAAAAGTGAGCTTTGATTTGCGTTAGTACGATACATTTTTAAAGTCAAAGTGAAGACAATAGTCGGTCATGGGCCTCGTGTAATCCACTGAAAGTTTTACTTTGAGCAGATACAGTGCCGAGCGGTTATATCTGCGCCAGCTTTAACTTGGCGTCCGCCACCGAGCTAGTGAGGAATTTATTTACCAAAGTAACAGTATACATTGCATGTTATGTCAAAGTAATTACATTGGAATTGTCAAAAACATACACATACTCGTAATAAAATCATAAAGAGAAATAAGAAGTCAGGATAACAATACAGAACTAAGAAGTGTGAGCTCAATCGATCACATCACAATCACATACCCCAATGTTTTTACTAAACTCACTGGTTTTTCTTCGTAGCTCTCTGACGTCTTGATTAACGACGAAAAATCTATTTCCAGGATTCAACACACATGTCTTTAGAACAGTACTCTAAGTAGCAATAATTCGATCAACTAACTTGGATGGCACACAGTCAGTTTGAAGGAAGCGTACGGACCGCGTAGTTTTAGAGCCCGTGAATCATTAGCTTCGTTTCCGCCAATTCACGTTCATTAAGTTAAGTACGCACTTCTTGTACTTTAGTAAGCCCACTTTTGAGTAGGAAATTGATACAAACGCTACCAAAGAGGCTTCCAGCTGGGATGTTGCCAACGGTGGGGCTCCACACGATGCGTTATATTGTATACTATAATAGAGGACGCTCGCGACTTCGTACGCGTAGAATTAGTTTCCCGCTACTCCTCCTACTTCTTCCCGTTGGGGGTCGATTTTCGGGAAATCCTTTCTTACTGCACTTACTGACCTTATAAGGGACCTAAGTACCAAATTTGGAATCTTTAGACTCAGCGGTTTGGGTATTTGCATTGCACCAAGCTTTTATGTGAGTTCAACCTTTTTTTGAATAAAATCGGATTGAGTTTTTAAACACGTGTCAAAATAAAATGTAATGTAAGTCCCCCTAAAATAACTTTCTACCCCTCTTTCACCCCTTTAGGGGATTGAATTTCAATAAAATACGAAAAACGTCTTCCATCAATTCTGTTAATGAATGTTTATGCAAAATTTGAAGTAGATTGGACCAAGGAATCACGTTGTCCGATACAAACTTTGCCCCCTTTTCACCCCCTTAGGGGTACAATTTCAGAAAATCCTTTCTTATCCCATGGCTACGTCATACAAAGAACACACATAGTATATATATATATATGTTTGTATTTGAAGCGTGTATAATTATCTATATGTATCTGTGTGTGTGTACAAAATAAACATTGCAAGACAGACGGGCGAACGGACAGACTGACATTTTTTTAAGGTTCACCGGTTCAACATAAAAAAAATAGAAAAAATAAACCGTTACTCAAACCAACAGTTTCTGTAAGGCTCCAAATTAATACCATCGCAAAATTGAACTCGACATAAAATCAAATCGTCTTTAAAGCCATTTTTCCCCGGGTATCAGGTGTATTTATGGCTTCCACAGGTCTAATTGGTTCTAATTGGCTCGCATTCTGATTATTCAGACCCATGTCACAGTCACATTAGCAATTTCATTTCTTTTGGGCGCAATAGAATCGGTATGATTGAACTTGGATTTTATTAATCAAACAACTTTAGACCTTTCGCCCAATTGCAGATTTGTTATAATTAAAAATTAATTAAAAAGTCACACACATAGACAGAACAGGAAACATATCTGACAAACATCCCTTGTACGAGTAGTTATAAAAAACGGATTACATATTCACATTGTATTTATCGATAATTCGATAGAGTTGAAGGAGCTCCTATTTCTGGGTTATTTTGGCACTCCAGGCCTGATATAAAAACGAACCTAACCTAACCTACCTTCGTATAATGATGTAATTAAGTAGGTACTAAGAAAAAAATGCGAGTGGGAAAAATTGGGAACGGAAAAAATGAGAATAGTAAAGTCATCGAACATTAAATGACGCTGTATAATAAATAGCCCACATCAAAAAAAGCGATTAAGAAAATTAACCATTATGAAAAAATGCTATGTGAAAATTTGCTACTATGAAAAATGCTTGTTGTGAAAATGATTTTACAAACCAATTTTTATTCGGCACTAGAGGATGCCCGGGACTTTGTACGCGTAGATTTAGTTTCTCGCCCTATTTTCTCCCGTTGGGGTTCGATTTTCGGAAAATCCTATCTTAGGGTACCCAAGGAATACTGACTGCAAATTTCAACTCCCTAGGTTTAGGCTGTATGTTGCCTATCAGTTTAGTCACGGTACTGTTTTATTATATATCTTTAGAGATTACTGTAATATTTTTTTACTTCATAAAATTATTATGAAGTATTTTGACAACTCAATTATGTAAGTCGAACTCGTATTACAAAGACTACTAAGACTAAGTTCAAGCTTCGTGCCGCCGCGATCCTTAGTGAGTTTAATTAACAATCTAAGACTTGAGTGGGTATTAAGTGACGTTAATCGCCAGTTTTAAGTTTTCCAGACTGATAATATAATTACGTAATCATTTTATTTGCATGTATTCTTTGTGGGAAAACGTTGTAATTAGTATTTTAGGGTATATATTTGCAAACATGCAATTGGTTGAGTTTCATAAAATATTGAAATTTTATCCAAAAATATATAGATTTTCTTCTAAATATATCAATCTCACGAGATATCGCGACAATAAAGAACCGGTCGAGTGCAAAAGAAATTCGCACGCCCAGGGTCCGTATTTATTTCTATTTGCTCTAGTCAAAACTAGACTTATTTGCTACGTCAATAAGTCTATTTCAACTTAATAATTATCAGGGGAGAATATGGGGACAATCTTATACAAATTGACCTAGTCCCAAACTAAGCTCCAGGCTTGTACTATAGGTAGGGTACCTACTAGACAACGATAAACAACGATAAACAAACTTAAATACGAAAGAATCATCCAAGACTCAGGAAAAAATACTCGCACTTATCATACAAATACTACCGGGATTCGAACCCAGGACCGCTAGCTTCGTAGGCAGGGTCACTATCAACTGCACTGCACTGCAACGTGTCGTTAAATACCTACACCTTTAATAAATTAATAGTTCCTAGTTTGAAATGTAGAAACACCTTGACCCCTTCTGCGAATAAAAAAAAAATCTTGTTTCTGGACAAAAACAAAGGTAGATAAGCCGCGTTCTAATGAACAGCGATTACGCCTAAGGAATGTGACGTGTCTACGCTTTTAGATAAGGTGTTTAAAATGTTAATGATGGCAAGCCAGAGGTCTAGGGGATTAGGGTGACCGTCACACGCCGAGCCGCGGACACCTTTTAACCAATTAGTATAAATAATTTATGAATTCCTCGTTTTCCTAGTGTAACTTTCGGATTTGTTGTGCGAATGACGATTGCTACTTTCTTGTGGTTTGCAAAAGTATTCGAATATTCATTTGAAACTGAAAATATATCCCTTGTATTTCAATAATAAATCCGCATATCATTTATAACAGGGGCCCTAACATGGCTGCGTTTATCGCGTGACAAAGTTTGGATATGGCATCCATCTCCTTCTGACACGTAAATAAGACAATGACAGTGACGGATGCTTTATCCACATTTGATACGCGGGCCATAGGAATCATTCGATATAATTAGGGTTGTAACTGCTATTTTTAAGTCGCACATTTAATTAATAGTAAATGGGGATTGGACTAAAATAATTATAGAAAGTTGAACATTAACGCCTGGCGCCCTTAGAAGCACTTCAAAACCGACACATTTTTTGGACTGGTTTCGTTACCCTTTTAAAATTAAATACTTGCTACATTTTTAATTAAAGATTAAAAATTTCGTACGCTTATAAAATACAAGGTGTAATTCCCAACCCCATTAACGGGGACTTCAGGTGGTACTAAATGAAGTAGTTCTCGTGATTAACAACATATTATTTAGCTACTGAAGCTCTGAACGATCGCAAAGATCGAAGGGCTTTAAATTGTTTCTAGTGGCTATAAAAAGGAACGCAGGTTTCAGAATGGGTTTAAGATTTGGCTAAAGAGTTCATGTTATTATTTTTCAATTTACCATTCCCTAAAAACCTTCAGCTGTGCTTCAGTGCCGCGACACGGCCTGATCCTCAGTGGAAATTACGTTGACAAAAGCATAGCTTTCAGGAGGCTCAAAAAAAGGTGCGTAACGGCAGTGTCGGGTTTAAATTACGAGGTTTGGATGTAGGCCTGTTTTAAACCCTTAATCCTAGCGCTTCCTTCACTGTCCATTTTAGAAGTACCAAGGTATTTTTATTAAAATTGACCCCAATTTATTTAACAAGGTATTTCAAGAGCGGAGTTTACACGGAGTTTATTAACTCAATTCCAAAACGGGTACCTGCCTAAGAACTATTATTTCTCAAAAATAATTTGTATTTCACTTACCTACTTGAGAAATACTACATAATATTTTTTATGAGACTGCGACAAAACTACACAACATTTAAGTAAAACAATTATTTGTATCTGTCAGAAAGTTTTACATTGTATAAAATTAATTATGCATTCAAAACGAACCTAAAATACAAATGAATAAGCAATTTTAAGATAGAAAGGAACTATTTTCGTATTTTATGTATTCCAGTTGTTTTTTAGGGTTTCGTACCCAATGGGCATACTTTAAATAAAATGGATTTAGGAATAAGGGGATTAGTATTCAATTTCAGTGTTTTGAGTCTGTCAAGTCTATCTTAGTGGCAGGAGGGTGGTAAAGTCCAAGTTACCATCCGATTCCAATGAAGTCTGGCGGAATTGTTACAGAAATTAAGAAAAATATATGCTGATCATTGTTTTGTATTGTATTTTGTTGACTTCGCAAAATAGTATTTAAAGTCTCTGCGAACATTATCGTAAATTGTATAATTAGAATAATTTCGCGTGCAACAATCTTAAAGATTAAGTTTGCTTGTAAGGTCTCAAGCACTACTCTATTCTAAGAAAATCTCTAAAAGCACTTTTTGCTTCAACCAAACAATTAAATGTTTCACTAAGGTACCCCTAGGTACCCTTCAATTATATGGATAATCTGTTTAACAGGCACCTGACATGAAAGAGCCCACCAGAACCTCAGGTTATCTTCCTATTCAATTGTATACTTTAATTGCACATATATGTGCAGCCATCTCTTATGCTATCATGAAAGATCTTCGCTATATATTTGCAAGGCATTTCCGTTGTTATAACTGAATTAGGCTGCGACTCAGTGTAAATATATATTCTGTAGATCTTTAACAATTGAAAGAGTGTCAAGTGTCAGTTTTTGCGGTCTTTTTCATCGCTAGGGACAATGGGCCCGTCATGTAATAAAATCTTCTTTTGTTAAAGTTGATCCTGATTACTTCTGGACTTTGTTTAACTTTTCAAAGTAATCCCAGTACGGAGGACTACTTATTAAGAGTTTTTTTTAGAAAACTGACTCTTACCACCAAATAAGAGAGTAAAGATTTATTTTTGTTGTAAATGTTTGGGAAAGTTTGCACTTACTATGTAGGTACTATCGAACCAACGGAACCCTGACCCACCATGGAACCTTGTCACAATGATTGACGTACGATTGTCGTATAGCGTCGTATGACAGTCCTAACGTCAATCACTGTGACAAGGTTCTATGGTGGGTCAGGGTTCCGTTGGTTCGATAGTACATAGTACGTCAATAACACACAAAGGAGTAATGAACATGAAGGAAGTATTTAAAAAGCAATTGAATGATAGATAGATGTAAGTAGAATATCTGAATTAGGACATACGCTTCTTTTTTTTTCCGGAAATTTAATAATTCTTGGAGTAATAACGATAATAGTGTTTCAATTTGTATAATTTGTATATTTTCCAAGTTTCATACAAATCAGGTAAATTGGCTATCTAGGCTAGAGTTGTTGACGGAGTCTGACGTTAACATAAACACATTTTTTATAAATAAAACATCTAAAATGATACGTTTGATGATGATAACTACTTTGATCACGAAGAAAACTCCTCAAAGACCAGTGACGAGCAGCAATAGGGTACACCCAGGGCCTGACCCATTTTGCATTTATAATTTTGCTATGAAATTCAAGGTAGAGTCGTACCTACCGACTAATATTTTGGCAGCCTGGATTAGTTGGTTTCAGGGTTTCGAAGTCAAACTTACCATTATAGTTTCGCTATGTCGTTCATCTGTCTCTCATGTCACACTCATTTTTTCTCAGAAACTATCAGTCGCAAAGACTTTGTACGCAACTTATACATATCATATGTTTCTAAGATAAACGAAAGCGATCTCTTGATAAAGGTCGCTAAATGGTCTTGGTACGAGTTTATTAAGTTCTTAAAAGAGTGTAGTCTGTATATGTACCTACTAGAGGACGCCCGCGACTTCCTACGCGTAGAATTAGTTTAACCCCTTAGGGGGTGAATTTCCAAAAATCCTTTCTTAGTGCTCACTTACATTATGAAAAGAGCCCCTGTACCAAATTTCTTTTTTCTTGGTACAGTAGTTTCGGCTGTGCCTAAGTCAGTCAGGTTTGCCTTATATATATATAGATTAGAGCTAGCGAGATAACGAACTAAAGTAACATTGCATTATTAAATTTCAGCGGAGCATTGTTACGGTCTATGTATTTTAATATAAAGGATGAACAAAATGAATTTGTAGAAAAAGAACGTAAGTAAAATGAATTTGTTTGCGTGGATCTTATTCAAAGCGGAATGTCATTTTAACTTTGCCGTGATTACGAAAATGAAAACAAACTTGAATGTTAATTGCTTTTTTATTGCGATTTAATAAAAAACAATCATGTTTGCTTGCTTGGCTATTGCTAAAGCTTTGAAGAAATTGAAAAAGAAGTGGCAGAGAAGGCACTTCTTCCTTTTGTTTTGGTTTGATATTTCTACTGAACACTGATACATAATGGAATATTCAATGTTCTATGCCGCTTCCACTTGAATCGTACGTAGATCGCACCGTAAGTATACTTTACGTTCGTTTTCAGTTTGGAAATTCGAAGTACCCTATTAATTTTGTATCCTGTTCGCTTTACGACCGGCACGCGATAGGGATGGTATCTTAAAAAAGGCTCACATACTTACGGTCACATTTACCTATCCCTTACGCGGTAAATTAAGACCCTGAGGGGCTATCGCCTAATGCACTCGCAATCGCAATCGTTTTCATTTTGAAAATCGAAGCTGCATACTAAATGAAAATTTGCGAGTGCGTTAGGCAATAGCGACACCGGTAAATTATAAAAGTATAGAGATGAAACTTTTACCTCGTAAACAAGTTGCGTTTGGTTATGAAAACTACTTGACCGATTTTTAGAAAAATGTCGGTACCATCCGGCTACGCCAAGTTCAAATATTAAATATATGGTTAATATTATCCAGTGGGACAATTCTGGCAGTGTCAAGAGTGGAAGTTATGCTGATTTATCAGTTAGTATCTACTTAGATAATTTATCGTCTAAAATTTTCAAGTTTTCGTTAACCAAATTAAGAAGAACTTAATATTACAAATAATATTTGGTTGTTTTTGTTGTAAAAAACGACTACCGATTATACGTTGAATGTCGCAAGCAACTGGTACGCCTGAAAGGTTTACACCAAAAGTTTTATCATATTTCACTTACCTTTTAGGCTTTCGTACTTGACGTCACAGTCACAGGGCCTTATTAGAATCACTTGTCGTCCATCAGTCTGGACGTCTATAGGTAGTTTGTTAGAAACGTGTGTTTAAGTTATTTATTAAGTACTTATTCGGTACTTATCAAATTCCAAGGTATTTGATCCCATGGAACCGCTAGCCGAGCTGGTAACTCCGTAGGGCTAAAGACGAAATAATAGAAATTCTATCCTTTTTACTCTACTTGTTTCAGGCGATTGATAGAAAGGGACAGAGCCAACGTGAAACTTCAGTTTTTGTAATAGGAGCCTTGGAACGAGCGCTCTCAGGAGGAGGCAAGGCCGTTTGTCGAGACGAGGTTTAGACTTGAAGCGGCGCAAGTTCTATGGCACTGGGTAAGTATACACTCACAATGCGGTCGAGTGGGATTATTTGCAAACACTCGTTGCGGAACATAGAGTTCCCGCGAACTTTTTTCATTTGATTTTAAATGGAGTTGAGTTGGAACTAACCGTACGTACTGCACTTGAGGCGGCCGAGTTACAGGTGTAAGTTAGAATTCAGAGCACACAGTTGCATAAATACATCATAATATTTTCAAACAAAAGAAGCAAAGTGTAATTTGGCTAACTCACAGTTTATAGGGTTCTATTCCTTACTGAAAGAGCGCCAACTTCACCCTGTCACAAGGCTCCGCGGTCCGTCGGTCCATCCGTCAGTCATAGGCTTTATGTGAACAGTAATAGCTAGATAGGTAGTTAAAATGTTCACAGAGGCAGAGTAAGTATTAATACGTCCGCTATAAAAACAAATAAAAGTGAGTCCGTTTCGGCGAAGTGCGTAGGTTTATAATGTGTTAAATATTGTTCAGTGGTAAGGAACTTTCGTGTCCGACTCACATTTGGCCGGTTATTAATAGTACCTACTTTGTATTTTTCGCCTAAAATATAAAGGCACGACCAAAAATTATAGACTCCCTCTTGTGTGCACTTTGTTACGTCACTCTAGATAAAAAGCGCTGCCACGAGTTTGATATTCTACATTTGAAATTTGACGTAAATTCCATATTAGTTTTGTACACAACTTGCAAGAGGTCATTTACTAGTTTTTCACCTATACCTATTTTAATAGTAGATTGTACAACAAGGGCATAAAACAAAACATTTTATCCAAGACTCCATCCATCCGAACCGGTAGGCGAGGTTGGATAATTAAGTCGAGGATGAAGTGGGTTTTAAGACCTAGTCTCTGCTTTATATTTCGATCACGAGGAAATAAAACAGGGACAATCTAAAAAAAAACATGTTTGAGAATGTATTGCCTTGTTTGCAGGTTTTCCAGAATTTTTCATACGTTTTTTAGATGATTTTTTTTTGGATTTAGGCGGTAATGGATGGATACCATAAGTCTTGGATAAAATGGTTTGTTTTATGCCCTTGTTGTACAACATACTATTTTCATTTCTCATTTTCGAAAATTGTGTTATACTAGTTAAGCTTATCAGAGGGGTCCTAAAGTAAGTAAGTACTTACGCTGTAACGCCTCGTAAGGACGCTGTTACGCAAAAATGTGTCATCCCACAGATATTTAGCAATAAAATGTCAACCCACGATAGTAGAATTAAGGATAAATTGATAAATAGGTGTGGATTGACTCATTATTGCCTAACAGCGTTTAGTACATGGGAAAAATATCAATACATATTTATGATTATGAATTAAAATTACATCAAATAAAGACAAATCGTAACTTACGCCGAAAGCAAGAATGGGACCAAGAGCAAAATAACATTGCAATGAAAAATGATTCTGAAGGTCACTTTCTCATCATTTTACTTTACTTGACATTGATGAGTATATGGTCAATGCTGTAAACAAAGATGCCAGCTCACAAATAAAGAATTTTCTTAATAACGCCTGACGAAAAATACTTAGCAATAAAGGAATGTTACAAGTTCTTGTAATGTTATTATTATTAGTATATGTTAAAGGGTTATTGTGAGTTATTATTTGCATTTAATATAATTTAAAAAGTTGACCAAGTGTCAACTTTTTACTTTTTAATTGCACGGCATTGTCGGCAGTAGAAGTTAATTTAATAATGATATAATTGTATTAATTATTGCGTCCATTGTTTGCGGGTAACATTGTTTTTTGGAATCAACGGCGCATACAGAAGAATATAACTCGCCAATATTATCGATAACCGTACAAGATGTCGAAACAGATAGTAATTTTCAGGCTATTTTGCCCTTACAAACAAACAAGGAACGACAGTTTGTAATTTCTGGAAAACACCTAATTATTGTCAAATCGTATCAGAAATTACGTCCCGCGAATGTCACTACTCACTACCAACTGATTTTGTTCAAACTATCAGAGTGGCAAATGCATGCCATAGAAAAAAACATAGGCAACTAAACAGATAGTCAACATACCTTAATTTGCCAATACCCAATGCTTTTTATAGGCTTAAAGTGTTATATAACATTAGATAGGTACTGTCTAACCGAGAAGGAGAGGTTAATATTAGTTGAGGCGCTGATCGTATAAATAATTATTTAATAAGTGCGACACTGTCTATGGACCTCGCTTGTACGCTAAGACTTCACAGGCTATTCATCGGGTTCAGAATGCCTGCGCTTGCGTTTGTTTTACGGAACCTAGGCACCACACACAAGTTGTCCGTGGGAAGAGAATTGCATAAGCCCACTTTATTGCATATAATGTCGTGTATAAGATAAAAAACAGACTACTTTTACCAAAAGATAACTTGGATAAAAGATCTACAGTTGAGTTCATAAATATGTGTACAGATGTAGTGCATAATTGTTTTCCTTCGTATTTTCACGGAAACGTACGAACGTGTCATGCTACTTCAGTTAACCTCAGTACTTTTTGTACTGTGACCGACTGAAATAGCTAGACACGTTCGTACGTTTCCGTGAAAATACGAAGGAAAACAATTATGCACTACATCTGTACACTTTATTGTCCCTTGTCTATTTAAGGTCATGTTTAAACTGCCATATATGAATTTTCATAGCGATTAAAGTGACAGGGTACTAGAGTTTACACATATTTATAAACTCGACTTGACATTGTTGGAATACACGTAGCAAAGCAGATAATAAGGCTCTTATTCCTTATCATAGAACAGTTGGTTTTAGAGGTAGTTTCAAGTTCTCGGCATCATAAATTTGGAACGATCTTCCACCTCCTTTACGGCAGTTTACGGTGAAAAATGTCCCAGACAACTTTTAAATGCAAATTGTGTGTTTTACTGTTAAACAAATAGATGAGCTTAGAATCTACATACAAAATCTTTTTTCATTGGTGGTCTATTTTACCAAAGGGTTTTTACTATTTCTACATGTTTTTTTAATAAACTCATTTAAAAGTTATGTTTCAAAATTATTCATATATTTAAAAACTGTAAGTTTGCTTGTAATGTACTCTATACTATCTGATCTACCTGTTTATAAATTGTGTAAATCTAGGAGGAGTGCGCAAAAGGGCAGACTGAAAACCAGCGCTGCGAAGGCTCATTAGTTTTTACTTTACTGATCTTGGTGCAATAAATACTTGTTATTCTCTCCTTATTCTTATGAGTATACATCCTCGGCATAATAATAATAATGAATCGTTTATTTTCTGCCAAAAATATAACAACACTTAAACACCATTTGGGATAGAAGTCCTTTCAGGTGGCTTACGAATACATAGAAGAGACGGTTGAAAATTAGTGTGACAACATCTGTTGTTGCCAGAATTAACTTACGAGCAAGCAAGTCAAAGCAAATCTAAGGAAAATAGGAAATCTCCAGAGTGCAAGACAGTTGTCACGACTTTCACTCAGCAGACATGTCAAAATATGATCATTTACCTGGAAAAACTCTGGATCTACGAAAGTTACTTCCGACTTTCACTCAACCGACGAACAATTTAGCAGGAAAATCTCCTTTAATCTATCTATATTATATATATATATATAAAAATGAATTGCTCGTTAGTCTCACTAAAACTCGAGAACGGCTGAACCGATTTGGCTGATTCCTTTTCGGTTGTATTCGTTATTGTCAGGGCAAGGTTTGTATGAAAGAAAAAAATTCCACCGGGAAAGTCGGAAATTTGCAGCGGGCGAAGCCGCTGGCGGGTCACTAGTAAATTATATAAATGGTAATTTTAACGTGTCTTGATTTTTTCTTTCTCACAGTTGAAGTATGAGGGCAGAGTGAGAAGTCTGGTAAATATCATATTAAAGTTATTCCTTTTACAAATTCATTAATAATTTGTAATGCAGCCTTTTTGGATATAAATCGTATATTTTCAGCCATAAAAAGAAACAATCACTTTGGTGTTTGCAAACATGGAGAAAAACGACTTTCTGACTAAACATTTTTTTTTACCAAAACAAAAACCATTACGGATACAATAAAAAAATAGACAAATAAATGGACGTAGATTAGCAAAAGGGTCAATCAACTTTTCCTTGTTTTTTGAAAAAGAACAAATCAAAATAAAAATTTAGATTTTTCTACTTTACTATATGGTTTTTTCGTAGTACAAATATTAAACTTTTAAAATTCGACGGTTGCCGCGAACTTGTATGATTAATATATGTTTTATATGGCTATAAACAGAATTCGAGCACAAAAGTGGTCCCCTGGGTAACCATGAAATAATTTAATAATTCATCATGCGAAAAAAGATGTTATCAGTGCAATGTGTAAATAGACACATTTATGTCGCTTATACATGTAAAATATTGTTACACACGTTATATGTACAAAGTTACAACAACTAATTATGTCTCTTGAGTCACTGGTGACAAAAACAGTACAAAAACTTTTCTTATTATTAGTAACAAGTAATCCAACTAAAACATACATCCTAAGTCTTACTTCCCTCTATCATTTAAACACAATTCATGTAAAAGCAAAGCCAATATCATAAATCTCCTGGATATTTTTTTTAAACAACTACATACTTTTTTAGGGACAAGGTCACCCAAGAGACCAAATGGTAACTCAAGAGACTTAATCTGAAGTGGATTACATGCTTAGTGTGTGTGTTTTATATTTTAGTCATTATTAATGCATATCTTAATACAGACAAATTAAGATCCTCCTCTTTTTTAAAGACGGTTTATCGGGAATGCAATAAAAACAACAACATAGAATAAAAAGTATTATATTATAAGAAAAAATAAAGAAAGACCATGAACGAAAACGGCATTTTTTTATATCTTTCTGCATACGACACATTGACAAACTGAAAATTATAATAATTGAATAGCTTTTAGTGCATTCAGTTAATGATTAATTTAACAAACAGGTAAATGTCTCATGGCTTACCAAAAACGTCTCTTGGGTCACCGAAAAAGTCAGTCAGGAGACTGGTGACCCAAGAGACAAATTCATGTTAGAACCAGTTAAAAGCAAAATATAGTTGAAAAAACAAAATTAAATGTGTTGCTTTAGGATATCAGACCTCCGTGCCATGTATTTAGCTCTAGTTTGAACCAAAATCATAAAAAACTTACGAAAAATCGCAGTGAGTCAGGAGAAATGGAATAAAGACACCTTACCTGTGTTAGAGCTCCGGACGAAATGAACGATGCTACAAATGCCGCAGTAATGGCGGACCGAGTCACGTGACACTCAGATCGGCTGCCTATTGGTCGAGCCAAGGTCGTGCGGCATCACGCCATTTATTACCTACTTTTGGAGTGGTGAGTTAGGAGACTTAGTATTTTTAACTTTCACAGGGACACTTTTTTAAACTCAACTGTTAAAAATACCATACTTTTTTTTTAGATTGACCTAACGTTTTAAGCTACTAAATACAGTGTAGTATTTAAATAGTTCATAACATGAAATGCCAGTGAACGATTTTTTTACACTACGATGGAATTAAACATTTATTATACGTATAGGGACACGAAGTTTTTGTATGGAAGTAAAAATGTGTCTCCTAGAAGACCAATTAATTTTCTATAAATTACAAAATGATAAATTCTATATTTTACCCGGTTGTCGTTTAATAGTCTAACTCAATAATTAACATATCAGAATCAATGTATTTCTTATATTTTGAGAGTTAAAACGAATTCATCAGTGGTGACACACAAAAACAAGAAATAGTTGATTGACCCAAAAACGTTCTAACCCATTCAACCTTAATTTAGAGATAACTTTTTTTTAAAGTCTAACAGTCATGTTCAGTGATGGATCATTATTATTACTTTATGTTGGTGTTAAACGTAAGCAAGTTTTTTATTTTTTACATCAGTCAGAATCGACTTAAATATATTTTATTGTTAGATAATAGGAATAAAAGGGCGTGGAACGTTTTAAATTATTTACAATTTATTTATCGCGGTTCCTGTATCTATTTCTCAAAAACGTTCCAAATTATTAAGTAGTAGAAACTATCGACACGCGTCTGCCTTGCACAGATGCAATTTCTAAAAATTATATCCTCGTTGATCACTAACCAATAAGCAAAGACCCTGTTAAAATCAGCTGCGTAGTTTTGAAGTAGTAAGCGGAGAAATACTTGGAACGTTTTTATGAATTACATCTACATATACCATATATAAACGGGACACATTTCACGAAAACGTACCAGGTTACTTGGAACGGTCTTGGGAGTAACTTTTGATCTTGAATATCATGATACATATTTCTCATAAACGTTCCAGGCCGCTTGGATCCTTTTCGTAATGGTATAATATTAACAAGCACCCAACCGTACAATATAACAAAAATGTTTCAGACATTTTAGAACGTATCTGTGTTTTTTTTATTCACACCTGCCATATGTGTGGGTTGGACCATTATGGTTCAATGCGTTATCTATAGATAGAGTACATAACTCTGGTGCAAAAGCCATATTAACCCCTCGAATAATTTCACAATCACTAACCATCTCGTGGTACTACTACTATGACTTATTTTGAGCCCTAGTTTTGACCCATAATATAATATGGTTCTAACTGGTCCTTACCAGTTAGAACCATATTTACGAATTACGAATAGTATATCCAAAAACATATTAGATATTATGGGTCAAAACTAGGGCTCAAAATAAGTCATAGTAGTAGTACCACGAGATGGTTACTGATTGTGAAATTATTCGAGGGGTTAATATGGCTTTTGCACCAGAGTAGAGGAGGCTCAATAAAAAACCGGTCAATTGTCAGTAGGACTCGCGCACCAAGGGTTCCGTACCACCTTACAGTAGGTGTTATATTATTCCAATTTGGATTCGATTTCGAATCGAATCAGCGCGAACGCAACTAACACTTCAACAATTTTTAGGTTTTGTCGTTTTTCTTAACGACACGCTTCTAGGTTTTACCATATTTAAAACACTTTATCACCGTTGATGATCAACTGTTGAATACATTGTGAAAAACAATCAATTGAATTCAGCAATTATGCTAAACTAATTACGAAAGAACCGTTAATGGCAGCAAAGCATTAAAGCAATAAATTATACACGTTAACAATTGTGATTCGTAATTTGCCTAATGGTTTGCCTTTATTAAATTTCAACGGAGCAGCTACAATAACATCAAGTCATGGCAGATTTTGAGAGTTGGCATGCTTAAGTTCCGCGGAAGAGTTGCTCAAATAACAAGTCCCATCGCTTGTATCTCGGAACTTTTCGGAATTACTGTCTACTTGCAAGAAACGTTCCGCATTACTTTTACGAGTTGCCGTCACAACATGATTGCCCTTGTGAAGCATATGCGCATATGAAGGTAATCCGTTACCTACACTTTATTAATAAACTCCAAATAAAAGTGTCGACCCACAAAGCGTTTCGATTTTCAATCTATATCTTCATTTTCCGTCCCAAGAATGACGGGGATGGCTATGTATCTTTAACTGTCGATAAATAATGAATTGAATATTCATGAAACGATGTACATTATTGTAGAACTCTAGGGATTCTGTACGGACTCGGCGGCGATGGCGTTGATGCGTTCCGATGGGATTGAATAATCATATTAATCATTAAAAGGTTATCTTCCTACTTACTATTGCACTGTAGGCAGTCGGTACTATTTCGGTGACAGTGGTATTGTAACTTTATAATTTATCTATTTAGGTACCTTCATATTTCTCCTAGTTGCTAAATGAGACTTAATATTCGTAAAACATTAACTTTACTTTAGGGTGACGTTCATTTTTTTTTACATTTTAGGCTATAAATCTAAAAGTACATCACAGATTTAAAAAAATTTCATGTCACAGCCCATTTGCTAAAATCAAGCCATTTTCATTTTTCAACCCCCTTTTTAGACCCCTTTTCAATTATTTACTTTTTCTTTAAAAAAAAATTTTTACTATTGCCAAATTTATGCGGGCAAGCAAGTTGTATAACTATGCCAAATTTCAAGTTGATAGCATGTTTTTTACTTCCTGAGAACCTTCTGTGATATACAGACAGATAGACAGTCAGACAACAAAGTCTCACCAAGTGTTCCTTTTTTACCATTTTGGTTGGGAACCCTAAAACCTAAAGCTAAGTAGTTCCCTAATATTAAAACTCCCAGGCGTTTTTAAATCAAGTGAGTTGTAAATTCACTTTTAGCTTAGACTCCGACTATTATTATACAATGTCGTTAAGAAAAAAAATCTGTTAAGTAAATTAAGCAAAAGTTTTGGCAAATGGGTTATTTCAGTATAGCTTAGGATGTTAATTCGTCCCTCTTATCCTAATCTTTGCCGAACACCACTTAAGCTGTGACTTAATGATGAAAAGGATGGCCGGAGCTTAATGATCTACTCTTAAAAGATACTCGTGTGTCCAAAAATATTTTATACAGGGTGGGACCTGTAACTAAAGCAAAAAATTAAAACGTAGATTCTACTCCTCAAACTAGACAACTTTTGTTTAGCAACTTTTTAAAATCATAAAGTTTTTAGATTGTTCATTTTTCAAACAAAGTAAATAGTATTTTCAATGTACTTAAAACTCCGTCTAGAATTGACATCGCCTGTCAGTCTAGTCACTCTACAGACATAACCAATTTCATAGTACATTGCGTGTTCGAATTAACTTTATCATGTAATAAAATTCAAACCGCAAGTTTTTTTTCAAATTCGTCAAACAAACGTTGCGTAGTTTGAGGAGTAGAATCTACGTTTTAATTTTTTGCTTTAGTTACAGGCCACACCGTGTATAACCGGATACTTTAACGCAGGTAAGCCGATTTACAATGGGAGCAAGCTGGGCGTGATGGTAGTAATTGGCTTAATCTTTCGTTATATTTTCACGTAATGCTGAAAATGGCAGAGCTGAAAATAATGACCTTGTGTTATAAGTCGGTTATGTCAGTTAAAAAATGTACCTACCACTCGACTCGAAGTAAAATCTAATATGAATAGTCTTTACACACCTTGTGCTAATTTGTTTTGGACGTATTTTTTTTGCACAAATGTAAAAACAAATGACATAATAATTATAATAAGCTTCTTAAATATTTCATTTTTAATAACTCGTAATTGCATAAGTATGCGAAATTTCAAGTCGATCCGGCGACAATTCGAAGTAGGATAAAAATACTTCCAAGAATCGATTACACGTTAGTTTGCTGTTCGTTAGTTATGAGTGGAGATAATAATATACTTACATACATTTTATATTCAGTAAAAGTAGGTATATGTAATTAATTGAAAAGGGATTTGGATACACCTTTTTATAATATTTTTGTAGCTTGTTACTTTATCACGACATTAACGTAAATTTACACACGTTGGTATAATTGAGTTTAATATTTTAAGCTAAATCTTGGAATCTACTTAATGTGGCGACACAGAGTGGGTTTGAAATGTGAGGCACGTGTGAATAAAGTCATCTGAATAAGTTATCTCGGGGGTTTATTAAACACTAGAGCAATATTCATTCGAATTGAGTCATGGCAACGGCGATTTCACATTCCGCGTATACGAGTACTATTAAGTCAGGGGAGTCAGTAACTCGTAGCTAAGCAAGCTCACGTTACTTAGCTTAAAAAAGCTGGGCATTCACGGACGCACTGTTTGTCATGGCGACAGATCGAGTGCATACAACTGGATGGGCTTAATATTTTAACCACATTCACGGGCGCTCCAGACTGATTAGAAAATGGCAACCAGAGAACGCATTCACGACGATGCCATTTGGCTTGGCGCGGTTGCGTGGCGTGTTCAAACGATGAATTTCGACATTCACGATTGTTCCATACGGAAGGCGCGTTGGAGCGTCGCGCTGTCTTTCCGTCCATTTGGAAAACCAACCGACCACGCCAAGTATTTTGAAACGCTACAGTTTTGACATTCGCGGATCGATTTTTGCACGGCGCTGCTCTATTCGGCTTGTTGGAGTGTTCCTGAATGTCCAGCTTAAGAGACGAAGCGGTGGCCGCCCGAACGCCCGACCGAATAGCGTCTGTTAATGACGCGAACAACGGGGAGCAAAGGAATAGGAAACTCGACGAACTTTCCCAATTCCGAGACATGCTAGAGAGGTTTTTGGAAATGTGAGTTGAGCTATTATAGGCTAGAAATGTATTTTCCTATGCCTTAAGTATTTAGTATTTATCAAGGGCAAAGAGACACTTTTAATATCTCGAAACTTTACTTATATGATGATTGATGATGGTAGGTCGAATACCGAATAAGAGTTAACCTGATAAGGGACCGTGGGTAGGACCTTATGCATAACGCGGGGTGGAAAAAAAATATGGGCCCTGGAATCCTTACGTTTCATAATTTTACTTAAAGGAAACATTCTTTTATTTTTAAAAACAAACGAAACACATCAAAGGTTTTTTAAATTTGACTTATGTCACCCGGGAATCAAACCAGCTAAAAATTCAAATTAACAATCGCTATTTTATTTCACTAATCGATACAGTCAATGTTAAAGATAAAATTTTAGATCTTACACTCGTCTGTCGCACAAGTTGTCCACAAAATCGTATATGTTATTAGGAGTCACCACAACACTTTGCAGAAGGCTACTCGAAAGGAATTTCAACGAAGACTAGTAGGTATCCAGAACTTGGGGTCTCATTTCGAACAACATAATCTCAGTTAAATTATTACAGTGTAACAAAATTTTAATTTTGAATAGCTCATATCTTAATATCTTGTTAGGAAATCATTTTCTTTCATTACGTGTCCTTCGTATTAGAATTGATGATAAAATAAAATGAATGTTAGATTTCACGTTATTTTTACTTCTAAGATCTAATGTTTATTAGAGAGATTTTATCCTGAACAATAACCTTATCGATTAGTAGAATAAAACAACGGGTGTTTACTTTTTGACTCTTTAGCTCGTTCGATTCCCGGGAGAGACAAGTCAAATTTAGAAAATAGTTGAATGCTATTTGTTTCTTTTTAAAAATAAAATAATGTTTCCTTTAACTTAAATGATCTAACTTAAGGATTTAAGGTAGTTCCCCTCCAAGGCCCAAACTTTTTTACTACCCTGTATAATTTTACCACGAACTAGCTAGTGTACCTGGTGTATAATGAAATTCTCTTTATTCGCTCAGAAAAAACCCGTCTCGTTTAAAAAAAGAAACGTTATAATTTAAAGTCAATCGATCGACTACTTATCGAGTTTTGCGCGCACAAACATACCTATGAAGGGTACATTTTTATACCTACGCCTAAATATAAGATGAGTAACGAACTAATGAAACATAAGACAGATTTCGCGAGATTAAAAGTGTCCGAGTCATCGTCCGTTGCGTGAAACCGTGAAAACGGAACTAACAAAACGCACTTTCGCATTTATAACAAGTTTTCGGTAGGATTTTAATAAGGTTATATTTTTCTACACCTATAATGTATACGTATACCAAAGTAAAATTAGCAGCAACATGTTTTTTTGAATAAAGTTTTTTTTTAAACGGTGTTCGATTGTAACTGTTATTTTGGGAACCAATTGATTCTAAATATTGGCAAATATTGTAACGTGAGGTAAAAATGACCTTTATAAATAAGAAGTAGCATTTTTTGCAAATGTGCTGTAATTACAAATCGCAATATTTTTATTTTGTAGGTTATTATGTACACAGTTTCAAAGACAACAATCGAAATTCGAAAAGACACGAATGTGTAAAAGAAAATTATAGAGGAAGTGGAGAAGTACAAACCCGAAGACTGATTTATAAGCTATTGGATTGTATTTATTGTCATGGTGTTTAAAGTTAGTAGTAGTAGTAGTTAGTAGCACTCTAAAAACAAGTAGAAATCTAAAAAGCGTGTAACTAACCTTAATAAAAGAAAAAATATATCTCAAGTAGCTAAATCTCGAGAAAATCATTTACGCGAAGAATATACAGCACATTGTTACGGGAATTATCCCTGAGCCTTATCAAAGTTTATCTCAATTCGTTTAACGATATTCGATAATGGGGCTAGGGTTGTAAAAAAACGGTTTTTTTTCTGGCTTGAAAAAAAAGATGAAAAAAAACCGTGAATATAAACCGTTTTTTTTCTGGAGTACGTTTTTTTTCAAAAGTTGAAAACTCAAAATTTGCAAGGCAGTTAATACTTTTATACGGTTGTTTTACTTGTTTTAGACTTTATGTTAACCATTAAACCAATTTAATTTAACAACCTTGATTAATAACGACATAAATGAAATCTGTAGTGGGAGTTATCGCAATTTACTGTTGGCAACACCAACGGCGACCAACGCCTCTCGTCGCCGCATTGGGAAATTCAGGGATTCCCCAAAAATTGTTTGTATACTGAACTTTCACATCTCGTCGCGGCATCGGGGATTTAAATAAATCACGAAAAACCGTTATTGTGGCATATTTTTGTTCATCTGAAAAAAAACCAAATTTAGAAAAAAAACCATGGTGCCTGGTTTTTTTTCATGTTTTTTTTTCATAAATTTGAAAAAAAAACATTTGGTTTTTTTTCTATTTGCAACCCTAAATGGGGCTTTCGAAATTAAATAAAAAATAAAAAATAAAATTCACACGTAAAACAGTGGATAACTTTACTATTTACTTCAATGTTTGTTGAATTGCTGCTCAAAGCTTTTGAATCAAATCCTTAATAAACAGAAGCTTACCCAAGATATAGTTGAACTGCGCGAGCTGCGCGTTCCTCACTTTCTTGTTAAGCGTGTCTCCTGCATCCGTGTCCACCTCCGACATGAATCCAGCAGCGAACAGTTTCTCGTTCACCTAGAAACAATGGAAACAAATACACATCGAGGCAAAAAGTCAATTTTGAATCGCTAAAAACTGAAATTTGCGATGCGATGTATAAAACAGTCGTGTGTTTACCTTAGTGACCTTTTTTTTTAAACAGGGGTGTGTTTAAGTTTAACGTATTGAAACACAGATATGGGCCTGGCCACACCACCACGGCAACGCGTCGTTAACGTGAAACCGCGCGGCGCCGTGTAAGTGTAATATATCAAAACCTTTTAACGCGTTACGTGTAAAACACGTGATGTTAGTTTATTCCGAAATAACATTACGTGCTGCTGAGAGTTTTGATTGCTACATAGGTACGGTTCCTTAAATACGCGGAAGCAATTACTCCGGCTCTTTTGTGTTCGAGCGCGACGTCAAACGCTCTACGTGGCCGCGGCGTTCGTCGCAGGCTGTGCTCTCCAGATCTGAGCACTCTTTAACAATCAAGTGTTCTTTAAACATTTATTTGAGTTACGTATTTACCACTTCTTCAACAAAACAACAATTTGCAAACAATTGTATATGGGGCACTGATTTATTTTTTAATTTCGTATTTACAAACTTATAAACAAGCCGATGGCTGTAATCTTTATAGCTTCCACCCTATATGTCTTCCTCATCTTCTTCCTTGTGAATGTAAGAGGAGCATGATTTCAGAATTGGTTGGTCCGATTATTTTAGTTTCCGTATGACTAGCTGCCCGCTGACTTCTTTGCCAGGCAGTGGAACAAACTCCGTTCAATTCTATAATTTATTGTATAATCCTTTTCTATCCCTTAGACTCGTGGCTCTATGTATATTTCGAACATTAGAGTTTTTCCGACCTAAAAGAGCAAGTAATGCCAGAAGTAAAGAGAAAATTTCCATAGACAAAATTGGTCAAAGAGAAAATATCCAGTATTGTATATTTCTCTATATAAGTATTCTTACGTTGTCTACTACCCATAGTGCCTAAAGCTAAGTTTGGGACTAGGTCAATTGGTGTGACATTGCCTAGAATTGAGTAGCTACTACCACCAAAAAATACTAGCTAGTATTAGTATCCCACATGTAATTTTGGTGGACAATAACAATTTTGGTGGTATATAATTAGTAAAATCGTTATATCTTAAAAATACGTGGCATAATGATGAGGAATTTTAACACTGTTTTATTATGGCTAATGAAATGACGTACCTAAACGTATAATTGTCAATCGTAGTAACATAATAAAAAATACCAGCAAAATTAGGATATTTTGACGCTTGTTGAAATTCACTCTCACATAACAAGTTTATTTAATGCAGTAACCTTGTCTGTCTGGTTGTAGAGCTTAATTTTCTTAGTCTAGATGATGACACCCTTTATGCACTAGTGCATAAAATGCGATTATTATGCAGCCTAAACCCAGCATAAAGAAAGAGCTACGAGCATGAGAAGAGAAAAAGTTTTTATGTTCAAACTTGGCCTCTCTTGTAAAATTCACTGACTTTGGGAAGCGCTGAGAGTCCAAAAGTAAAGTAGGGTACCTACACCTACCTAAGAAATTTTATTAATTTTAACAAAGGAAATCATTAGTGGGAATTGAATAACTACAATTTCAGCTAAATATCAATTGAACGCCCCAATAATCTCATGAATCAGTTAAATCTGAATTTAAATAACAATAGGTCAAAATTAATAGCAACGTCGGAACTTCAGTGAAAACCAAAATGTAAAACGATTTAAATTCGATAACGATATCGAGGACGTTTAAATATAAAGAATAGGTACCATAATATTTTGGGTTAAGTAAAGTTATTGGATCGTGGAAGCAGCTATTTTTAACCGACTTCAAAAAATGAGGAGGTTCTCAATTCAATTGTATGTTTTTAAAAGATCTCCAACCTTTAAGAACGGATTCAAAAACTTTTTCATCCGAGTGCTTATACTTTCAGATTGGTCCCATTTTTATCAAAATGAAAATTTCTTGATGGATTTCATGAGGAATTGACGGAACTCTTCAAATATTATAGGCACACCTATAGCGATTTCGGTATTTTTCATTGTAACTCGTGCAATTGCTCTTGAAAAGCACTATTTGCTGAAGTTTTTTAAACCAAAAGCAGACTTCAGTTAGACTGACCTATTACCTAACATTTTAACAGAAGTTATTTTTTGCGGTTTGAAGGCGGGTTTTGGTTTTATAAAATATATTTTTTAACTTCATATGTTCCGGGGAGAGGTGCGGGTAAGCATGGCGGCCGTTTGAAGCGCGCTAAACCGATTATACTGTGGCAAGTACAAAAAATATAGAATGAACTTTTTCATGGAGTACTCATCTGCTTTGAAAGTTGTCTCATTAATGTTGCAAACTGCACGTAGTTTTACAACTTTTATTTGTGTGTTTTGCACCCCGCTTACGTATGCTCAGGGTCTTTATTCAGGGAAAATAAATGACGCGGAGAAACTTATTTTTTTTACGTAAATCGCACATTAGTTTTGTACACAACAACATGCAAGAGGAGCTTTACTTAGGTTTTTTACCTATACTCTTATTGATGAACTCGACTGTACGTAGTTTTTGTGTATTTATCAATTTTGTTGACCGAGTTAAACAACCTTCTGTCGTATGTGGCATTTCTTACAGAGCCGTATTTTAGACTTTCTGTTAGAACTGTGGCTTTCTGGACTTGTCTTAATCATTTTCACATAAATGTCTTACAATTAAACTATGATTATAACTTTAAGACATTACAGCGCAACGTTACTTCACACGTATTACACCTATATAAATTAAATTGGCTTTTTAGGGTTCCGTTCAAACTAGGAACCCTTATAGTTTCGCCATGTCCGTCCGCTCAGAGACTCTTTGATCTAGAAAGCTGTAATTTGGCATGAATTCACGAATTGTTTTTTTTTTGGTTTGAGTCACGCCAACAAACTAAGTAAAATATTGAAAAATAATATTTTTTATTGTACCTTCCCTACACGTAACGTGAGGACGCTTTTTTTTTTCTCGTCTTCCCCATAGTACTTATGGGGTGCCATTGGATAGGTCTTACAAAAATTTTGCGGGTCTGTAAGAACATTTTTTCGATTAACGGATCCGTTTATGAAATATTAAGCTTTAAAACCCAAATTTTTGTTACAGTCATGTCCCGCCCCCTACAGCCAAAACTACAAAAACAAAAAATCAAAAATATAACTTTAACGAAAGCGCATATAACGAATTTAAAGGAAAATCTATCACGACTAATTATATAGAGAATTAGTACATTCTTGTTGCTTTTGAGTTTGAGTTTTTGTGTAGTAACGGCTTCGGAACCCTACACTGAGCTTGGTCAGACATGCTCTTGCCCGGTTTTTATTGAATCTAAATGATTTCATCTACACAAAAAATGCAAGACCCAAGCATACAAGCAGTTTAGTTTATTTCACAACGTATACATAACCATAATGCGCACGAGCTGAAGTCTCGCAACCATGTACTTTTGCTTTACTCCTCTCGGGAGACCGATTGAGGATTACGTTTATATTACATAACTCCTACAGGATTCCACTTGCTCAAGCTCTGAGAGTTATGAACAGTGTACCAAAAATCCTACGAACTTGCTATATTATTATAACGGCGCAATATAAAAATATGAATATAAGAATGTTTGCCATATAGCGCTTTCCGACATTTTATGAAACTGAAAAGGGGCATTGGGTAAGTTTTTTATATGCTTTAAATAATATCGGAGCGGAGAAATTAAAGATTTAGGTTCAGGTTTTTGGTACTAAAAGTACTACGCCCAGGTATGAATATTTAAATAGGTATCTCGCCTCCGATGCACTTAAGAGTATTACAGTTAATAACAAAATATGTTTATATTGAATAATTCTATTATAATTTACTACTTTTACAAATGGACGCTCACCTTGAAAATGTACGACTTTTACAAATAAGATAAAGATAAAGATAAGAGACATGTATTCGCAGCAAAACAAAACCACATTACATAGGTATATACAAAAATATCAAGACGGAAACGGTCCCAACTCAGCATTCGCTAGCCGTAAAGCCAGCACTGGTCTTCCGTTGAAACCGCTTGGTGAAAAAACGGAAAGTGACACATTTAACACAAAACAACGCTAAAAGAAACACATCACGGATCAAATACAATAATTTGTTCTAGATTATCTCGAACGTGTCAAATGACCATAAAATGTATGGCCTGGTAAAGTTGGCAACACAAAGGAAACAGAATCAATAAAATAAAACCAAAGAGAACTATAGTTTATGGAAATGTAAACAAATCAAGCATATAGGTTACGTAACAATAACAAAAATGACAATACCTTTACCAAACCCCTTTACAAAATAAAACTCTGCATCTATAAAAATCTTATTCTAAACATTTAAAGTCCATTGCTATTGGATTCCCGACAGCTGTAAGTTTCTGAATATGGTTACATTTATTTCGAAATAACAAACAATGTTGACGGTGCCACTCTCCCCTCATTAATTTTTTATTGTTTTTAATAGACGGACCACACCGTTGAAACGCCAAAATACAAGAAACATTTATTTTTATGAACAAGTTGTTCGAAGCCTTTGAGAAAGTATTTCTTGTTTTGCTAGACCGTTTCTTTGACAAATTAATTTGAAATTAAAGTGCGAGACAATTAAAAAGTATTTAGGTAATATTTTGTATTTTATTAATTCTTGAAATTTGCTTTTATAGGTCGTAGTATTATTTTCTAGAGTTTGAGGACTGGTTTTTAGAATTGTGAGTTGAATTTTTTTCGCCTTTATTGCTTGTCACAGTTGTTGTTAATCCCCCCAACGACCTACTCATTTCTTTTTCAGAATAGGTATTTAATTATCGCTTTTATCTCTTTTAAAATGTGGCAATTAATATTATATAGCTTTCCGCCCGCACCGCGACTCAATCTGCGGAGAATCAGAACTTCCGTTAAAGGTACAGATATAGTTTAGGTACATCATCTTCAAAGGTTATATATTTCCATAAAAGTCCAGAGCATGTTTTTTGTCTATTTAGACCGCCGAGGTCCTATATTATCGATTATAATCCTCAATTACCCATAAAAAGAGTAAATTTCTGAAGTCACACGTTTTATTTATAAACTAAACAATGATTTCAACGTTTCTTCGAAAACGAAGGAACTCTTTACCCACTCACTTGCTTCTGGTTACAAGAGCAACCAACGTATGTACGTCTCAAAATGGCTTTGGGTAACAGGAATAACCAAGCGACGTTTCTGCGATTTATATTTTTTAATCCGTAAAGTGCCCGTCGTATGTGGCCTAAAAAAGACAATTAACATGGCAATATTTAAAAAAATACACAGCCAACTGATTTAAGCTTTTTTTTGTATCTACGTTACTTTGCTTTGTGTACGAATCGTGAGCTGTGATCGTGAGTTGTCGAAAAAGTTCAGTGTTTTAAAAATGCTGTTAGTACCTACTCAATTTAATTTATTTCTATTAGTACCTACCTATTTATTATAAATCAAACTATTCGGTATATATTGGATTATTATTAAGGCCTGAATCGGTGGTAAAATGTTTGTGAATCGGGAGGACATATCCTTCCCGTGACGTGCTGTCAAATAGTCTTACTTACTGAACGAATTTCTGTTGTTTGTGAAACCGTAAAAATGGAGGAATAAAATTATTTTTTTGTGGATTTTTGCTGTTCTGTCGGGAAAAGAACTTCGAACGAAGTAGATTTAAACGTACCTAGGTAATAGGTTTATCGGCGAGCATCAATTAAAAGCGGCGGCACGCGCGTCCGGCTGCTCCTAAAGCCTCCAAAACGAAAAAAGAAACGCTCGCGCCTACGCCTACGTGACGATTTACCGCATTTTTGGCCGAGATTTCGCGCGCTTCGGTCATTTTCGGTAGGCTCACAATACTTAAAAACTATCTTTATCTACGCAAAAGTAATGCGTTTATTTTACACAATATTCGCAAATTAACCAGCATTCATGCGGTATAATTTGGAGATGTGATTCATTTTTCCGGACAAGTGCGTGGAGAAAACGAAACTGAATGGAGAGTAATTTATTAGTTGGGCTGCATTATTATTGGATCTGAAGAGGAGTTTTGGGCAAGAGGTATAGCATGATATAATTAAGTTTGAATACATCCCAAATATTTACTTTTCCTTGCTGCGTCTTAATGTAATGCCTTCGAAAATGATGTTTCTTTTATGTAACTATGGAAGATAAAATGCAACAGGAAGGACATTCTTTAGTTTCCTTCCTGCATTTTACGATAAATTATAATATAAGCTACCCACCTAAAGTATTATTAATAAAAAAAAATTACGACGTGTAAAGTAAATAATACAATTATTATTATTTACTTTACACGTTGTTACAAAATAAATTAAAATAATTAATACAATTTGTTCAATGAAATCAACTTATTCTAGATAATTATGCTTTAATTGCATCAAGCTCAGAATTGTCTCCACTCAGCTTTTTATGCCACGGTATATAGTTTAGATATTCCGTGACGCTGGTTTTCAGTGCATACTTATAAGAACTAAAATGTATTACAATTAGGTAGGTAGGTACAGTGAAACTACACGGATCAACAAAATCTGTTAGCAAGAATGCCCTATGTTTATTTTAAAGATGCTGCCGTTTTCTAACGATTTTATCTCACCCGGCAATCTGTTGACAAGAACAATTACTAATCTAAATACCTGCCATGTTGCCAGACACTTTATCTTTTCATCTGGCGACTCTCTTTTGAGTTTTACCAAATCTTATAGCACCACCAGAATTTTAGGTTTAACAAAGTAATCCCAACAAGATATTCACTCGGTATCTCTTAGCTATGATGTACTACCGACCAAAGTGATGAAGGCATGTTTTATCTCAGAAACTCCTGAGATCAGACGTTCGTCGTATTACTGAGCATTATTGAAAATAAAAGACGAAATGACAGTTCCAAATAAATAAATATATTATCGTATCCTCTTTACGCAAATCTATCTGTTGACGCTAGATGTCGGTGTCGCAGTCTATATTACCTGTAAAATAAACTTAGTCTAGGAAAACTAACCTAAAATTATACATTATATTACCTTAATATTATAGTATAGCTAACAGTAGAGTAATAACTAAATATTACGATTCAAAAGAAATATAAAATAACTTACCTGTAACGCCCTCTGTTGTCATAATAATATAACGCTAAACTACTTTATAATCAATAAATATATATTTGTGTCTATGTGTGAGCGGTAACATGCATGTGTGCGCGCTGCCCCTACTCAGTTCATTTCCACACACCAAAGCGACCATGCGTGTTTTTTATAGATCGCTCATAGATTCTAAATTGCTAGAAACATCGCTTTTTCTCATTTTCCTGCCTATCCACAACACTATCCCATTCATTCTTTCGCCCCGGCCATTCAACAGTACCTCGTGTTCTGTCCATTTTATTACATTACGTGCTTTGTTAGAATATGAAAGCATTTTTTTACCTAAATTATTTCATATTCCATTATATTAAATAATGCCTTTCATGTTCATTATGAATATGTAAACTTGGAATGAAGTTTCCTTCATTGAAACTTTATATTTGAATCTTAAACAGGCAAAATTTATACAGCTTTAAATCTATCATCTTTATCTTACTTTTAATTCATCTTTTCATAATTCTGGTTGAAATTAATTTAATGAACTTTTTTGGCATGTGGCATAAATCTTGAGCATTGCTTCTCCTTTATCGCGCTTCCCTCGGGATTCATGTAATATTTCAGGGCTCACAGCTGATTTGTGGTACAGTCACGAACCGGGATTGTTGAGCCACTAGCTTATCATCATAACTTGGTTGTGTTACACGAATGCCGCTGTTTTTCATTACTTAAATGTGACCATAGCAACCCTTGTAACTACCAATAAAGACAGTTCAGTTTGAACCAATAGTGGCTGTTGTTTAAACGTAACCATAGTAATCATCAAAACTCTTAATTTAAGCGAATATATCCGACTTTGACCGATCCCTGTAAGTAACACAACCAAGCTGTGACTGCAACACGGGAATGTTAAGTCACTCACGTCAATATTCTTCATAATTTAGCAGAGTAATACATACTGGACATACGAGTATATACGACTAAACCCGATTTGCATTACACGGCCAAAATACGAACAGTGGCAAGTGGCTCAACAATCCCGGTTCGTGACTGTACTACTGCTTATATAAACAAACAATTATCTTGTCAGGGTTCCGCGCCCGAAAGGACCCTATTAATAATGGGTGCCCTTCAACTAACCCAAAATATTATGTGCTAAAATTTTTGGTCGAAAATGTTTCCTAAATATTTAATGAACTACTTCTTTTTTTGAATAAACATTTTTTTGCATACATATCTTATGTTCTAAAGCAAAGCACTTTTGGTCTTTGTTTTGTCTAAAAAAAATATTACTAAAAGGCTAAATCCATAATATTGTTTGGTCGAAGCAGAGTATAAAACACCTAGGTCTCGACTAATCTACAGGTTAGGTTAGGTTAGAATTGTGTCAAGGCGTGAAGTGCCACAACCACGCGGAATAAGAGCTCCGTCGACTTTTCCTCACGGTCAACGTTATACCAAAAAATCATTTGACAAAAAAAGTTATTCCAAACAAATATTATAATAAACAAATTTTCGACCAAGCAATATTATGCAACACAATTTTCGACATTTAAATCTTTAGACAAAAGTTGGTATGCAAAAAAATATGTGGTGAAACAAAAATAAGCAAAACAATTTTAGACCAACTGATATAGGAGCATCTTTTGTACTTTCCAATTTTTAGACTATTTTAAATATAATAAAAACCTGACAAGCATTTTGTGAAACTATTTATTGTTTTAGTATCTTAATTAAACAGTCATTCATAATCACTGCTTTGTTTTTAAATATCTGCTAAATCAAAGCATATTTTTATAAATTCCCATTAAATTTTGCCTTGCCTTACCTATGGAGGGCAAAATTGTACCTGTGGACGGCACCGTACCTACTGACAAAAAATAATTAAACATCAAAATCTTAATAAAATAGAACAAAACAAAAAGCAAAGTATTTAGCAATAGATTCAGCATCCCCTGATATATTTTTCGTTTTTTAGAAGTGCTGTATTCCCGGTATGACTCTTCAGCAAAATCGTCGGAGTTACAATCGCCTGCGTCTTTAATAAAATCATCTGAGCATCTGGCATTTCGAATCGAACCGCTCTTAAGCCTGTTTTACGGAGATCCGGCACATAGCGTGTCACGTGTGGCGTCTAGTAGAACGCTTACGCTATTACATGAAAACTGTACTGTACTGAGGTAGATTGAATTTTCCAGTAGCTTTCTTAAGAGAAGATCCATTTTTAACTTCCTTAATGGCCGCGGTTAGACTTTCAGGACATAGGTACACATTTTTGTGCGTAGCCGGTTTTACTACGAGGCACTGAAATCAAAGAAAAAAATAAATTCATATTTAAGGTGTCTTCCCACTACACCGTATCATACCATAACCGTAATAGGAACGTGTCGGACAAATAAGTATTATTTGTATTGAAAAGTATGAGGCTATGCCCACTGGACCGTTCCGTCACCGACCAACATTTTAATACTTATTACCTTCCGGGCCTGATACGTTCATAGTACGGTCATGGTGTGGTACGGTGTAGTGGGAAGATACCTTTAGCTGTTCACAGGTTCAACCTGTGATTTTGTACCAGTGTACAGTCCACAGGTATATATTCGACACTTAACAATTTTAAATAAATGTCAGTCCGTTAAAAGTCGCCTGAGAGCAGCAATAACTACATAAAATAACAAACAAATCATGAAATAATTCTTTAACTACAAAGAGACTCGCAGCATTATGCTTAAAACTTTAGAAAACACACTCAAAATACGAATAAAAACTTACTTTTAACGACGAAAACTTTCCGCAGGCTTAAAAGACACTACTACTGACTAATATAAAAATGACAAGATAGTTAATGTTGCCATACGAGAAAAATGCTATTCGGGTGTGTTCAAGATAACAGTCTTGGGGTTGTAGTTTTTTTTACAGTTAATGTCCATAGGTACAACTGTTGCTACCCATTAAAGAGCTGTATATTTTGAACCAAAATTAGTGCCGAGTGTTTATTTTCTCAGAATATGTGTTATAACGGCAGGTATATTATTTTTTAAGTAAAAACTTAATAACGGGTTTCGCATACGAGAAACGTAACACAAAGAAAGAAAAAAAATCTCCCCCTATCGAGTTACCCTGGTAAGTCTTTTAATTATAACCCCGTAACTATTTTGGTCTATCTTTGATGTTTTAAGGTCGCGCTACATAACCAGCCAATTTCTATGATGCCTGTGCTATCAATTGAAGCATCGTTTTTTACATTTTCACTATGCGGTATTTTTAGGGTTCCGTCCGTCTATTTTTATCTGTCTGTCACACATTAGCTGTAATGTTAAAATTATAACTGAGCTAAAACAATAAGTAATAAAAGTAATCAAAATTAAAAATTGAACGCAGTCCCGTACTTGAGTGGTACGGAACACTTCGTGTGCGAGTCCCACTCGCACTTGGCCCGTTTTTTCATTTTCGTAATATTAAAAATACCTGTGCTGTATCTGTTGGCATGTCTTGTTTATTTATTATTTATTAAAATACTTTATTGCACAAAGTTAAAATAGTGTACCTACATAAGGCTAACTAAATGCTACATATGATATGCTTTATGCTGCTATGTTTATTATCTTATGCCAGTTGTAAACACTCGCGAGACACTCCGAGACAGGCCAAGAGCCAGTTTGTACGGGTAAGTACCTATTAAATTATCGAAACACTTTTCAACGAACGTATCATTAAACAGGTTCCATTTCATCGAAAAAATCATCAAAGGCATTTCTCACCTCATGAGTTCTTTTTTGAAGTCGCAAGTGTAACCTGACCTAGCCTACTGTTAATGTTAAAGATGTTCTGAAAACATCATGGTTTCAGCAGAAAGTAGCGAAGAAATTAAACTCGATGAAATGATACAATCGATGAAGTAAAGTTCAATAAAATGGTAGGTTACCAGGGTGTGCATATCTCGCCTCTCTCGTTCTTTGTCTCGCTTGTTCTTCTCTCGTCTCGCCATATCCCGGTCGCGGTCGGATCCAGTCCGAGGGTCGCGACGAGATGATGTCGATAAGTATGTACAGCATTACTGTTAAATTTCAAAGTTTAACAAGCGCACATTAAAATTAGAGCGGTGCCTGCTTGTTTGTTTTAAACTTTCGCGACATTCACACATACAAGTCAACACACGTAAAAAGGGTCCTGAGTGACCTGCCTGCGCAGTGAGCAAATTAGGGACCAAATTGGTAGGGGCGACGGGGGGAGTGTAAACCGCTTCGCTTTGCTGCCACGCTATTGGTTTGTCAGGTAGACAACATGCGCATTTGATATATTTATATCCCCTCCACTAGCTGTTCAGAGCTCTTTCTACGCGTGTCGTCGGCCTGTACTGAATTCTCAAGACCGTTGCTACACGATAGAAACGTCGAAGTATAGACTCGTATAATGTTATTAGTCTGGTTTTAGATTTATAACAGCGGTGCCTGCTGATTGGGCGAAGTTTCTTTCATCACACTTGTTACTAGAAGACTCCCGCGACTTCGCACGCGTAGAATTAGTTTCCCCCCTACTACCCCCAATTTCTTCCCAAATGTTCAGGCTGTGCGTTGTCTGTTCGTCTGTCAGTCATACATAGCCTAGTCTGTAGCGGATTGCACAACTGACATCTTAAATTCAAAATGGCGGCTCACGCTTACATAGGTCGACCCCTACGATTTTTATTAGGACCCCATGCCTTGACAACATCCATCAAAAGTAATCAATGCACAAAACACACATTACAAAATAATCTATGCTCCACCAAGCCAAGGCTGAGATTCTACACGGTTCTACAAAACCTTATTGTTTTTGACTGGTTTCCGTATGTTCAACGTTTTGATAGTTTTTTTACTAAACAGTAGATGGGAACACGTGAAATACAAAATGGTATTTTGCAAAGTTAGATAGGAGCCAACTTGATTAAAAACCGTGAAATACGCCAACATTGCCACCAAGGGTATCATTGCCCATAATGCAATTTACAAACAAATTCGTTAATGTGGAAAAAATCTTCTTCTTTACAGCAACACTATTTACTATGGTAGAAAATAAATTATATTTGTGGTAACACTGTGATTGACATTTGTCTCTTAGTTCACTCAGTAGCTTGCGGCTACTCATCAAAGACAGGGTGTGTTTTTGCGGGCAAAAATTTGATGTGAAGTGCGTGTGTACTATTATATGATGGCGAAGACGCAGGAGAGTGTATCCAATTATATGTAATAAAGTACACCTTGGAGAGTATTTTAGCTTAGGATTTAACATTCTAGGTTTTATATAAATAAAGTTATGATCATGGGTAATGTTATCCGTTAATTTTTGAATGTATGACGGACAACTTTGCCCGATGTCGTTAAAGCGTCAGGGTTGTCACATTTCATAAATTTATTATATAAGTAAATTGAAGCAGACTCCCTCTGAGTATATTCGGGAAAACCGAAAAAAAATATTGATTTGCATGCGGTTATGACTATTATTTAGATCGCATTAATAAACGGGGTCATTTACCGGTATTACTATAATACAAAAATACCGGTATTAAATATCGGTATCTCGCTAATTATTGTTTTTTTTTTGTTTTTCGACTAACTTATATTATAGTTTAATGTTATTACCTAAATTAAAATAGAAGTATCAAGGGAAAGATGCAAGTTAAGAAAGACAGGTATTTTAATTTTAAGTTATACCGGTATCGATCCCCGTTTAATAGTTAGGGCTCGGAAACCGTATGTATCGAAAACTGTATGTCCTAAAACTCAAAAATAAAAAATTGTTTAATTCAATTAATCAAAATAAATTCATTTAAATATTTAACCCCAATGTGACAACCCTAACATTTTGAAATCGCTCTTGGTGACTTGTATGGAAATGAGCAGAAATGCCTAGATAACATTGCCCACTCATTTTTAAGCGAAAGTTAAGATGATATCTACTCGACGATTAAAGTAAACGGTAGGATATCCCTTACTCTTGACCTGTTGCTCATTTCAACTGCGTAGGGCCTATTTTTACGTCGAAAATCATCAAGGGCAATGTTGGCTGAAAGTCCAGATAACATTGCCCGCCATTAAAATCGATAAAATCAGGGTTTAAATCAAGTCTTAGGAGTTATTTTTCAACATGAATGGAAGGACATGACCATATTGCTTCAGCAAAGATTAAAAAAAACCATAGCTGGTATAGAAAAAAATCGAAAAAAATGATTTTTTTTACAAAATTCGGGCAATGTTGGCGTATTTCACGGAACTCGATAATGGAACTCGATTAGGTATTACACTCGATTAAGAGGGCCTAGTATTAAAAACGTTAAACGTAACTAAACATCGGATTAAGTTTATACATATTCTTAATTAAATCAAATTTCAATTCAAATAACTTAGGATAGTTTTGATTTGAAACGAAATTTGAAAAGTCATTAATTAACTGGATTTCTCAATCCGCCATGCTTCAGGTGTAACTTGAATTAATAAAGCAGTCGCTTTTGGAAATTTGAAAGTGGCCATTATTTACAAACATTATTTATTTATTTACGAAACGTATCACAAGATTTAAACTCAAAGTACCTAAGCATAAGATACCCAAGTTTAAATTACCTACAACCACAATGCATAAAAAACCTAAGTTCATTTAACCGTTTGTTCGCCTAAACTTGAAATGCGTAATTGTTTTAAAACCCCATTTCCTAATGATTAAAATGTATTAAAGCTACTAGTATATGGCCGAAGTTCAAATGGTAGTGATAAAATGGTATAAACTCACTTAGTCTAAAATTGAATGTATAAAGTTGCAAAATGCTCAATTTGTTAAGTTTGTTTTTGTTTGCCTTTCAAAATGATAATTTATTAAGTTTAAGTATGCTTTGTATGCCTTATTAAAATGCCGCAATGAAACATAAAATTAAAGCTTCCATTATTAATTAAATTTTCTTGTTTTCTCACCTTATTAAAAAAAAAAATCTCATTTCATTTTAACAAAGCTTTTAACAATTTGATTTGCATAGTTTTTACAATCTTTAACAAAAATAAATTCTGAAATACGCGCTTTTTGATAATTTTCTTTACGTTTGAAAAGTTATCAAATATTTTTGTCAAAAGGTTTACGGCTAACCAAATCCCTATTATTGTATTATTCCTAATGGCGGCAACAGCTAAAAGTGCTTAAAATATGTGTTGTCCTTATCCTGTCATTGTGACATTGAATTTGAGGAAAGTGAGAAATAAACGTACCTAAACTGAATTAGGTTTATTGTGCCGATTGTGCGTTTACTAATATGGGGGTAAGTTTCCTCTAAGATAGCGAAAGAGGTGCAGTCATCCCGAACGTACCTATCTACGTTATCCAGATTAGAAATATTATTAAAGCGAAAGTGTTCGATTTTATGTTACTTTCACGGCTAAACCACTAATCCTATTTTAATTAAGACGCGTTAAAACCTAATTTTCAGCCGGTGATTAAAACAAGTGATTATTCATTATTTTTAATAAAACAGTGATAATATAATGTAAGTTACGAAGAGAATGACTTCACAAGTTATGCGTGCTTGTGATGGTTTTTGTTTGTCGACGCCGTTTGGCCTCGCTTCCGTTAGCGTCAGGCTGTCAGCTGTCAGGTTCAAGAAGGGCAAGTTAGATTTCGGCGCGATATTTTTGCTTTGGGTTGATTTTGATGATGATGAATGATTGTCGGGGTGTATTTAATAGCGTACAGATTGATATAAGTGTAAGCGCTCGCGTTGACAGGGCTTGGAGGGCTCGTCTAGTATGAAAAAGTTTTGGCTTTGGGTCGTATCGTATCTAAAGAACACTTATATTACCTACCCCTCAAGCTGGAACATGCACGGTAATTAATATAATGACTGTTTCAACGCACTAATAATCCAAGGTTTCTAGTAAGATTTTATAAAAGGTCCAGGATCGTCCCACCTACAGCCGTTTTTTTTTACTATAATCCCTTTCAGAGAAACTAATACCTACTTTCGTTCATTTTGAGTGGTTTATACAGGGCGTCCCACGGCTATGCCACATGGAAGGAAAGTACCTTGAATAGGTATTGTAAAAGAAAGTTCAGTGAGAGAAAATAAAGAAGAAACCAGAATTTCGCCAAGCAAAATACACCGTGTACTGAAAAAATACAAATTCAAAAGTTACGTTGAAGGGCGATTAGTATAAAAAAGACTGCCGGGTGATGCTGAAAGAAAACTTATTTTCTGTCATGAAATCGAGAGGCTCATCCTAGAGGATCAGTATTTTCTAAATATCCACCATAACAAAAACAAGACAAAAAAATTACTAATAAAAAAAGGGATATCTACTTTCTACTAAGTATATTTAAACTATCTACTCGAAACAATCTTAGTAAGTGCCTGTTTTCACGTAAAGGGCTTTTATACATATATTACTTCGTTGCCTAGGCTTTTGAAGATAAGACCGATATCTAAAGAAGATCATGGAGGTCTTGCTAATAACATTCAATAGTAGGTATTTAATTTACGAAAACCACTTAAAAACCTGGGTGACTTTAATTAAATATATTGACCGAGTCTATTGATTGAAAAGTCTTTCTCGACATTTGCGTGTAAACCCGTCTGTGTAAGGACACAGAAGAACTTAGACTACCCATTGGCGGTTGTTGCACATATAATGTCTTGTAAGGGCAAAGTAATTTGTAAGTTTGTCTTTTAATCGAATTTCCCTGGATTATACCGGGAAATCTCATCTAGCAACAGCAAAACTATTGTGATAGCTGAATTAGACCGAGACTTTATGAAATGTAAATGAAAAGCAAATCATATTTCTAAGGCTGAATAAACTTGCCAATTGGATTAATATTTTGGTAAACGTTGTAACTTGGTTTTATTCTAATCTAAGCTTTAAATTACTGTAAGTAACAATAAGTACCAGTAAGTAACGTAAACAATATTGTATTAGAGGACATTCTCACACAAATTGACATAGTCTCAAATTATGGGTAACAGACACTGATAAACAAACATATACTTACGTAGTGTCTGTCAAGTCAATCATGTCGCGGCGCAGCTGCAGCTGGCATATAAAATCGACGAAGACATGAAAAAAAGGAATGACTGGCATAATAGGAATATTACTAAAACTATGCGTAGCTAAGTATGTGAGAAGCATGGTGTATCTGTCAAGCCACAGAATATAAATACTTAGTACAAATATATTTACCTTTTAGCGAACTAAACGAACAATTTACTTTCTTTTAAGTTATTTATATGTCAACCGTGGCATGTGGTGAAAGTCAAATTTAAGTAGAAGAAAGACCTAAAGTAGGGACACCGAGTGATGGCACTTGACGTTTGACTTGACGTTTGCTCGCTCATGAAGTTCCCTAAATATTGACAGCAAGTATAAAGGAACAGATGTCAAACTTCATTGTTGCAGGCACCGGAATAGTGATGTACCGCTGGGGCTGTAATTTACCGAAACGCATTTATCGTAACTAGTTTCATCTTGAGATCGTTTTTATTTTCTTTTCGTTGCGTTCATCGTTTTAATCATAACTAATAAAAAACATCTCAAAAAAACAATTCGCGTGATGATAACAAAGGATCGCTGACTGGTACACTCAAAGTCACAAACATGTGTACACCTTAGTATACCCTCAATACCCTGTCTCTTTAATCGCTGTGAGGTTTATATATATGGCAGTTTTAACATGATTAAATAAACAAGGTACTGAAACGTAGAGCTCGTCTAAGTTAAAATGACGCCCCTTCAACCGCAATTTACATGTAAGCCTATGAAGTTTTATATAGGTAACCACATATATATTGTTATGTTTTTTTAGTTTGTATATTTTGACACAATATTTCAAATTTCTGACAATGTCGTCTTCTTCGAGCCAAACAGTTTATTTCCAGAGTTTGATCTAAAAACTCTATTGGCATACAATAAAACGTCTCCATATTTAACCCACGCCCTGAACTCACCTCCATACTTTACCCTTCACGCTTTTAATACGCTTTTTTTATTTATATAAGTACTTTAAATAAATCCTTTTTTGTATTGGCATACAATAAAACGTCTCCATATTTAACCCACGCCCTGAACTCACCTCCATACTTTACCCTTCACGCTTTTAATACGCTTTTTTATTTATATACTTAAGTACTTTAAATAAATCCTTTTTTGTATCCTCTTTTATTAAATTGTCACTCATTCGCTGTCAGTTTTGTCTTGACATTACTACGTATTGCGTACATGTGATCCGAATCTGTTTTACCTGGCGTTAAATTTTGGACACCCATACTGCCCTTAATTGTTGACCATTGCTTTTCTATTTGGACTCCGTTTACGCTTCTGATGTGGATCTCGTCACTATGCCCAAACATACGAAAAGTACTGTTTTAAACAGTCAAACACGTGAGTTCGTTCTTCGGTTACGAAATTATTTTGAACGTGAGTCCGAAAATGGCGGGCCATTGTTACCATTGGGACAAGTGATTGATCGTGTAGCTGATGCATTGCATATTGGAAGGCGAACTGTCATCAGGATAAGTAAAGAAAAATATGGTGACACTGGCCTGGAAGAAAATGTTCTTCACACTCCAAATAAGAAAACACGATCTAAACCAATTGTAGGCATTGATAGTTTTGATTCCGATGCTATTCGAAGACATGTGTACAGTTATTATTTACGCAAGGAATATCCAACGAGAAGGAAGTTAGTACAATCCCTGAAAGAAGCCGGCTTGTTTTTTGGCAAGAAAAGTTCTTTATCAAAAGTTTTAAAAGACATTGGATTTCTATACACGAAGTGTAATAAACGCAAAATATTAATGGAGAGGTACGATATTGTGATGGCAAGGTATACTTTTTTACTCCAAGTAAAACAAATAGAAGATTGGCAAAACTTGGTTTTCTTGGATGAGACTAGGGAATGCAATTTACCCGGTTAATAGACGTTTTTGTATGAAAATAACCGATTAAAACCGGTTTTAACCGGTTATTTGCGTTCTCTAGATGAGACATGGCTTAATGCCAATCATACAGTTAGCCGTTCTTGGACCGATAATACTGCTGCGTCTACGTCTAAAGTTCCATCTGGAAAAGGAACCAGACTTATCATTTGTCATGCCTTGCTGGCTTTCGCATCAAAAAAAACTGGAGACTATCACGAAGAAATGAACGGAGTAAAGTTTGCAGAATGGTTTACTTCCATGTTGTGTAGCCTTCCTGAACCATCCGTTATAATTATGGACAACGCCCCATATCACTCGATGCAAATCGATAAGCTACCGATTCAAACTGAGAATAAAGCTGAAATCTTTTCATGGCTACAACGAAATGGCGTAGATGCAAACATAAACATGTTCAAGGCGGAGTTGGTACATTTACTAAAAATAAATAAACCGCAAAAAAAGCGATACGTTATCGATGAACTCGCGGCTGAATATGGGCACCAAGTCATACTTTTACCACCATACCATTGTGAATACAACGCAATTGAGTTGATATGGGCACAAGTCAAGGGATATGCAGCAAGACACAATACAGAACCTCCATTCACCACATCAAAAATGTTAATATTATTACAGGAAGCATGTGCACATGTCACTAAAACAGACTGGGAACGGGTGGTGAACAGTACCGTGCGACGAATAAGGGAAGACTATGAAACTGATGTAAACATAGATAATATTCTACACAGTGAAATCATAATTAACGCAGCAGATGATAGCAGTGACGATTGTTCAGACGAATCAGATTAAAATACATTAAAATAAAATACTTTATTTAATTATTGAATATAGCCTTTTAATTTCATGCGTTATTTCTTTAATAAGTAAACTTTTTAAAAATATAGGTACTACTCGCGGTGTACCCTTGTTTTGTCGACAACCTTTTCATCGAATATTATTTCATCGGCAACGATTCATCGAAACTTTATTACTAGTAATATTGTTTGGTGTTATCTTAATTCAACTACTGTTTATTTAAATTTATCTTACTACGTGGAAATACTAATCAACGAATACTACTTAATCGCAGATTTGTTTCAAATTATCTAAATTGGTAAAACTACAAAACATTGCAATTCATTTCTTCGACGTATTACTTTAATACAATTTTATATATCCAGTTGCACATTTATACATTTTTCAAATTATGTAGTGTAACATACAAATATGTTTATAAAACTAAGATTTATTGGTGTATCAATGTAGGTTAGGTTAGGTTAGGACTGCGACCCCCAAGAAAACGAACTGTTGACCGAAGTGGGTTAGGTTAGATTAGAACTGCGACCCCCAAGAACACAAAAACATGACACATTACTATTATTATAACTTTTATTATTATTATCATAATATTATAATAAATTAGGAACATAGCTATAATCGCGCAGAGTGAGTGATTGCGTTTAGTTTTGATAGCAAAATATTACCAATTCAAATAATTTTATGCGGAATAAATATTATTACAAGTAAAAAAAAAACAAATTAAAAAGACCCGAAATGATTAGTCATGACATGAATTTTATTGAAATATGTGAACTACTAATTAAAAGACCTCGGTTCAAATTACCTAGTATCGAGTCCACGACGCAATGACTTGTCGATGAAATGAAAATACTTGAAACGTTGTCTTTGAAATAATATTCGATTAAAAGTCTGTCGGCAATTCAATGGTAAACCACTACTCGCACTTGACAGAATTTTTACGATAGTTAAATGGAGTGTTTCACAACACTATTGTCAGATGTGTCAAGTGCCATCACTCGTTGTCCCTACTTTAGGTACATAAATTATATGTTCAAACAAGTTGCCCTCTTCCACTAGTATTACTTACTGTTCTGCGCCCAGAAAAAGGGTCGGAGTCTAAATAATGTGGTGCAGACGCTTACATTACAGATCACATAAGGACTCGATCTCCGATGAAGATAGAGCTTACCTATTTCGTATTCTCGTGAAAACCCGGATCTTCGAGTCTTAAATCTGGGTGTAAAAGACTTCAGAAGGAGCTGTAAGAGTATTTGTAACCAATAATAATGGAATTGTTCTTAAAAGTGTTTCAGTGTCACAAGACACATGTTTACCGATACAATAAAATAAAAATAAAAATGCTTAGGAGCCGACTCTTGCCTAAGGCGACAATGGCATCTTGTTGGATCGATTTCTGACACAGGCAGTTTCTTAGTAGCTCCTATTCTATCTCATTTCTAAACAAGTCACCTTCAACCTAAAATAGCTTGCCATTTCCAAATATATCCGGATTTATATTTTAAGAAATGTAGAACATTTTATCTTCGCTTTTAGAATGAAAATAGACTTTAGAATTTCGAGGATCACTTGCGTCTAAAGCGCAGAGGGTGTGGACAGAATATTCAATCGAATACTTGTAGGTATGCTTTTTATAAGTGCCTTGGCTATGATGGCATGGCAATCAGCTGTAAGCTTAAAAGTCAAAAATGTTAGTCCCAAGTCCAAAACAATTTATAAATAGCATGCAAATTCTTTCTGGGCAGATTATTTATGATTCAAGCGAAATAAGAAAGATGCTTCAGTAACTCTTACCCTGTTTCCGTACTATTATTATAAATGGTAAAATGAATTTGTCCGCTTCTCATGAATCGAATTTGATTTAATTCAGTATATGGATGTAGTTATAAGAGTATTTTTTCACAGTAATGGATCTCAATTGAGAAAGTATTATTATTTTCACTTCTCATGCTATTAAAATGCTACTTAAATCTCTGCGAATCGGGACTAAAGCTCCTTATTAATCTCTAGGGATTTTTTTTTATTTACTTTGGAAACCCCTAAACAACCAATCACGATGTTTGTGAATGGAGGATTATCGCCATTTTCAGTGATTGTGTATGGACCATATTTTTGGGTGTCGAAATAACCTCAAAATGACAACTGTGCAAATACATTTAAAAAAAGGATTTAATTTCGTGAAACACTATTAATTATTACGAATATGAATCTATTTAATCATATTAAGGCCGAACTCTTTTACTATGCGTGGTCCAATTACTTTTAAAATGGTTTCCAAGTTTGGATCTGTTGGCTAAATATGCAAGCATTTAAATCACAATCACATCACTTTACAAAAAAACCGTGGAACTTTTTTTCCTATTTGTATTTTGAATAGATGTTCATAACGTATTGAGCGTACGTTGTTAAAAAATTTCACCAATTAATTGTGCAACTTTAGAAATTACGGATCAGAAATGTCATCATCATCATCCAGTGAAGAAGAATTAACGCCTAACTCCAGAATGGAGAAGAAAGCAAAAGAGGTGATGCAAAATCTTTTGCCGCCAAAATCTAGTGGCTTCTATTCAAAAACATACCAAACTTTTATTGATTGGAAATGTGGGAAACAAATAACATCATTAATGTTAGATTAACGATAGTAATAATAAGATACCTAATTGTTAGTTTTAATTGTTAGAAACTTTATAATAAATGTTGTAATTTTGTTTAGAATGTCGTTTTTTTCCTCGCATTCAAAGTGAAAAGTAGAGTGTTTAACGCGAGACTAAACAACCATAATGACACTCGAACTACAGCCACCCTCGCTCGCGAGCTCGCTCGCGTGGCTAAACATCTCGTGTCATTATGGCTTGTTTTAGTCCCTTGTTGAACAATCTACTATTTTGATTGCACGGGTTGCATACATTTGTATTATGCTATAGGAACCTAGGGCTCGGAACCGATTTCAAGATAGCGATTAATATCGTTCTTAAAACCGGTATAATTTAGTTATCCGGTTTGTAAAGCGAACGATTTTAAAAAACAAAATTAATTAGGTTACCGGTAAATAGGAAAAACGAAATTGAAAATACTATAAACGTATATAACGGGTTAAACTCGGACTTACGCCGTCACGCGTCGCCGACCTTTAGCTTCGAGTGACGTAACGTAGGTAACCTAAAATCACAAAAGTTTGATCTGGTGTGTGTCATACGTTGATCTATGTATATATACAGCAGTGTTAACTTTAATTTGACCGGTTAATTTCGCTCATCAGGAAGGAAATAGTGAAAACCGGTTTTTTTACTAACCGGTTCGTAAACCGATAACCACAAACATAACTGAAAGAGATTCAGGTTTAGGGTCAATTACCGAAACCCGTTTAAATATTAAACAGTTTCCGAGCCCTCTAGCTATAGGTAAGTACCCCACTCGCGTGGGTTACCTATCCTGCATCTGTAACCCTTACCATGAGTTACAATTTCCCTACTCGCTAGCGAGTTGAATGCCGGACCGGCGGCTCGGTTATGTAATTGCTTAGCTCCAGTTAAGTAGGGACCAAGATGAGCGGTCAGTTCCAATAGATTTTAAATGTAAAAATTTGGACCTGTTGTCCTTTGTATTATAGCAATTATGCGTTTTAAGGCTTATGAATATTCACGCTGCGCTTATTTATTAATTTGTTAAGTCATTGTTATTAGTATGATATAATATGCGTATTAAAATACCTATGCGTATTCCATTAGGTATGCGTATTCATGTTATGCGACATAGAAATAGGACAATTTATTCAATTTTCAACACACTTGCTCAAAACGACCTTTTTATTCCACCGATTTTTGGCTCATAAACCTAGATATTAAACACGCGTGCTTTTTCAGTATATTACGCTCAAGTGCCTTTAGTTTATTAACCCAAACAATTTACATTTGTAGCCTAGTACCAAGTTGTAAGTACGAAGAAGAAGCGATATAATTTAGTCGGGTTATACCTTTTTTTTTCTTAGCAACAAACAGTTTTTATGCGGCAAATAACATTATCTACATATTTATTTCAATAAATTGGTGAAATCAGCTTTATTACTAAAAAATAACTCAATTTCATTAAAATCATTTAAATTTTTCTGTAATTTGTATTTTAAACATGAATTATTATATTTTTCAACACACTTGCTCAAAACGACCTTTTTATTCCACCGATTTTTGGCTCATAAACCTAGATATTAAACACGCGTGCTTTTTCAGTATATTACGCACAAGTGCCTTTAGTTTATTAACCCAAACAATTTACATTTGTAGCCTAGTACCAAGTTGTAAGTACGAAGAAGAAGCGATATAATTTAGTCGGGTTATACCTTTTTTTTTCTTAGCAACAAACAGTTTTTATGCGGCAAATAACATTATCTACATATTTATTTCAATAAATTGGTGAAATCAGCTTTATTACTAAAAAATAACTCAATTTCATTAAAATCATTTAATTTTTTCTGTAATTTGTATTTTAAACATGAATTATTATATTTTAAATTTGGCTGTTGGCCGATCTCGTTCGCGCCTTAGCCATGAGCGTGCATCGGTATCGCGGCAAGAAAAAAAAACAACGCGCCAGCCGCCATTTTTCGTAAATAATTGACGGCTGTGACGAAGATAGTTTGGATTAATTATTGTGAAGTTTAATATTAACGAAAATGTCTTCTTTAAGTAAAGAAAATGAAGAAATTGTAATTTTACCAACTGTTTTAATAATTAATTAAAATTTGACTAAATGAAGTCTTGTTTTTTTTTCGCAAGTGTGTTGAAAAACGTCGTATGTAACACGTGTGCCTGTGACCATAATATACGCGGCTTTCTTGTGGCGCACTCGCTACCGCTCGTGCGCACACAATAGCGCCTTGTATACAATGGTCAACTTAGCACACTTGTATCATAATGTACTATTAAATTTGGCTGTTGGCCGATCTCGTTCGCGCCTTAGCCATGAGCGCGCATCGGTATCGCGGCAAGAAAAAAAAACAACGCGCCAGCCGCCATTTTTCGTAAATAATTGACGGCTGTGACGAAGATAGTTTGGATTAATTATTGTGAAGTTTAATATTAACGAAAATGTCTTCTTTAAGTAAAGAAAATGAAGAAATTGTAATTTTACCAACTGTTTTAATAATTAATTAAAATTTGACTAAATGAAGTCCTGTTTTTTTTTCGCAAGTGTGTTGAAAAACGTCGTATGTAACACGTGTGCCTGTGACCATAATATACGCGGCTTTCTTGTGGCGCACTCGCTACCGCTCGTGCGCACACAATAGCGCCTTGTATACAATGGTCAACTTAGCACACTTGTATCATAATGTACTATTAATATAGACCCGTACAGAGTATGTAAATCAATAGAAATGAAATGATCGATAGTTAACACGTTCCCTGTGCATGCCACATATATGATGTATTTTATGGTAAACAACACGCGATTGCATCACATTGTGGGGTACAATCTATTGCAAAAAAGAGGTATAAAAAAATGCACGTGTGAGCCAACGCGTTATCATATAATTGCACGTGTAAACTAATATGAACTAACATTTGAAAAAAAATATGTATGCACGTATGAGCATCAATATTTAGTTTCAGTTACCTACACAAGTGAACGTGTTAAGAGTTACGATGTAAACAAACTATTTACTCCATATTCAAAGTATTATATTAACAGTTACCTAATCAATTTCCTATTTAATAAAAGGTTCTTTCGTTGCGTTATTTCTATTACTATCAGGGTTTGTTTTGTGACGTGAGATAAGATAAAAAGGGTCTTGTATTCGTGCCATCGTGCCCGTTTAGTGCTCCGTCACGCGGACCTGGCTCGCTCGGCGTGATGTTTTATTTATTGAATAAATATCCATTTATCGTGTAGATAATGTTTACTCATGATGGAAAACCGTTTATTCAGTAGCTTTTAGTATTAAGAAAGCAATAAACACACACACAAACATTCTTACACACACGCCGTCCCCATGCATACAAGTGCGTACTGTTATACATTTTATGTTAAAAGTAGGCAGTCACAGTCTTACTGCACGTTGTAATTAATCTTTTCTCAAAAATGACAGGAAAAGTTGACATTACTATCTATATATTGGGATGCGAAGTACATAGTTTACTGACAGATCTCAAATTAAAAAAAAAAACATTGCGTGCTCGCTACACAAGCACGCAATGTTGCATACAAATTTCATTACCATCTAGTATCTAACTTTTTAAAAAGTGAAAACGGCCTTAATAAAATGAGGGCACAAGTCTTATTACATCCAAATTTTGTTCGGAATATAACTTTTTTATCTGTATCTCGAATAGCTTAAGTAGTTTTAAAAAAAAAGCTTGCGTTTCTCCTTGTCATAAACAAAAGACGGTAAAGAGTAGGTAATAATATCTGGACCTCAGAGCCAACTGGTCGGATGTCCATTTTTGACACTTTTCAGAACAAGCAAAAGTAACTTTAAAACGTTTAACACCGACTAACTGTATTAAAGTAAAGAAAACTAGTAAATTAATATTGAAGGAGCATATAATTGCAAATATTTTCTGACATACAAGTTCTTTCTTACGCTATCAATAACATTGCAATTCAAATTTGATTATGAAAAGGGTGTGACATCCGACCTAAAATTGACAAGTCAAATGCTATGCTGTGGTCGGATATTAACATCCGATATTTTGGCTCTAAGAAAATTTGTCAGCACGCAATAAGTTTAGGACTTATGTGTAAAACAGACTATATGGCCCGAAATGAAATGGAAATATATTCAATCTTATGTGAACATCAGACATTTTGGTCCGGGGATATTTGATCATACATATCAAATTCAATCCTATGTTAACATCAGACATTTTGGTCCTGGGTTATTTGTCCACTAGGTACATACAAAATATTGTACATCCGACTTCAAAATGAAACATTAAAATTCATTATTTTTGAGATCATTTAATTTCAGAAGAAATGAAGATACAATTTTATTAATAAATAATGAGAGAACAGTGAGAAAGTTTTCACTTAAAGTTCAACTTCTTATAAAACAACTACTACTACTTAGTTTTTTTCAAGTAGTAGTTACGCCACGCCGCAAAATAAAAATAAAATTAATAGAATAATGAAGCAAGCTCACTCTGTATCATCCATCGGTTCCATCTCGGGAACTTCGCTTGCCGTGTTGTCGTGAGGCAAGTTTTTATAGAATTCGTGAAATTCTCTCGGTATCCATTGTAAAAGTGTCATAATATCTTTGTACTTGGCACTCGATATCGGTTTTTCGGTATTTCGTATGTTTGGTAAACGTTCAGTGTATTTTTTAGGGTTTTTGATGTTTCTGTTTAAGTTAACTTGTTTGAAGGTCTCTTCATCAAAAGGGTAATTATCTCAACCACATTTTTTGAGCGGCGGACGTGATAATTGGGGTGTAAAGTACATGTATTGGAAAACTATTTATTTTATAAATAATCTTACTCAAAGTACCATATTGCGCCAAAGTTAAAATTATTATTAACTTATTATATTTATCGTAAAAAAATATTTTCAATCCAAAATCAATTTTGGTGTCGTGTCCTGTACTTCCCGCATATACTGATACGAGTATGTCGTGGTACAAACTTATTAAGCCTCAACTAGACTTATATTTTAGTTATCTGTATTTCTTATTAGTTGAGGTATTTTAAAATGTATCAATTATTGCATTTGCAAGTAAAAGGAAACTGGGAGCAGTGTTAATAAAACTGTCCAAGCGAAATAGTTAATTTTGGTGGTGAATATTGAAATTTATTTTATGATCGAACGAAACGTGATTAAACAAACAAATATAGCGTCAGATGTTCGTTCAGTTTCACTCCAGCAATATACGGTGAAAGATTTGTACCATCTTTCTGCGTCTTCCCGCTAAGCACATAAGTATCTAATTTTGGTGGTATGAAATACGCTTTATTAATCGTGATAACTTAGATAAGTCATTATTTCGCAAAAAGTTTTGTTGTGTGATAGTTTTTTCAAGTGTTTATGGTGTCTTTTTAACTGTAACGAGTTAAGTTTTTGTTAAACTAAAACAATTGTTAATAATTTAAAAAAAATGTTAAATTTTATAATTTTGGTGGTACAATTTTGGTGGCTCTTGCGAAACACCAAAATTATCAAAATTTCTGGTCTCCACCAAAATTATTTAAACAACAAATAATCATTATTTATTATATTAGAAACTTACGTTTTGGATTTTCAAAAATAACAAGGAAGATTCCCTAACGATTATATTTTAATTAGCCCGATATGTTATTATTGATCGTGAGTTTTTCTAAGAAAAGTAATTTTGGTGGATAATAACAATTTTGGTGGTACATAATTAGTAAAATCGTTATATCTTAAAAAACACTTGGTAGGGCCATTTTAACACTGTTTTTATAATGACTAATGACGTCACTTAAACGTTTAATTGTAAACCCTACTAAGAAAATAAAAAATACCACCAAAATTAGGATAATTTGACGCTTGTTGAAATTCACCCAAAAGATGTTTTATAGAATAGAGACCCTGGAGCTTCCCTCCGAATCTGCCACCATACAGTTTCCGATATTTTAAAATTGTCTCCTGAAGTATTTTTCTTGCGTTGTACTAAGGGACCCATTTTGCCAGTCAAAACTGTGAAATTTTTCATATCATCCAAAGTCATCTCCTGTACATGGAATGGATTTTTACCCGAGCAAGTTTTTACAAACTGATCCCAATCATGTGGTGAAGCGATTTCCATCGTCTTGAGTTTTTTCTTTTTCCTCTCAATCATGGCATGGATATGGTCACACTCCATGTGAGTGTGACCTTTCATCAGAAACTTATGGTTGATGCATTTAATGTGGGGATATTTGTGCATAATCCACATGTAGGCCAGTACAACAATAATATTCCGGTTGTAGTAGTAGGGCGTAAGTTAGGTTAGAAGATAACCATTAAACACACCTTGATTTCTTTTATTTTCGGTCTTTCGTAACTCCTGAAAAATTCTATTGACATGAGGATTCGTGTCGTATCTACAATCCCACTCAATAACCGCACTTGCACTTTTTGACAAATTAATAAATCCGCGAAACAAATGAATGAATTTCCACCTCCGCGGTCTGGACGCCAACTCGGCAAACTCGTTTATACAATATACATGTCATTCGCGGCCGGCCGGCCGCGCCCGGTCAATCGTAAGATTTCGGTAATCGTCGGTCGTATGTTTGCTATCTGTCTCTTTCCATCGCCCATTAAAATTTATCGCTATCTCTTTTTATTGTAGATATTGTTGGTTTTTTCCGAACCAAAAGGTCTGATATAAAAATCCGACGCTCCGTTCTAAGAAAAATATAAAACCAATATGTCTTATGTGAACATCAGACCTTCTTTTAAAGCCATACATTAAGGTTACTAGAGGCAAAACATTACATTTAAACATCAGATGTTTTTCTTCTAAGGTACTCTGAACATCCGACCTTTTTTAGTAAATCTAACTTCGTTAATAAAGGAGCTGGCGATATAACGGTTAGATGGCCTGAAAAAGGACAAAAAATTGAGTATGATTCTAAAAAAAAGTGATTTTGGTAAAAAATGGACATCCGACCAGTTGGCTCTGATGTCCAGATATTGTCTGTATAGATTGTGTGGTATTTCTTTCCTTAATAAAGTACTTTACTCCAACATAATTTTATTCTTGCGATTTTTGAGAAAAGCACTATATATGCCTCGGCAGGAACGGCAATTGCGGGCCTCGTATTTTTAAACGGACTCGCAAGCTCGTCCGTTTAAACCAATCCTCGCCCCGCAATTGCCTACTTCCGTGCCTAGGCAATAATGTACTATTGTGAGGTAACTATACGTATCAATGAAACAAAACTGTTCAACCTTTTACGCCGTGAGATTGCAAATGAATAAAATAATAAACCCGTATAGCTTTCAAAGTAGACATAATTTCAACGAAAATGTGTATTCAGAATCTAACGTACATTTACAGAACTTGAAAAAACGCTGCAGCATTTCTGCGCTACACGACTTGAAAATCCTACACAAAATGCAATCTCTCGAACCAGAATATTCGCAGAGTATGTTTTAGGGTTCCGTGGTTAAACAATAAGGAACCCTTATTTTCGCCATGTCCGTCGGTCCGCCTGGCCGTCTGTTCGTCTGTCCGCGCTTTAACTCAGAGACTACTGAACTACAAAGCTGTAACTTAGCATAGTTATACATTGATATTACGTCGACAAAGTTGTACAATTAAATATTGAATGAAAAATATTTTTCGGTGCTTCCCATACAAGTAAAGTCAAGGGTTTTTTTATGATGACTAACAAGAAAAGCCGCTAATACTTTATTTTGTTGCATATAATTTAGTTTTACTTGTTGCACGAAGGCAATAGGTAAAATCTTGATTAACTGCGTCAACTTTTGAGATAAGATGCCGGGTCATAAGACTCATAAGAGACCTAGGGTCTAAGCAGTTTTTTTTAAAGTACGAACACAAAGTTGTTGATGAAAAATAATAATAATTAGATTACAAGGCTACAAGATTAATAATCAAGCAAAAAGCTAAGGGAGGCAAAAGTGTACCGCTAGGTACGTAGCGTTCTTCACCATGAGTATCATTAAACCTGAATAATTTCGGAACTAATTAAATGACTATGTGTAGTATTCAGTGATTTGCGTTAAGTAGTAATAAAAACTTTTGTAACAAGATTCTGACATATGAGTTATGTTAATATATATATATATATATATATATATATATATATATATATATTGGGTGTATACCCTTGGCATAATATAAATAGTACTAATATGCCGGCCTGGCCGTCCTGTTACATGGGTGGCCCGTAACGTGTACAGACAGACGTTCGAGGCACGCATACACACACATGACAGCCGCGCGATGTACCTTTGTTTGAAGATGAACTACTGTTATATTTATACTATGCCAAGGGTGTATATATATCAAAGAATATTATGTATATAGAAACTCGTATGTCTGAATCTCGTTACAATACCTTTATGAGCTTGATATCATTGGCCATTTCAGACAAAAGACATCTTGACTGACAGGTCTTGTGATCTTTATAGTGATTCCTTTCTACAGGTATTTGATATATGAAATTCTGAAATGTATATCTTAATAACTCTTGTGTTATTAAATTTTTGACTAACAGTATATAAGTTAAGCTCACAATGAGACAAATGTTAAAGTGTTTTACCATTCGTTTTCAGAGTATTGAATTATTCAAGTAATTATTCAAATTATTCAAATAATTTTAAAGGCACGTTTCTAAACTCTAATGTATTTAATTTACTGTAACATATTTTTAAATACTAACTACAGCGATTTATTAGAGGAGCCTATTCCGCGAAATGGTATTTAAATTTTCATACATTGCTTTCCAAAAATACCTGCCGGCAGGTTTGGTCAGAGTTGTTAACAGGACTTATAAGTTTTAAACATCGGGTGGAAATATGACGATTAGGACAAACGATATTATGGATTCCAATATTTATTTATTTATTTAAATACTTTATTGCACAAAAATAAAATAGTGTACAAAAGGCGAACTTAATGCTACAAGCATTCTCTACCAGTCAACCTTAAGGTGAAACAGAAATCAAAAAAGTAGGTAGGTGCAATAAAAAGACAATACTTTCCCTTTACTTAATTAAATTTAGAAGTGAACGAGTCTACAATATAGTATAAATAAATATACATACATATTTAATAATTAAATATATATACATATTATACTAAATATATACAAATATGCGACAAGCTAACAGAAATAATGATGATGTCTAAGGCTCGACAAGAAAACTAAACAGAGAGAGATGAGAGGTAAAACTCACGAAGCTGTTCCTTAAAACTATATTTATTAGGAGCTTGTTGTATGCGCAAAGGCAGAGCATTCCAGAGTCTTGCTGCTTGAACCGCAAACGAGTCCGAAAAAAGTGGGTATGAGAAAAAGTGGTACAAAGTTGGCGACTCCGTGATGGACGTACGGGGCGGCAATGACTCTCTGAGACGAACTTGAAATTGCTTTTGAGATAAGAAGGGGCTAGGGGGTCATTTAATATAGAAAACAGCAGAGAAAGTATTCGAAGTTTCCTACGCTCCCGTATAGGTAGCCATTTAAGCTGAGATCGATAACTTGACACATGGTCAAATTTCCTAACGCCAAAGATGAACCGTATGCAATTAGATCCGTTAAAAACACGTGTATTCCTATTCCTCTTAGAGAGAGTTTCCATCACCGCTCTCTGATAGAGTGATTCACGGTGGTCTGGGTTTATTCATTGTACTGCTTAAGCAGTGCGGATCAACATTACCTACCTGCATCCAAACAACAACAACAAGCTACACCGGAACTTCCGTTACCGAACAGGGCGGGAGCGAACAGGGCCTCTATTCAACACCTTAAAAACCATATATCGTGTTTGATCTGTTATCGTCTTGTCACCGTTTTGATAGCTCTTATATACTTGACAGTAATAGCGGCTGACGTTAAAAACAATGCTATAAAGCCAAAGACGACATCACAGAATAACTAATACTACAAGTACCTACGCTATGTTTTTTACCGTCGGGAATAGAGGCCCTCCCAATACTGACGAAATACCTATTGCAAGATAGTTAAAAAATAAACCTTCCTTATTTTATCAATATTTTTCCTCTTATTCACCTTATCTATTATTATTATTATTTTCCGTAATACAAACAAACCAGCGCGTAATAAAGCACATTTTCAGTATTGAGGAAGTTTGATTAGTACAGTCGACTACAAATAGATTGATCCACTTTTTTACCTTATTACAATGCAATAAGTATGAAAAAGTGGATAAATCTCTTTGTAGTCGACTGTACTAATCAAACTTCCTCAATGCCAATCCTCAATTCTATGGGAAGTCGGCTCACCTTAATGTCTCTTTTATAGTACTTATTTGAAATAACTACGGATATTACTCCGAGGGGGATTTAAGGTGTAACATTATTCCGAGCTCTGAAAAGGTTTTGGCATATAATTTATAATGTGTGTTATTTTGCATTAGGAAGTTTTAACGCCTGGTAAATAGGTAGTTTTTGGTATATGAAGGTTTTACGGTAATAAAAGATCTCCAAGAACTGTTTAGAAGTTTTAGAATCAAGTGCTGGCTGGGCAATGTGCCGCAATCAACGATAATCACCCAGGCTCTTCAGTGTCAGTGCGCCGACCATCCCCGCGCCACCGCGCGTCGCCGACGGCAAGAGGCGAAAAGGTCGGACTCAATTAACTCGGGTCCCGCGGGTGAGTAGCCGGATTGTTACGCTACTCATGTGATCGTGTCACACTACTCGTGCCTGTCATCGTTACATCGTAATATTTCTGCCATCCGTTTTCAGGATAAATACAAAAACATTATCAACATAAAAATATCTCTATTAAGTTTTTTAAATTCTTTCTGGTGTCCTTCTTAATAAAAATACCTAATATGAAAATGAACTTAATCTGTATAACTAATATTACTTTTACATGTTACACACACGTACACTCATTGAAATGTATATCTTTATAATTAAAAAAGCCATGTGTTACGTTTCGCACTGAAACATCCACACAAAAATATGACGCTATATCGACCCCGCACGAACGGAACTTCCGGCTAAGCGACTCAAATCACCCTATAATAGGTTCAGGGGAACATTACGAAATGTCGTTTCTCCCCACTAACCGCTCCCACTATTCGGTGTCGGAAGCTTCGTGGGATCACTTTACATTATGAACGTGTCGGCATAGTGCTCAGTGGAGGGGTGGCAGAAGATCTGTTAATTTTCTCGCCCATTCTAGGCATTTGCTGAAGAACGCAGGGAGAAGCGCTCCAAGTATCTCTGGCACGACGCCACGAGGCCCATTTCGAGAATGTTTGTTTATTTCAGCCGGTTTAATTTATTTAAAATTTAATCTATTTCTATTATTAAAGGAATTGAAATATTATTAATGGTCAGTAAGGCGGGACTTCGATGTAAACTTTCAACCTTGAAATACATGTAAGTGTGACGCAACTATAGTAGTAATAAATAAGTGGTGACATTTTTTTACTGAATCTGACGCAATTTCTGAATTATTTTGTATCTATGTAAGTACAGACAAACATTCAGAAATTGTTAATAATATCAAAGCAGACACACTTTGACATTAAAAGATTGAAGTAAAATTAGGATACCTAGGGTATATTTTCAGGGACCACTATCGCAGCATGCAATTATGATGCTCTACTTAGCTACTTTTAAGAGTTTATCGCGAACTAACAGATCAACACGACCGTAAAGTTTTTTCTAGTTTATACATTCATGAGGTGCTTTTGCCCCCATCCGTGACTTGGAACGTTTTTGAGAACCAAAAACGCCCATATCTGTGCCCTTAAAAGATAAGATAAAAGATAAAAGATGTTTATTCAGCAAGTAGGCCGCACGGGCACTTTTACACGTCAAAAATCTACCAGCGCTTCGCAAGAGACCACTGCTGCGAAGAAACGCCGCAAGAAACTCAACAGACAGTCGTTTTTTGTAAATACTACTTATGATATTATACAATTATAAAGCTGAACATAAAATAAAAAATAAAAAATATTCAAGCATAGCATGAGCAGGAAAGTGTGTCAAAACTAAGAATTTCCATAGAGAGTAATAAGTAGTAGTAATAAATAATAATAATATATATATTTACAAACATATAATATACTTTCCTATGACAGTGCAAGACAACCACCACATACGAAGTTTCGATAGATTCTCCTACAGAAACCGTGTCCCCTAGACAATATACAATATTTACATATTTTTTTATGCCTACCTATTTTATTATTCAGTTATTAGGTGTTTAGTTAAGTTTAGGCCAAGCATTTTTATCTGTTAGATAGTCCTCGACCCTATAGTAAGCTTTAGACATCAACGACTTTTTCAAGTAACTTTTAAGTACTGGAAATGGTAACTTTAAAACTGAGTCAGGTAATTTATTATAGAAAATAATGCATTGACCTACAAATGATTATGAAATGAAGGAAGAGAAGAAATATGGTTATAAACCTTACGGACATGAAATTTTTTAATAGCATTTTTTTTCTTATATTCAAATTATGTATATCACAATTCTTAACAAAAGAGTCTTGATTTTTAATGACATAAAATAATATTCTCATAAATAAATTGTGACGCTACTGTCAAGATACTAATTTCTTTAAATACTAATCTTAAGGAATCACGGGAGTTAAGGTTATATAGTATAGAACGAATGGTTCTTTTTTGTAACACGAATATAGTCTGTATGTCAGCAGCTTTTCCCCAAACCAGAATACCGTACGACATAACACTATGAAAATAACTATAATAAACTAAGCGAGCTGTCTCAACATTGGTAAGTTGCCTGATTTTTCTAACAGCATAAGCTGCCGAACTTAATTTACCTGCTAGTACTGCTATTTGGGGACTTCATTGCAAGTTTTTATCTATAGTTATCCCTAAGAAAAGCGCCTTATCTACCATTACCAAACACTCATCATTTAGAAATAAACTGGATTCTACTGTTCTAACATTAAGCAAAACGAACCTAACACATTTAGTTTTTGTAGCATTGAGTAGCAAATTGTTACTAGTAAACCAATTAAGTACTTTACCTAGCGTGGCATTTATCCTACTGTAATCGACGGATTTTCGTTCTACCTTGAAAATTAATGATGTGTCATCAGCAAATAGCACAATATCACAAAGGTTATCTACCGTGCGTGGTAAGTCATTAATATAAACCAAAAATAAGAAAGGACCTAATATAGAGCCCTGAGGCACACCTAGTTTAATAGGTGCTCCCATGGACTGTGTTTTGTTTACCACAACCGTTTGTGTTCTATCACTAAGATATGAAGACAAGATTTAGATAATTATTTGACAGACCATAATGTTCTAATTTTAATATAAGAGTCGCATGATCTACGCAATCGAAAGCTTTGGAAAGGTCACAAAAAATTCCTATTGCATCACAAGATTTCTCCCAAATATTATATATATATATTTAATGAGTACAGATGCTGCGTCAGTTGTGGATCGTCCTCTGGTGAAGCCGAACTGATTACTGTTTCTGTTAAGCAGTTTGTTTCTATTGAAGTGACCTAACATATCTTTTAACATTAACTTCTCAAAAACCTTACTTTAAACAGCTAGAATAGAAATGGGACGGAAATTCGTTAAATCACTCATCTCGCCCGATTTAAAAAGTGGTATAATATAGTAAATATTTCATAAGATTTGGAAAGACCCCCTCTTAAATGCATTTATTGTAGATTAAAGCTAAGTGAGGTGCAAATATGTCTATGATATGATGGATGAATTTAACTGACGTTCCCCATAGATCCTCGGTTTTTTTAAACTGAGTGATTTAAATACCTTTACGGCTTAAAATGAATCTACATGGCTAAAATCAAAACTTAAATTACATTTAGTAACATTACCACAAAGTAATTTTTGAGCTCCAATCGCAGATGATTGAAGACATTTCGTGGTATTAATGGCTATGGTGGAGAAATAATCTTCGAACGCTAAGGCCACGTCTTTGTTTGATGTGGCTTGTTTGTCACCATTGTTTATGGTGATTTTATTATCGCGAGTTTTAGATTTACCCGTTTCTCTATTTATTATTTTCCACACAGTTTTTACCTTATCGTCAGAAGCTTTGAGCTTAAGACCTGCAAATTTTGACTTAGCAGTCAAGCAAACTTGCTTGAAGGTCCTCGAGTAATTCTTAACATAAACTAAGAAGTCAGCGTTCTTGTTCTCCTCCCTCTCTTTATATAGTTCATATAGGTAGCCTATTTCTACTTCTATGAATGCTTACAGTAGCCCATTCACCCTTACTTTGAAATCCGAAGATCGAAGTTACGTTAGCTCCATCCTTTTCTCTCTCTGTTCGGTAGTTTAGTTTGGGCCCGTACTGATCTACGATCTACGCATTAAAGCCATATTGCTTTTCACATGTGATCATATTATATGTTAGGGTTAGCTAGAAGAGATCCCTTAAAGGGATAAGTTCTTTTTTTATATATGGGCTAGTGAAGGCAAACGAGCACACAGGCCACCTGATGGTAAGTGGAAACTGTGACCCATAGACATTCGCATTCACAAGACTGCAAACCTAAGACTGCAAATGCGTTGCCAACCCTGAGGACTAAGATGGAATGCCTCTATGCTAGTCATTACACTGGCTGTCTTATCCTTAAACCGGAACACAACAATTCGAACACTGTTGTTTGGCGGTAGGTTAATGGATAAGATAGTGGTAGCGATCCGGGCGGACCCTGCACAAGGTCCTACCACCCGCAATTGTATAAAGTGTTTACGTACATTATCAAAATTATGATAGCTCTCATTAACTTGACAGTACTTATGGCGGCGGAATTAAAAAACTACACGATAGCATATGTCTTAACCTATATGGTTTTACCGAGTAGAGCCCCAGCAGTGTTTTACTTGGCAAAGGATTAGTCGTACCCGGACCCGATACACACAAAAACTAAACTTTCCCCATAAAGCGCCAAAACTGGAAGGAAAACGATTTCTGTTGTAGAACTGTAGTTTTTTATAAGATTTTTTTCCCACGGTAAAAAGTTAAAGTGACGATCAATTTTAATTTTAATTTGTCGACCGACATCATTTATAGTTTTTCTACTCATGTACTATAGAGGACTAATTTAGATTAGATGTCGTTAACGGTATGACAGGGCTCTCGTCAAGTCCGGCAACACGCTGGTTGCCCAAATCCATCTCCTCCCTTTCCACCCTCCCTCCCTTTTTCCAAACCCCTAAGCGACGCACCTGCTATTTGCGGTACCGCCGATGGTAACGGGCAGCTGGGACCCAGATTGGTCGATTGCCCGCTTCAGACATTAAAATAAAATGGATATCTTGTAATTAATGATCGATGCTTAGATTTGATTAAAAATAAATATGCTGCAAATTGGATATTTCAGAACATTAAGAATGCAACTACATCTCTCAAGCCGCATTAAGGGAGCGAATCGTTTGTGAATTCATTAAGGCTAGCGAATTAACATTTAAAAGCTCCGGAAACCTTACCAAAATTATGCTGCTCCCTCGTTACTCTTAACAGTCCGAATGGCATTTCCTCTGCGCAACAGTAAAAGCGGCATCTCGATTTCGGGTGCAATTAGGCATCCTGAGTGCACCTGACCACAGTGATTACCTTGACCTCCATGTAACACGCGCACTGGCTACGAACAATACTCCGAAAAAAACCTTGATTATGACAGATATACACTCATACCGTCATGCCTTCATTCCCAGAGTGGGGTAATTACCAACAACTGTTAAAAGCTTGTCGTTAATTCTGTAACCACATTTTGCACAATCAGACTAAGATGTGCCTTTATTAACATTTATTTAAAAATCCAAGAAATTAAATAAGTAAATAAATATCGTGAGACAATTTCACACAAATGGACCTAGTCCCAGACTAATGTAAGCTCTAGGCTTGTATATATAATGTACACTATATCTTAATATATGACGATTTTTTTAAATTCACTGGTATAAGTACGTCTTTCAAGAATTTTATCACTATCAACATCGTCATCATCATCACCATCACCATCACCACCTCCATCATCATCATCATTATCCTCCTCATCATCATCATAATAAATAAATAAATAATAAATAATATCAATGGACGATCTCACAAAAATTTACCTAATCCCAAACTAAGCTCTAGGCTTGTACTATGAGTACTAGACAACGATAAGCTTATTTATATAAAGAATTAAATACTTGAATACATAGAAAACATCCAAGACTCAGAACCAAATATTCGTGCTCATCACGCAAATATTTACCCATACCGGGAATCGAACCCGGGACTAGTTTCGTAGGCAGGTTCACTCACAACTGGCAACTGGTTAAAAAAACAACAACCGTGTCGCCGCAACAAGCAATTGAAGAGCCGCCCTTCGAACAGACTTACGTACCTTGAATATCTAATTTCGTGAATTTTTCTTTCAATTAAATTAGTAAACAATCTCAAATGCTTTATTTATAATACTTAGCTGTCACAGGGATGGTGACGCCAAAGGAAAATCACGAGATGATAAAAGTAACAATAATTGGCCCACGGGTCATAGTGTGCCTTCTCAAATTGTTATGAAATTAACATTATATTAAATAACGCAATATTTTTTTATTTGAATGACATAATTATTAATTATATGACGTAATTTGAAATAACGTTAAAATAAAATTAAAGCTCGTATTAGAAAGACAAAACGAAATGCTTGGCATTGTAACTCTTGAAGAATACTATAGAAACTTAACGTCATAGTTATTGAAAACACAAAAGAAAACAACATGTACAACACATTCTGTAATTCTTAACCAATGATGTTTGATATTGTTGACACCATTTTGTGACTGAAATATTTTCGAAACAAAATATCTACCAGTATGTCAAATGTCAGAGATGTAAGACAACAGCCATGATACACTTATGGCCGAACCCTATTTTCTAACCGCGGATAGATAGGATTACTTCGGATTAAAAATTGACACATTTTGTATGGGCAAATGTCGAATTTTAACCCGAAGTAAGCCTTATTATATCCGCGGATTGAATATAGGGTTCGGCCGTTAGTAATGGCAAAGATATAGAAATCAATAAGTTGTGAGCCAGATTCGCGTACCTACTAGATGTTCGGAGCGATTTACGACCGCATCACTTTGTATCTGTTGATATTATTTCAAATCTAAATAGTTTTCGTAAAGTATCCAAATTCTACAATTTAAAATTTGAGTAAGTACTTAATTATGTTAAACGCAATTATAACACTAAAATATAAAGATTAATTCAGAAGAACAGGCCTAAATGTGTTTTAAATCGCCAAACACTGTCGCAATTGTAATGCTATTGCGAGTTTCAGATAAGAATTCAACGCGGAAAGCTTTGCCAATATTTGTACGCCGAGGCCATAATAGTTTTTTTCGGGGATAACGACAGGAAAAATAAATGTTTCAGTTGCTGGAGAGCTATAAGTCGTGATAATTGAACCATGAAGAATACTGTGAAAGTGTCTGTCTGCTAAGCATTGAAGTGTAAACGTATGTGCGTGTTTTTATTACTACCTAAACTATACTGGACCGCACACCAAGTATCACACTTTATATGACATGTTCTTTAAAATTGTGATACCTAGTTTTGCGGTCCAGTGTATATTCGATTACTAAAGAAATTTTAGGTATATGTTAGACACCAACGCTTGTAAAATTCATCAGTGTTTTATGTCAGAAACTATGACCGATTAAATTATACCAGTATGTTTATGTTACAGGCCCAGTTTAATAAAATAAATAGAAATCGGCCATATATAATAGAAAAAGATTGGGCAAACGGTTCATATTGACTTCTAATGTTTACTAATAGTGCAGTGTTGAGTTTGAACATTTTAGATCTGGTCGGAGAGAAATAACTACAAAGATTATGCTATGTTTTAAACTTTCGCGACGTTCACACATACTGTTATAAATCTAAAACGGGAGTTTATCGCGTAAAAACATTATAATATGGATTAAGACCTTAATATTATTGAAACGAGTATGAATTAAATCTTTGTAATATTTGTGTGATTTCTGTGCAGTGAATAAATGTCTTTCTTCATCTGTTTCAAAATGACTAAATACAAATTTCATGAATAAATCGTGTCTGTTTAAAATAAGCTCGTTATTTACGTGTGGGTCATGGTTTCAAAATCACACTTAAATTTACATTATCGTTTGAGTTTTTATCAACGCCACATTGAACCCGTCAGTTTGATTTGTTTTTCCCTCGTCAAGTACATATTTTGGGGGGTAAAACCAATCGCCAATATTGATATTGATGAACAAACCTTTCTGATCTCCAAGCAAGCTGATGCTGACACCGCCACTTGCATTTTTTTTCATTATGCTCGAGCTTTGTAATAAATCAGAGTTATGCAGCCCGCATCACAGCATCCCAGTCACAAAAAAAAAAAATATTATTGTGAAGATTGCCGGTAATAAACCTAAATTAGTTTTGATGTACGTAAAAGACATTGTAAGGTGGTGGGTGGTAGCCACGTACGACTGCAATTTTTTTTTGTATCTGCAATATTTAGCGCGGGCTCAATCGGTTCTTTGTGCAGGTTCTGCTTTCAGCTGGCTGACATCCTGACGTATGCATAAAAATAAGTCTATTGTCCCGTGATACGAGTAAAATTAATAAATAACCCTAATGTTCAAGTAATATAATAATATACAAGTTCAAGGGGGATAACACAACTTGCCCGCGACTTGTATGTAAATATGTCGTGTCGATCCCTTTCTAACTAATTTTCTACAATAGAGATGCACTAAGCGACAACTCCGACAAAAGCGAGAAAATCTTGCCAAGATTGTTAACGCCGTTAGCGTTAACGATTATCGATAAAGAAAATACAGCGGAACATAAAACCTCCTTATTTTTTTTAACGTTCGTTTCGACAGCGATAACGTTCGAATAATATAGTTTAGGGTCCCTGGGTCTCTATCTTCCACCATGTTTGATCTGGCCGTTATAACGTTATTATCATTACTATTATTGAGGTAATGGTTGGTCTTAATTGCTTGGCAGTATAAGAGCTACCATCACAATAACAATATGATTACAATATAGAAGCAAGACAAACTAAAACAAAATAGAAAGACGCTTATAAGTATCTGTCTATCACCTGGAGTGCTCTCCTTTACTATATATGATACTATATTTGATACTCTACCACTGTCATCATCAGAGCTATCAATCTCGAAAGTGTCAAAGTTACGTCTTAAATTATTTACGAGGGGCGCTCAATAAAAAGTGAGAATGAGTATGTTATAAACAACTTTTACTGAATGATATTTTATTTTTCGACATAGTCACCTTCTAGCATAATACACTTAGTATATGTTTTTTCTAAACTTAAAATTCAATTTTTAGAAAAGGTCTCATCTTGAGTACTTAAAAAATCTTGTACTGCAGCGACTACCGCGTCGTCGTCTTCAAATTTCTGGCCTCTCAGGTTCATGTAAAATATTATGCACGCTCCCCGTTGAAATCTTTACATTTTCAGCAGTAAACTAGTTATACCAAAAACTAATTTAGAGCTATCTCGGAAAAACTCATACTGCGTGGCTATAAAAATATTTAATATTCTCTCTGATACATTTAAAGAGTTACCTTTCAATTTATTCAAGAAAGTGTTATTTAATTATTTAATTGAACATTGTTTTTACTCCGTCAATGAATACATAAACAAATGCAAATTGTAAAATTAAATTTCGAATTTGAAAATTTATAGGTACTTAAGTCTAAAATGAAATATTTGTACGCCAGCCTTGGCAAAACAAGATACGATCCGTGATATTTGTAACACCTTTTATATACGCTTGTTTTATGCAAATAAACTATTCTATTCTATTCTATTCTATTCTAATAAAACGAACCGTGACACGACCATCCGCCAAAACTAAGTTTCACAATTTCTTCAGTTACTGCTGTAGTAGGGCGTCCGGAGCGGGGGTCATCCATGGTCGATGTTCTTCCACGTCTAAAATCGGCGCACCAACGTGCGACTGTCGAATACGGAGGACCATTAGACCCTAAAGTATCCCGCAAATCTAAATTGACTTGGCCGTAGTTTTTTTTTTCAAACACAGGTATTTGATAACGGCGCTCCGTTTAATTTGTCCATTTTTGCTAACGTACTCAATAGCATTGCAAAGAAATTACCGTATTTTATTTTAAACAAAAGGCAGTTAGTTTTATTTTTCATAGCAATACGATAGATAGATTAGCTTTACCGGCCAGTGTTTAATTTCCTTATATTGAAGAGTTTGCATCTCATTCTCACTTTTTATTGAACGCCCCGCGTACTTTATGCCAGCGACTTCGTCTGCGTAAAAATCATTTATTTCATGAACAAACCGTCATTTACAACTTGTCCTCGATTTTCCTAGAGGAATTTAAACAATGTCTGTAACTGATTGAAAACGAGAATTTAGGAATAACTAAGTAACTTAAAGTACTTAATCTTCCAAGGCCACTTGTGCAAAAACAAAAAATACATTTTATGACACTCTAAATGAAGGAGGAAATAAAACAGTTGTCTCAGACTACATTCTCAATATTTGATTAAGTATTGACGTTGGAAGTTTCAGTCTAAAACTTAACGTATATAGCGATTTAAGATAGCATTTCCCTTTATACAATATTAAAAAAGCATAACAAAATACCTAATTCGCTTTGTGGCAAAGTCAACCGAAAACAGTTTGAAATTTTTCCATCACCGTGACAGTAGCGTGATACAGCGACAAGGCAAAAGGTTATTTCAGTTTACATTGACTCTCCTAGATTGACAATTGGGGCAGCGGAGTCAGAGCGAAGGATAACAAAATCCTGCAACCTCCGCTGCACCGTAGCGTAGCCATAGGAGTTGAATCGTTTTGCTGTCAGAAAATTTAAGCTGAGTCCATATTTGTATAATTTTGCCGTATCGCATCTCCATCGCGTAACTATCATGGCATATCATGTACGCAAAAAGATCGCGATAATGCTTCGCGCCCTTTTTTTTTAAGGGTTTTTCTGTTGGTTTGCTCACAATATATAAAGTGTATACTGATTAATATGGTGATCGTTCAGTATGTATGAGTTCTGATGCGGTATCATGATACGCAGTCATAATTTGATGTTAATGTTTTATGCCACCTCAATTCAAGTTATGATACGATACGCTGCTGCGCTACGGCTAGCAGAGACGCCGTTTTTCACCCGACGAAGCTTGTGATATGGTATGGACCATTACTTGGGATATGCGTGCTCGATACGATACGCATGATCGTGATAGCCAAAATGATACAAATGTGCTCCCAGCTTTAGTAACAGCGCGGCTGAACAAGTTACACCGTCTCGACAAATGATCTCTTAGTTGCATAAGTCAGTAAGTGCAGAAGCAGCGGTTTTTGCTTTGTTCAATAACACATTAACTTAGTGAAGTCTCGGTATTGCTTCTTCTTCTGTTATTCTAGCATTTCCAGCTAGCCCTATGGGTGTCTGAACTTATAAAAGTAATCGTTCTTATGAATTTCTGTTGTCTGTTGTTGTGATAACTTTGCGAAAAAATATCTCGTAAATTCTGCTCTGTTTCACTGTAAGAAGGAAAAGTGAATAAATCAACAAGGAGATTTATGCATTTGTTTACTTTTCTCCTAACTTTGTCGGCCTAGAATTGCTTGAAAACTGAAAACTGTTGGAAAACCTGTCTTAGTAGATAAGTACAGATACCTAAAGTTTGTAAATCTGGCCGTACCATAGTTATATCCGAATAAGTGTTTTAAAATACTAATTAACATTGTAATAAACCATTAAAATTACAAGACAAAATACAATCAATGCTAAAGGTTCAATAACGAAACTATACTCGTAAAGCTCAATATCAGAGCATGTATCCCTACACTTGGCTTTTGTAGTCTATTTATATAATCGGCCTTCAATAGGTACGACCTTAACAATTTAACGAAAATAAGTTGGCATACCGAGGGAATCAAAGGTGAAGTAATTTTGGTTGGTGTACGACAATTTATCGAACTAACATTACGTTTATCTTTTTAAGGCAAAATTTTAAAACACTGTCATATTATTTACTTAGAAGGATACGAAGTTTCGAGAATTAAGCTTAATCAAGTACCTTTTCTGACCCCTCTTTAAAAACTTGACGAAGGAAAAGTTGAAGGAGATAGGTAGGTTTCCTTTCCCCAACTTTATAAAGTCCATATATTAGGATTAGGATGAATATTATAATATTAAATTATGTTTCAATTTCTTTCCAAATTTCTTTTTCCAAATTTTGTAAAAAGTTTTAAAGCAAATCGTAAACGCGTTATATTTATACCCTAGGCATTTTACTCGGTTAATACAATATTACCCTTGCCATATAATCGTAGTGTTTTTAGCCACCATTACTGTCAAGTAAATAAGAGCTATTGTGCCGTTGACGATACGATAACATCTCAAAGGTAATTATGGTTTTACCCAATAAAAATACCCGAATTGAAATGCTTTACCCGCAATCCCTAAACTTGTCATGACTTCTTAGCTTACAATTTTAGGTTTTGTGGACAAAATGGTACAATGGAACCTTTGAGATTGGCGTGCCTCTCAGTTGTATTATATACACTTGTTAGAAATCGGGACATAAACATGACAGAAAACAATTTACAAAAAAACCGTCCAAGAGCATATTATGTCGGACCATGTTGCATGACACGTAACTCTAGCGAAAATTGCAATTTTCGAGTTCAATACATCCTAAACTAAATCTAAAAAATATATTAAAATATGTGTAAAATTATGTTTCAGAGCTATCCAATGATGCATCATTCGATGTCATAACAAAAAAAAGGCTTTTTATTTTAAGTACTTCTATCTACGGGAGGTACCAGAAAAAGATATAAGAATATTTTATTTTGCTACTTTGTCTGCTAATTTCGACTATAAATAACTACTTACGCTAAATTACAGCTTTGTAGTCAGACGACCAACTGTGTGGAAAATAATAAATAGAAAAACGGCTAAATCTAAAACTCGTGATAATCAAATCACCCTAAACAAGGGTGACAAAAAAATCACATCAAACAAAGACGTGACCTTAGCTTTCGAAGGTTATTTCTCCACCGTTGGCTTTAATACTACGAAATGCCTTCAATCATCTGCGATTGGAGCTAAAACTACTTTGTGCTAATGTTACTTACTAATGCCCGGTTCCTATTACCAAGAAACGAATCGTTTTCCTTACGGGCGTTATAACATTTGCTACGTTCAAAATGTGTCAAATTTTAACGAGACGTCACAACTCTACCAACGGTTTTGAATATATAACACACCATAAATGTAATAATGTAAGCTTTAATTTTAGCCACGTAGATTCAGTTTCTGTTGTTAAGGTATTTAAATCACTTAGTTTAAGAAACTCAGGATTTATGGAAAATTTCAGTGAAAGTTATCCATCATGTCATAGATATAATTGCACATCACTTAGCTTTAATCTACAATAATTGCATTTCGGAGGGCGTCTTTCCAAATCTTATGAAATATAGTACGGTCATACCACTTTCTAAATCGGGCGAGATGAGTGATTTAACGAATTTCCGTCCCATCTCTATCCTACCTGTAAAGTTTTTGAGAAATTTATGTTAAGTCACTTTAATAGAAATAAACTTCTTAGCAGTAATCTAATCAGTTCGGCTTTACCAGAGGACGATCCACAACTGATGCAGCATCTGTACTCATTAAATATATACTATATGTATATACAAAATTTGGGAGAAATCTTGTGATGTAATAGGTTTTTTTTGTGACCTTCCCAAAGCTTTCGATTGCGTAGATCACGCGACTCTTATATTAAAATTAGAACATTATGGTTTGTCAAATAATTCTCTAAGTGTTATATCTTCATATCTTAGTGATGGTTTACCATTGAATTGCCGACAGACTTTTAATCGAATATTATTTCAAAGACAACGTTTCAAGTATTTTCATTTCATCGACAAGTCATTGCGTCGTGGACTCGATACTGGGTAATTTGAACCGAGGTCTTTTAATTAGTAGTTCACATATTTCAATAAAATTCATGTCATGACTAATCATTTCGGGTCTTTTTAATTTGTTTTTTTTTTCTTGTAATAATATTTATTCGGCATAAAATTATTTGAATTGGTAATATTTTGCTATCAAAACTAAACGCAATCACTCACTCTGCGTGATTATAGCTATGTTCCTAATTTATACATACACCGTGTTTTTTTTTATTTACGATAACTTCGGCATATTACTAGGTATATCCATAGAAACTAATTGGTAGATTAGATTTTTAAATATTGCAAAAAAAAAATGTTTTTCAGTTTAGAACAAAATAATGAAATCTTTTATCTTTGGTCATTCTAAAAGGGCCTTTAGAGTTAACTAATAATCAGTGTCAAATACGTCTATGTTGGCGTGACATACACACACAAGTAAAGATAACACTTGACAGGTACAAGATTGTCACTTTAGATTGACGCGTATACAAACCTAACAATTGGAAACTCTTTACTCATAAGTATTAAAAGAAAATTGTTGTTATCAATTAAGAGCCTTTTACACTAGTTTAACGTGATTAACTGATTAAATTTAAAAATTAAATATACCGTTAGACTTATCATTTGTCTGTCTTCGGGAAATTAACTTTGTTTGACCTAAAGAAAGTTCCCTTAAAGTTATCGTAAATAAAAAAAAACACGGTGTATAATGTTATGATAATAATAATAAAAGTTATTGTAATAATAGTAATGTGTCATGTTTTTGTGTTCTTGGGGGTCGCAGTTCTAACCTAACCTAACCCACTTCTGTCAACAGTTCGTTTTCTTGGGGGTCGCAGTCCTAACTTAACCTAACCTACTTTGATACACCAATAAATCTTAGTTTCATTATACATATTTGTATGTCACACTACATAATTTGAAAAATGTTTAAATGTGGAATTGGACTTATAAAATTGTATTAAAGTAATACGTCGAAGAAATGAATTGCAATGTTTTGTAGTTGTACCAATAAAGATAATTTGAAACAAATCTGCGATTAAGTAGTATTCGTTGATTAGTATTTCCACGTAGTAAGATAAATTTAAATAAATAGTAGTTGAAATAAGATAACGCCAAACAATATTACTAGTACTAAAGTTTCGATGAATCGTTGTCGATGAAATAATATTCGATGAAAAGGTTGTCGACAAAACAAGGGTACACCCTTAGTGATAGAACACAAACGGTAGTTGTAAACCAAACACAGACCATTGGAGCAGCTGGTAAATTAGGTGTGCCTCAAGGCTCTATATTAGGTCCTTTCTTATTTTTGGTTTATATTAATGACTTGCAACCCACAGTAGATAACCTTTGTGATATTGTGCTATTTGTTAATAATACATTTTCAAGGTTGACCGAAAATACGTCGATTACAGTAGGATAAACGCCATACTAGATGAAGTACTTAATTGGTTTACTAGTAACAATTTGCTTGCTAAGAAATGAGATAAGTTAGCTTTGCCTAACGTTAGACCGGTAAAATCTAGTATATGTCTAAATGATGAGTGTTTGAAAATGGTAAATAAGGAGCTTTTCTTAGGGATGACTATAGACAAAAACTTGCAATGGAGTCCCCATATAGCAGTACTAGCAGGTAAATTAAGTTCGGCAGCTTATGCTGTTAGGAAAATCAGGCAACTTACGAATATTGAGACAGCTCGCTTAGTTTATTATAGTTATTTTCATAGTGTTATGTCGTACGGTATTCTGGTTTGGAGAGAAGCTGCTGACATACATACTACGAGTATATTCGTGTTACAAAAAAGAGACATTCGTTTTAAATATAATTTAAAACTCCTGTGATTCCTTAAGCTTACTTTTTAAAGAAATTAGTATTTGGACAGTAGCGTCACAATTTATTTATGAGAATATTATTTATGTTATTAAAAATCAAGACTATTTGTTAAGAATTGTGATAAACATAATTTGAATACAAAAAGCATACTACTCTTTATCGGAATACTTATCTGACACTACCTGACCATAATATAATATTACCTTTGTTCCGTCCTATACCCTTTGTATTTGTATCTGTGCATGCGCCATCATGACCTGACCTGTATGCCTAGCGGCAAAATATAGTGATACTTATAGCAAATTTGTAACACCGTATTACCTATATTTACAAATAAATCATTTGAATTTGAATACAAAATATAAAAATATAAATTGCTATTAAAAAATAATCGTGTCCATTTTATATATCATTTGTAGGTCAATGCATCCATATCTATAATAAATTACCTGACATAGTTTTAAAGTTACCATGTCCAGTACTTAAAACTTACTTGAAAAGTCGTTTTGACGTGTAAAAGTACCCGTGCCGCCTACTTATTGAATAAACATCTTTTATCTTTATCTTTTAAGCGAGTAACCTGAAGATACTTACCTTCGCCACCCGTAAACACCCGCAACACCAGAGGCATCGCAGGTGCGCTGCCGGCCTTTGAGAAAAGGGCAGATTCGTTTTTGAAGGCCCCCAAGTCGAAAACCAAATAACTAGACTTAATAATTTATTGCCAACTGTACGACATAAATTCTCATTTTGTGTTTAATTCGCTATCATAGGTAGGTACTCATTTCGCATTCCTTCTTTCCACTGTAGGTATTTTAAAATTCCTTAAAACATACAGGTTGATTTACATACCTATATACCTACCATACCTAGCCACATACATGCTGTAGATTGAAAGGGCGGTAGCAGAGCGTCATTTTAATTAGGTACCTAAATGTTCTGCGGATAAATTCAATTTTCCGATATTAGCAAATATCGCCGAGAGCGCTATAACAGCGCTCACTGATGGATGAAATTAAACCAAGGTTTTAAACGAATGAGAATTGTAAACCAAGTGCACACTGTGCTTACCTACCTAATTTAGCTTTGTAAAGTATTTTGCATACATAGGTACATACCTATCCTCAGCCAGTGCCTCATCATCATCATAATAAGTTTCTAACAAAATTTTCGTTTTGGGACACGATTTTGTTCCCGAGTGTACCTTTTTTTGCTAAGTCATTATCTGCTTATCAAGACCAAACGATTCAGTTCCCACACGGTGGGTCTACGTTAAAGAACATGCAGCGCAGATCCTGTCGCCACCTTCTGACTCCATCATCAGATCAGCTCTTTGATGCCTAAATATTGCATTGTCATCGAGTTGTGCCCATGCGGCCTACTTACTGAATAAACATCTTTTACCTTTTTTTTACATTATATGGTCCAAATTTCAGCCAATTCAATTACGGAAAGTGGGACAAAGATGACTTGCAAATTTTGAGGCGGGTAACTAACATACAAATATTACTTACATAGGAACAGGGCTGAGATTCTACACGGTAAAACCTTACTGCTTTTAATTTAACGTGTTTCCGTATCGTCACCGTTTTGATAGCTCTATTTACCTACTTGACAGTAATGGCGGCCAAGTCAAAACAATACCAGAACACCTCAAAGGCAATAATTATGGATTATAATACGGAAACAAGGCAAAAACAACCTAGTGCAAGTTAAATAAAAACCAGCGGGTTTTATCTTTATATTCCTTTTTGAAAAAAAAAGTGATTACTGAAATTTAGAAATTTTCATTCTTTTTACAAAATAATATCCTGCGGCCGTAATTGGCAGTTCTATGATTTATTTATTATTATTATTTAAGAGCCTATAATGTCCCACTGCTGGGCAAAGGCCTTCCTCCCGATTGAAGCCACCGCGCTCATCTTGCCAACATTATCAATATTATCATTGTTGTTTATTATTTAGCGGACAATGTAGTTCTGGCTCCATTATATTCTCGTACCTTTATTTAAACCAACAGATAATATGTTATGAATCACAAATTACGGATATTCAAGGCATGTAAATAATTATGATGAAAATGATTGCTTGTAAACGTAAATACAGATTGAATTGAATAATATTCAATCTCAAATAATGTTTATTGAGATATCTTCAGTCTTTCAAGACTTGTGTTTGTGAAATTCTCAGAAGTCTCCGTAGCGGGTTGAGCTTTATATTTTTTTCATTATTAAACCCATTTTTTTTTCTTTTATTATTTACACGTACGCACAGGGCGCAAAGCTACCAAATAACGAATTAACTTATTGATACGTAAATGGGAGTAGGTAACTAATAGAAATGCACAATTAAACCAATAATTAAGAGCTAGTCTTTAGTAACGCACTCACTTCACTGTTACCAACAATAATCAAATTAATCAGCGGTGCTGTCCCCGCCTCCCTAAACCATGTGTGAACTTTATAAGCAAAATAGGGTTCACAGGCAGCCAATTATAATGTATGTAGCCTCTATGTTAGGTGTGCTAGGGCCGCCAGGTCAGAAGGTATCTATTTTAAGTAGAGCGTCAGATGTCAGACGGAGCTCGGGTCACGAGCCGCGCTCTCAGCAGTGTGCACGCGAGTTCACGCGACAATGAACCGGCTCTCAAGTTCAAACAATTTTGATCGATAGTTATTACCTACCAGTACTAAGTATCCTCAAGATTGTTGAAAAGATTTGTTTCTCCATATTTTTTTTGAAGAATGTGTAGTAGAACCCATTGTGTGTCACGTCACGTATGATATTAAGTAATCAGTTGCTGTTAATACATTTGCTGTACCAAGAAACGCGGGCGAAATGCCGGATAAGTATTTAAGAATACGTGAAAAATAATAGGAAGGAGTGTAAAAACTTCCGATCGCCTTCTTTCCTTATAGACATATTTACCGTTGTAATTATTTTCTTGTATGATTTTTTCCGATCGCCTTCTTTCCTTATAGACATATTTACCGTTGTAATTATTTGTTGTATGAAAATTTCCGTACGCCTTCTTTCCTTATAGACATATTTAGGGTTGTAATTATTTTCTTGTATGAAAATTTCCGAACGCCTTCTTTCCCTGTAGATATACTTATATCATTAGTTTATTTTATAAAAAAATCCGACGCTTTCTTTTATTATGGACATATTTACTGTAATTTATTTGTGTATCATTTTCACAGAAGACATTTTTGTCATAGTAGCGATTTTTTTCCAATAGTAATTACATCGTAATACGTAGGTAGGTTAGGTTAGGTTCGTTGTTATATCAGGCCCGGAGGGTAGAATTGGGAGCTCCTTCAACTCTGTCAAATTAAATGTTTGGAATAGGACAAAAGGCCTTCGGAATTGTTTATATAAGACAAAAAAAATATCAGAAAATATGTTCATAGGGAAAGAAGGCGTCCGGAAGTTTGCCTATAGGGAAAGAAGGCGATCGGATTATTTTATACAAGAAAATAAAAATATAAGAAAATGCATCTAACAAATCTCTTCACTGAAATGTGGATTTCGTTAAAGGGATGTTGTTGATTTGTTTTGTTCGACTCGAGTCCATGTTGGAGTTCCGAATATTTTTCATTTCTGTCCAAATATATTAATAAGAACCTAGGTAGGTATACCTATCGACCCGAGGGTACTTAGGTAATCTGAAGTTGACCGGTGAGTGACGCAGCTGAATATATATTTAGGTTAATGATTATTCGAAAAATTAGGGCGGGTAATTACGCAAAGGGTTAATAACGGACTCCCCCATTTTAGAAACCTCTTAAGAAAAATCCCGACCCCGGTCATTGCGTACTTATTTAATTAGAAGCGGTCGTTTATAAAATTCTCTGGTTATTTCGCAGCGTGGAGTAAAAAGTATGTTGGCAAAAAAAAGTTTTTCGGCGTAGGTAAATAGCATGGGTATTACAACCAGAAGCTAGACGTTTAATTTCAAGACCTTTGGCGGTTACTGTCTTTAGTCCAACTAACATGGAAGGAGCACTTGGCCTACACCATCTACACTTTTACTTTTATGTTTTAGGAGCGTTAAATACATAATCTATTACTTTTCACTGCCTCTTGTCTACGGATCGGATGCGTTCACGCCGCGGGCCAACACCAGCAGCAACGTGCTCATAAATTTGATTAAGTACCTTTGTAGCCATAAATATAGCATAATATACATACTTTTCTAAGTCTTCATAGGATTCAAGAGTAAAACAAGTTTCAGTTTTTAATTAGTCAACAGATTTTTATAAATAGTAATCTAAAATAATCAAAGCCCATTATTAGATCACCGGATTTTGTTTTGAAAACCTTATAATTAGATACGTACTCTTTAATAAGCTGGTATGTACTACCAGATAGTTTTCTTACTTAAGGATATAATGAATGAACAGTAATATTCGAAAAAGTCCTAATTGCTGACATCTATGGACCACAGTGACCGATTTCCATAGCCCATATGATTCCTTGCCCTTAATAGCCACAAAACAGGTTGGTCTAAGGTCCGAATAGGAGACGACCTTCACCCAGCTATTTATTCGATAAAAAGTATTTTATATCAAATTTAATATGTTAAGTAATATAAAGCGAATAGGTAGGCTGAAAATTTTCAATCCAGTATATAATTACTTAATTCAAAATTAGCCCGGTGAAGGTCGACTCCTATTCGGATCCTCTACTAGTAGTTATATGACAGTGTTCCTGGTGTTCTTTAAATACAGAGCATCATAACCTTATTATTCATTCATTTGACATAAAACAAATGAACGTGAAATGAAAAATATTATTATGTATATTATATTTATATTATTTGTTCATTTGTTTTGTTTCATAATATTATTACATCTTGGCATAACTTCCCTATAATATGTTCAGAAACAATAAGCAAATGACATATATTAGTAAACCTGTATCTGTGGTTGCATCGTAATGTTTAAATTACAGTAACATTTTAATCACATTCAAATTTCGAATATCGTTTTAAAGAAAAGGAATCATATTTGGTAGTGATTATCGAATTAGTCGATTTGTAAATTCATTTAGTGAGAAAGTCTTGTTTAATACAATTTTTTGCATCTCGAATTTTAAAATCGATCGACACAATGAAACAAAGGAAACATTTTTTTTAACGTCCAATACTAGGAGTGCATAAAGATTAGAAGTACCTACCTAAACTACAGTGTAACGTGTGAGTCGTCCGCGCTGTGTTGAGCGCCCGCCCGCCCGCCGCTGCGCCGCACAGTCATTTGTTTCGAACTCTCGAATAGTTTCGAAGAACAGAAAATAATGTTATCTACTACTTAAAAAAATACGCTATATTGTACATGTTGTAGAAAGCTTATGATATGCATGTAGATAAAGTTTTGTATGCGACTGTACGCATAATTAGGCATTAAAACACTCGTGTGATCTTATTCTCCAGTAACATAAATAACTATTGTTTCCTGTGCACGAAGGATTGGTATAGATGGCCATAATGGATGTTGTTATGTTACGTTTCGCTATGACATTTAAATTGAAAAAACTTTTTAACTCCAATTGAACGCGTTTTGGTCAAAAACAACGGAACCTTTTTATTCCGTGAGTATACATGCCCTTATAGCGGAAATATGTTTCATCTGCCATCATAATGTAATACAAATAATTTGGTCACGAGCAATTTCAATCGGAATGTTTAAATAGAGTTTTAATCTCTCCAGTCAGGATTTATCGGATGCAATTTCTGTACAAATCGAATGGAACGTTATCGTAACGTACCATTTATACTAGATATTTTGTATTTGTTTCAGCACACAGCCCATTGAGTGAGCCTCTAAGGCGCTTCAGGAATGTCCATTTGTGGTCCCTTTTCTTGATTTGACATTTGCTTTAATGTATCTTGAGACGGACATCTTACTCAGGTTCAGTTTTATTTTAAACAACTTATTTTTTTTGTGACAGCTTTATTAAATCGGCGCAGTCCTTTTATTTTAAAGTTATCGCAAATTTATGACCATACATAATACCTCTTTTTTTATAAGGTCATTTTTGATATTTTCAACGTTTATCTACTGTAGAAGCTGCAAGTGAAAGACAACACGGCTGATGAGTGAGCATGAATCATAATATTTTTGCAGTGTTTTTTTTGTTTTATTACTTAGCGACCTGTCCTTGCTTCGCTTCGGTTAAGTCTAGATTATACATACAAACCTTCCTCTTGAATCACTCTATCTATTGCTGAAAAGTGAAATACGTTGAAAACTTAGTTTAAAATATCATTTTTATACTATGTAAAGATTACACGAAACTCTGTCTGTACCTTAACATTGCGCTTGAAACGTTAAATAAAAGTGAAAAGGGCATAATTAATAAAAATGACAGCTTGAAAGATCTCATCTCATTTAAAACATTGTATCAGTCTAATATGGGCTTGGTAGGTATAGTATATCACGTTAGGATCATAAATACGTGTACATTATAAACTCCCACAGAACTATATCAAAGTGCCTGAATAAATAACTTTGATTTGTATCAAACGAAATAAATAACGATTCCATTATAATTTAAAAATTAAGATTACTTCTAACACTTCTTTAGCTAGAAAGCCTTCAATTTATTTTTAAAGGTGAAGTGATTAGCGATTCACTTCATATCCACCGGTAGCTTATTAAATAGGAAAATGGCCTGGTAACTCTCGGAGTGCTTGACAACTTTGAGCCCAGTACTCATGGTGTGTGGCAGGTCTCTCCGCCTCGTTGCGAGTCGCTTTACTCTCAGCTCTTGTGTGTTTCTATATCGTGTAGGTATGTGCTTAACGAGATCAGTAAGCACCACCAAAATTTGCAGGCAAGGAACAGTGAGTATACTGAAGTACTAATGTGGTTATCACTAACTTAAGGAAAGTACCTAACCTAAGTACATAAGTAAAAGTCTTTTTATTCCTTCGTGAACATACACAACATCATATAACGTTTTTTTCTTTCTACCATCCAATCTTCAAAATCTAATAGGTCCCCACGACACTCGAGCAAATCCCCATTTAGCTCCTTGGTGTCCCCTACTATTAGATCAATGACAATAATACAGTTTATAGTCTAAAATATTTTTGATTTGTTCCCGCTTCGTCATATTCCTGTTTAGGCGGATTTCTATTTTTTGTTTTTTTTTTGTCTACCTGAAATGGTGCTTAATTTACGAATGTTGTTTTTTGAGTCACACTATATCAATCACCAAGTAACTCTTGTTACAAATAATTTATTTATTTCTAATACGAGTACATAAGTAAAGCCACGGTAATTGCTGTACTCTATATTAAAAATCCGGCGAAACCGGAATCCATGACGGACCATGCTCAGTGTAGGACTTCCGACGCCGTTACTAAAACACAAAAAACGATCTCGAAAAACAACCCCGTACTAACGAATTTTCTATTTAAGTAAAGTTATTTAGTGTTGTCTTAGAGGATTTTTAGTACGTATAATCAGTTTAGTCGCCTGTAGGTATCTCAGAATCAATTTATTTTACAATTTTTCCGGCGTAACTTAAATGTATACTTAACTATTCCAAATTACGGCTTTTTACGCAGCAACCCTGGGTCTCTAAGTCTGGGCTGTCTTAATTAAGAGTCTTCCATTTCTTCTGGTTTCTCAAATAAACGTTTTAATTTTCATATTTTTATTACCTAAATAGGTAAATATGTCTAAAATATGTAACGCGCGCGGTAAGTAGGACTCACGTCATTTTAATCGAGTCATCAAATCCCAATGAATTCTAATAGACGCGCGTTTTCATTTCCTGTTATAACGTTCTCTATACATACCTAGTATATTACTAAAGGCATTTAAGGGTTAATGAATAAAACGATCCTTCAGAAATATTTATATCTTTAAAAGTGGAGTCAGTTCAATTACAACAGATGCTTTACTACTGTGCATAGTGGTTTTTATTAGCATTTTACTCTTGGCAGGATTATTATAATAGGCACCAAACTGTGACTATGGCAGAAGCAGATGATTTTGCTCCCGTTTGCTTTCATAAATACCACTTTACAGATATTAATTAAATATACAATTTCTGTACTGGGGCCCTAATTAAAGTGCGTAACGCTAAGTTAGTAAGTAGTTCGAATTTTCCAGGTACCTAAACAATACAATTATTCAAAGTCAAATGTGATATCTAAAATTCATCTCGATACGAGTTAATTACACAACTTAAATTTACCACATGTGAGTTGAATGAGAGATTGCTGCGGCAAGCAGATAGACAACCCTTTAAACAGTTGTCTTAAACATTATTAATTATTACCTGTACGTATCGATCGTATAGCAGTGATTGTGGTCACGAGAAGGTCGAAGAGATTAATGTGAGAATTAATAATGTTTAATTTAAGCAACTGTGTACGTCCCGTTTTACTACAAGTGTGTAAGTACGTCGGGGTTAGATTATGCTTGCGTGAATGGAGGGTGAATTATGGCGGGAGGGACGGAAGAGTCCAAGAGAGAAAAGAGCGTTTAAATGAGGTTACGTACTCTAAAAAATGTGAATATGTTCATCTACCTATTTGGTAAAACACATTATATACCTTACCTATTACAGCAGAACAGATTATGGCTCTCGTTAAAGCCCTAGTGACGCTATTTACAAAGAGTATATAATTGGTAAATCCAGGAGTCACATAATTTGTGTCCGAAACCACTATTAATTATGATAACTCTTAATAATTTGACATTAATGGCAGCCACGTTGAAAACAATTAGATACCATGTCAAAAGTGATATTGTTTTACCGCATAGAATAGAAAGCCATACTTACCAGAATGTATTATAAACATAAGTACTTGTAACATTTAACTCTTCGCGTGACACCCTCCCCGAAATTTAATGCAATTACAGCCAGCGTAAGCTTTGCCCCAACACCGCTAAGTAATTCGAAACGATAGACGCTAGCGTCAGGCAATAATGGTTTTAAATAATCCAGCACCAAGAAACCGTGCATTGCTTGCTAGATAAGACGACTGAATTATTCGTTTCATGTAAAACGAGGACAGAATATAATTTTCTCAAAAATGACAGGAAAAGTTGACATTACTATCTATATATTGGGATGCGAAGTACATAGTTTACTGACAGATCTCAAATTAAAAAAAAAAAACATTGCGTGCTCGCTACACAAGCACGCAATGTTGCATACAAATTTCATTACCATCTAGTATCTAACTTTTTAAAAAGTGAAAACGGCCTTAATAAAATGAGGGCACAAGTCTTATTACATCCAAATTTTGTTCGGAATATAACTTTTTTATCTGTATCTCGAATAGCTTGAGTAGTTTTAAAAAAAAAGCTTGCGTTTCTCCTTGTCATAAACAAAAGACGGTAAAGAGTAGGTAATAATATTGTCTGTATAGATTGTGTGGTATTTCTTTCCTTAATAAAGTACTTTACTCCAACATAATTTTATTCTTGCGATTTTTGAGAAAAGCACTATATATGCCTCGGCAGGAACGGCAATTGCGGGCCTCGTATTTTTAAACGGACTCGCAAGCTCGTCCGTTTAAACCAATCCTCGCCCCGCAATTGCCTACTTCCGTGCCTAGGCAATAATGTACTATTTCTCAAAAATGACAGGAAAAGTTGACATTACTATCTATATATTGGGATGCGAAGTACATAGTTTACTGACAGATCACAAATTAAAAAAAAAAAACATTGCGTGCTCGCTACACAAGCACGCAATGTTGCATACAAATTTCATTACCATCTAGTATCTAACTTTTTAAAAAGTGAAAACGGCCTTAATAAAATGAGGGCACAAGTCTTATTACATCCAAATTTTGTTCGGAATATAACTTTTTTATCTGTATCTCGAATAGCTTGAGTAGTTTTAAAAAAAAAGCTTGCGTTTCTCCTTGTCATAAACAAAAGACGGTAAAGAGTAGGTAATAATATTGTCTGTATAGATTGTGTGGTATTTCTTTCCTTAATAAAGTACTTTACTCCAACATAATTTTATTCTTGCGATTTTTGAGAAAAGCACTATATATGCCTCGGCAGGAACGGCAATTGCGGGCCTCGTATTTTTAAACGGACTCGCAAGCTCGTCCGTTTAAACCAATCCTCGCCCCGCAATTGCCTACTTCCGTGCCTAGGCAATAATGTACTATATTTCTAGTGAAACTTGAAAATGCCGTTAAACTTTAACATAAGCACCTGACAGTTTTCAGTATTTACGGTATAATCTCCCAAATATATTTTAAAACTATTGAGTGGCTGGATTCCAAGATGTTTATATTTTCACCCTTTACTCCAGGCATACCTGAGCCTTTGGCATTATTTATATTAGGTATACAAATAGACTATTAATGTAAGTGCTTATGAACTAAAAACCGCACTATTTAGAACATCAATTAGCTCTGCACTTAGTGCTTTGACTTATAAAATGGATCGAGTTTTCTCATTTTCTCTAGTTGTAGAATTTTTAAATACTCACTCTTTCTGGATGATAAAATAATGTTCGGCTGAATTCGCAGTGTTCATTTGTTTAGTTATGAACATAGGTACAATTACACTTATAATGAACTAGTGACCCGCCAGCGGCTTCGCCCGCTGCAAATTTCCGACTTTCCCGGTGGTTTTTTTTTTCTTTCATACAAACCTTGCCCTTAATAATGAATACAACCGAAAAGGAATCAGCCAAATCGGTTCAGCCGTTCTCGAGTTTTAGTGAGACTAACGAACAGCAATTCATTTTGATATATATAGATAGATAGATTGTAGCTTGATGATATTAAATGCATTTGTATATTCTCGGCGTTAATTGACGGGAATAATCACGAAGATAGTGTGTTTCTTACATAAGTATGACAGAAATTGTTTGCGCCGTTCAAAAGTTATCAGACAGATTCGTGCCGGATAAAGCTAGCGCGGGGCCCGTAGCAAATTATATGCATAAAGCATGTATAAAGAGATCCTTGGTTTGTTTTATTTCTTACATGTAGAGTGCTAATAAAACAGAACTGGTTGAAACACATGGCTCTGGACAAGATGCAATCAACGATCATTATTGATCGATGCATCGAGAGCTTATTGAGTATGTCAATTCTATACGTTACATCAGTTTTCGAAAGTAGTTTAGTTAGTGTTAAGGGCTCACTACACCTTCCTAAATTAGTCACTAAGAAGAGGGATGCCGCAATACGTTAGATACGTATGGAGATGTCTTTCTTCCAACGTATTGTTGCGTCCCTCTAGAGAACACGAATTAGTTAGTGACTAATTTAGGAAGGTGTAATAAGCGCATTATGCTTTCTAGCTAGGGCCACTGAAAGCCCGGCAGGGCAGGGCGATGGCGCCAGGGGTTTTCGTTATTATAGTGTAATAAAGATTTATGCCTATAGCTGAAAGTATATTGAGGTTGAATATCAACAATATTAACGGCTTTGGAGAAATAATAGGGCGGTGAACTGCAAGACTCACTGGGAACATCAGGTTGTATCTGTGCCGGGACTACTACAATTGTCTTATCAGAAACGAGGTCAGCATAAAGTCTGCTTTAGCTTCCGAAATTCCACTGGGAGTCCGGTCTGCTTCAAAGAATTGAATATGTCGGTGCCCATTTCTCTTTATGCAGTGCTCGCCCTAGGGAGCCTTTCCACACGATAAAATTGTTACCATGGTAACTATTTATTTGTAATGCAAGTCTGCTGCTAAGTTGTTATTTGGTGCAAGTTCTGTTATTTAATTCAGAGCAAGCTACAATCCTAATATTGAACCGAAAGCGAGGCGAGAGATTCAGAGGCACGAAACGCAAATAACTTGCTAGCGTCCGACTCCGAAACCACGAGCATCATATCAGTTTTCGTATTCGCGCAACTCTAGCCTCCGCGCTCCGCCACCACTTATTTTTATTTATGTTTATAAAATACTTACAAATAGTAAGTAAACCTTAGTTTGTAGTAATAAAAATAAATAACTCGTGGTTTTAGAGTGTCTAGATCAGGTAAGTATATCCAGGGTAAGATAAGCGTGAACCCTTCAAGAAAATGATATTAAGTCGGTTGATGTAGTCGCACTCACACCACAGGTTTAGTAAAGGCAGAAAGTATACATTAATTAGTAAGTGAATTAATGAACGAACGAACATTGTATACTCACTCACTCTTTAATTCCGTACCTTCGTAAACTCTGTGATTTTAACTGATATAATTCAGTTTTCTCGAATGGTATATTTTTACAAGCTTTCATTTAACGTGTTATTAAGCAATATTGAGGTATTTAAGAGCTGACCTGATACTCGTAGTGGAGTCGTAAGGTAGCAACAGGTTGGCTGCTATTCTAAAGGTAGATAGACCTACTGTTTTGGGACTTGTTCATATAGCCTTGATATGCAAATGGTGACAGTACAAAAAAAAGTACTGTCGAGAACGAAACCTACTACCAGAAGTGAAATTCATATTCATATTCATATAATTTATTGCACACATGTAAGTATGAAGCTCTTAAGCTAATAAATACAGCTTAACATGAACCCTGTAAGGGCACTGCAATTTAATTAATACTACATATTTAAAATTAAATTAAATTATATTATGATAAGTAGTTACAATTCATAAAGGTTGGTAGCAAGTATTATATTAACCTACATTCACATCAATATAGATACAGACAAACATAAACAACAGCATTGTTCACAATATTTAATTATCTCCACTCCCCACTCATATCATTGAAAAACTCATCTAAGGAGTAATAAACTTTCTTTATCAAGTGTGTTTTTTTTTTTTTTTGAAATAATTTATAATCAACAATGTCTTTGATTATTATCGACATACTAAATGGGCTCGAATGTATTATTTGTAGCGTTGAACTGGGAGTTGCTAGTTTGTTTTTGGGTCGTAAGTTTTGAGATCGAGAGTATTGAGGGAAAAGGTTGCAGTTATTCTTTACAAATAAGCACACCTCCAAAACATACATAGATATTAAGGTCAAAAAACCAAGTTTTATAAAATATGGTTTTTAACTTTCCACAGGATCTATATTTACTAGTTTTCTCACACAACGCTTCTGCAACCTGAAGAGATGAATAGCATTGAGATATTTACCCACATCACAATACCATACCGTAACCAGGCGTGTGCATAAGCATAGTATACACTTGTAGCTGATTTAAATTTTGACTACAACTTTTGGACATTAAGCTTACCCGAGATGCCACTAATATATTGTGGTTTTCATACAAAACACACATTATGTAAAGAACAATTAGGTACTTAAGGTTATTTTTTATAAGATTTATCTGTACTCGTATAAACAGCCCTATTGTGTACGGGAATATTTTCAATAACAATACAATCGTTCCAAACATTTTCGTCGCCATGTTGGGGTACCTTATTGATACCCCGCGTTATGTTACAAGTCTTAAATAAAACCATTTTGTGAAAGGATACAGGTATCTAAAGGCGTGACCCGCGTGACACAGCGAGCCACAACTCGTGTTATATATCGTAACTATGGCGACGGGATTAGTAGGTACTTAGGTAGTTTAAAACTGCCAACTGATCCTATTGTCCTTACGGGAGACGATTATCGAGAGTTTGATATTACTTAACAATCAAACTAACTTCAGGCATGATTTACGGACCATTGAATTTGAACATTTATAATCGCGTGATTTAGCCGTTTATTTCCCATTTTAATAGTTTGATGTTCCTTACAAATCAATGCATAACTAGATGGGTTATCAGCGATTTAAAACAATTTTTTTATCGTACGGCCAATAATTATTAATGGAAGAAAGTTATTTATTCATATTTTTGAAAAAACCCGGGGGAGGTTTGTGTCCGTAAAATAATCTCAAACGAATTATTCAAAAACAGCAAACACAGTTTAACATCAATGAATACGAAGAATGAATGACACATTAAAAGTATGTTAATTAAAGTAATAAGAGAGTGGTTTTTTTACCACTAACATTGCATTTTTGTAGTATTTTTCCATATTACCACCATTTGCATGTGAAGAGTAGGTACGAACTTGGAATCCCTAACACTTCAAACAAGGTTTTCTTGCCAGGGAGTGGCTTAAGATACCTTCCTACCTAAGATACCTAGACTACCCCCAAAAAGTAAATTCTTTATTCGAGTTGTTTATTTGTAGAATCGATTATAGTTTACCCTCTTATTCATAAACGTACGACAGCTAAAGTGTGCTTCGTATATATTTCGTTTATTTGACATTGTAACATTTGAATTTGACAGAAAGAGACAAAATACTTTATACAGAAATCGTTCACTGTGTATTTATGAATAAGGGGCAACTATGCATATATTAATATACCGGAATATGTAATATATAAGGTACTTATAGCAACGTACCACACATTACTAACACATGAAAATGTACAGTACCCCAAGTGGAGACCTCGTCGTGTTGTTCTCATAGTCATTAGTTTTATTTTTAGTTTAAGGTTTATTGACCTTACATTTGTAATAATTTTGTTTTTGCTAGTTTTATGAATTTATTATTTATTATTTTATTACTTTATTATTAGTTAATGTAACTTACTTTTAAGTATTATTGTTATTATGATTGAATAAACGACCGTCTGGCTTTTCTTGCGGCGCTAAGACATATTTAACTAACTTGTGTGATTAAATATGTATGTGGAAAAAGAAAGTTCATTTATTCACAGCAAAGCACAAATATATATATATATATATATATATATATATATATATATATATATATATATATATATATATATATATATATATGTACAAGGATATCAAAGAAAAGAACAAACTTTTATTTGTGACAAAAAGACAACAAAATATATACAAAGTTGGACAGTTGTGAACCGGTCCCAACTCAGCATGTGCCGGCTGTCAAGCCGGGGCTGGTCTTCCGTTGGGACCGCTCGATGACAACACGGAAGGTGACACAAACATATTAATTATTTGATGGCGATTCGATATTTACCGTTTACTATTATATTACTTATGTCCTTAAATTATTTGAATAAAGCTACTGTATCATACGGATGGACGAACAGACCAACATGGCGCAAAATGATTCCTTGCGAAAGTTATTTTATTATTTTTTAAACTAAAACACCTTAACGAACAGAGATTCGTCTCGATAAAAAAAAGTAAACTCAATAATACTAACCTCAGTCAAGTGGTAATTAATTTAACAAAATATTCGGCTATAGTAGTTCAACTTTCAACAAAGCCAAGATTAAAAGAGCTTTTGGCAACTCGAGAGTCAACGTGTTTCAAGAGCGAACTTAAAGCTGCTTCAAGTTCGATTTGTCTCGCGAGAACACGGAGCCTTTTCAAGTACCTACATCTAAACTTGTCTACGGACATGTAGCGCTAACGGACCTAGTGAAGAAAATGACATATAAACTATCCAATTTCCTTTTAAATTTATTTCATTTCAGATAGTTTTATATTGCTCATTTTATCTGGTGAAGGTCGCGGGAGTCGGATGGCGGCCCTCGGGGAGGCATGTACGGCGTTAGGTATACATCTTTCGGTTGACGTAATGTTCACAGTTGAAAAGTACTTTATACTTACGTTATTTCAAACTCAAATGGGTACAAAAATAACAAAACAATACTTATGGAACGAACATCTTTAATAAGTATATAATGATTTTATAGAATAAACTTTATACACGTGAATAATATACGTATAACCAACATGACACAAACATGATGACAATACAGAGTAGTACTTACAAATTAGCACATGAACTTAATTACATACTTAGATTTAGGTTTCTTATTTAATGTTCATGAGCGGTACACGAAAATAATAATTAATAAATTTAGCAATTTATGTAAAGACATTTAATATTCACAGATATATACATGCTTTTAAAATATTTACTCTTCAATTCAAGATAATTAATAAAATCAAATAAACTACATTTTGATTTTATAAAATTCAGGATCAAGATATGTTGGCATTGTACAACTTATCGATTACTAAAACGTACTGCCTCAAATGTACCAAAATAATATTTATTTTGGTTAAGCTCAGGAGATCACCTCGTAGATATTTACACAACAGTTTAACTTATTCACTTCACTAAGTAATTTACTGCTAAACAATGTAGTCCGATACGAATCTCGAATCTGTTTCTTACTAGTCGTATAGATCCCGTTTAGAGATAGTAGAGACAGTATAGAGACCGCTACTGTCGGTCACCTCGTCTGTACTCTCCGTTAATCAGGATATGTCTATATCCTCGACTTTGTAAAGAAACCTTCGGCGGCGGTAGTCTCATGAGTCCCCGTTGGGCGCCACGGTGACGGTGCTGCAGTTGGCGCGCGTGGAGCGCGTCGAGCTGCGCCGCAGCCCTACCCCCACCGGGTTCAGCAGTATCAAGTTATCACTCTTCCTCTTACCACGACAGTTGCAGAATATCAGTTCCCTCATCCCTTTCCTGAAGTTCTTCGACAGGAATGCGTAGAGAAGGGGGTTGATGCCCGAGTTGAAGTAGGTGATGAGGAATGTGAGAGGGGTTAGAAGAGTGCTGAAGTCGCCGGTGCCGTGGTACCCCGTGGACCAGTGCTGCCACATCTTGCGCGCGTGGAATGGCAGGTTGCAGACGGCGAAGGTGAGCACGACGACGATGAGCATGCGCACGACGCCGCGGCGCGCGCGCAGCACGTTGCGCGACAAGTGCGTCAGGTGGTGGCAGTTGCGGGAGTCTGGCTCGCGGTACGCCTTCAAAGCTTTCATGGCGCGCTAGGATTAAACAAATTACATACATGTTAATACATAAGTTAAAATAATATTTGAATAGCACAAAGGCGAGCTTAACCAATGAAAAAATTTAAATGAGTCTCATAGCAATGAAAAAAAAAACATTTTTTTTTTTTTTTTTTCATTGCTGAATTGTCGAGAAAAAGCTTAGAAATTAGAAACTGTCTAAAACCCTTTCATATAATCCTATTCAACTAATATACTGCACAGTTTCGGTGGACTTTGGGAGTCCAAACGATGTGCTTGTCTCTTACAACCAAGCAGCGGTTATCTATCCTGTATAAGCCCATTAATTCAAGTTAAGTGTTTAACATTATGTACCTATACTTTAAGCGCTGCATCGTCATGGCTACTCATGGAGCATGGAAGTTTGGCATTGTTTAATAGAAGAGAGTGCGGCTCGGGAAACCGCCCACAAGAATTGATGACATTCGTTTAATGAGATGAGAGGAAGTTATATCTCAGTTGGTTAGTGTGAAGGTACATCAATGACAATGTAAAATAAGTACCTATAAGCTATTGCGGCATAAATAATTTTCGACTTCTAGGAACTTACCTACTGTATCTCAACAGAGTTCTGAGTGCCTTTGTACGAATTCACTGAATACTGTCAAGTTACGTGAAATTAATTAAAGACACGATTTAGTTATGATGAAGGAACGTGACAACAACTATTTTATGTAACTCGAAACCGCCAATTGCTCTCCTTATTGTTCCTCAGCATGTTGTGGCGTCAACAAGTAAAAAGTTTCTCTGACTCTGCATTTTTTTGGGCTCTTTCGTGTATTTAATAATCCCTTTTCCTTACTCAACTATTCGAAGGTGCAGGCTTCCTCACGGTGTTTGTTTGTTTGCATGTTGTTCTTATTATTATGCATCTAAAGCAATTAAAGTATAAACACTAGCATGTAATTATTAACATAATGCAAGCAAAAAAGTAATCAACTAGTACGTAGGTACACGATTAACAATACCTATAAAATGTAAAAGAAAGCAACCAAAGACACATTTGACCTTTATAGGGATCCGTATGAAATACTGAAAAATTGAACCCCTATAAGAAGACATTGTTGTCCATCTGTCTGACAAGACCCTTTTCCTTTGAAACAAGCTATCGCGCTGAAAGGGGGTCTGTAGCCGGGTAAGCACAGTGAAACTGCCCTTGGTGAGACAGTGTTTTTTCTCGAACTGGAGTATTTGTCTTCATGTATGATGTAATTTCACAACCACTCGCTACGCTCGGGAGTTAAATCTAGAGTCCCTCATTTGCTTATTTATTTATTTATTTATTTATTAAGGATATCAACAGCACATTACAATTCATAAAAGCAGAAAATTAACAAGACAATAGTGCCAATTACAGACATCCACCATATTTATGAGCAATAAATAATGAACAACAACTACAGATATACACGTGCAAGTAGGATTCAATATCGCGCCCGTGACATAAAACAGTGCTTTATCTCCTCGGTGTATAATCTACTATTTTTCAGTAAGGAATTTTAATCGGATTTAACAGCGAAACTATATATAACTGGCGTGTATCATTATCGCGTGAAATATTTTTTACGAGAAGATATTTTATGACCATTAGTTATAATAAAGTACGAGGAGTAAATACATTGTTAACATTACTTAACTTACAAAATTATTCCTTAAAATTATTAGTATATTTACTATTTTGGGGACAGGTTACTTATAGGTACTACGTGTTTGTGCTAGGAAAAAATGAAATAAATCGAAGATGATAACGTTATGCCGATGCAGCAGTTTCTTTAAATAAATTTACACGTGGAGACGGTCCATGGCTTAAGTAAGGTTTTGATAAGAGAATGTAATATTCAAAGCTGTGAAGGCGCGAGAGGAATTTCCAGCTCGCTGTCGGTTTTTATTGCACGAACATTGCGCGACGCCACTCGTGCTGCAGCGCGGTGCGCTGTTTTACCCGACCGATGCAAAGCAATTTAGGAGAGCATTTCAAAGAAAACGTTTAATGAACAGGACAATTTCCTTTAGAACTTCCACATACACTAGTAAATCATTCCGAATTTTAGCCTGTCAGTAGTACAGTAGGTTACAAATAATGACATGTTATATTGTTACAAACAGAAAAAAATACTGACAAACTCGTAACATAAAACATACTCATAATCGCAACCACGGTAATTATGGAGTAATTACTACATACATAGCAAATAGTGCATTTTTATTGTTGACTTTTCAGCATGGTCATACATAACATAAAGCAGGCGAGTGACACCGAACGGTATTTAAAAAGATCAGTAGTTTAGTCTAGGTACACTACGCCCCTTTATTTATACCTTAAATTAAATTGAGGGTCAAGTTAAAAAAAAAGAATTAAGTAAGTAATACTGAAATGTATATTAAAAAGGAATTAGTTTTATCAAATGTAACACGTGGATAATAAATCAATAAAAAATATAGCAAAAGTTACGATGTAATGGTAGGTAATATATACGCAAATCTTACTTCATTAATCTTCTATTGATACGGTATGATCTGAATCGATAATTTGAACACGTGTAAGGTGTAAACAACTTTACCTACTTATATCTATAGCGGCCCTTAATGGCTTCCGTATACATCCGATTCAAATTGGTTTGTTTGTTTGTGGTACTTTATCCTTCGTAATTTAGTGATTACGAAACATACCTTACATTGCAAATAAGGATAATCTGCGTGGTTGGGTTGCTATTTTCCTCGCTTATGGAGGCATTACCATGTCGAGGTTAGGTAATCACCGAAAAGTAAAAAGGGCAGGTGTTCTTCGTAAAAAGTATAGACGTACTTGTTAAGTCCCGAAAATGCTACTTCGTGAATTTTGGAACGACACCTGCTTTGTAACTATTTTTTAAGCGTCGGTTGAAGTGTTTGAATGATCCAATTCGGTTATTTACACAGAGAACGATAAAATAACCAACTTGTATCACTTTAAAATAAACTATGATGGCAAACTAGCTGTAAAGATAGACAACGGAGATGTCACCTTAGCTTCTTTGTTGCCGATGAAGGTGCGCTGGGGCTCCTGGTTGAGCGGCGTCTTCTCGACGCGCGGGCAGGGTGCGCAGCACTGCGTGCGGCCCATGTGCTGCAGCCCGTGGGAGCTCTGCCACAGCCCCACCGCGATCCGAGTGTACAGCACCTGCAGACGATACACAGTTTAAGCGAGGAAACCCAGAGAACCGAGGTGTAACACATCACACCGTCGAGCCTAACACAACCTGTAAGAGCGCAAGGATGGGGTACAGTGGGACTGTGCGTTACTCGCCGCTTCGGATCATTAACAGTCGCCTGAGCCAAGGTATCACTGATGAGTTGAATGAGTATCTTGATAAAGTTTGGTACGGAGAAAGCTTGAAGCTCGCAAAGGATATAAAATACCAATTTTTACAAGTTTCTGTGCGGTATTATTTATGTTGTACCCGTAGTTCGGGTAAAACGACGCTGTGCGTTATACATAATATGTATAACGCACATTATATTCATAATGCTGACTTTACAGATTTTTTTAGGAGGAAAATGTGTTTTATTATAGATACAGGCCACGAACTCAAACTTCAATAAGTAGACTCCATTGAGAATCAGTGCAACATTTCGTGTGTTAAATCGCCGAGCGGGCCTTCAAAGAACAGAAGGGACACCACTGCCCAAATTATGTGACTCCAGGTGTATAATTCGCCCTTCATTCGGATTCAGTGAAGTCAAACTGAGTCTATCCGTATGTAAATTAAACCATCATTAGGCATTTGCATTCTTAAGCCTGATTTCTGAGTAGAAATCCAGTTCGGGCGTCTACTGTTATTAAATTAAACTGTAATAAGACCACGAAAATTTAGTAATGTGGCACAAATTAAGCATATATCCATGCACACCATCGACTGACACCACTATTTTAGCCAACTTATTTAATCTATTTTATCTTTTCCATCATGATTATCATCATCTTGCTCTTGTCTCAATCATTTGGGAACGGCGCAGCACAAACCTTTTTTATTTATTTACTAGAATGCTCGTGACGTTGAACGCGTAGAATTAATTTCCGCTTCATCCCCAATTTTCCCTGTTGGGGGTACATTTCTGAACAATCCGTATTTTAATGCAGCTGTAGGATACTCAAGGAATATTCTTTCCAGATTTAAAGTTTCTAGTTTCACTAGTTCTAGGTTTATGGGAAACCACCAGCTAATAAAGAAATAATAATACGTATGTCCATCTATCTGTTGCCTTACTGATGGTCTGTCTATCAGTTATCCATCCTTCTGTCGCAGCAGCAGAATCCACGCAAGGCCTATTGCTATCGACGTGAAATCAGAAATAGTTTTAAATGTAGCTTAAACTAGGCCTTATTCTTGTTCCAAGCGCACAAAATATTATAGTAAGAAAATGAGACCGATTTTAATATGTATCTTGACCTTTAAAATACTTACCAACTTAGTTAAATTTCATCAAATTTAAGTGGCCTAGTAAGGACGGACCCTCCAATCAAACTTTTATAAGGGCTGCTATACCGTTTCAAAAGTCTGACCTAAGCCGATTGATATTATTGCTGTGCCCGAAACTAAAATAATGAAAGAGCTGTAGTTTTAATTAACGAGCCTGTTCGTTTTAATTAGTAACTTGTTATGAAACAGCTTTTACTCTGGCTTACTTACGCGAAAAAGCTTTAATAAAATAAAATATTATTGAAATTGACTGCAAACGGAGGACATTATTAATATTCTGAAAAATCTACGTCGGCTTTCTTAGAATAGGAACTTGCAGAGTGAAACGTTCTTATACTTATTTGCTGATAAATGGGTGAATCAAGGGTTTTAAACGCCTTATTAATGTTTTCCATAATTATATTGACGATGGTGTCTCGGCAAAGTTAATTATCTGAGCGCATCAAGCTTTAAAATTAGTGGACGAAATATGATAAATTGTAGAGATGATGTAAGACAACAATGTGTTTGCCATCCGAGCCCTTTTATTGAGGTGATTGGTAATAAGGAATGCTGCAATATTCATCCAAATACGGAAAGACAAAATAAAGTTTATTCTGCCCCAAATGGTTAAAACAAGATTACAATAAATATTATAGTAAGTAACGTCGTTAGGTCTCGAAATATAAAACACTAGGCACGACTTAAAACTTGAGAGACGCTGCGCTGCAAATATATTGGATGGGTACTATGGGTAGGGGAGAGTCGGCGAAATCGAAAGATTATTCGCGCTAGCTACACTAAACTACGCTCTGGTAGTGCCCTAAACTGTTCGCCATTTTGTAATAGCGTCCGTTTAAAGCTGTGTGTGTATGCTAATGAAACAAAAATAACTTTTGTAGAATTTGATCAACAATTTGTGCTATTCGTTCAGATTCGTAAGGTTCCCAGAAGAGGCAAGTTTAAATAACAACACGAGTATCTACGGTATTTAAGTGCAAAAGTAAACAGGTTTTTATATTATTTTTGTGAAGTCTCTTAGTTTGAAGGTTATGTATAGAGCAATGTTTTTTTTACTTCCTGGTTTGCTTAATCGTATCACTTGTACGCAATTCGATATATGTTTTGGATATATGTGTTGCGATTAAACCGAATGAACCACATTTTTTTATTTGTATTTTTTCTTTACATATTTTTACTTTGCAATGACACCTTAGTTACGATGTGCATTATGACTGGTAGGTACAATTTAAGCGCCCATAGTACAATTTAAACAACTTCGCGGTTTAATTATAACGTTAGCAGACCTCTGATATTTTTTTATTTAGTTACGTTAACTGCACTCTAACCAACTTCTTTATATCTTAAAACATTGAACTATAATTGAAATATGATTCAATCACATAAATCTCTTATAAAATTAAATATCGAGGCCAAAGTACAAAATGGTGCAAATAACCGACTCTCGTCCGGTAACGAAGCAAATGACTCCTTATTATTACAGTTACCTAAGTTAAAGGACGAGTAAGATAAACCTACTAAACCCTTCACTCTAGTGCCCTGGGTGAACGGATTACAGAAAACGATTTCTTATTTAATTAATTACCTAATGCTCATGAAATTACTACATTGGATAGCTTTCGTGCTTGAATCAAGATAAGAAGTCATAGGTCTTGTACAAACAGCAACACTCTTAACCCTTATTACAAAAGGAATAAGGTCTACCGATGGACAGTTAACAGTGTGGACGATGGTACTTAAGTAAGTTATCACCACCTTCTTAGTTTTATTTGAATTCTAGAGAACGCCGGCGACTTCGTACGCGTAGAATTAATTTCCCACTACACCCCCATTTTTTCCGGTTGGGGATCGATTTTCGGAAAATCCTTTCTTAGTGCTCCCCTAGACGTCATAACGTGCCAAATTTGGAATCTCTGGATCCAGCGGTTTGGGCTGTGCGTTAATATGTCAGTCAGTTTCTTTTTTATGTATTTTAATTTAGGTAAACCAAACTTGTTGCCATCTACCGTGCCTTACGATTTGACGCAAAACTTGTTATACATATGTACCTACAAGTAAATTCGGTTGAATTATTAACTTATCTTACTAACAGCTGAACGGATCTGGATATAATTTGGTACAGAAAGAGAGTCTGGGATAGCACATAGAGTACTTTATATCCCGAAAGAATGTACGGTTCCCGAGGGAAGGGTGATAAACGACTTCAACGCGGACGGAGGAGTCGCAATTAAAATACTTCGTGAGTTATGTTCAGAGCTCGGAATAGGTAGTGCCTATTTACCTACACTTCGCGGGAGGACGTAACTAAGACTGGTTACAAATACCGTAAAAAAATATGTTTTTTTATGTGGGATTTCCCTGTGTTTACTGTATTACTCTAAGGGCTTAAAAACTAACTTCAATTATAAATATTGTTATATTGCATATTATTTATTTATTTATCTTGAAATAACAATCAGTCATAAAACAATATAATATCGATCCAATTGAATCAAAGGGAGCCTGAAATTTGATCTTTTTTAGTTGTAACCACTCTTAGTTACGTCCTCCCGCGAAGTTTAGGTAAATAGGCACTACCTATTCCGAGCTCTGGTTATGTTAACTAGTTGCCTTGACCTTGTTACAAAAGTGATCGAGATGACCGGCCTAACTAAAATCAAAATAGGTAGCTAGCTAGTCCGACAAGGGTCCAGTATTCAAAAGGCATACGTCTGTCCATCTGTTCGTTCATTTGTCATTCTTTACAGCATAAAGTGATATTTGCTCGTATTGTTCACAAGTAAGGTTAAACTTCAATCCCTTTGCTTAATTAAGTGATTGAATAATTCAAGTTTATAAGTACATATCTAATTTAAAGTATGAAATCCTTATACGACCCGAATAAATCTTCAAATTAATTTCGTGAACGTGTAAAACGTGAACGTAATTAGATAATTGATGTCTGAATTTGCCTACTCTCCTCCTCTTTACTTACCTGAGCAAATCCCTCAAGAGAAATTATGTGGGGTGGGACAAACTCTTGCTCCGCTTTAGAGAGATAAATCACATTTTTAGTTCAAAAGTAATTCTGGGCGTATGTAAGTGAGCTAATTTGTTGCTGCCGCGGACTCACACCGTGTCCGTGGCTAGCGCATCGTCGGCTTTTTGCTGTGTGCTCGTGGTAAATTATGAAGTAACAGCTGCTGAAGTTTTACCATTTTCTGTATTTTAATTTCCCACTTCAGTTTCCAACGTAAAATTTGACGTAGAAAGCCATTTTAGTGTTGATTTAGCAAGTTTGGAAATACATTTTTAATTTAAAAGCGGTTTAGCTGGCCGTTTTTAAAAGACTTTTTAACCACTTGTTTGATAGTCATATTCTTTAGACGAGATTTATGTAAAAAACCGGTCAAGTCGGTTATATAACTCACACTTGGCCGGTTTTTAGGGTTTCCTACCAAAATGGTAAAAAAGGAACGTATTATGGTGAGACTTCGTTGTCTGTCTGTCTGCCTGTCTTTATGTCACAGCAGGTCAATCTGAAATGTAGCATAGTTACACGACTTACTTGCACGCATCTGTTTTTAGTAAAATAAATAAGAAATTATTTTTTAAATAATGGAAACGGGGTCTAGAATGGGGGCTTGAAAAATGAAAGTGGTTTGATTATAGCAAATAAAAGGTCATATAAAAGGGCTTAATCTGCACATTTAATTTTTTTTTTAAATCTGAGATGTACTTTTTAATTTATAGCCGAAATGACCGTTCGCCCCCTTATCTTCGGAGACAAGGGGGGATCGGTCATTATTTAACGGCGGTTTATTAATCGAAAAATCTAAAAAATCCTGACGTCTACATAATTACTTATTAAATATGGAAAAAACAAAATGAAGTGTTCATTATTTACAGTTATTGAGGAATAATAAAAAAACTTTAAAAGTCTGCATTAAAATTAGGCTAGTCAAAATGGGCCTGATTGCGGAAAATAAAGTTCCTAAAAAAATTAGTATTTTCTTTTGTGGTTACCAAGCATGTTATCTTAAATACGGACTCCTCGGTGCGCGAGTCCGACTCGCACTTGACCGGTTTTTATTATTTGTACGTTATAGTCCGCCGCGCCGCTAGACACATCACAAACATCATGTAAAAAATCAATTACGGTTTAAAAGATATTCTATAAAGGTAGGAATAGGACCGTCTGAGGAACGGGCAGCGTAGGCTTAGCAAAAGTTACCCGTTGGTCACCCTTTGGGTATGGAACTCTAAAACCATTTTTTGATTGCGACATAATTAAACTTTGGTTTCCTCATGACATCCAAATAGACTGCAATAAGCTTAATATTTGTTCAGCAACCCTCTTAATGCTTTTGGGACAAATGGACACGATTAGATCAGAGAACCTTTTACGCTTTAACTTTGACGAATTTGACGTTTTATGTGTACTTATTTTAACCAAGGGTCTGCTTCTAAAACCTTACAAAATGAGTAAATGCCTTGTTTTAGAAATTTACATGTAAACACTTTGCATTGGAGATGGTATTTAACGGTGGTTGAACTTCAATTTGGCTGTCCAACAGAACGTCTAGAATTATAGATATATATAGGTGGCCCATTTAGATCGGTCAGTATGTGCAAGTCTGTAACTATAAGACATACAAAGATCTGTTCTTACGAACCATGTCATCGATTTTAGTGATAAGAAAAACTGCATGCATTCCCGAAATGAATAAATGTTTTTTTTTACATCTATGCCTGCAATTTTACTTTTCACTAAAATCGATGACATGGTTTCTAAGAACAGATCTTTGTATGTCTTATAGTTGCAGACTTGCACATACTGACCGATCTAAATGGGCCACCTGTATATACCTGTATGTACCTAGAATTCTAGACGTCTGTTGGACAGCCAAATTGAATGAAATCAAGTTGAGAAGACCACTGGACCAAGGTTGAGTTTATTAGAAGTCCCACAGTGCAACGACCGTTTAATACCATCTCACAATGCCAAATATATATACGATCAATTTTTCGTTCAACTTGATCAAGGACAATCTTGACCTTGGTCGAGTCGCGTGGTTGTTTCGACCTTGTGGAAGGGGCTTAAGCTGTCCCGTTGGAGCAATAATAACATTTATTTACGTGCGTGTATGCGGTGTACGAAAGTTTCGGCGACAGAACAGCCCGGGCAAAAGGGAACCTAACTCTGCCTCACGGGCTTACGAGCACGCGGGATGGCTATAGTTAACTAAGTTGTTTAAATGACTAACACTTCTGGTCGTATTTTGACGTCAAAGTCGTAGATAAAATGCATAATGCTTCCGAGCGCCCTATTAAATTATTAATGTCTGGTGATATGAGCGACTTCTTAAATATACGACGAAGTTTCCATGACAGTAACAGCATCGTGTTCCTTTGGTGTCGAGCAATGATAAAGAGTTTCCGGTTAAAATTCATTACAGCTCTAATATGCGCCCCAGACGTGCCATGATGCGAATTGCAAGCCATCTGCACTGAACCCGAACGATCCTTCCGTGCCGCTCACAGCGCCATAATGAACGCGGAAATGGCATAATCTGCTACATAATGCCAACAGTTGCATTACCATTTCGTACAAAACTAGTTTATCTCTAGGCCGCTACGATACTCGAATACGGTCATTTTATTGTTACCTATTACGTTTTATTGCAGCGAGTTCAATAGAAAGGTGATTTCTCTGCCTTTTAAAAAAAATAAACGGTACGAATCAATGCCAATATTAGAGTTACATACTTGTACATGTATAAATTATAAAGGAATAAGGACGAGAAGAGGCTTTGTAGCTACCGTAATTAAGTTTTGTGTAAATAAGAAGAGATTACCTTTTCTTTGGCCTGGCCCGTGAAATAATGCAAGGGTCGATGTTAATATAGTTGTGTATTCGAGCCAAAGGTCAAAATCAAAATGAAGTTTATATTACTACAATATTAATATTAACACAAATTTTGAAGACATTAATATCACTAAAACTGGAGGTATCCTACTAGTATCCCGTACTTATTAACCAACACGAGGCCTTTGCCAAGTAGTAAGTTCGCCACGACTAAACACAAGGTAGCGTATGTTCATGAATACAACCTAAACAAGGTTGAAGATGAATCGCCCGGCCCCAGCGGATGTATAAACATCGCCCTATTGTGTTTGACAAAGTACGATCGTCCCGAACCTAATCTGGCTGCCTCGGAGAGCAGCGGGCAGCCTGGGACTGCAAGAGCGCGCCGGCGAGATTTATACCACTGCACCGCCGTCCCGCTGACTGCCCACTGCCGGGACGTGCAGTCGTGCACTTTAGGCAAATGGCTGCTTCACATATTATCTAAACATAGCTAAAACCGTTCACAAAAACCTTCTCAGTTTTATTTTATATCACGTTGTAAGTCAACAAACCGAGACAATGTTAACCTTTGATTTTTATAGTATATTAATGTTAAATGAACTTTTGTCGAAATATCCGACATTAGCACATTTTATTTGAATACAACACAAAATATCTCATAAATTATATAAGTACATTATATTTAATTACAATGTAAAAATAACTAATATTAAATAAGACTAAATCTATATATACACTAAAACATTAAATCTAAGAATGGCCCCTGCGGCATTGTACCAAAGATGCTGGCAGCATTTCCTCGTTGAATGGCTAAACTTATTCGTTGAGCGAGGAAACTGCCAGCTCTTCGGTCTCCAGTGACGTCAATGAGTCTCTTTGACAATTCCTTAAAAAGGCTAACAGCACTAGGACCCCACGGACCAAGGGTCTCGACCCCGAATGGAATAAAATTATATTCTGGGCCGAGACCACTATATTGATGAGGTTTTAATTATAAGTTATTGTCTTTGGTTTAGTAACCGAGGAAACGGGTTGTTGTTTTGACTGGTTTGAAGTGTTTTTCTGTTTGGTAGTGAAAAATAAAGTTTTGGTGCAACAATGTTTTAATTATTGTAACTAGGAATATGTTGTCTTCCACAGTGTAATAAAATAGATATTTAAAAGGTTATGGGCCCAGACCCATATTCCTAATTTTTTCCATTTTCGGATAGAAATTGACCAAATTACGGTAATATAATTTTTTGACAATAACTAGGCATATAAAATTGTAAAGCACGTTAAGAAGAATTTCCCATTGGAGTAAAAGGTATTCAAAAGCAAAATATGGCTCAGTCGAAAATACAGAATGTGGTTTGTCGATTAGAAGATGGAAACAATTTTCATAATTGGAAATTTAGATTGGAATTGTTAATGGAGGAGAAAGGCCTTGGTGATATAGTGGCCTGTGCTAAAGTAAATGAGGAAAATAAAAAGAAGGATGCGGAAGCGAGATCGCTAATAGTACAATGCATAGGAGATAATTTTCTGGAAATTGTAAAAGGGTGCAAAAGTGCAAAAGATATGATGACATCTTTAGAAAATATCTTTACACGAAAAAGTATAATGAATAAATACAATTTGAAAAAGAGGTTAATTGAGTTGAAATGTGACAACAACGAAAAATTACAAGTTTTTTTTTTGAAATTTGACAAACTGGTAAGTGACATTGAAGTGATGTCAAAAATGGACGAGTCTGATAAAGTGGTGCATTTGCTACTCGCCTTACCCAGTAAATATAATAATATTACGACAGCCTTAGAAGCATTGAATGAAGAACTGACTTTAGAAAAGACAAAAAGTACTCTACTGGATGCGGAAATTAGGCTGGAGAACACGATTGCATCAAACCAGGATAGTGCATTTAATATTGAGTGCTGGAATTGTAATGAGAGAGGACACACAGCAAGATTTTGCGACAAATATGTTCAAAACAGACAGTATTATACTTCGCAACGGGGAGCTCCTGTCCGAAGTGGTGAGGTATATAGACGGGGTCGTGCCAGAATGCACGGACGAAATCGAAGTGCGAATAGAGCATGTACATCGAGGGATGATGCAATAATAGTCCACGAAGAGACTCCAGAGGAAGTGGGCTGCATTATTGATGGAGAATTTAATTTAACTTGTAAGGCATTCTCTAATCAGACAATTTCTTTTGTAATAGATTCTGGTGCATCACAAAATTTTATATCTGGTCTTTATACACATTGTATGACAAATGTTAAAAACCTAGAACATCCCATGAAAATCAACACAGCTAATGGTGAAAAATTAATTGCATATAAAAGTGGCAGTTTACCAATAAAATGTGGTAAAGTAAAGTTTACTATAGAAGGATTTATAGTGGATAATTTAGCCTATAATCTTCTATCGGTACGAAAGTTACTGGAAAAACCAAACGAAATCATATTTGTAAATGATTATGCAAAAATTACCTTTTATAATGGATCTACTATATGGGCATACAATAATGGCAAACTTTACATTTTACAGGGTGAAATTATAACAAAAGACGGAGTCGCAGCCTTATGTTCGGCGGATGGCATGTTATGGCACAGACGTTTAGGACATACCAGTTCTAAAACTTTACAGAGGCTACAGCTACCACTCAATAACAACGTATGTAATGCGTGTATGAAAGGTAAGGCAACACGGTTACCATTCAAAACGTTAGAGCGACCTAGGTCACGTCAGATCTTAGAACTATTACACAGTGATATAGCAGGTCCATCCACGATTCCAACTATACAGGGTGATTTTTATTTTCAAACGATCATAGATGATTTCTCCCATTTTTGTGTAGTTTTCTTATTAAAGAGAAAATCAGAAGCTGTTGACAACATTATTAATTATATTCAACGATATGAAAATGAATTTGAGAAAACAGTTAAAAGGATTAGATGTGATAACGGAGGTGAATACACCTGTAATAAATTACGTCAATTTTGTGTTCGGAAAGGTATAACTTTAGAATATAGTTTACCATATTCACCATCTAGCAATGGTGTTGCAGAGCGAATGAATCGCAGTTTATATAACAAAGCAAGGACTATGCTTGTTGAAACCCAGCTACCGAAAAGTTTGTGGGGTGAAGCTATAAAATGTGCAGCTTATCAATTAAACCGTTGTACCTCTGTGGCTATTAATTACAAATCTCCTTGTGAAGTTTTATATGGGATAAGAGACTTAAACAAATTACGAGTGTTTGGTGCAAAGGCGTGGGCTTACATTTTACCTAAACCTGATAAATTCTCAGAAAGAGCACGTGAGTGTAGAATGGTAGGGTATAGCAGGACAGGGTATTATTTATGGGATTCTAAAAACAATAAAATAATTGTGTCACGAGATGTGAGATTCGACGAAAACAACATTATATATAACGAAAGCAATCAATCTGATAGCGAACAAGAGTGGCAAAGAGGAAGTATGTCTGAGGTCAATTCTGAAAGTAATAATAATATTACTCAATCTGAACAAGATAATGAAGATAGGGAAGACGTTTTTATTGATAATACAAATGTTAATGAAGGAATTACGGAACCAGAAGAAATGTTTGAAGATTGTATGGAAGAAAACTTTAGTGAGAGAATCGACACAAATGAACATGTGATAAAAACAAGAAGTGGCAGAATTGTTAAGCCTCCGAAAAGATTAGAAGATTATGAAACACATGTGGCCTACTGTCTATGTACGGGTGATCCAAGTTCTTACAAAGAAGCTGTTGAAAGAGGTCACGAGTGGCAAGATGCTATAGACAAAGAATTAAATTCCCTTAAATGTTTGGGAACCTGGGAAGAATCGAAATTGCCTAAAGATAAAAAGGCTATAGATACCAAATGGGTATTCACTACTAAAAAGGATGGTACAAAAAAGGCCAGATTAGTGGCGAAAGGTTTTCAAGAAGAAACACTATTTAATGTATATTCACCAGTAGCTCGTATGCCTACAATTCGGTTGATGCTGAGCCAAGCAGTACAAAATGATATGTATTTAAGACAATTAGATGTTCCAACGGCCTTTTTAAATGGTTATTTAAAGGAAGATGTATATATAAAACCACCTCTAGGAGTAAAAGTTGAAAAAGGTATTGTTTTGAAACTAAAAAGATCCCTCTATGGATTAAAACAGGCACCTAAATGTTGGAACGAAAGACTTCATTGTTTTTTAATGCAGAAAGGTTATGTACAATCTAAACATGATTTCTGTCTATACATTTTAGAAGATGTATTTCTGTTAGTTTATGTCGATGATATTATTCTAATGTCAAAAAGCGAAATAAACTTAAATAAGTCACATGAATTTTTAAAAACTGAATTTAATGTTAAGGACCTTGGAGAGGTGAGTGCTTATTTGGGATTAGATATTGTGAGAACGCAAGAATCAATCTCAATTTCTCAAGAATCAGCAATAAATAGATTGCTTGATAAATTTAACATGACAGATTGCAAAGGAGCGGAGACACCGATGGAAGTAAATTTCACAACAGAAGACAATCAAAGTATTACCTTGGATATACCATATCGTGAGCTTATAGGTAGTCTTCTATACTTAGCTACTTCGAGTAGACCTGATATTTGTTTCGCAGTGTCTTTCTTAAGTAGATATTTGGATGAGCCCAGTTTGTCACTGTGGAAAGCAGCTAAGCGTGTTTTACGGTATCTAAAAGAAACTAAGTCAATATCTCTCGTATATAAACGGGATAGCAGGTGTAACTTAGTTGCCTATTCCGATGCTGACTGGGCTGGTGACAAAAAAGACAGAAAAAGCGTGAGTGGTTCTGTAGTTTTCTTTGGCAATAATTTAGTGGCCTGGTTCTGTAAGAAACAAAATGTTGTTGCCTTATCGACAGCCGAAGCTGAATATGTAGCTGCGGCTCTAGCGTCCACAGAATTAATTTCTTTAAAGGGTTTGTTAGAAGATTTTAATTGTTCTTCTAATTCAATGTTACTTGTAGATAATCAAAGTGCAATTAAGTTAATGGAGTCTAATGAAAATGGTAAGAGGTCAAAGCACATTGATATTAAATATCATTTCATCAAGGATTTGGTTAGTAAAGGAGATATAATTGTAAAATATGTAAGTACCAATGAAAATGTAGCAGATGTTTTAACAAAGGCTTTAGGAAAACTGAAGCACAACTACTTTGTACAAAAATTGGGATTTAATTGACTGGTTATTTTGTATGATTGTGTGTGGCTATATAGAGTTGTTATAATGGGTTATAATACTTACCTGTTACTGTAATTATGTTAAAGTAATCAAAGATGATTAAAGTTCTTTGTTTAATATTATATTGTTTAACCTTTGTTACATATAATTATTTATTTGATTCCTGTGTTATGACAATTCTTATTCTGTGGTGAATTAGAATTGAGGAGGGGTGATGAGGTTTTAATTATAAGTTATTGTCTTTGGTTTAGTAACCGAGGAAACGGGTTGTTGTTTTGACTGGTTTGAAGTGTTTTTCTGTTTGGTAGTGAAAAATAAAGTTTTGGTGCAACAATGTTTTAATTATTGTAACTAGGAATATGTTGTCTTCCACAGTGTAATAAAATAGATATTTAAAATATATTTGCCAGTCTTAATGTTTTCAGCCGCTTCGGCCGCTGCACCAGCCCTATTGGAGGTTCGTGGGAGATGTGACGGGGCCAGCGTGTCTACACAGGTTGCATCCCACACTAGCACCCGCCCCATATTCCACGGAACCAAAGACATTCCGTCAGGTCTCTTGCCATCATTTCTGGAGATACCGGACGGCTCTAAAAGGGCCGGCACGTTAACAGAGGCAAGAGACCGACGGATGATGTCGTTTAGTGCAGCATGTCTTGAGAAGCGGCCAGCACTTCTCTGGCAAGAAAGTCCGTGATGTCCTAGCCGATCGACGTCACTTCCGCAGGGGCACCGATGTGGAGCGCAGACCGGGACCCCAAGGCGAAGGCAAACTGAAACTCGGAGTGTGTTAGGGTCTAGGAAAGTACCAGTGCTTGGCGAAGGATGAGCTTGAAGCCAGTATCCAGCCTCCCTTGTACCGACTGCTAAAATTCTAGCACGATCCGCAGCGCAGCACTGGCTAAGAAGGGAATCAACAGTCAATTTACATGCTATGTCATCCCAACACCTCTGCGATTTTGGGTTATCAGGAAAATTTTGACCGGGGCATGCAGTTAACCAGCCATTCTTTGCGTCCTCCAAGCCTGAAGTCTCATAGTTTAAAGGGAATTCCCTAAGGATTTTTCCTATGAGACTAGAAGAGCTATGGATCGACGAAAGAAAAGCTGGTAAAGCAATACTAGAAATTTTGCGGATCCCTAAACCACCGTACCGAATTGGGAGGGATCCTTGGGTCCAGGAATGCTCGCTTAGCTGAATATTAAGAATTGATTGCAGGTTACTTTTGATCAAAGTATCAATTTTGGACAAAAGATCTTGATGTTTCCAGAACGGACAGCAGCGAAGCACATAAGTAAATTTAGGGACAAAAAGACAGAATTTAATAACCAAAAGTGCAAAATGTGGACTAATGTCAAGAAGCCGATGGGAATTATTTTGAAATTTAGAAATAGAATTTTGAATATAATCTGAAAAACTTTCTTCAAAAATAGGAGATCCCAGCAGGCAAAGTGTACTTTTATCTACTATTTTTATATTTGGAGCAAGTTCGTTGAATTTTTGTATTATGTCATTGTCAGCGTTGGAAGGATTTTGGATGAAGAGTTCACACTTATTGAAATTTAGCTCTAAACCAATGGCTTTAAAGTTGTTTTTTAAAGATGAAAGATCGGAAAGTACTGTATTTACATCACCTCCTAAGGTCCCATCATCTAGATACCAAATATTAAATTTTGAAGCTAAATTTTGAATTAGAGGATTAATAGCCAAACTGAAAATTGCTGGCCCCAGGGGATCCCCCTGCTGACAACCAACTTCAGATGACAACTCGTTTGATCGGTACATCAACTTCGTTGGATCTGAATAACAGTGAAGAAGATAGTTGTAAATTTCAGAAATGTTGGATTTTATTTCAGACAGCAGGGTATCCCTATTTACCGAATTAAAGGCATTTTTAACATCAATTTTGAGTAACACTTCGCATTGGTCGCCGCTAAGGTAGGTGCGAAGAGCATGAACGGCAGCCTCGCAGCCTCCCTTAACGCCAAAGCCTAACTGAACGGGTTCAAAACAAGATTGTAATTTTGGTAAAATATGTCGAACTGCGATTTTAGATGCAAGGCGGCGAAGTGTTGCTCCAACAGCAATAGGTCTCACCCCACCATCTTTTTTAGTGAGGGCAATGAGGTTCGCACCGTACAAAGTGGGTACAATGTCCGGATGAATGTTACCCGAGTACATCATGTTAATAAGCTTGGTAAGGCCACTGACGAGATGCTCACCAGCATCGCCCACACACCGAGAAGTCAAGTCTTTTAAATGTTGGGGTGAGAGTCCATCCAGGCCCGCAGCAGAACCGGGTTTAAAAGATAAAATTGCATTAGTGACGTCGTTGTTTGTTATTTGCAGGCATGCATGGTTTGCTGTTGGAGGGTCGAGAAAATAAGGCGTTGCAGGAGCTGGGGGGTGTTTCGTCTGTAGGGCCAGAAGTGTATCAGGGTTATCTGGAGAAAGCACGTCACAAGAAAAGAGAAGGCGGGCGGCACCTTTGAGATCTCCGTCGCTTATTTTATTTTCTATTGTTTTCAGCTGATTGTGGGAACTATGAGTGGATTTATGCGAGGGAAAGGGAGTGAAATTGCTTGTGCAGTTATTTTTAATTTTTTGGGTTAAAGATAAATTTGAATTGTCTACTTTAGCGTGTAAAACTAAAAAAGGAAAAAGGAGCAGGTTGTGCCAGTCTTGAAGGGAATTACTTTCTGTGCATTTACATATGAGATGAGATAAATGAGATGCGACGGAGATTCTGGCGCCGCGGGGAATTCGTTTGACTATATTTACACTGTTTTTAAGATGGCTGAGTCGAACATGGAATGGTTGTTGAGTAAACGGCGTAGATGAATCTAGGTTTAAAGGAGAATCATCTTGGCTTAGGCAGCTACGATGTATTTTACTTTTATGAATGTTTAAGCTCCGAATGGATTTGAACGATTTTGAACACAAGTTACATGAATGAGTGTTGGTAGACGTGCTCACACCAGATTGGGTCGCAGCTTGCATGTAAAAATTACTTACCTATCTTCAAAACTTAACAAAACAACAATAGCAAATAGAAAAAAGAAAACATAAACAGAAATATAAACACAAATGACACTATGACACTGCACGACACCGCACACACTACACCACAAAATGGGGCTCCGCCGGGCAACTGGTTTTGTCTCCAAAACGTTTTGAAGTGTTTTTACCCATTTTGAATATTAGCTTTTCCGTATCTATATTAACTGTACATTGAACTCATTGTAATCCCATTCTTGAACAACAAAAGAAAACCCAATGATGGATACTTTATTGGGTATTTCGCTCCTTTTCTAAAACAAGATCAGTCCGCTCGTTATTTGTACATCTTTCGCAGATTTTTTAAATAATTGGCGAATTTCTCTTGCTCGCTAGCAAGAGAAATTTGCCAATTACATCAAACTGTTCGTAAGCTACTAATTAAGAAGTCCTAGGTTTAAGTAAAGAGTTATTTTGGTTAAGCAAATCTTTGACTCCGGCGATAATTCACGTCTTCCTCCAATTATGACCGCGAGGAAGTGTCAAATTGATAATTCATGTTGCAGTGAACTGGAGCGTGGGCAATTAGACTGTACAAATAATGCATACCTACATGCTACACCAATAGTATAAGTAAAGCACCTACATGATTTCCCGAATTGATCCAGTGGTATATCAACAGGAAAGCAAATATCATTATGGCTAATCGTCATACTCCATTACAAGTACCTTTGGGAACATTAAATGTACTTTCTTTTGTAACCAGCGCTTACTCAACTTTTTTCCCTAGACAAATTAATGCGTGGATATATATGATATTCAGTTAATACGGGTGCCGATCTAAATACGACGAAACGCTAAGGATATTCGAGGACCGTGAGATTTTGACACAAAATATTTTGATTAAATGAAATGATTGAAGCAACCGCCGGCGTTGATTAAGTATTGTTAAGAATTAATCAGCTCCTTACCAAGTTTGAGACGGAAAAAAACACTTTAAGGCCCGTATTAGTAAACTCATCTTGACTGTGAGGCCCGTCACAAGATACGTCAAAGTAAACGCCAAACCATAGAACACTGTCATTTTTGACGCATCTCGAGACGAGCATTAGAGTTGAGGTAAGTTTATTTATTTATTTATTTATTTATTTATTTATTTATTTATTATTAAACCACAACAAACAGCACTAAATAATAAATGTATAGATAATACATCATAGAATATACATAGGCCAAAGAAGTTTCCACCACTAGTTTAAATTCCATTTGTTGCTCAAAAAGGAGTAACCTCATTCAATATCAGTGAGACTGGATTAACAATTATACATATATAATTGTTTTTTTTTTATTCATTCCTATTCTAGCTAATATTTTACACTAAATGTATTCTTAAGTAATCTATTCACTACTAAATATTTATCTACAACTCTTTTTTATTTATTTTTTATTTTTTTAATATAAGTTAAAGTTTTTAATATAAGTTAAAGTTTTTAATATAAGTTATATAATTTAAGTTAATAAATACGTGCCTAAATCTCCTCTAACAATTCTCGGATCAACCTAAAATAAAATAACTATGTTCCTCAAAAAAAAAAAAAAAAAAAATTAGTAAAATTTGCCTTTTAGAAAGAAATAAGTAAAAGAAAAAGTGTTACAACTTAGTCCATAAATAATGAAACTCGTTATAGATTGCTGCCGGGTGGCGGTGCTAAGCATTTGTTCATTAATTTTAACTTTTTCCCAAAGTTACAAAAGTCATACCTATCTCACTCATGGTTAAGGTGATGTTAGAGGAAAGACACGTGATTAATTTATGTTTGAAGAAGTTGTAGTCGTTTTAAACAAGTCAATTAAAGACCTCGTTACCGAGGTGTTTCATTTCTCTTATGAGAGTTGGTTTTCATTAGGTTCATTTGTAAATTTTCCGTGCAAGCAAGTCATTAGAAATATCAATTCTCGGAACCGCAGTCGCGTCAGCCATCGCAGCCAAATGAGGAGCGTAGAAGGCCGGGCTGTATTAATTGCGAGACTGTCTTTGCACAATAATAGCCGAGGTTTCTTGTCTAATGAAATAAATATACTACAAATGGATATGAGATTACGCTTGTAGGTTAACGCTTTGGCTTGTGGTGTCAGTAAATTTTTCACCGCAGCTAAAAAAGGAGGAGGTTCTATGTCTCACTGTATGTTTTTTTTTATGTATGTTCACTGATTTCAACGACAATTATGGTCCGCCATCAAAAAATATTTTTTCATTTGGTAGAGTAGTCTTCCGAAGTGGTTCCATTGTCACCAAATTGTAATCGGATCAGGGAATCCATGAGGAATTGAGGGAACTCCTCTAATATTACAGGCATACATATAGAAATTTGGGTACTTTTAGTAACAAGTCTTGCATTAACATTCAGAAAGCATCATTTGTTGAAATGGAAATGATTATGAAGACCTCAGATGGCCAACGGAACTCCTCACCGGTACCTATTTAAGGCTGGCGATAAGATATTTCAGTTAAGATACTTGAGCGAAAAATTAAGAACGTTTAATTGTTTAAATATGGCTATGGTTTTCCCACGGCGTTGCTTGCGGCGAGCTTCAAATGTCTTAAAGTTTCATATCAATTAGGAAGTGGGACTACACAGCAGCTTATTATGATCTCTAAAAACTATAAAATAAAATAAATGATTTAAAAAACGCAAAGGATATGTAGGTATAGGTCAGTCCAACTAAAGTCGGCTTTTGTGTTAATATTGTGACTCGCTGATTTCAGTTTGACTGACCCGGGTTACATCTATTTGGCCTAATTTATTTACGCCTAATACCTATGTTATTTATATAAATGTAGGATGTCTAGTGCGAAGGTTGACATTCAGTGGTGGAGGAGATTAAAGATAAATGTTCCTTTGCATAAATAATGACAAACGTGTTCCTATTATACCTTGTATCGCAGATATTTGCTTCGATACTACTTGTATATGCATACGTGATTATTTTTTTGGACTCCTAGATTAAGTGACCATAAGCAGTTTACTTTTATTTTAAATGTCGATTGTTTAAATTTCTCTACAGTTTAAGTAGATACGTGTTCAGCAAACAACTTAGGAAACTTTCATTCAAACTGAGAAACACAGTTTAAACTTAAGCTATTTATTTAAGTGTAAGTGCACCACTCTCTTCGAAACACGCCCAAGTCATAATAGGGACCAATGGCTGAAAGGAGGGGAGGTCTTTTCCCACCAGTGGGACGCAAGTACAGGCTAAAAAAAAATCTACATGCTTTGCTTTCGCCAAATGCTAGACTATTTCTTGCTCACGGAGCAAATTAACAGAGAATACAACAAAATAATTCTTACAATTATAGAGTTAAGATATTAATATAGACTGTCAAATGTTCTTGCATATTGGCCTCTTGCCTTAGATCTACGAGTAGGTGACAGCAGACAAGCAGCAGACCGAACAAGAGCTGAAACAGAAAACACTTTGTAGACCTAGAACAATTTCGGGCAGGTACTCCTATCCTCTGCATTATCACCGAGTAGGCTTTAGGCGCCGTGTGCACCTGACATGTTCCGGTAATTTCCCTAGCTTATAGAGTGAATAGCTTATAGAGTGAGCCATAACACACTAACACCTGAAAATAACTCTGAGACGCAGTCTTACGAAGTTAATTTATTGTACCACTAGTTGTTGCCGCGATTTTATCCGCGTAGAAGACGTTTATCGGTATTCCCTCGGGAACTCTCCAATTTTCCGGTATAAGGTAGCCTTTTTCCTTCCTCAGGTGTATCTCGTTAAAATTTATTACTAAATTCGATTCTGCTTTGTTTGTTTTACTGTAAAAGCGTAACAAAAAAACATAATTAATTTCGCATGGATTTACTTTTATTTATTAAAGACGCACAATTTGATCATAATTATGTTTAGTTTTAATACTTGTGTAATGAATCCGTTTAAGTACAATAAAGGGTTTACATACCTACATAAATACCTATGGGAATCAATAATCATATATTTACACGGCAAATCGTTTCGCATTACTGTGAACAAAAAAAAGAAACAGCTTAAAATTAAGGACTTAGGTACTTGTGTGGCCACAACTGTTTATTTAAGTAATTGAATAATGCTTTATCTACAACGAAAATAATTATCTTGATAAAACCTTCTTGCGAGAGTTTCTGAAGGCTGCACTTGACGCAGCGAGGAAGAGGAATTACTCTACAAACAAAGAAAAAGTACGTATGGGCAAAGTAGTGTAATCCGGATAATAACTCATATTAAAATGAGAGAAGAAAAAAAATCAATACAAATAATCAAGTTCCCAGCAGCCTCGACAGCCGAAACGATAATAAAAGACAGTAAATGGCGGGTTTAAGCGCTTTTAAGATATTCTTAAGAAAACCAATTTTAAAAGCAGATATTGACTTAATTCCATCTTTTTACCCGGCAAAGTAAATTCGATTGAAATACTTACATTTGTAAATTACCTTCAACGGACTTAAATAAGGATATTCTGAAAGTTAAGGAGCCGGATGTTTAATTATTTTGAGCTTGTATTAGGGTTTAATATCTTGGTCAAATGAAAGAAGTCTTAATCTACATCGCTCTAAGGTAATTGGATTTTCTTAGCGGATAACCCTCTGGCCAGTCAGTTTCTTAATACTCGTGAACAGATATTAATCAACACAAAATTCGTTATTCTATGAATCTAAGAATGAATGATATCAAAATGAAACTCTCAGCTAATCTACGGTGGGAACTCTTCGGGTACTCAAAATAAATCTTTTTCTATGGCAAAAGAGAAGGCACACAGCTCACAGGCCACTTGATGGTAAGTTTGAACTGAAACCCCTAGACAGTTGAATTCTCAAGAAACTACAATCTCAAGACTGCATTAGGTACTTAGTAAAGTACAAGAGATTTTGTAGGACACATAAGAGAGTGACGAGTGAGAGAAAGTAAAAATGACAAGTGAATGTGAACATCCCCCGCCAAGCCCCCCTAACTTGAGTGGCTTGGTATTATGTACTTATTCGATTTTTTGGCTTATTATTTCCTTACCAGAAGGTAAAATTAAAACGTCTACGAGTATTAAACGAACGCGCGCCAGTGGCCTCTTTATAAAACTGAAATAAGGTCAACCGGGGTAAAGGCGTCACTGTTTTTTTATAATTTGTCTTTAATCTTTAATCTCAAATTATAAAATATTTATTTAGTATATTGAAATACTCTTTCGCTCTGTCCTTTATACAACTCTTTATGAATTAAGTCCGTGAAGAAACTTTTTCGCTGCAGTATTTAAAAGATATATAACTTTTTTTTTTCAAAAATGGGAATTTAGACGTTTTTGCCCCAGTTTGGGAAAATGCATCTTTTTTAAATAATGGTTTTTTCGATTGCTATTAGGCCTTTAAAACTTCAAGGCACGTGTTCGCAATTCAGTATTCTAGATGGTATTATTAATAAAAGGGACAAAAAACACCTAATAACGAGCCGACAGCGACACAGATAATAGTATAATTTGGGAAAATGCGTCTTGAATTTGTAGACTCATTTATCCAAACAAACCAGACGTGTGAAAACATTTTTCTTCGATTAAAAAAAGTAAGATGGAAAGTGCATTATAGGGATGCTATTTTCACCTCTAGAAGTGGTAGAAAAAAATACTTTTTGTACTCGTCGATTAAAATCTGTGTATTAAGATTTCAGAGAGAATACTGCAACGTCACTCTTTTCATCGTTGACACTTCCGAAACAACCGAAATAACCATTTCGATACCCTCAAGACAACTGAAAAAAAATTGAAAATAGAACTTCGTATTTCAATAATATGTGTCCTTGTTTAAGGAGACTCGATCCGATACAAAATTGCCAATCTATGGCGTTTCGGAACGTAGCAGCGTCGCGTCATCTGTCAAAAATCTATTTAAACCTGCTTCTGTATCCAGGGCATAAAAAAAATAAAAAAACTACGGTTTGTGATTGGCTAGTTTTTAGCCAACAGAACAGCACAGTACTGCAACAATTACGGACGCCGTGGTTTGATTCAAATGTCGATGTGGTGGTGATTGTATTAATGACTTAAATTATTAATTTTAATGAACTCGTACAAAAAGTATTGTTCACAATAGTGTCATAATCAAGTTTTTTAATCTCGTACCTTACTTAGGCCACTCAGCAAGCTTCGTGGCCTAAACACGGTACTCGACTAAAAAGCTCTCTATTATAACTCGATTATGAAAATAACTATTTCACTTCTCATGCTCTTAAAATGCTACTTAAATCTCTGCGAATCGGGACTAAAGCTCCTTATTAATCTCTAGGGATTAAAGTATTTTTTTTTTAAATTTACTGTGGAAACCCCTAAACAACCAATCACGGTATTTGTGAATGGAGGATTATCGCCATGTTCAGTGATTGTGTATGGACCATATTTTCGGGTGTCGAAATAACCTTAAAATGACAACTGTGCAAATATATTTAAAAAAAAGGATTTAATTTCGTGAAACACGATTAATTATTACGAATATGAATCTATTTAATCATATTAAGGCCGAACTCTTTTATTATGCGTGGTCCAATAAAATTGTTAGTTTTAATTGTTAGAAACTTTTTTATAATAAATGTTGTAATTTTGTTTAGAACGTCGTTTTTTTCCTCGCATTCAAAGTGAAAAGTAGAGTGTTTAACGCGAGACTAAAAAACAATAATGGCACTCGAACTACAGCCACCCTCGTTCGCAAGCTCGCTCGCGTGGCTAAACATTTCGTGTCATTATGGCTTGTTTTAGTCCCTTGTTGAACAATCTACTATAAGTTTTTCCCCTGATGAGGTTTTGATTTTAAGGTTTTTCTTCATGTTTCATATTTTTTCTGTCCTGTCAATTGTATGTTCTTATTCTGATACGAAAAGAAAGCGGATACGAGTCAGAAATTTATTAAATATACAAACATACACAAAAACCAAATGTAATTATTTATTCAACATTTTCTTTTTTAGTCTAAATAATAAATCAAAAACCATCCTTTGGAATGTAAAAAACGAGATCAAAATTTAATTTTCTTAACTATTAAAACTACATATTACACGAAAAGGTGGTTGACCACTGAAATTGGGGCAAATGCGTAACACAGGCACAATTACCTCAAAGGTAATGACGCTTTTTGCCAGGTTTGGAAAATAACCTCCCAACATAATATATTTGGAATTAATTCTCAAAATAAAGCATTAATAATACAATTTATAGTTCGTACGTGGGAGCGTTCAGTCACCTCACGCACCGCGATGGTCTGGAATACGATTCCCTCTTTGTAACGTGGTGTCCTCCAAGTAGTTCGTGTCTAACTACATGGCTGGAGCTGTTGTAACTCAAGTCGTTTAAAAATGAAATCAAATGAACGCAATAACCCCATACTGGCCAATACCCCGGTTGACCTTACTGTAAAAACTCAATCCCCAGTCTGCAAATAAGTAAATGTACTCGTACTACCTACTACCGAACCTGAATAAAGATGGAGGTTTTTTTCATCGAAAAAAACAAAATTATAATTAATACTTACCTCGTACTTAATAAATAAAATGTAAAGAAAGGAACAGGGGTTTTTTTCTCTAATTTAAATATTGTTCGGCCATTTTCTGGTATTACTTTTTAGCGAGTAATATTATTTAAAAGCTATGTAATTTGTATTTGTAATAAAAATGTCTCACTAATTTCACTCCAGGGTTCCGAGATACAGGCTCGGGCTAGTTTAGGCCCGTCTCTTATCTCGTTTTATGTAAGTATACTAGTGTCTTAAATATTAAGTTTTTTGTGTTGTATTGAATATTTTCTGAATAGGCAGGAAATATCATCAATTGAATATTATTGACAAATAAAATAACGTACGATGTTGGAGACAAAGGAAACAGAATTAAGCAGAAATAAACTAAATTAATTGTACTGTTTCTTTTCAATGTTTTTGTTCGGTGTACAATAAAGTGTTTCGTATTGTATTGTATTGTATAAAGGCAATGTATACAGCGCGGGTTAGTAAAATCCCAAAGCACGATATCAATTTGCATTTTAGGGTTACGTCGCCGTTCCTCATATAAGTATGAGCTAAGTTTTTTGTGCTCTCATAGATTTTCAGTAAGTAAAGATTCAGTCTCCTGTAACTTAAAAACCATTTAAGTGTTCTTAGCCGTATTCGTTTTTATATTTTATAAATGTACTTTAATTTTAAATATGTTTTAGGATTTTAGTTTTGACTCTTTAAGAGTTCAATATTTTCTAACAGTAGGTACTCGAAATCTATATATTTAAAAGGACAATGACATATATACTTAATGTTTTTGTTTTGTTAGCGCTATCCAATCATGGCTTACACAATGTTGAAATTTTGGCTCTACGACTTCAATCGATTTATGAGAAAAATTGAGTGTGCCATATACAGATAAATAAACAGATGGACAGAGTGACCTTCACCGGACTCGATTCCCGGCTTGGCCAAATACTTGTGTAATTAGACTCATTAGTGCGAGAATTGTTCCATCTTGGGTGTTATCTTTGTATTTAATTACGTTTTCTCTATATCATAGTAGATTGTTCAACAAGGGACTAAAGTAAGCCATTATGACACGAGATATTTATCCACCCGAGCAAAGCGAGGGTGGATAAAGTTCGAGTGTCATTATGGCGTTTTAGTCTCGAGTTAAACACTCTACTTTTCACTTCGAATGCGAGAAAAAAAAAACTCTTTTTGTTTATTTTATTTTTTATATTAGTAATCATTAATCGTGTTTCACGAAATTAAATCTTTTTGTAATAATTTTGCACCGTTGGCATTTTGAGGTTATTTCCACGGCCTAAAAATGGTCCATACACAATCTCTGAAAATGGCGATAATCCTCCATTCATTAACAACGTGATGTTTAAATGCTTGCATATTTAGCCAACAGATACAAACATGAAAATTATTTGGACCATGCCTAATAAAATAGAACTATCCCTAATATATTTAAATATATTTATATTAGTAATCATTAATCGTGTTTCACGAAATTAAATCTTTTTTTTAATAATTTTGCACAGTTGGCATTTTGAGGTTATTTCCACGGCCTAAAAATGGTCCATACACAATCTCTGAAAATGGCGATAATCCTCCATTCATTAACACCGTGATGTTTAAATGCTTGCATATTTAGCCAACAGATACAAACTTGAAAACTATTTGGACCATGCCTAATAAAATAGATTTTATCCCTTATATATTTAAATAGATTCATATTTGTAATCATTAATCGTGAAATTAAATCGATTAATTTATATTTTTTGCAAGAAAAATGATCCATATACAATCACTGAAAAAGGCGATGATTGGCAGTTTAAGGGTTTCCAAAGTAAATTAAAAAGAAAAAGTACTTTAGTCCCTAGGGAGTAAAGTGTAGTTTTATTCCCTAGAGATTAAACACATCACTTTAGTCCGGCTATACAAGCCAATTGTGAGTCATTTTAGAGCCTGAGAAGTGAAAAGTAAATTTATTTATTACTTGACACTTTTTTATAATGTATAATTCTGTTTTGTGTGTTACATGTATTGTGTCAAATTTTGGCAATAATCTATTCTATTCTATTCTAATACACATTGTACATGCCTAGAGTTTGGTACTAGGTAAATTTTTGTAACATACCTATATATTTATTATTTTTTAATTAACCTAGTTTGAATACAGAACCTTACAAATCCCGACAGTAAATAAATAACACGAATAAATGTTATGTTGCTACTTTAAAACGCCCTTTATTGCTTCGAAATGCGAAATGTGAAAAGCGAATATTTCCGTCAACATGTAACATGATCTTAACCATTTGTGTCTTATATTATCAGACGTGAGATTGATAGGTAAGTATTCGAGAATAACATGGGTTGGAAGACTGGGCTGGCATCAAAGAACTCCTTTCCAACTCTCTTTGTACAAATGAATATCGGTTTCGCGGAAGCAGTTAACAATACCTTTTGAATATGACTAGTTCGGTGTCAATTATAGTAGTTTGGTGATTTTGTATTTGGTTAAATGTTCACGAAACTTAGACTGGGGAACGTAGCAGCTTGAAGTATATTGTATTGTATTGCTAGGAATTATTACTTAAAGGCAATTTAAATAAGTAGTTTTCCCCTATTCTATTCTTCATGCGGACAAAAGTAAAAAAGACTCCCTCACAAATCAAATTAAAAACAACACTTTATCTTCCGACAGACCTTTTTATTCACAAACGTGTCCAAATTTTAAAATTAGTAAAACTTATTCTCAATGTTCCAAAGTGAAACAAATTGAAAATGAACTTTCAGAAGGGAATGTTAGCAGTGCTGCCCGACTTCTGTTTTCAAATGACGACTTGGCCACGTACTCTGCTGAGACCTTTGCAGCTCTCAGAGAGAAACACCCAATTCAGTGTCACATGACACTGTTTTATCTGTAAATGACGATGCCATCCAGCAGGCTATCATGTCTTTCCCTAATGGTTCAGCCGGCGGCTTGGATGGTCTTTCACCACAACATCTCAAAGATTTGACCACCTCGTCTTTAGTGGATGCGGGAAAGGCTCTGCTACAGAACGTCACTGCTCTGATTAATCTTATGTTGTCAGGTCGCGTGAATGTCGAGATTGTCCCGCTCCTCTATGGCGCCAATCTTGTGGCTCTAGCCAAAAAAGATGGTGGTATCCGCCCGATTGCCGTCGGCTGCACCTTTAGGCGTTTGGCGTCGAAACTTTGCTGCCAAAGATATCGTAATAGACTGTCAGACATTTTCAAACCTCGGCAGCTGAGTTTCGGCGTCAAAGGAGGTTGTGAGGCAGCTGTCCATGCTGCGCGCTCCTTTCTAAGCCGTCCGGACTATGAAGTTTTTCTAAAAATTGACGTCAAAAATGCTTTTAATTCGGTAGATCGTGGTGCCCTTCTAGCTGCTGTCAAAAAATAAGTTCCAGAATTATACGGCTATTTGTGGCAATGCTATGGGGCACCATCAAAATTACTATTCGGTGACAAAATCATATCTTCATGCATGGGTTGCCTACAGGGAGACCCACTCGGGCCTGTAATTTTTAGTTTAGTCATTCATTCAATTATTTCAGATCTAAATTCCAAATTCAATCTGTGGTACCTTGATGACGGTTCCCTTGGTGGGGACGCGTCAACTGTACTACAAGACCTGCATACGATCATCACTAAATTTTCTAATATAGGCCTCTCATTAAACTTTACTAAGTGCGAAATGTATGTGCCCGATCACATTTCTTTAGAAAAAAAAATTTATATCGTCCCTAATTTTAACGCAGCTTCACCCAACATTTCGGTCCATTCAAATTCATCTTTAACACTTTTAGGTTCACCGATTTTTGACGAAGCAATCAATCCCATTACAAAATGTAAATTAAATCTTTTTAAAAATACTTCTGACCTTTTGTACGAAATAAATCCACACATGGCGCTTTTTATTATTCGTTTTTGTCTTTTCACTCCAAAGTTCATGTATTTATTACGGAGTTGTCCAATTTGGAAATTTCCAGACACCATGGCTTCTATAGATATTACCCTTCAATCAACTCTGTCTAAATTATTAAACATTCATTTTAATTTAAGGTCTTGGACTCAAGCGGTTCTCCCAATTCGTTTCGGTGGACTTGGTATTCGATGCTCTTCTAGCGTGGCACTGTCGGCTTTCCTGTCCTCCGCTTATGGTTCGTTGTCTCTCGTCAGTATTATTTTAAATCTCCCACAGATACTTGACGTTGAGATTGCGAACCTGGTGGAGGCCAGGGATGCTTGGTGTGAGTCTTGTCCCGGAGTGGATATGCCAGTCAAGAGGCATATCCAAAGAGCATGGGATACACCTCGACTCGAATCAATTCATGCATCTCTTGTACAAAATGGTCCGGACGATTTAGATCGCGCCCGTCTCCTCGCTGTCTCAGCAGGTGAATCAGGCCACTGGCTCCACGCTCTTCCTTCCCGTAATATAGGCACAGTCTTGGACCCAAGCTGCTTGCGAATTGCAATAAGCTTACGGCTTGGAGCTAGAATCTGTGAACCTCATACTTGTACGTGCGAGAAGGAAGTGAGTGAGCTGGGACGACATGGCCTTTCATGTTTTAGAAGTGCTGGCCGTTTGTACCGCCATGGCACAATTAATGATCTGATCCGTCGTTCGCTTGCCACTGTCTCTGTGCCTGCTGTCCTGGAACCAGCAGGTTTGCATAGAGACGATGGCAAGCGACCAGACGGAGCTACATTGGTGCCGTGGAAACTAGGTAGGGCACTGGTGTGGGACGCGACGTGTGTTGATACATTCGCCCTTTCTCACGTCCAGTCAACCCGTAATCGGGCTGGTGCAGCAGCTGAACAGGCCCAAACCATCAAGCGCCGCAAATATTCATCATTATTAAATAATTACGAATTTGTGGTGCTTGCGCGCAATTGCGGTGGAAACAATGGGACCTTGTTCAGCTGACATGAAAAGTTTTATTAAGGCCCTGTCATCCCGGCTCATCGACACCTCCGGAGACCCTAGAGCTGGCGCTTACGTTTCCCAAAGGATTGGGCTAGCCATCCAGAGAGGTAATGCAGCCAGGTGTCTTAGGGACCATGCCCCGAGCGGACCTGCTAGAGGGGTGTTCTTTTTATAGTGGTGTTTAATATGTTTAATTTTTAATATTTGAGTAGCTTAGTTTTATTTTATTTTATTTTAAATATGTTTAGTTTTAACTTTAACTTTTAAATGTAAAGTCATTGTAATTAATTAATTAATATTTGTAGAATACAATTGTTATTAATTAATTAATGAAATAAAATAAGTAGGTCCTAAATATTTCGTGTTATTACGTTCTGCGTGACTGTGATACAAACCGTCTTAATCTAAAAGAGTAGAAAATAAACGTACTTTTCTACTACTACACTGTATAAAAACCGGTCAAGTGCGAGTCGGACTTGCGCACCGAGAGTTCCGTACCGCCGCAGACTAGGTTTTATTATTGTATTTCGATGTAATGTCTTCACCACATAAGATATATTAAAATTCACATTTGAATGTTACGTCTTTAACAAATAAAAAATAAAAACGGGCCAAACTCAAACTTGGCTGGTTTTTAGAATTTATTGTTTTTCTTTCGGGTTAGTACCCTCTGTCTGAGAATCGTGGTCAGCATCAGGGTTGCATCTGGAGCGGATGATCAGCCTACAATCATAACAAGTTTGACGCTTGCATGTTTTATCGTTTATACAAAAAATACACCAAAAATAAAAATACTTCGAAAGAAACGTTTCTTGTATGGGGGGGATATGGGGCCCCTTTACCTGTTCAACTTTCTTTATTTTTTACTTTGCCAGGAAATCCGTCGTATTAAGACATTAAAAAAAGCAATTCGCTTTATTCAGTTCGATGAATATCTACTTACCTTATTTAATACACAGTATTTTTATTAACTACTAGTAAAGATAAATGCTGTCATGTAAGTATGTTACCCCTTTAGAAACACTTACCTAGCTTAATATTATTATGTATGAATGTTACAAAATGAAACTAGTTTAATTAAAAGAAACCCTTCTCCATCTCAACGATAAATAGTTGTGTTTTTAATAAATAAACCTTCCTACTTTATTATAAAATAAATCTAGAAATAACCGGATTCTCTTACAAATTCCCTTTTTTAATTTCGCTCTCCCTTACTTATAGAGTTTTATAATCACTTAGGGTTCCGTAGTAAACAAGGAACCGTTACAGTTTAGTCATGTCGGTCTGTCCGTCTGTCAGCGGTTAAACTCAGAGACTCTGTGTACAAAGCTGTCATTTGCCATACTTATACATTATATTACGCCGACAAAGTTGTAAAATCATTACGTACGGTTACTGTCAAGTTTTAGATTTGTGGGACCGTTTAGGAAATATGAATTCGAAAAGTGTTATTTTCGGTAGAGCTACGTATCCCGACCCCTGTCATCTAAGAGTTTAGTGTGCATTATTTATTGGTGCCGGTTAGCTTTAAGAGCCCTTAGAATTTTATAACGCGTTTTTCGGAAAATGCATCGATTTCACTAATCGTTAATCGGCGTAATTATTTATAACATAACTCAGATAATTCGATAATATAATAAATCCTTCTTTAAACAAGAAAGTCTTGGGACTAAAATATTGCTTTTTTGGTCTGAGGCCTACTAAAACTGTATTCTCCTGATAGGCCTTTTCATATTTTGCGGTTTGGAGTGACTTTACAGCTTCTGCTCTGAATCAAATCGCGTTAATCCAAAACTGAAATGATTCAATGGAACCTATCGTGTACTAGCACGCCATTGAGATAGAATTTTATGTTATTTTTTATTCACGAAATAATCGATACTATTTTTCGACAAAAACGGTTACGTTTTTTTTTTCAATAATTGTTTCATAGGTATTTATCATTAAAAAACATAGTTGTGGTAAAGTTATCTAATATTTAAGTTCAGAAAAAAAAACATACAATAATATCGGGTTGCATTTAAATTGTACATGATTTCTTAAAGATTACCTATAAATCTCACTGCAACACGCCCATTCGTTCATTCCGCCACGCGCGGAGCGCTTACAGAGGGAGGACGTATTAGTTTTTGCCTCGAGCTCAGAGCGTGTTTTGTTTTATGAATAGAGACGAGACGATCGGAAAAGGTGTATAGTGCAACTGTTACTACAAGATCTGTTAGTACTTTTATATAAATATTATTTTTAAGTGTTTAATATACTGGGTGATCTGCCAGGTCGAGGTCGCAGAAAGAGCTGCGTTAACCCGAAATTGGACGAGGCAAAAGTGGCGTCGTTTCGTCGAATTTCATCGGCGTAGTTAAAAACTGCGGTCAGGAAAGTGTATAACGCCAAAAATTGCTATTCAGCTTGAAAGAGTGAAATCTTAAACTAAGATATTTAACAAGCTTTTAATCAAAAATCGCGACAGATGCATACTTATGGATGATGAACATATGGCAAAAAGACAAGAGAACGTTACCAGGACCCCAGTGTTATACGTGTGAGGCTCGGCAGGCTATTCCAGAAGAACATGAGCTTGATTGAAAGATTGGTTAAACATTAAGAGATACCTGCTTTTTATATAGTATTTTATTTTTTTAATATTTGCGTTCGGATTTAATTTTGTTTGTTTGAAATACTGTGAGAAATCCACGATGGCTACTTTATTTCGTGAAAAAGTCTTAGGGACGTGCCAGGTATGTATGCTGTACTGCACCTGTAGGTCGCTGAAATGATAATGCAGCGCAAGATCGTCTCCTCACGAGGGATCTCCGCAATGGTTAATAGCACGGAATTTTTTCAAAGTTTTCGTTTATAATATGTATGTGTAGAATGCGCCCTGAAGGTGTCTATTAATCTTTTTTTAGACGCTGTATAAAACGGTTTGTAAAGGTAAATGGCACAAAGAGACACCATAGAATGTGACACTATAGAGTAGTCGGAAAGTGCCCTATGGTTGGAGTTAAGAAGGTGTTAACTGGTTGCATCTAATTTTGCCAGTTACGGCGGTCCTTGCTAAAAGCTATGTTGTGTACCTACTCTATAATACAACTAGCAAACCAAAAAACATTATGTTGTTTTAAATCCGAAACATGATTACTTTTAACAATTTCAGGGTCAGTTGCACATTACAAACTAACACGTGTTTGTTTGCTGTGTTGACTGGCCCCGGGCATCACCTTAAAATGAAAATAATAGCAAAATACTAGGTACAATTTCTGGGCAATGAATATGGAGGACCAACTGATAAGGAGGACAAACGAAAAATGAGTGATGAATGACGATTTATGCCTTTAAGAGACGATTCCTTTTAGGTAATAACTAAGCTGCAATAATTAAACAACATCTGTATGTTAAGTACTTACTTAAAATAATTGTATAAATAGAAATAAATATACATTCATATTAAATGAAATGAAAATTGGGATAGAAATTGACTCATTATTTGTAGTTTTAACAGATATTATGTACAGATGCAGTAAATAATTAAATGTCATCGTATTTTGATGGATAAGTTCATTATTCTTTCCTTAGATAGCTTCTCGATGGGTACTGGAGATAACTCATAATTGTGTTCTCGTATTGCACACATTCGGTACGGAACCTCAACTCAAAAAAATACACAAAAATGTAGGTATATTTCAATAATTTAATACGTAATTTCTTAAAGTAAGTATCGAATATACTATAAGCAGTACAGAATAATATAAAATGTATAAAAAAAACACTTACTGAGGTGATCTGCCGAACGAAACAGCGTTTAGGTATGTCGAACTCTGTCTCTATTTCTATCGCATCTTTCTTATTCATTCGCGCGATTCCCAAAACAAAAGTCTTTTTGCACTTAAATACGCTACTGCGATTTGACATGACACAAAAATGTATAGCTACTTCTGAGTTCAACTGTTTTTCAGACTTGTCGGATATTTGTGGGCGCTATTTCGAATTACACAATATTGCTGGTGACTGTCCTTGTAGCTTAATTCGCGCCTAATATGCGGGGTGAACCGCGGGCCTGCTGTAGTTATACAAAATTACACATAACGAAAACCTAAAAGGAATTAATAATACGCAAAAATAGAACTAAAGCTAAGACGTAAGAAAAAATATCAAGATTATTTAGTCCACGTTATTACATCTACAACGCAACTCTAGGGTAAGCGCGCCAACACGGTGAACGCTAACGCCATCTATCGAGCATGATTTCGTCGAACTGAAGAACGTTCAAGATTCTAAGGCCTCTTACTGGTGCAATCGCCAATCACCCTACATAATATTATAACGCAAATCCTTTAGAAACAAAAAAGGACCTACCTATGTAATGTTCACATCCTCATCATGGAACAGTTGTAGCCATTGGTAATTAACTTATCCTACCTAGTATAGTACACTAATTTCCATTTTCTAACTTCAAATAATCAATTACTGAGTTCCATATAATTGTAAGGATTGAGTTAAGCTTTCAAATACGTTTATCTTACGATTTAGAAGTCAAGAGAACGTATGTAAACACTTTATTGCGCAAAACACAGAAAATTTAATATAATATTCACAGAATTGGAATATGTGCGAAGGCGAATTTATCCCTTTTATTTAGCACATGAGTTGTGTTTTGTCGTACGTAAGAATTAAATCCCTTGACAAGATAAATACACAGGTCCCGCAAAGGTCCCGCAAGAAGTTGCGTGAGGCTGTTTGTTATTGCGCAGGTGTAGTGCTGACAATGAGATCAGCACTTTAACAAGACCTCGCTAATGAGTTATTTGAATTGGTTTAAACACCGACAGCCCCAACCAAGAGAGCAACTAGGCAACGATTTATTAGAAATGCGCGGTAGGAATAAATCACAGCCACCTCTCAGCACGTGATATTGCTGTCTAAAACTTATTTAATAATCAAGGTAATCACTACTGCCGATCTCTTGCTGTCACGGCAACAAACAAATCTTAGTTCAATTCAGCCTCCCAATCTTAAGTATTCCGTGTGCTCTGATTACCTATATAAACTTGAGTCCTCTAAACTTGAATACAGAGTAGGCGCATAAATTATAGGAAACAAGGTTATTTATACAACGGTTTATTTTTATGATGGTACAAAGCTTCTTTATTATGGGTTACCTTTCGTCCTTTTTCCCACTGTAACTGTAATCTGCTAGTACTCGATTAGGAAGGGTTATCGACGGTGTCCAACGTCTTATTTTCCTCTTCACAAAATGGTTTCCTTCCGTAATCTAACTGAACCCACGTACGTACACGTGCCGATCACATCGAATTTTGATCAAGTTTTTTCGTACTCGTTTATTCTATTGTGATGAGTGATCACATAAGTTATGAACTCATGAAAGAGATAAAATGTACAAATAAACTAGTCTACGTTTATTGTATAGCTGTGACATGAAGGCATTTTTTTGTGGGAATATGTTTTTTAGCCCCGGCACAAAAATAAATTTCTTTCAAGTACGGGTTTACTGAAATCAGTCACATTCAATGAACCGAGTAGGTAAGTAGGGCCATTTGTGCGCCCGGCACTGTCTTCAAATCTACGAACGTGGAAATTTTACCGTCTATAGCATATTTTTATACGAAAAGATCACCCAGCGATAATACAGACATCAAAATGTCTAGGGATAAAACATATCTTTTCATTATTTTTATATTTTACAATGTATTGCAATGAATACAGATATTTTTGAGGTGAGGAGGCTGAGTCCCATACAAATAACATAAATACATACATATGTATACAATCACGACAATCTTGCTTCCTACGCCACTCTGAAACTATTTCAAAGTGACGCAATAAGTCAAATCGGATGAAGTCTCTGTTATTTAAATTTTTACGTCATATTGACATACTTGGGTACAAAAGTAGTGCATAATTGTTTTCCTTCGTATTTTCACGGAAACGTACGAACGTGTCTAGCTATTTCAGTCGGTCACAGTACAAAAAGTACTGAGGGTGACTGAAGTAGCATGACGTTTCCGTGAAAATACGAAGGAAAACAATTATGCACTACATCCGAAGTTCTATATAATAGTGGTCTATACTCCATTTAGTTTAACGACCTAGTGAGAGTATAGGCTTCTCTGTCTCGCGCATTGTCATACCAATGTAAAGGACAAAAGATAGAGGCAGGAAGACAAGTGGGCACTTGGGCAGCAACAGACGATAATCTTCTTAAGACATGTTCACAATGGTATTTGAAAATAAAATATTAACGAGATATCGGTCGGCTTCATTACCCAAGTCACAGGTAAACGGTAAACAATAGGAAAACAAAGGCGTCCGCATTTCACAGGTGTAAGACCCGACTGCTTTACCGACTGATTACCTGCTCCATTGTGAGTGCGGCTTTAGTGGATTCTCATTAGCCAATAACGTGCAATCCGCACTTTTAGTACTAGGTCGTTTAAGTAAATGGAGTATAGGAATCAAATTGGTTGACAGAACATAACTACCTATATTTCTAAATCCCTGATTTTGGTTCTGGCTCTTGCGACGCTAAGACAAATCTATTGACAATTTGTTTACGAAATGTGCGCCTCTATTAAACACGGTAAAAACCATATCGTGTTTGATCTGTTATCGTATTGTCACTGTTTTGATAACTCTTATTTACTTGATGACAGTAATGGCGACTGACGTCAAAACAATACCATAACAGATAAATGACGATATGTTTTTTACCGTCGGGAACAGAGGCCCTAGCTTTCTTTTCAGCCTCGACGAGGGAAGAATCAACCATACATAAATAATACGTACCTATATTACCAATGTACACATATAAGCCATGCGATAAACGTTTGTTTGAAGATAAACTACTGTTTCATTTATATTAAAGTAAAGGTAGTCAATATAAGGTTGGCGATAAGATTTAGGTAACCAGCAGTTGTGTTCTGGTGTGGGGATAAGACAACTGGTAAAATTACTGGTATAGAGGCATTCAATATTAGTCATTAAGAGGATTGTGGAGCTATAAAACTCCACGCAACGTCAAAAACGTGACAGTTACGTAGAAAGTGGCGCCCTCCTTTAATTTATGCTCTTTTGTTTCGCACTGTAATTGTACAACATATTCAAAAATCGTGAGAATCGGAATTGATTTAGGGGGTGAGAAATGTGATAAAGTTGGCAACGTTAAAGTCTTAAGATTGTAGTCTTAAGATGAATGCAAATGTCTACGGGGCCTCAGATCCTACTTTCTATCAAGTAGAGGTACTCCCGTTTACTAAAAATATTCAAAAGCAAGTAAAAAACCGTAAATGCTTATTTAATAGGATGGAATTTGGATTTCGCAATCAAAACTGGATAATTGAATCATGTCACGGCTGCTGAATTTCGATGACCACTTAGTTAATAATTCACACAACAAGTCCCATGCCAATATGCCAACTCATCCGATTTAATCACGTAAATAATTATACCTAATCCGGGAATTTAATTTAACGGCAGAATTTAACATAACTAGTCGTATTACTCATGCACGTTATGCGGGAATGTGCAATATTCTGTCCATTAACAGCGAATTCATGTATGGTCTCGGCATTATTAATAATTTAATTTAATCTACTCGGTTGACCGATCGACTATCTTGATGTAAGACGTCAAATCAGGTCTTGACACGATGAAACCTCATCTCAGGTAAAATACACATAAGTACTGCTATTAATCCGACGACGTTTCGACGTAGGGGGGTGGGGAGAGACACAACTCAATGAAAATTAAAAATATGATAAAATGTATATAATGATTTATAAGAGCTATCCCATGATATCTCACTAAATGCTATAACGTAAATAACGTTTTTTTTTACATGTACGGGAGAGTACCCGAAAAACAAACGGATTTTCTTTTACAACTTTGTCGGCGTAATAAATAAATGTATAACTATGCCAATTCCAGATTTGTAGTACCAAGAGCCTGAGTTAAGCCGCGGAAAGACGTACAGACGGACATGGCGAAACTATAAGGGTTCCTTGTTTGACTTTGAAACCCTAAAAACGACGTATACTTACATATCGTCAGTTTTCACCGCCTCAAGACCTAATTTTATGTCTAAAACTGGGGTGCCGTTTAATTTGCATACATATGTTTAGCATAATTTCAATGAACTACGCCCCAAAAGCATAATAAACGCTAAGCATAAAAACAATTTGTATAATATTTTTAGGCATCAGATTACATAACACTCATTTACCATAACGATATTTCTTTTGTTGTAATGCATTTTAAGTTCTTTGTTGATGTTTATATATTACTAGCTGTTCCCGTGCCCACTTCGCTGGGCTTTTTTTTGGTTAATATCCAGCCTTTGAAACTCACAAATAATGTGGCTTTCTATTGGTAAAGTAATTTTCAAAATCTCTTTAGTAGATCCAGATTACCGATTAAACGTCACAAACTTTACCTCTCTATTATATTAGTATATTATGAACTTCAAGTACTTCATTCATATTCCTAGTTGTCGTGGATACCAACCGGTATTCTACGCAATGTTAATTATTTCTTTTTGTTGATTTCAGCACATTACATAAGCATTTTTTTACTATTGCAACTACTAATTTAATGACACCCTTTTTAAAAAGCCCCATTTTGCAGGGCATGGGAACTCGGTAGAATGTAGAATTCCCGCAGTTTGTCTGCTAACCTTAACGCCGAACTCCGCGGGTCCCGGTGGGGCCAGCCCTTTTTGGACACCTACGGATGAAACCAGACATCGATCAGAGGATCCAAGAGGAGCGTCGATCGAGACCAGATGATCATCCGGGTGAGTCTCAGCAGTAAGACTAACAATGAAAGCTCAATCGAACAGGTATGGGGTTAAACCCAGATATCACTGAATAAAACCACAAGGGAAAGCGAACTCGCGGGCGGTGGACCCTGCCACATCAGTCTTTGGAGAACCCAACCACTCAGAATGGTGAGTATTGTAGTCTCTCAGAAAGATCAGTTCATCCGAGGTATATTGGTTGAACACTTTGTCAGTCACTTTCTAAACATGCCTAAAGAAGTTATGAATGCCTGAACATGCCCAAAGTATTAATACATAACTCGTACACAAGGTGGTTGTGTTGTGGGTTTTAGTAGCTTTCTTCCGAATCTGCTAAACCGACGAGTCACAGGATTTCTTGACCAGCAATTCTCCCAAACCCGGACATGAACTTTACCCCAATCATAAATACATAATCCTCCACTGAATGCGCAACTTCAAACTGTTTTAATAATCGATAAATCGATATACCCAAAATTCAGACTGTGTACATTTCTCGTAGCTTCCAATTAATAATTCAATATCAAGGAGTTCATCTCAGTATTTGTTTGGTGCAGTAAAAATGGGCGAGCGTAGGTATTTTAATAGGGGTCTCTACCAAGAGTAATCGCTGCGGAAACGAACCATCGGAAACGTACGTTCCGTTTCGCGTTCGCAGCAATAGCAAAACTTCAAGGCAAAAAGGTGTCACAGGAAAACAATGAGCTATAAAAATTGGGAAAGAGGAAAAACGATAGGATACCAAATATGACACGTCAAACTTTTCATTAATAATTTGTGGGGTAAAATCGAAAGAAAAACCAAAATATTAAAATAAACAATACAGAAAACCACGCAAAATAAAACCTTCAATTTTTTTATGGCACTGAGTAGGCCAACCAGCACACACACAGGCCACCTGATGTTAAGTGGAAATAGACATTCGAAATCACAAGACTGCAAGCCTAAGGCCCGTATTAATAAAGTGATCTCAACTCTAATGCTCGTCTCGAGATGCGTCAAAAATGACAGTCTTCTATGGTTTGGCGTTTACTTTGACGTATCTTGTGACGGACCTCACAGTCAAGATTAATACGGCCCTAAGACTGCAAATGCGTTGCCAATTGCCAACCCTGAGGACCAAGATGGAATGCCTCTATGCTAGTCATTACACCGTCTGTCTTATCCCCAAACCGGAACAAAACAATGCGAACACTGCTGTTTGGCAGTAGGTTAATGGATAAGATGGTGCTAGCAATCCGGACGGACCCTGCACAAGGTCCTACCACCCGCAATATAACAGAAAGCATATTTCTTTAAGTCTTTCTTTGTTTTTTTCACATCCAAAATACTTTTGTCCCGCAAAATTAAAGTTTACGGGGTAAATATTCCGGTTTAAATCGGAAGCCGTAAACCATTAAATGCTATATAATTTCCCACTATTGAAATGCCTAGTTATTTTGACTTTAGGAAGAGGTATCTCAATGCATAGTCACTGGCGAGTAGTGTACGTATAAAGTCCCACGTTAAAACATCGACTGCATAAATCATCTATTGATATATATTAAACGGGAACTTAATTAGTTGCCGAAAAATCGAGTTGTGATGTCTCGTTACAATTTGACACATTTTGTACGTAGCAAATCATAACGCTACTGCCCACGAAAACGATTCGTTTCTTGAATATAGGAACCGGGTATAAGACAACGCTGTCACCAGGATAAGGAATATTCTTGTTTTCGGTATTGTTCCTTAATATTTTTGATTATATGATATCCGGAATCGGTAATATTTCTACGTCTTCCATCATCACACCTCTCTTAAAAACAATTTTGAAATTAGTGGTGGTCTCCAAGATGGAATGCCTTTATGCCAAATAGTATGACACGGTCATGTTATTTTTATATGGCCTATTACAATCTCTTTTTCTAAACTTATTATTTATATCGCTTCACATTTATGAAAATTGGTCCCATACTTAAGTAGCGCAGCAGCTAGACCAGGAAAATCAGATTATTGATTATTTCTTCTTCTTCTTCTCTTTTGGCTTCTCGAAGTCGCGATAAAAACAACGATACGGCAGACGATTTCTTGTTAACAACAAAACATGTTAATGTTTTACTTGTAACATAGTGTAGTTTTGATAGTAACCTTATTAAAATCCCAAGAACAATCTCAATTAAAAATGACTAATCAATCTCATATCTAAACATTATGAATAGCTTGTACTGGGTCTTTATTTCACTTTGTTTTAGCACCAGTCGCTTTCAAAATCATGTTGCTTTCTCACGATACGGCTACTTTTACTGTCAAGTAAATTATTCCATGAAAGCGCGCTTCCCGCCCCACAAATTCACGTTGGACTGTGGCACTAGAATTGTGAAGCTACGCAAATTGAAAACGCCATACCAAACTTTTAATATCTTACTTGTAACAATATATTTTAAATTCAAGTGGGATAGATGACCTGTAATCGCACCACTCCGGTATGTTTGACGCAAATAAATGAAGACTGACGCTTTAACTATTATGAATTCGTACTAGGTTACATACGTTCCAGCCCAACCTGCCAGAGCTGGTTTGTAATTAGAGGAGAAATGAATAATTATTCACTTACCGTCATAACACATAGCGGCGTCACATAAAGTAGTGCAAAGTTGACGATGTCAAATATTTCCGAGTTGTATTTCATGCGGTGCTGGATGCAGATGGTCTCGTTGTTGCCGTCGCCGAGTTGGTTGGTGATGGTGCCCACCCAGATGAACTTGGGCGCGCTGTAGACGGCACTCGTTATCCAGACGCCCATGATTACCATCTGTCAACCCATAGAATCCTTTAGATACCAAGTAAATACAAAAATATGCATAATAAAAGGTGGAAATTAGTTGTACATTTTTGTGGCTGTGATTCAAAGTTTGCAACCTTATTTTTTTATTTTCGCCAAATACTTTTTGCTGAATTTGGTTATATTGAATTAACAGTGGTTTTTAATATTAAAAACATGTGGCAAGTTCTTTTATCAATAAATTTCGAGTCAACAAGCTTAATGTCTTGAAATATTGTGGCGTTTAATAACTTTTAGTACGAGTACATACTTACATCCGGGATATCAATGTCTTCGGATTATCGGAGTTGCACATTTGTGGAACATAATAATTGTAAAATTGTTCAAAGATTTTGAAATAACCGCTCATGAAGAGATCTCAGAATCAAGTAATTACCAATTTACTGTTTACAGGTTCGAGTGTTTTATTAATAACTATTGAATACATAACTGTGTTGTATAAGTTTTCAGCTTAATGTAATTAAGTATATCAATATTAAACCATAGACATCAAAGAAAAGGCAAGAAAGGTAAAACACACACCTAATACTGAGAAATCGTGGGATACTTTGTAGTTTATTTAGGAGTCTAAAGTCTAAACCTATGTAAGCTCTACTTATATTATATTCATAAGATAAAGAGAAAAATGATCAAGTATTTGTTTTTTACAAGCAGATTAGACGCTGTAAAATTTATAATTACTTTTGTAAGCATGTTGTTTCCTGCAAAATCCAGCGTTACCTTCAAATCACTTACCCTCAGTCTCGTGGACGTAAGTATTTGCTTGCAGGTAATAGGGTGAATGATGGCAAAATATCTTTCAGTGCATATCACAACCAGAATAAATATGGATGCAGTGTAACTTAGAGAGTGCACAAACTGGTACATCTTGCACAAAAAGTCTCCAAACACCCAGCTGAAAAAAAAAAGATAGTTAGTGAAATTGCTCACGGCTGTGCAATGAAATCAATTGCAATGGACTCGTGTGGAAGCTATTCGCTGCCGCGCCGCTATCGAGAGATTGAAAAGTGAGCACGTGCATACGCGCAGTGTTTGTGTTGAAGTTATCACGAATTTAATTTACGATCCCTTTATTTATTTTTCATCCGTAGACGAAACATTAAATTTCCACAAACTAATACATTTAATAAACCGCAAATTATACGATGCTAATATTTATCTTTTAAAGCGTTGAACCTCTGACTAGACTCGAAATATTAATTTATGCACCGTAAGGCACTGGTCCCACCGCGGGCGAGTGAGATATGAACTATCGACTTTTTTCTAGCCCAAGAAACGAACAAAAGATAATCGCTTCCGTGTAAATAAAAGAGAGAGATATATATTTATAGTTCATCGCTTGCTGTTCATACTGCCGGCAAGGACACTCTCCCAACGCCCGGCAAGTAAGCTATAATTCCATAGAATTTTTACTAGCCTCTCGCCGATTGTCAACTGTTTCTAGTACAGAAGTTTACTAGTTGCTCACCGAGCTCGCCGATATCTGGCGGTGGGACCGCTATTTACTAGTTGACCGCAGCGATTAAAGCTGTCGATTATAAAACTAGCTCAGCGGTACTCGCCGATGCCTGCCGAGCGTCAAACTATCAAAACTTTACTCGCTTCTCGCCGCTCGCCCACTCTTTTGTAGTTTATAGTTCTACTAGCTTATAGTCTGTAGCCGGCGGTGGGACCAGTGCCATGTAAGTACTTTTCTTATTTTAATACTCAAGTTTAACATAGCCCTAATATATTCATGCGTGTTATTTAATCATATGTTTGAATACATTACGTTTAACCAGAATAGTAAAATGTTTATAAATGTCCCTTAATTCCCAATGTTGCTAACGAACAACGTCCCTAATATTAACTATTTGCTCATTCTTGTTATCAAACAAGAAAGAAATTTGATAATAAAAGAAAAACTAGATCAATACATTATATAAATTATTTTTGTTTTTAACGGGTTCTTTTATCTGATCGCAGTTTTTGAGAGCGGTCATTTAAATATCAGCTTTTTTATATAAGCGGCTACATTACATTAGTTAATAACAATATAACTGTACCAACCTACATGTATATGTGTATTAATAGCTACAGTACTTTTTCAAAATCGAATTAACGAGCTATAATAAATGAGAAAAGTTCTTAGTTGCTAATTTAAGCAATTTTGTTCTCAGTGGGCCTAGTATGGCGGCGTCTATATCGCGCATCAAATAAATGTGGATAAATCATCCGTCACTCTCGTACTTATTTAGGTGTTAGAAGGTGACGGATGCCTTATCCTAACTTTGTCACGCGATAAACGCAACCAATGTTAGGGCCCCTGATGACGGTAGGTACATTAAATTAATACAGCGAGAGAGAAAATATAGCATGACAATCGGCGCATTCGTACGACCCCTTCAAACTGATTTGATTTAATCGCTCTTTACGAGTGCTTTCTGCTTATTTTTAACCATGTTTTAATTTATGTTGGAGAGATTTTAATATCAGAAACGCGTCCTGTAATATGGATAGCAAAACATGTCAACACTGAAATAAAGTTGTCATAAACAGTATAAGGGTAGAAATAGGTAGAAATAAATTGAAAATAAAATACGTATGATTGGTATAAATCGTGCAACTTCAATATCTAGTGGAAAGCTAAATGGAAAATTAAAATAAATAAATGTGGCGCCACTTTGCCCGAAAATTAGTTTTGTTTACCGTTGAATTCCTTTTTTTTTCTGCGTCGATTAGTGTAGGAATCACGTCAATTGGAACACTTTTTTGGCGCTTAGGCCAAATTTGCAAGTTTTTTTGAGAATTAGAGAACTAAAGTTTTTATAGGTTTTCCGTGTTAAAGTATGTTAGTCGTTTAACCTAAAGCGCTTAAGCATTTAGGTATAAATTTAAAATCTTTGTTATAAAAGTTGGTATCACCTATTTAAGATAACTATTTCCAAGCAGGAAAACAAGACAAAGAGTATAGGATAGCTGTGCCTCCTGTGACAAGTGATACAACTCGAGTTGTAGCAATTTGCGGTTTTTTTCATGAATCAACTTGAAAAAAAATTACGCATCTTTTGCTCCAACTCCCGTGTTCCTAGGCCTTCTAGTTCCCAAGATACTTTCGTGTAAAATGATACAATTAACCATTTTTTTTCCAATTTTGAGTGATTAATGCTATTTCTCTAGTTAAAACACTCCAAAAAACAAAAAATAGAAAAATTCTTCGTGCCCGGTGATATATCTAAAATTGTATTATTAATCACGATTTTAATTTACCTTTAAAAAGTCGTGTTTTTTGATATAACTTGAGTTGTATCATTTATCACCAGAGTTTTGCGTATTTCGAAAGTTACAAATTGAGTTAGACCAAAAATTAAACCTATATTTGCTTTTTTTGGTTTGTGTTAAGTGATACAACTCGATTTAAATCAAATGTCACCAAATATTTCCTAATTTTTGCAATTATGTCTTATGGCACAAGTCAGTTGTATCAAAAATGTAAGAATATTACGAACATTTAGAACCTGTAAAGTTTGATGCATAGTGATACAATTACTATCCAAACAAATCTATTGATACTTTCTATAGAAAGAAACGTGTCATAATAAAGTGTAATATTTAGTAAGGTCTAATAATATTACTTTGTTGTGACAGAGTTTTGTAGAGGTTCAGAATAAAATGGTTTGTCTCTGGTCGGGTGCTGAGGTATAAAGTGCGAGGGGAAGTTAGATAAAGCTTGATATGTGCTTATACAAAATGTGTCTATTTTTAATCCAAAATATCCAAATAGCCTAGCTGTCCTCGTTTTGAATATAGGGTTCGGCCTTTAGGGTATTACCCAAACTAGCAGTACCCCGTCATATGAGTAAGCTTGCTTGTGTATACCTCTCCTGTTGGTTTCTTTAATGAGCGAATCTAGTAGGAGACACCATGAGTGGTGACAGGCAACCCTCTTGCGGGGAGCCTCTACATGTCGTTATCCTTTTTGAGTCTCCAGTCCAGAACCTTAAAAGCGTCCTCCAATGCAGCGGTGAACAGCTCCGGAGAGATCACAAGATCTCCTTGTCTGACTCCCCGCTGCAGAGGAATAGGCTTCGTGTTCTGGTCCTGTAGTCGGATGTTACGGACATAGTGGCGTTTTCGTACAGACACTTCAACACTTTGATATATCGTTAGTCAACTTGGCACCGCTGGAGAGACTGCAGCACAGCCCAGGTCTCGATCGAATCGAAGGCTTTCTCGTAGTCCAGAAATGCAAGGCAAAGGAGGAGGTTATACTCTTCGGTCTTCTGTATAATCTGCCGCAGCGTATGTATGTGGCCTACGGTACTATAACCTTTTCGGAAACCGGCTTGTTCGGGAGGCTGGAAATCGTCAAACCTGCGTGCGAGACGATTTGTGATAAACCTCGAAAACAATTTGTAAACATGGCTCAGAAGTGAGATGGGTCTATAATTCTTCAGCAAGGTTTTATGACCTTTCTTGAAGAAGAGAACCACCACACTTCTTCCCGTGATAGTCGGAGGCTCAGCGCTCGAAGTTGTTGATGACAATATTTACCTGGGACAAAGGGTCCAGCTAGGTAGGTCTAACTTTGAGAAAGAGGTCACTCGTCGAATCCGACTCGGCTGGGCAGCGTTCGGGAAGCGTCGCAGCATCTTTTCGTCCAAATTACAGCAGTGTTTGAAGTCAAAAGTCTTTAACCAGTGTGTGTTGCCAGTGATGACTTACGGATCTGAGACGTGGGCGCTAACAATGGCCCTCATAAGAAAGCTCAAAGTCACTCAGAGGGCTAAGGAGAGGGCTATGCTCGGGGTTTATCTGCGTGATAGAATCAGGAATGATGATATCCGCAGGTAGAACTAAGGTTACCGATATAGCCCGAACGGGGCACATTGCTCACAGGACTGCTGGCCGATGGGGTCAGAAGGTTCTTGAGTGGCGTCCGCGGACCGGAAGACGAGCTGTAGGTACGCTTCCAATAAGATGGAGTGACGACCTTGTAAGGATCGTGGGAATGCGGTGGATGCGAAAAGCACATGACCGGTCTGAGTGAAGAGCCTTGGGGGAGGCCTATGTCCAGCAGTGGACGTCTTTCGGCTTTCGGAAATAAAAAATACAATAAAAACGATTTCGTCCTTAAATCACATAGACCTTTGTTCTACTTACCCGTCAATTTCATGTTTAGTTCCTTTATTCCATAGTATATAAAAAAATAAAGTTTTCATGATTGCAATCGTTTGTTTTAAATACTTGTATTATTTGACACAAGTTTTTTTGTAATCAGACCTAGGAATTACTCTATATATAACATTACTCACGGTTTATTTTACGTTTTTTTTTGTGAAAAGTGATACAACTCACTAAATATCCGTATTATTATGTCCGTTCATCTTAAGAAAGATTACTTATTCAATTCCCTACAACTTATATATATAAGTTAAACCTCTAACTCTAGAAATAATAGAAAAAAGTAGCTTTTAAAACAAGTTGTATCAATCATGACCAGAGCTCCTTGATTACACTTTTATGTGTTAAATAATACAATTCGAGTTGTATCATCTTACACGAGTTAAATGGAGCTCAATCTGAAATGTAAAATGATACATAAAGTAAGTTTCTTCCAATATCTCAAAAACTATAACTAGTATCAATATTTTTGTAAAACCAGTTAATAAAGTGATATTATATGATATAAAAATCAATAGCAATGTTTAAAAAAATATATTCATTTAAGAGCAGTATTTTTTTTAAACTTGTTTTCGCTCTCCTGTAAAATCGTGTTTTTCGAGTTGTATCACTTGTCACAGGAGGCACAGTTCTCGTGTGCTTTGCGATCTATTGACCACCTGTATCCGTGTAGCCACATTAATCGCTCTTTAAATCGCAATATATGATTTACACAATATAGCCACGTCATCGCTAGGTATCGCGTATTAATGTCAGCCACTCTATGATTTTTGGTTTCATTGCAAATTGCTGCTTGGTGTATCCTCGGCCTTTACTAAGGGATCAAAAACCTCAAATACACGTTACGGTTGAGTAGATCAAAAGATAAAGTTTCCTTTAACGGACCTGGTTTTTACCGGTCAAAGATGGATATGAAATTAATGGTTTTATTGTCTCTTAAACCTGCTTAGGGTTTTCCTGCTGTTTTCGTTTCGTAATAATTATATATTAAGGATCTTAATACGTAATTAATTGGGGACTGCACCAAAAATACATCTAAAAAAATTACAAATCGCACAAAATAGATTAATAAAAACTTTATTTAATTATAACTACTTAACCCCATCTGAGACGCTATACAAAAATACAAACATATTCAGCTTAACACAAGCATATATCTACAATACATGTATATTGGTACGAAAAATACTCAATAAGGACATCCACACGAATATGAGTTTCAAAACAAAAGCCCTCGTCCAAAGAATTAGACTACGGAATGCAGATCATTTAGTTTTAAGAACCCCTAGAACAAATTACGGTAAAAAGTGTATAAGTTTTGAAGGGGCCAAATTATACAATAAATTACCGATTGACATTAAAGATGCAAAGTCTATGGTTAGCTTTAAAAAATATTTAAAATTTTACATTGCAAAAAATATAGCGCCGTGTTTTTAACAGCAATAAAACAAACAACACACATATATATTTGTCTATATATAAAAAAAAGGAAAACATAAAAACTAAAAAAAAAGAAAAAAAAAAAAATGTACGTCTATAGGTATATGATTCACAAAATACTCTCATTTTATTATAAACCTAAACCTACATGAAAGTCTAAAATTTTAATTTATTAATATGAGCACACCTAAATATGCCACATCCAACCACGCGCTATGGCGCACCGTTCTTATCTTATTCCTACATCGCTGTGCCTGAGGTGCAGTTGGTGACGCATGCTTACTCGAACATTAGTAATATTTTTGTAATGAATTTCTACCCTCTATGATTTTTATATCATGTTACTTTCGTATATAATTAAACACTGTATGCTTAGTTTTAGTCTTAACCTGTAACCTTTCTCATGTAATTGAATCCTGTAATTCTTTATGAGAAATAAAAGTTCTTTAAACATAATTATTACGGACTCGGGCGTACAGCGAAAATTTATCAGAACCGGTGTTTTGGTCCTCTTTTAGGTGGTGTTTCGGACAGGTGTTCTACATTCTTAAGCATCTTATCTTAATATACTTTTAAAATTAAAAATGCAGCTTCGGGCTTCGCAGATGTAGTTAATATGTATTACATATCTTGAGTCGAGGGAATTAAAACTCTGTGAGAGTAAAGTGAGCGTGGCGTGGTATATCTACTCGGGTTATATACCAGCTGATACCCTGTCATTTGGATATCTAAATGCTCGCAGCTACTTCGCGTGTTTCATCACCATCCTCCCTACCCTCTTATTCACGCACCATAAGCTAAAGTGCCAATTTATGCCACTAGAAATATCTGAGTAGGTTAATGTAAAATACGAGATCAAGGGACACATAGAGCTAACAAATAAAGACGATAACTTTTGTGTCTCTGGCCTGTCCAGGCCATGTTTGGGAAACATGCAATACACCTCCATAGGCCCGGGCACGTGTCGGCTATTGGATATAGGTACCATGGGAGTTCAAAAAGGTTTGGACTATCGTTAATGTGTTTTTTTAAAGTGGATAATGGTAAGAGCTGGTCTATCATCAGTTTCAGCACCTGGGTACCTTACACAAGAGAGTTATTACTTACCTTTGAGTAACTACGACGTCATTTAGACTAAAAGATAGTCATATATTCAAAATATTATTAACTAGTTGTGCCAGCAAAGTTCCAAGTTAGGCAGTTATTTTGAGCGTATTTAGTTTCTCAGCTTTACCCTACTCGCTTCGCTTATTACCGCAAATTGCAAACGCGAGGCGTTAAATTAGCTGTACTAATTTTGTCTACTCTAATAAACTAATAACTACTGTACAATTCGTAATATTTGTTTTGTTTACAATAATATTGTTATGAGGGCCATCCACGTATATTATTTTATAACACCAAACTCTAAAAAGGAGCAATTTATTGACGGATTTGATGAATTGAATTTAAAGCTGAACTGTGGACAGATTGACCGTAGTCATCTGAAACACGATGATCACTGCAATACTTACAAGTTAAATTAAAATTGACAAATTTAAAATGCGAGCAACGCTTATGTCTATAGTCTCGAAGTAATTTGGAGCCATTCACTGTGCTCCGTCCGGATACACGATCCGTTGAACCAAACGTGACGCGTCTCTGGCGGATTCGATCAGCTAATTATAGGCGATACGAGTGTACTGAGTGTATAAACACGTCTTGCCAACCTTTATTGTTCGATTCAATACTCACCTTGGTATAAGATACATCGTCAGGTTCTGAAAGACGCAGAATACTCCAACACATAAATCTGCCACCGCCAAGTTTGCCAGAAAAAAGTTTGTTATCGATCGCAACCGTCTCGACAGAGTCACCACGAGGATAACCAGCAGATTTCCTAAAAATACAAAATACGTTAAACTTATTATCAAAAAATACATGTATTACTAGATAACTTAAGTCTTACTCAAGCACCGATTCGATGAAAGTTTTATTTTTATTAAATAAAGGCACCGAAGCATACAAATCACAATGTAATTAATTTCCTTCGTAATCTAATCAGGAAAGTCTTATTAGGTACCTAGTTGATATTTAACGGGGTTTAGGGATTAGCCAGCGCGTTGATTAATTTCCCGGAATAAATGGTATCTATTCCAGCGTGCAAGGGAAAATCCAACCTCCTCTCACGAACGTGGTTGAGTAATGCGCGCTAATCACCGCCGACGCGCTTTGGTAATCATTTATTATTACCAGGGTCTTTTGCTTTTCGTTTTTGATAGTGTAGCAGAAGTAGAAGTTTTCGAACCATGATCTGATCACAAACATGCATTTTTTAAATTATTATTAATCTGAAATCTAATAACGGGTGCAGCTGAGAATAGCGAAATTAACAAAAAACGTGAGGTTTAAAACGCAATTTTTGAAAATCGAGTGCAGTCTCCGATATGTAAGCAAAAAAACAAGACCTTCTTTGTGCCCTCCCTAGGGTTTACCTCCGAGGGGTAAGGACTTTAAGTATTTTTGTGTCCTAACTAGACCAAACAAAGTCCCGAAGTCAAAATTTCTGCTTTCGACCTTTCCATCCCCCTTTGTAAGCACTCATTCCTTATATCCAAGCTGGAAAAACTGGGCATACGAGGTTTGCAATTGCAACTTTTTGAGACCTGTCAGGTCGCACACAATGTGTCAAAATAACATGACATAGTGACGAAGTTGTTGTAACGTCTGGTGTCCCACAGGGCAGTATCCTCGAACCCACGCTCTTCCTGGCTTATACCAATGACCTGTGCCAACTACATTTGCACACGAATGGTAGGATCATTACTTATGCTGACGATTCTGCCCTGATATTTCATGGTAAGACGTGGAACGATGCCTTCCAGTTTGCACAGCATGGGCTAAATGTAGTAACGAAATCGTTGTCAAATAACGTTCTCACCCTCAATGTTCTCAAAACTAAATATGTCACATTCTCCTCCAAAACCGACAACCGCACGGACTTTTCGCCGTTTTCCATTATAGCCCACTCATGTCTAAGCCCCGAACTAAATAACTGCCACTGTCTAGTGCGGGAAAAAAGTCTTAAGTATATTAAATATTTAGGATTCATGCTCGACCACAATATTAACTCTAAGCGCCATATTGACCTACTCACAGATAGAACACGCAAACTTATATTTGTTTTCAAAAATCTACGTCACATTGCCGACACGAGTATACTCGTAATAAAAATGGTTTACTTTACCTTGATTTAATCTATTCTCTCATGTTGTATCTCCTCATGGGGAGGGGCGCACAAAACCCACCTACTTAAATTCGAACGAGCCCAGCGAGGAATACTTAAAGTAAGCATGTTCCTTCCATTTCTCCACCCCACTTAAGACCTCTACAAAAAATCCAGTCCTAACCGTTCGTCAACTTTTTATCTTACACATCATTCAAAAACAACACTCGATGTTACCTAACGTATGACCCACTGATAAATAAACGCAGAAACAATCTTATTTGTCGACCAAAGAAATTAAACTCACGGTTTACACACAGATTCTTCAGCTTCCTTGGTAGTTTTCTGTAAGCTAATAGTGAATTATCTATTTATTCCCAAACGAATTCATCCTCCGAGAAGTGTATCACGAAATGGCTCATCAGTCTCGATTATAAAAACCGCGAAAAACTGATGATTCCAGTTGCATAATTGAAGGCATAGTAATGAACAAAATAATAATAATCAAATATGCACATCACACGCACGCACACACATAGACACACACATACACACACACACACACACACACACACACACACACACACACACACACAGAGAAACACACAAAAACACACACACACGCACGCACCCACGCACTAACTTAATTTTGTTAAATAAATGTATCCCACCTAATTAGTATTAAAAATTGTAATTGTGGTTTATTATAACATTGTAGTCACCTTCCAAAACTTGTCGCTAAAGATGTCTGAGGGTTGGAGACCTGGCGACCTGACATACAGGTTCCCTCTTGTTCGGGCCCCAGTCTCTGCCGCAGAGGTTCTGTACCTATTCTTAAATTAATTTCTATATTATGCATAACCTGTATACTTGGTGGTGGAGAAAATAAATCCTTTTTATTTACCAAGCTATAAGTAAATAACAGCTAAGTATCAAAACTCTGACAATGGAAACACGTCAAAAACAATAAAGTTTTACAGAGTAGAATCTCAGCCCTGGTTGAATGTATTTATAAAGCTTATTTATTTTGTTATTTAACGGTGACTGGTTATTCATACACCCACATTTTCAGGTAGGTCATTGATGTCACGAAATCGAAGTAGGTATAAACATATTGTGTGGGTTGCAAAATAATAACGGCAAATTGTTCCTTCAATACCGTTTACGGCCTTTGTAATTGTACCGGCTTTCTCAATTGGTTATTTTATTGTTGAAATAAATCATCGGTCGGTATATCACTTAATAAATTTCGTGTTTTGATCAATTTGATATCGCATTGACAATTTGCGTTTATTAGACAGCTATAAATTTGGCTCTATCGAAAATTAGCTGCTTATCTCACCTTTACCTGTAGGACAGCAGAGTTCGAGCTAATAAAAACAATTAAAACTAATGGAAGCGGTGGTACCATTTTGGTTAAAAAATATATATATAGGAAATTAGATCCATTTGAACAAATAAAAAATATACTACGATGTATATCTGTTACTGAGTGGTAGGTAGTTTTATTGCGAACTGCAGGCATTGTGCCGAATGTTTCATAACATAATAGGATTATTATAGTACTTAATTAATCCAGCTGGGACAATTCTATTACGGAAACAAGGTCATTGTCCGATACGTACGAGAGGTTAATATGATAACGTCCTTTTTTAAATTGCTCGGAAGGTGTACCTACAGTCATATGTGTCGTAAACACCTATCGCGTCAAATATATGTATACAGAAACCTTATTGTCAGTGGCACAGAGGCGTGTACTCGTAGATATGTTTGCCGTGTTGGGAACGTATTTATGACTTTGACTGTAAGTTACGATGGACTGTGATGAATCCAGTAATGGAAATAATAAAAATCTTGCTATGCTACGCTCTGTTGGTGGTGTTACTGTACTATGTACAGTAAAATGATACATTGCAAAAGGCGGGTATAACAAATCATTTTTACCATATTATTATTTTATCATTACCTTTATAATATGGTAAAAACCGGTACCTACACCGCAACGATAAAGTCTTTAAGCAAGGGATTGGTCGGGCCCAAGTGTATTTGTTGCCTGAAATCTAGTCACGTGTCATAAATTCAGGGAAAGCCGTGCAATTATGTCGTTTCTGTTTGTTTTCACAGCCCAAGGTACCTAAACTTATTGTTTTTTTTACAGTCAGTAACAAACAAAGAAAAATAAACCCTAGAATATTGGGTTTCGGTCTTGCGCCGACTACTAGTGTTTAAATAAATAAGTAAATACAGATAGGTAAATTATCTCTATTTCGTTTTCCATTAAACCAAAAGTAAAACTGTGTTTAGTTCAGTTTTCTTATATATGTTATAAATTGAAAGCTTTCATTTCCCAAAAAAATGTGCAAGGTGTTGGCAAGTGTTCAATGTAGGTAGTTACTACCACAACAACGTAACGTAGGTAGGTGGTACTTGAACAGCTTGTCCAATGTTCGCTCGTCGCACTTTGAAGATTAGATGGTCTTATCTTTTTACACTTATGTATTCTTGTGTATTTGTTTTGGGAACGTGCTTGTTTTGGGAACGTGCTGTTCCTGCAAGGTAATTTCCTTCTCGCCACCGCATCCTACTTAATCGCTTTCGACAAAAGTTGTCTATATTGTTCGCGGAACACGCCTGAGACAAGGGTGTGAAAATAACAATTTCGTTAACCAGCAACAATGGGTTTGAGGATCCGTTAATTATTAATGTTTCCCTCGGCCTCACACAGATCTGGAGAACACCTTTCACCCAGATTTGACAATAAGCTGTTGCTAACGGTATTTAACCATTTTATTGTATTTCAGCGTTTAAACTCGGAAGCGATTATTTTAAAACTATAGATAAAGTATACTGAACTTAGTAGTTTAATTAGCTAATATTTAGGTAGGTACACTAACACCCGTATTCACGAACGTCACTATAAGGTCACGGATACAGTCTCATGAAAAAAAGGTCGGTCAAAAATGACCAATCACAAAGCTGTATTTAACGCAGTGCGCTTACTCAGTGAAGTATCCCTTAAGTATTGATTGTGAATACGGGTGTGACAAATATGAAATCTCAAGCCTTGACTTGCTTACGTGTTAACTTTAATTATATTCCTGTTTCGATGGTATAATTGTATTTGACAGAAGGCGTGTTAATCATTCCCTTATTTAGTACTAACTAATTTCTTATTTCGGTCGTTGTCGGTATTGGCCGTAACAATCGTACGATTTTTGATTAAATCTTACATTACTCGTATTTAAATAATTCGCTTCTGAAAACCAAGTTATTATTCAAAGACTTTTGCTTTAATTCGCTGTTAATCGATTAAGGTTATTTATCGTCGGAAGGACACATTGAACTCACACACACGTAAACATCGGTCACATGATTTTTTTATTACCTACAAGCAATCGCTTTCAAATGAAACTGTGCTACTGATGAGTGCTACTGGTGCTAATTACGATAGTAACGTAAGTAAAAATTTCGTTGTCCAATTTTATGACTTACCAAAGAAACAGCAGCAGAACACGATTGTATATAGAGCAATGAACAAGGCCCTGATGTCTGTTCTGTCGAAGATGTATTCGTCGTCGTTCAAGGGGTTGCTGATGTTGACCGTCGAGGCGTTGTAAGAGTCCTGGTGGGTGCGGGGGCCGAGCGCCCGGTCTGCGGCGCTCCCGGAGGCCTGCGCGCCGACGGCGAGCAGCAGCCGCGCGCCCCTCATGGTTCCCTTGGCGAACCTCAGCTCATTCATTAATTAACGACGCTTGTATTTTCTTCGCGCTTTTCCATCTTCGTCAATCATTTATTGTTCTGTAACAAATATCAATGCTTTCTTATAAAACTCACGCCTTGATGTTTATTCTTGTCATATGTTCGGCGAGGTGAAATTGGCGTACATAATATTCAAGGAAACTTGAGTAGCTTACTTAATTTTCTCAAAACGGTGTAAACCTTAGATAACACTTTATAGTAAAGAAACAATGCCATGAAGATTAATCAAGCATGTACAATGGTGGACTCATACTGTGTCCTTCAGCTAACCTTTGAGAGATTGAGAAAAGTGAAAGGTTGTGCATCAAATATTCGCAATTTTTTATGTACAAATACTAACTTAAAAATAAACGAACCAATACAACTTACAAAAAATACTTTTAAATATAAAGGTACCTACATAAAAGTATATTTATACGTCCCAACAGAATTAAGTCTTACATAAAGATAAAGTTGAAAGAAAGAAAGAAAGAAAATAATTTTATTTCTGCAAAATGATACATTTTTCTTAAATTTAAAACTGAAGCTTAAGGTAACTTAGCAAATAAGCATGCATTATGTTATTTTTAATGTAACAATTTGCGAAAACTGAACCCACTCAGCATGGTGTCGCGGCACTCAGGAGTGTCACGACGCTGATCTTCCGTGGATCCAGCATTGTGATACACGGGACAGCAATCGGAACGCGTAGTTTAAATATATTGTTTACGTGTCGTTTGTTAGTAAGTTAGCGCAGTGTGTAATGTATTGTGCAAGTGCGTTAGAATTAATTGCAATGTTAGGGTTAGTAATTAGGTGTGCTCCATTATATGCCATTATACTATGCCATGCACCTGCTACTAATGTTAATATCCTAAATAAGAGCAAAAGCAATGCATGGCATAAGGTGAATAAATATAGATAAGCATTATATCAACAGTTATTATATACATATATACACATATATATATATATATATATATATATACTTTACCGTTAAATACATATATTTTACCGTTACATATAGATGTAAATAAGACGGCTATAAGCAGTTTCGTTGTAAATTCATCAAATGACTTTTTAATTTATTTTTATACTGGTATAGAGAAGATGCCTTCCTTATCGGAGGAGGGAGATTGTTCCAGCACTTCGTGGCAGCGTATCGAAAGCTGCCACGAAATGCAGCCGTCCTACATCGAGGATATATTAAAACGGGCTATTCTTTGATGAGAACGGGGAAACAATAACTTGTCATAGAGATAGGGAGGTTGTTTAATCCGAATAACGTCAAACAAAAGCAAGGCCAAGTGCAGCTTCCGACGAGCCTCCATTTTCAACAGCCCGCCTCTATTGAGAAAGGGCGTGACATGTGTTCGCGGTGGTATTGGGAAACAAAACCTGGCACAAGCGTTCTGTAATCGCTGAATTAATAACTTGGTCCTAGAAAGCAAGCACCCTCCAAAAACGGAATCGGCGTAGCTTAACTTGGGAAGAATAAGAGTGTCGCAAAGTTTGATGCGCATGTCGACGTTGAGAAAGTTCCGAACCTTATATAATACACTTAGACGAAAAAAGCAGTTACGGACTGTATCAAGGATGTGGCTTTCGAAGTGCAGCGTGCCATCCATAAGGACTCCCAGATTTCGTGCCTCTACTACGTAATTCAGTCTTTTGCCCTCCAAGACAACGATAGGATTCTGGTTTATCACCTTCTCTATCATGTGCCTAGTACCACATATGAGAAATTTGGATTTAGACGGGTTCAAGACGAGACCATTCTGGTAAGACCAATTAGCGATTCCCTCCAGATCCTGATTTAGTTTTTCTACTGCAGAACTTGACTCGTTAGGTTTAGAAGAAATATAAAGCTGCAGATCGTCAGCGTACAAATGGTACTTGCAATTTTGTATCTTTTTAACTATATCTGCACTATATAAAATAAAGAGGATGGGTCCGAGTATTGATCCCTGAGGTACACCTCTATTAACAGAAGTGGCGTCTGAGGTAGTAAATGACCCATCAGGGTTACGGACCTGAACTATTTGAGTACGACCACTAAGGTAGCTATCGAACCATCTCACAGTACTCGGATCAAAACCATAATACGTGAGCTTGGAAAGCAGCAGTCCAACATTTATCGTGTCAAAAGCACGTGAGAAATCGAGCAAGGCAAGAATTGTACTCTCCCCCTCATCGCGTGCAGCCAAGATATCGTCCAAGACATTGAGCAATGCAGTGGTAGTGCTGCGCTTTTTTCTAAAGCCTGATTGCATGACGGGTAGGATATGGTTATCTTCTAGGAATTCAGTTAGCTGCGTGCAAACCACTCGTTCAACTATCTTTGACATAAGCGGGAGAATGCTTATTGGTCTCAAGTCTTTGACGTCTGTCGGCGAAGGTTTTTTAGGAATCGGTTTAACGAGCGCAACCTTCCAGGCGTCAGGAAAAACACCAGTCTGTAGGGATTGATTTACTATTAAAGTTATCACTCGTAACGTACGTGGGAGGACTAAAAGTAACATATCAAGAGATATTCCGTCGAGTCCTTGGGCTTTAGTTTTAATTGACCCTATAATATTAGCGATCGTGGATTCAGAGACAGGTTTTAGTTTAAAAATTGCGGGTCCATACCTATGGAATTCAAAATAAGTTAGTTGCGACAAATTAATTTCATTTTTGCCAGGTACATCAAGAAAATGAGTACTTATTAGTTGCGGGTTGTTTAGATGAGGAGGGAGGTCTACGTCTTTATTTTTGAAATTAGCTACGTTACTCTTTATATGTTTCCATAAAGAACTGGGGTTATTTGAGTTAGCTAGAACGAATTTATCAAAATAAGCTGTTTTTTCACTGTCTAAGGCTTTAATAACCATTTTTTTAAGCTCTTTATAAAACTTTTTATGAGACTCTGAGCCACTGCGCCTATATCTGGAGTGAGCAGCATCGCGGATTTTTATCATTTCTTTTACGTTGTAGGTTATCCAAGGGTAGTTATGTTCTTTTATAATCGTGGATTTTTTAGGAGCATAACGGTCGATAATGTGAATTAAATAAAGATTAAAAGCCTCCAGTGAGTCGTTCACGTTAGAAGAAAGTAGTCTTTCCCAGTTAATGGCGTTTACGTCCGCGTCAAAGCTGACCAGCTCGATATTCTTCAGAGGTCGATAGACAATAAGTTTTGGTTTATTTTTATTTTTTACGGCTTGGACCTCAAAGGAAATGAATGCGTGACTGCTGAGATCCGGAATATAATCAATATCCGTGTTACAGACTCGCGCGTTTGAGCATACAAGATCTATTAATGTTTCGCTATGATCAGTAAAGTGAGTAGCGCGATCGACGTATTGTTTAAGACCGAAACACTGCAAAAACTGTAAAACTTTTTTGGAGTTTATATCCCGGGGATTGAGAAGGTTAACGTTAAAGTCGCCAATTAGTATTGTGTAGTCAAACGTCGACAGGGTGGCAACGGTATCGCTGAGAGCATCTATAAAGATATCAACACGTAACCACGGCGGGCGATAAGCGGTACCTATAGCTAATTTGTTCCCATTGACAGAAACATTGAGCCACATCTGCTCGACGGATGCGTTCTCTGGATGCGGCAGTAAGCGCGCATACAAGCTGCGCTTGAGATAAAAACCGATACCGCCTCCACGCGTGCGTAGGTCGCGCGGTCGCGGGATGTGTCGCAGTCTGTAGCCTGGCGGCGCCGGCGCGCGCGCCTCCTCGCCGTCCCGCAGCCACGTCTCATTTATGGCCATAATATCAACGGAGTGACGTTCCATAGCGACTAAGAATTCGTCTTGTCGCGTTCCCAGCGACCCGGGGTTCATCAGACCAACTGACAACTTTCGGATAATGAATCGTATAATATTTGAAAACCGTGAGAGTGCGTACTTGTTATTAAGTATGTAAAGCGAAAGCATTGACGCATGACGCCAGTCGTATAAAACGATCAATGTGCTTGTATTTGTTGTCCATGATTTCAAATATATATAAGAGCATTTAAAATATAATAATAATCTTGGGCACCTAGTAGTCGTAAAGGAAACCATTTCAACCATACACATAACTAGTTTTAAAATATTTATTAATGCATAGCGGCATGTATACTTAAAGATAATATATACATAAAGAGGGTTTAACGCGAGATTTGAAAAGTTTTTATATATAGTCCAATTTCTCGATGAAGATGACACAACATTAATGGAGCTCAACCAATACTGCCCAAAATAGTTTACTCCGAAATCAAATATCAACACAATACAGAATTGACACAAAGTAACAACAATGTAAAATAATCGTTCTGTTATCATAACATAGTAGCACCGCGGGCGTGAATACATCGAATATTTAAAATATTGGTTTAAGACTATTTCACTGAAACACATTAGGATGAACAAAATAACGCACAACACACACAGGCACAATCGAGAAAAAAGTAAAGAGACGCCAAAATCAGTTAAATACCAAAAACCCTCGAAACATCGGCGTCCGAACGGATTCTGTGTGGAGGGCCATCGGTATCTTTCCGGACGTAGATATTACCAAGTCTCGTCCACGGGGAGCGCCAATTTAGGCGCCGAGCCTCCAGCCTGGTTTTATAGAAGATGACCCTGTTCATTCGCGTGAGTCGCTCATTGACATATACTCGGCTGGGGGCGCCTGGCAGTCCAAAGTCGCTGGTGTCGATGTGGCGGCGGACGCGCGCCTGCCGCAGCAGCTCGTCGCGCAGCGGGCGGCGCACCAGGCGCACCGCGAGCGGGCGCGGCGCTGCGCGCGGCCCGCCGCCCGAGGCGCCGTCAGCGCCCGGCGGGGCTCGCCGCGCTCCAACCCGCGCCACGCTCACTACGTCCTGTTCCGACACATCCACATTTATCTTTTTGCCAAGTAATGTCAAAAGATGCATTGCATTTTCGCCCGGAGTCTCTGGCACCCCCGTAATTTCTAGGTCGTTTAGTAATAACTCTTGATCGCGCTCATTGAGTTCACATTTTACCTTTTCGAGCTCGACGGCGAGTTTCTTTTGCGTCTCGCTATTGTCACTTACGGCTCGGTTCTCCAGCTTAGTGATGCGGTCGTCAAAGCCATTTAAACGGGAGGAAATCGACTCCAGGGCTGTAGTGAGTTTATCTAAACGCGCAAAGAAGTTCTTATTTAAGCTATCGAGCATATTTGTCACATATGTCTCTAACGTCTTCTGCAGACTATTATTTATGTCCCGCTTCATGTCCTCATATCTGTCAATATCTGCGCCATTGTCAAAAGGGGCATAACCTTTTTTATCAGTAGGCGAAGGCAACGAAACCAGCTTTTTACGTTCTGTAACATTTTCAGAATGGTTTTGAGCGGTAAGTGCAGCACTGGAAGCTTGATTCAATTGCGACATACCGTCAGGCCTCGCAGGAGAGTTTTGATTGCATGTTTTTGGGATGGCGCTGCGGCATTCCGGGCAAATCCAAGCGTCACGGCGCTGTTTATCCATAAGTCGGTATCGAGATTCCGATACGTTAGCACAATCGAGGTCATATTTGCGCTTACATGTCGTTGTGTTACAACATAGAAACACTCTGCCAGATATAGGTTTCTTGCATCCTGTACATTCATTGCCTTTTGTGGCAATTTCCATGGCGATAATATAATTGTTGAACGCGCAAACGAGGCAGATAACAATATAAGCACGTCTGCCCGCCGACTACTGCACCGCACTCACACATAGGCACCCGTTATGATTTTTTGCAACTACCGCAGCTGTATGTTACTTGTAATCGAAATTGTTCCAATACAGAAAGTGTTAATGTTTTGAATTTAGCACATTCGCGTTATAACTTCAACTGGGAATTCACTAGTACATAATGGAATGAGTGACGACGGTTTTTGAAATTGTTTGAGATTAAAAATCACGGACCGAATTGACAAGGTGTTAGCTCCGTCGCTGTCACGACTACCCTCTCTCATCAAGTTCATTTTCTTTCAGAATTTAATAAGTAACGTTTCAGTGACTTATAACAAAAACACTTTAATATTATGTAAGTAACTAACAAGGAAAGGTACCCAACCATCCGACTCCGATTTTGTATATTATGTTACAGAGTAGTGCGAAATAACAGACAAGTATTTTTTTTTGCTGCCTACTTTTAACCTTTTGGCAGAAATTGACCTCCAGAGTAATGAAAAGTGACTAAACCCTCTAACTTATATAGTTTTTTGCTTTTAATTTAATTGCTAGTTTCCTGTTGGTTTTATTATATGTTTAAGAACTTGAAAAAATTATGAGCACGTGTTTTATTATATCGGCTAAAACTCATATTTATAAAAAACACCTAAGAATATGTTCGATAAGAAGTATACATATAACTCCGATGGGTAATTTTTTTAAAATGAGTTTTATTCGATATAACAAAAACACGTGCTCATTATTTTTTCATGTTCTTAAACATAATTATCAAACCAGTAGGAAACTAGCAAGAAAAAAAAAGAAATCTCTATAGAAGTTAGAGGGTTTAGGCACTTTTCAGTACTTTGGAAGTGAAATTCTCCCAACAAGTTGAGTTAGGGCCGCTAATAAAAAATACATGCCTGTTATTTTGGACTACTCTCTAACATATATCAAAATAAACGAAATCGGAGCCGGACAGTTGGGTACCTTTCTTTGTGAGTACATACCACACTTACAACTTATTGTCCAATCCGATATTATGCATGAGTGTCACTTTGCGAGTGGCTTTTACTTACATCTTTCGGATAGTTACTCACTGGGTTCTGTTGGTTCTACAGAACTTGGCGTCAAAAACGTTGTTCACAATGTTTCGTATAAACCCAAACGTGACACGTTAATTTGTCATAAATTAAACGCATTCCGAATTTATCGTCAGATTATCACTGTAGATAACATATTATTTACGTCAATAAACCCAATATCCATACTTAATATAATAAACGTGACAGTTTCACTGCTAAACAGATGAACCGATTTCGATGAAATTTGGTATAGAGATGGCTTAAGTCCCCGAGAGAACATAGGCTATTGATCCCGATGTATACTATAAACCAATGAGCAAAAAAGTGTGAATGCTTATGTCATGACCGGTTTAACCGATTTTCGTCAACCCTAGAACAAATCGCATTAAAACCTTTTAAAATTCGTTCCTCGTCACACAGACAGAGAGACATACTTGTAACATCGCTGAAAGGTGAAATAATATATTACGAGTTGATTATAAAATTCGTACATTTTGAGATCTCTAACATAACTAGGTAAAACTACGGTAAAATATGTGGTGACGATAATACCTGTTGGAGACTGAACAAAAATCGATCAAGCCTCGAAGTAGGACCCCCTGTGTTATGGTCACTGGGCCATCATCGAAGCAATCAACGCCAAAGCTGATTGGGTGGCTTCATTGATTTAATAATTTAACACAAGCTCTTGTCGGTGGAGTAATTACCTCCTCGATAGCTATGTTGCATAATGTGACACCGTGAGTGTGCGTGTGCGTGTGCGTGTGCATTTGCGTGTGCGTGTGCGTGTGTGTGTGTGCGTGTGTGTTTCGGTGTGTGTGTGTTTCGGTGTGGTGGCGTGATGATGTGACTTAACCCTCTTGTTTATTTACGCGCAGAATATGTAGCTAAAGTGTTCATGCAACATTCTCTGGCCTTATCTGTCTTTATTATATTTGTATTTGACAGACAGGTATAAAGACTACTGTGGTACCACTTAACTAAAATAGGTTTATTGTGCGTTTATGAAGATTTGAATGAGTTTCGATAGATATCAATATGTATTTAGTATAATTCTATAAATAAAATGAAAATAATAAATATAATAACATAAAACCGATATGAAGGAGGCCTATGTCCACAAATGGTTACCCCGTGAGTAATATAATATGCAAAATCCTTTTTCCAAAATTGTAGTTTTAAATTAATTAATTTAACTTTTATATACATACAATACAGGTGTCCCAGAACCCAGTACTTCAGGTAAACGCGGTCGCACGATCGGGCAAGGATTGCGGTTTCTTGTTACTTTTTACTCCTCCCCAGGAAATTTTGGGATACGTTATTTTAAATTTAAATTATTTTTAACCAATAGGTATAAATAGCGTTTTTGAATTAAGGACCGTTTGGACATTTCGGCTTGCTTTCCCACAACTTTTACTTCCAACAAATTACGAAGTAGTAGAAATGCATCCAAAGACGCGTATCGCCGTTTTGTTCTTAATCACTAGGTAATACTTAGTAACCCTGGCCTGTCAAGTGGCAAAAGATTAGTGAAGGGCAATAGGCAGTACTAGTCCCTAGACTACTTAGTATTCCCGAGAAGTCCGAGAAACAACCCTGACATCTTACCTACTCCCTTATTTTTCTTTCTTAATCTAATCGAAGTGATTTTGATTAGGAATGAAGAACCCGAAATCGTTAATACTTTTCATCTTGGTAAAATCTGGGGTTAAACATTCTTCGTATTTTTAATTAAATTAAAACCGTAACAGGTTGACTTTGAGTACAGAGAGCATTTAGTATATGTAACAGAATGTGCGTTGCGTTTACAGTCATATGAGACATGTAATTTTATTCTTACATTTAAAAAGTTAAAGCGTCGCAGTTTCAACAACAATCTAACTTTATATCACGTCACATATGAATTTCATAAACAAGTAAAGATCAAGATTTCTGTTATTTTTGGGCTACCATAAGTATTCAATGATACCTCACGCGGTGTTAACTACTCGGCTACCCGCTAACCCTTAAATAATGGCAGAATTATAAAATTAGGGTTACAGTTTTGGCATTTGTTTACGGAACCCTTAAAAGAAACAGCTAGCAAAAATTTTGTGCTTCTTCAAAAAACTCTGGACAATAGGCGGGAATGGCTGGCCGACCCCGAATTCATTATTCAGGACGTCAAAGAACTATATGTTCCGCGTCCGTAGCGCGGCGTCCCACCAAACTGGCCCCATCGAGATCACTTAAATAGCTGCTTTTTGCTATTTCCGTATTACAAAAGGTCCAAAGGTTTTCCCTAGAGGGGTTCAGCGGCCATCTGAATCATTTATTGGGTTTGATACGAGCCGATAAGGCATTGCGTATGGGATTTATCAGTGGATCTGTGGCAGGAGGAAAGGTGATCCATTATATACCTACCGTTAACTTACAGCCGTCCGTAACGTGGTAAATGTCCGATAAATGGTTTTTTTTACAAATCTACGTTAGACTAGGAACCTTTATAATTTCGCCGTGGCCGTATGTCTCTCTGTATGTCGCAATCACTTTTTCTCAGAAACTAAACATAAATGTTAATCCTTAGTTGAAATAAATAAATTGCGATAAGCTTGGTTAAGGGTATATTGCATATAGATATTATTTTCGTACCTACTGATTCTTTCGCGCTTATTAATTAAAATTAATAAATTCCGCACATAAATAAAACCTTATGTGCGCTAGTACACCTACAAATAAATTACTAATTCGTCCCATCTTCAACAATGTACTCAAAGTGGTTTTAAATTAAATCTTTGTTTCGAGATCTAAATAATCTCGTAGAATACTTAATAAATAGCACGAGCTTTGACGAGAAATTCATTAGGTGTACGCCGAGTAAGTATTGCGAATTATTACTTAGCAGGTTACGGAATTGCTAATTAAAGTATTTAATTGAAACAAAGCGTGACAGATTTCCCGATTTAGAGAAAAGTTGTAACCGTGATATCTTTTGCATTCCATCGCTTTGGAATTATTAAGCAGCGTTTTATCACTTCGCTTGTTCGAATAAATCTTGGTCAATTAACATCACCCGTTTTTTTCTTGAACTACGATTAATAGGCCTCGATGTAAAGTTTACAAAACTTTGAATTTGAAATATTTTCCGGTACATTGCTTGGGTCTGTAGGGCAGAGAAAGCTCAATTGTACCTAAGCTTATTAAAGCTTATTAGGAATGTAATTGATGCGAATTCATAATAAATCCACATATTTATTAGTTTTCCGAGCCAGGGACTGTAGCAGGTTAATTAAGCATGTTTTTAGTAGCTGTATTTATTTATTTATTTATACTTATTTGCACATTATACAATAAAGTACAAATGGCGGAAATGGCATTTGTAACTAACAATATAATAAAATATTGGAAATCGATTTTGACCTGCTTTAATAGTTGGGTTGAAGTGGACTTTTTTGTATTTTTGTTATTCCGACAAACGGGTTTGCACAAAACATAATAAATAGAACGGTCAAGTATGCTCGTACGTTGTGTTTAAGAGGATTGTGAACCTGCAAATTTCCATACAAAATGCGATAACGTTTCACTCCCCTTCAACCTATTCCGATTTCTACGATTTTTGGACATGTTGTAGATATCATGAAAAAACTATGTCTGTGCGTTTTCCTATCCAAGAAAATATTTCTTAGAATGAAACAAATTTAAAAAATAAAAAACTGAAACGTACATACCTAGTTATTTATAATAACAACGACATATTCAAAAATCGTGCAATTCAGATTTGATTTAGGGGGTGAGAAACGTTATCGCCCGGAGCTAAAGGAGCATGGGCAACTTTGTATGGAGCCTGGTTCTGAAACCAACAGAGCTGAAACTTAAGTCATTAAATAGGTCTTTAAATCTACTTTATTTCATTATATGGGCACAAAGCCGAATTCCATTGCAGAACTGAGATATTCATATTTAAGTTAGAGTAAATAGGATATATAGGTATTATAAAACAGATCCTCTTTGAGAATACAAATTCAGAATTATTAGGGTAGGGTTAGTGTGTGAAATAAACATACGTTTTGGAACAATCGATGGTTTTATTAATTATATATATATATATATATATATATATATATATATATATATATATATATATATATACACGAGTATACCTCATTACATCAATAATTAAGTCATTTAAATGACCTGCAGGATGATTAAATGGTATGTGCCTGCCTAACCCTAAATACCATATAATAGAAATTGTGTGTGCACAAGATCTTATTGTTCGTCTGCCAGTCAAACATGGACAGTAATAGTGTGGGATAGCATCGGTGCCAGTTTGATTTTTATCAACCAGAATGTAGACGTAGTACTAACGTGCTCGAACATGTCTAGATTGCACATGGCCTCTAATCAACCAAACATTTTCAGCCTGGATACCCCGTCCTGCTAAGTAAGTCATGCATATCATTTTCACGCTAATTAATGGAACGGTCGATAGGTCGAAGGTTTGCTCAATACCTACCCTCCAGAATATGAATAATTCTCCGAATGCATTTATCGTAGCTCGTACTCACCGTGACTAAAATACAAATATCTTAGTTCTGCAATGGAATTTGACTTTGTGCCCATATAATGAAATAAAGAAGATTTTAAGACCTATTTATTGACATAACTCTCAATGCTGTTGGTTTCAGGCCCATTTTGACGCATGGTCCTTTGTATGGTATTTTTTGCAGCTTAGCGATTTCAGCGGCTCTTCACAATCCTTTTAAGGTGTCTAATGTTTACCATACCCGGAGAGAACAACTATGCCAATAAACTGATGTTCTTTTAAAAATAACGTTGTTATGAAATTAAAGTACGCGATTCCTAAAATCCAATTTAACAGTTTAATTAGATCAAACGGCAAATTCCTCGACTGCAAAAGCCGCAAATTCGTGGTTTTCCAAAAGGCTGTATTTGCGGCGTTCGGGTGCTTTGGCCGTTGCGGCTGTGTCGTTGCACAAAGGGTCTTATGATTTTAAATAATTATGAGTTAAATAATTCCTATACAAATGCTTTACACGTTAACAAGCATGTCACAGAATACTTTAGCAATAAAATTATATTGAAATGATGGCAATTTGCAGATAAATTAAGGATTGTGAAGCACCGCTAAAAACGCGTAGCTGTCCAAAAAAAACATACAATTTCAAGTTCGATTTTAACGATTTTTTAATATGTTGTAGTTATTATAAAGACCTAGGTTTGTACATTTCTGTTTTTTATTTTTTTATTTTGTTTTGTTCTAAGGTACCTATATTTTCTTGGAAAGGAAAACGTACAGACATTGTTTTTCATGATATGTATAACATATACAAAAATAGTAAAAAAAAGGACGAGGTTTAAGGGAAGAGAAACGTATTCGCATTTTGTATGGAGATTTTTAATTTCATAATCCTCTTATTTACTTATACACCGTGGGCCCGAATAACCCGACCAATTTTAACAATCGATACTTGAGCCTATTTGTAGAATATAATGGGTATAATATGTAGTCCAATAACGCATAATTTCCGAGATTTTCATTATTTAAAAATCAATTCCATAGTTAATTAAATTTGAACTCTGTCACCTTAACCTAAAGCATTATTTAATAAGAAATTGATTAATTAATTTATGTTGTATGTGGATGATATTGCTACTTACAACATGAATCTTTCTTAGTAAATAATGCTTTAGGTTAAGGTGACAGAGTTCAAATTTAATTAACTATGGAATTGATTTTTAAATAATAAAAATCTCGGAAATTATGCGTTATTGGACTACATATTATACCCATTATATTCTACAAATAGGCTCAAGTATCGATTGTTAAAATTTGTCGGGTTATTCGGGCCCACGGTGTATTACCTACTGACCAGTGAAAACCACAGCGTTATTATACATTTTATAAATATTTAATTTATTAACTTTGCTAAATATGTCAATATAATTGTTAAATTATTTCTATCTATGGTAGGTACTCTATTCCTTTTATTAATTCTGATTAATGATTATTAATTATGAGGAGTTTAAAAGTTAGTGACCATTGTGGTACTTTTTCTTTTTATACAACATTATCTCACACACTACCGCACTCCTCTGGTCCCTGGCCCTGTAACCAATAGGTCATCAGTGCATTCTAAGCGGTAAAAACCATCAGCATCAGCTTTCCACCAGTTGTCGCATTGTCAACGTTTTGATAGTTCACTTACTTGACAATAACGGCGGATTTAAAAACAATACCATATCAGGTCAATCACGATTGGCATTTACCGTCTAGTATAAAGGACCAGTACAACTCTGTTTTTTTTAAAGATAAAGATAAAACAAAATTTATTCAGTAAGTAGGCCGCTCGGGCACTTTACACGTCAACAATCTACCAGCGCTTCCCAAGAGGAGACCACTGCTGAGAAGAAACGCCGCAAGAAACTCAGCAGTCAGTCATTTTTTAAACATATTTAATTTTTCATATAACAGTTACACAATACACACCACTTTTGTTACACTTTGCAACTAACTAATAATTTGATGTTGAAACAAGGACAATAATCGTTGACTATGAAATCGAATTCGATTAAAAGTTAATCGACGTAATAAAAGGAACTATCAGATATCAGAATGTGCGTAATGACCATTGTAAAGTTCAATTTGGTCGTTGAAAAGGTTTAGTGCCGTACTCCTGCGGAGAAAATTTATTTCTGCCCATTACATCGCCCCGACAATTTAGGTTATTTAATCCACGAGACAAAGTTGTTTGTGTCACAAGGGAGCAAAATTATATATTTACGGCGAGGGGGTACATTGAATCCCGAACGAAGCGAAGGATTTTATAATTGAATCCTGAGCATAGTGAGGGATTCAAGTGTTAACGCCCAAGGTGGGAATAATTTTGCTACCGTGTGACACATACTGCTTTTCACATCACCTATGAGGAAAATAAAAGATCTTACTAATGATACAAATTAATTTTTATTATAATATTTTTTTAAGACTGCTTTTAATTTAATTTTAATTTGATATTGCATGGGGACTTTTCACTAAACTTAGGGGATTGTGAAGCTAAAAAAACTCCATACAAAATGAGAAAACGGTTCTCTCCCCTTAAATCTCACCTCACAATCATCTTAAGATAAAAAGTTTGCATTGCATCGAGAAAGGATCACTAACCATAAATATGTAATACATGTTTGCGGCAACACATGGATAAAATAAACGTTTTCCATTGCTTGATTAAGGCCATTAATTAGTTGGACAAACTACTATTACCCATTACTCATAACTCATAAGTCTCATAACAAAGAACAATTAGAGACGAATGAATGCGTAGTTTTTCGACCAAATGAAAGCGTTCCTAAGCCTGCGTCGCTATTGGCTAACGCACTCGCAATCACAATCGGCTTCAAGGCGGAACAGTTGTTTTCATTTTGGATGCAGACAAGCCTTCGATTTTCGAAATGAAATCGATTTCGATTGCGAGTGCGTTAGGCAATAGCCCCCCTGGTTATATATATAATAATCGTGTCTCAAATTTTGCACTTTCGACCTAACCAGTCGGGATACGTGTTAAGTTTAAATTAATTGGTATTCTCTTAAAACTCTAAGGTTGACTTCTTTATACTTCTGCCGATTTTCAAAAGGGTCGTAAGTGTTTGTTGCTGTTTCAGAAATTAATTAATTCTTCAGTAATTTTGTATCACCGGACCAGTGGTAACGGACCTTCGGGCGGAATTACTGGAGGACCAATCGACCGCCCTCCTAATCCGGCCGGCCGACCCCACTCATCATCATCATCATACTTATTTTGGTTCATTGACGATGACCCTGCTAAGGCTACCAGGGGTTACGCATACAGTCTATAAACATTACCACTACAAGTATGGCAGACCCGCCTTCGTGAGATAAAACCACTGTAGTAAATATTCAGCGGAAACGTGGTGCAGGCCGAATGTAAGTTCCAAGATTCAAGCCAACTTTCCAATCTAGCAAATTTCAACTGCTTAATGCAGAGATGCTTGCCTTAGGTTGTCACGTTTTAAAGTTGTTATGTTCTTCGCCATGTTATGTACGTAAATTTGTATGTCATTGTCGATAGTACTAATAGTACAAGCCTTGACTTTAGTTTAGAACGAGACCAATCAGTATGAGATCGCTCTCGGTTTTTTTAAATGTAAATAAGAAGGCAAGCGAGCACTCAGGCCACCTGCTGGTAAGTGGGATCTGAGACCCATTACAAATTTGAAATCTCAAGACCACAATCTCAAAATTGTAATCCTAAGACCTCAAATGCGTTGCTTACCCTGAGGACTGAGATGGAATGCCTCTACGCTAGTAATTTCACCGGTAGTCTTATCCCCACCCCGGAATACAACGCTGCTGCTTGGCGGTGGGTTAATGGATAAGATGGTGGTAACAATCCGGGTGGTAACAATTCGCTGTTTATCTATATCTTCTCTTTTGTTCTTATTAAAAAGCTAGTGTTATGTTTATTTAAAGTACCTACTAAAATGCCAAATCTTTACAATGTAAAGTTACATAATAAGATATGAAAGACTTCAACAGTCCAACTTTTATTTTTAATCGTCTATACCAAGTTGCCAGAAGTCACGGTCTTGAGCCGCTTGCATCCAGCGGCTCCCCGCGATCCTAACAAGGTCGTCAGACCACCGGGTGGGAGGCCGTCCAACACTCCGTCCACCGGTGCGGGGCCGCCACTCGAGAACTTTTCTTCCCCAACGGTTATCAGTTCTCCGAGCTATGTGGCCTGCCCATTGCCACTTCAGCATGCTAACTCTCTGAGCTATGTCGGTGACCTTGGTTCTCTGGCGTATTACCGTATTACGGATCATATCACTTCTGGCGCTCTTTGGGGGAGGCCTTTGTCCGGCAGTGGACGCCCCCGGACTGATGATGATGATGATGATGATACCAAGTTGCTATTAGGTATCTTTATGGAGACACAACAATAAAAATATATCTGTAATTGTATTGTGGCATAAATTTGATTAGCACGTTCATAACTATATTTCCCATTATTGCACCCACATTTGTGGCCGCGAAACTAGAAATAAAGAAAATGAACTTGTTTTAATTGTTTAAAAAAAGATAAAAATGCAAATAATAGCACTTTCAAAATATTTTTTTTCCTTTACTATTAAATTCATTATCTCATTTTTGATTCTTGTATGACTCGAGTGAAATAAATGGTGTAAAATAGTAAAGTTTTGCTGAAAAAATCCACCTATTTTTAGGGTACAACTTTTTTCTAGCAACTCCCGGTGTAATCATTATAGATTCTACAATATGTAAAGTACAAAAAAAATAACACTCCATTACTATTGATAAAACATTTAACCTGTGATGAATTATTGCCAAATTAATCAGTGAGTGCCCTAGTGGGGTACTAGGAGGAACTTTCCAGATGTTTACTTTTCATTCATTAGTAAAAGCACTTTCCAAATCGCTTCGTTTTCTGCACTGCACTGCAGCGATGGTTCAATAATTGAGTCGAAATTAAAAGTAACCCGTGACTAGAACCCTGGATAAATAAACTGTGTTTTTTTAAACGTCTGCCCAAAGTCGTAATGTTTGCTTTTAGAGTGTATTTGTATGTTTGTGGGTTTTTTATACCACTTTAATTATAACTGTAATTCGGTTGTTGTATACTAGGTGTTTCATTTCTTTGAAAGTATTAAAGCCCATCTAATACTCGTACTCGTGGAAAGTAATTCTCAAAGTGCAATGCAAGATGAGTTTACAAGAATTTCGGGTTCGGGTAAATGAAATACAAACCCGAAAGACGCCTGAGATTGTATTGTATGCCTCTAAAATATAAATAAATTAACTATTGCTCTTTCATTATTTAGTCCATTCATAATAATTAAAGTTTGACCCGGCTGTGAAATTAAACACTTACGCAAAAAGCTTTTAATTACGCGGAATCGAAAAGCTTGTAGCCGGCAGAAACTTGGAAAATGCTTCAAGAAGTTGAAAATCTGACACCGCACGAGCTGCTGGGCGAGTTTCACTATCTTCATTAGCGTGATTATACTTTGTATTCCAGTCATTATCAATCCACAATAATTAAAGGGAATTTAATAAACTATTTATTTTTATTGGATTACATTATTGTCCGACGGGCCAACTTCAACTCGCCAGTTAATATTTGGTGCGTCGAGTTACAACACAAAGTGTTTTAAATAATCACCTAGGTAACTATAAATCAATCTTGCTTTTTGATATTGTGGTTGCTGTGAATAAGGGTAACTACCTACCTATTATTTTATTGAAACACCTTCCAACATATCATTTCATTACGCAGAAGTTTATTTTCATTGAAGGGCATTTTTTGCCCAAATGAGTTTTTTTTGTAGTCCCAAGTCTAACCTACGTAAAACGTTTAAGATATCCAGAAAATATTATGGTTTCCGCAGGAAATTAGCGTTCTATGAAATAAAAATCTATTCTTTATTTAATATAATTGATACCGTAATATGGCATTATTCATTTTTTGTCCACATAATCCCCTAAGATAAAACTTCTCGGTCGGATTTTTTTTACTGAGCGTAATAAGAGCTTTGTCTTTGTAACAGAAAATTCGAAAAGTTGTTTAATATCAAAGTATTATAATTGCTCAAACTTATGAAAACGGGAACGATTCGAATTGTAATGTTTTTTTATTAAAAAGTTTTTATTTACTGCTTTGTTACGTTACGCCGCCCTCGGCGATTAGCCCGAGCAGTTCCGAAGAGGGGTGTTTCCGAAATTGCTTACAGACCAACGGGGTACCTAAATTGCAGACGGTCGGGCAAATAGCACACACAAATACCTATTTACGCTACTTTACCTAGTGAAATAGGTACTTACGCTGATTTGGATTGCCAGATAGTGAAGGAAAAAGGTCATCTGTATAATATCGCTTATAATAGGTACTGCTAGAACTTCGCAGTCCGTCCGTCTGGACCGTTCTTCTGTCACAGGGCTGATACTTGAATATTTCGCAGAGTTTGTATAACAACAAATATACAAACCACACACACAAGGAACGTGTTTTTTCGGCGTTTATTGCACGAATTTAATATTGTACGGTAGGATTCTTTAAAGGGCAACAAAACGGCATACTTAGAGGTGCCCTGCGAGTGAAAATCATCACATTTAGGCCATATCGAGTGATCACAAAAAATTCAAGCCATTAAAAAAACATTCAAAAAAACATTCAAAAAAGAATCATTAAACACACGTTTATAAAAGAAACATTCTTGAGAAGGGAATATGTTTTAGTTAATGTACGTTTAACTGACTGCTTGTAAATTCACCTCCTTGATCAAAACAATAAACTCTGATTCGTAAATTGTTAGAATAATTAAAAAGTTATGTTGTGCCTACGTTACATTGTCAACGGAATAAAATCCAAATATGTGGAACAAGGGAAATATTTGGAAACCTGTCTTTAGAAGTACGGATATTACCTTTTGTAGCTCAAGACATAAAGGTAAAATTGAAGCTATGCTCTGGTAGCACCAGTTCTATTTTGTCGTTTGTCGCTCAGTGCGACTCTATCGTTACAGACTAGAAAGAAAGGGAGATCCGAGCGACAAACAAATCATGGACAGCATGTGCTAGTCATGATGGTAGGTACTCCTTGGATAAAGACGAATCCAACGATACCTACCACGTATATCAACATCCATCTACCCATTCAGTCTAAAGGATTTTACAAAAAAAATATATACCTGTATACATACATAACTTGGTATACACATACAAAGCATACAAAGCAAAGAATCTCATCTTGATATATTTCATGACTCTCTTCCAGTTTTTTAAAATAAAATAATAAAATAATTATTAAATAAATCTGTGTTAGACTTTTAATTACTTAACTTAAATAGATTTATATATTTTAAATTTTCATATCAACTTGTGTTTTTGTGATTGTTTTTTATACAATTGTATTAATATGTTTGTTTTCGGTGTACTTTACTAAATAAATAAAATAAATAAGCATCACCACTATTTGAAAGACCTGGTTTAAATGGACGTTCTTCTTTTCAAGTTGGTGTTTAGTATGTTTTGTTACTTGATTTAGCCGTTTCTTTATGGAGTACCCCACCTGCTTTGAATCCTCTGAATGAAAATGTGTCGAGAAAAAATCCAATCATCCTATTTTGACATAAGAGGTTCCGAACCTATACAAATATTAAGATTAAAATTCGTATTCTCGGCTCTCATTCGAGATGATGATGTCCCATTGCTGTTCGACCTCACCATCTTTTACGCACAATATAAGCCCAGAAATCATGATTTATTCTTAGTATATTCGCGGTTTTGGAAATAACGTGGACCAAATTATTCTTTCGCAAAAACAAGTAATCACAACATTAACAAGAAGTTATTAAATGTACCAAACCAGTGAACAAGAGCTAGACATGTGTCTTGACACTCTTGACTGTACCCGGAAAACAGGCATTGATATTAGGTACTTGTAGTTTTAGCTGTAGGGTACGGGCTGCGGGGTACACGCTAATCAAGCGAAAATGAAGCATTTCGAGTTCAATATTTTATAAACAGTCCCGGTAAAAAATGATAATATTATGTAGGAATAAAATTTATTTTTAAGAGATACACAATGATAGTCTCGCGATGTTATAATGTAAAAAAAATACAATTGCTTTAACAAAAAGAAGAGTTTCACAACTTTGTTATTCTTAATTTGAATATAAAATTATGGCAAATTATATTGTAGAACCGAGAGATTCTGAGTAAAACCGCGGACAGTCGAACACGGCGAAACTAAAGATTTCCTTGTATATTGAAAAAGGAAAATAAGCAACTTAAACAATAATACATATTAAAAAAAAACAACTCTAAAAAGAACACCCCCTCTAGCAGGTCCGGCTGCATTACCTCTCCGGGTACCTTGCCCAAACCTTAGAAACAGGTAAGCACCTGAAAGGTCTTGTTTTGCGCTTCGAACGCCGAGTTAGGACTCGTGCCAAGCCCTTCGTGCAAGGCCACTTTGTCCCCAACCGGATGTTTAAAACCAAACTCTACTTTAAACAGCATGCAAGAAGTTCTTAAGGTCGCTGTTTTCGGATACTTTTTATTTGGTGGAGTAAAAGTTATGGGGTACATATAGAGTTAACTAATTTAACCTGAGCTCGACAGCTCACCGGATAGGATTTGACCCTCAACCTTTTCCTTTGTGATTCTCTATTTACCTCTGTGTGAAGACGATTAAAGGTCAATTAAATTGATTGCTTCAGGGTTTTCAGAGTATTTTTATTTATAAATAGACAAAAGTAAAACTTTGTTTTTTTCACGATATTACTCCATTCAATTTTTATTCGAAGTTAACCTATCTAAGTAGGCAGATATATTTGTATGATATACAGGACAGTCAAAAATGTAGTGAAAAAAATTCTGGAACGCTTGGTGGGTATGGATTAAGCTCTGTATTGAATTTCACGAATCTGTTATTTTATTACACTGCCGCATGCCAAGAATGCTGTCGTAGAAATATATTGGAACACACATGAGTATTAAATTCAGCAAACAAGACAAAACTGTGAATACGTATAAACTGATGGACTCAAAAAATTCACGTCAGTGCTATCTTTCAAGAAAACATGTCTAGAAACTGTAATTTACGAGTGCATTGTTATATTACAACTCGGTCATACCTATACTCATTTATTTATAATGATGATGATATATCATCATCATCATCATCATCATCATCATCATCATCATTCATAATGTCAATTCTTTTTTCATGTTAATTTAGGATGATCCCTGTGGCAGCCATACTTCGTAATTTAAAAGACTGAATAATTAATTATACTCGCAAGGAAGGCAAATAAAAAGAGGTGATGAATCATTTATATAACTGAACGTCTTCACGAGGGTTGTATTAATGTTGTAGGTATTTATGAAGAGTCAAAGATAAGTGTGTTCATATGAGGCTATGAGCTGTCAGCTGTTACATGAGATTGACACAACTATAAGACAAGTGCTGTAGTACAATAAGGTTTTAATTTGTAAAATAGTCCTTATTGCACTGTGCTTTTTATACCATATGTCGCATTTGCTTTTAATTTTTTAAATGTTTAAAGCAAATAGCTCCATAGAATGTCATGTTGTTTTTTAGTAGAATTGTTGAGTTTTGGCCGAGCTACAGAACAAGGCACCCCCATTTATTAGATACAACGATCATAACGAAATAAAGTAAACCAAGTTCGTTCAAAGAAACAGTGTTTATTTCAGAGATAAGACCCCCATCTCGTGACATGGTGGAGGTGCGGGGTATATTTATTTAACGAGAGACCGCACCTCAGACCCCCATCTTGACAGTACCTATAAGCTTTAGGAAGCTATCTGTCGCGAATAAAAATTAAAACTCTCATTCGTTGTAAGAAAAACATTACGAAGGAAAGAGTAAAGTCCTTTTTTCTTATTAATATAAATAACAACTTCATATTTCAGTAAAATGGGACTGTTAACTTTAAAATATTATTGTAGCGTGCTCAATTTCTAAAGTACTTTTAAATGAGTGTACAATTAGCTCATCAGAAAACTGCTGTAACGGGTTACTTAAATATTTTTCAATCATTACTACATAACGTTTGTCAAATAGTTATTTTCATAATCGTGTTATAATAGAGAGCTTTTTAGTCGAGTTCCGTGTTTAGGCCACGAAGCTTGCTGAGTGGCCTAAGTAAGGTACGAGATTAAAAAGCTTGATTATGACACTATTGTGAACAATACTTTTTGTACGAGTTCATTAAAATTAATAATTTAAGTCATTAATACAATCACCACCACATCGACATTTGTATCAAACCACGGCGTCCGTAATTGTTGCAGTACTGTGCTGTTCTGTTGGCTAATAAAATAAATGTTTAAAAAAACAAAAAACCGCCTTCAAAAATGCAAAAAATAACTTCTTATAAAATGATAGGTACCTATAGGTAGGTCAGTCCAACTGAAGTCGGCGTCCCACATTATTTTAAACCAAAAGCCGATTTACAAACAGCAACACAGCTGAGTGACTATTGAAGATGAACAGAGAGAAACTGTCTCTTATGTAAAATCTATATTCATCTCTTTCTACATTTTTTAACCTCGGTCTTTAATGGGCAGTTAAGTGTGTGGTTGTTTGTACCTATCATTAAAATATTGTAGGACGCCGACTTCAGTTGGACTGACCTACCTATAGGTACCTATCATTTTATAAGAAGTTATTTTTTGCATTTTTGAAGGCGGTTTTTTGTTTTTTTAAACATTTATTTTATTTAATACTTTTTAGTGATCCTATTTATGCTGTTATGTAGTTCCACTTTTCAATAAATGAGAAACTATAGAAAATTTCGAGCTCGCCGCAAGCAACGCCACTGGAAAGTTACAGTCATATTCACCTATGGAAAACGACCACCATCAAATGTTATTCCTGCTGATGCAAATAACTGTGGTGGTTTGATGCACGTTTTGAAACTTGGCATAGGCTCCAGAGTCATGTTAAGACGCAACATTTCTGTTACTGAAGGCCTGGTCAACGGGGCAATGGGGATTGTGTCCAAGTTTAAATGGCCTGCCTTTCGCCGTGACCAAATAGAATCAGGCGAGTTACCTGAATCTGTTTTTATTAAATTTGATGATGTCACTATTGGCACAAAAGTGAAAGACAGAGACGGGTTAGTCGCCATAGCGCCTGTGTCAACAACCTATCAGGCAACTAAAGGATACGGGGATGTTGAACGAAGGATGCTGCCGCTAATCCTCAGTTGGGCGGTTACAGTGCATAAACTCCAGGGCACTACCTTAAACAAAGCTGTAATAGATTTGGGTAAAAAAATGTTTGCCAAAGGCCAAGTTTATGTTGCTCTAAGTCGCGTAAAGACCCTTAATGGTATTGCTCTTTGCGACTTAGAGCCCAATAAAGTGCTAAAGAAACCACATGATGAAAAAGCGTTGTGCGAAATGCAACGTTTAAGAGGATTGTGCTAAAATTTTAATAACGTGTGCCACGTGTGCTGATCATATCCTCCTAAGGCCCAAGGTCCTACCCAAAGTACTTATTAACTTTGTCATTCAGACCCAGCTCCTTCGCCAGTTGTGTAGTTATAGCGTACGTCTGTCTTATATTATTATGAGAATACGCTGTTACGTAGTCCCACTTCTTTGTTGATATGAAACTTTAAGTTATTTCAAGCGCGTCGCAAGCAACGCCGCGGGAAATACATAGTCATATTTCTACAAGTAAATAAACTTCGTAGTAGTCGTTCAACCATCTTAATAGAGATATCTTATCGCCACCCTTGAAATAGGTACCGTTGAAGAGTTCCGGTGGCCATCTGTGGTCTTCATCATCAGGTCCACTTCACCAAATGATACTTTCTGAATGCAAATGCTAGACTTGTTACTAAAAATACTAAAATCGCTTTATGTTTGCCTACAACATTTGAGGAGTTCTCTCAATTCCTCACTGATCCCCTCATCAGATTCCGATTTGGTGGCAATGGGACCACCTCGGAAGTATACCCTATCAAATCAAAAAAGAATTTTCAAAATCGGACCACAATTGACGGAGTAATCGGTGAACATACACAAAAAAAAAAAAAAAAAAAATACATACAGTGGAACGTATAACCTCCTCCTTTTTTTGAAGTCGGTTAAAAACTAGCCAATCACAAACCGTAGTTTTTTTAATTTTTTTATGCCCTGGATACAGAAGCAGGTTTAAATAGATTTTTGACAGATGACGCGACGCTGCTACGTTCCGAAACGCCATAGATTGGCAATTTTGTATCGGATCGAGTCTCCTTAAACAAGGAAGGACACATATTATTGAAATACGAAGTTCTATTTTCAAATTTTTTTCAGTTGTCTTGAGCGTATCGAAATGGTTATTTCGGTTGTTTCGGAAGTGTCAACGATGAAAAGAGTGACGTTGCAGTATTCTCTATGAAATCTTAATACACAGATTTTAATCGACGAGTACAAAAATTATTTTAAATGTATATATTGATGTTAGTTGCTATTTTAGTAAGTCAAAAGTAAATATCGAAGTGTGCTTAAATGGAAACTGACAATGCGATTGCGGAGATATTAACTGGACTGCACGCCCTTAAACCACTGACTTTGAAAAAGGGTAACCTAGGTAGTTCCGGTTTATATGGAAAAATATTTAAATTAGGTAAATGTTTGAACTTCTTCCTGTGCTTTAAGTTTTTCTGTGTTTTATGTCACAAACGCTCATAACTACGCTCGGAGGCATTGTGCGGATTTATATGTTCTACCTAAGGTTGAGAAACGAAAATTAAATTAGCAAGCTGCCCAGTTCGATATCAAGGTAGGTACATATTAATTTCAATAGCAAAGGCAGCATAGCTCTGGCTTGTAAACATAATTATTGCTCATTGGTGCCATTCTGTGCGCTACTCTGTAAAGCCTGCCAGCAACTTATGCAAATTAAGATCACCATCTAGAGTAAGAGCTATGTATAAAAACTGAATATCGTTGAAGTTATTATACAGGGCCGAGTGCTAAAAGTTGGTGTTTCGTTTTTCTTTCCCCCCACATCTTTACGATAAACTTTATCTGGTCCAGCAGAGCGCAGCTAACCTGTGTCGTAGGTTGTTCCACGTTATCAATTCGCGGCTTTTCGAAGAAGTTTTACGTATGCCGCCATGAAAATATTGAACAATATTCCACCGCCTATACGGGATTGGCCGTGCTCCATGCTGTGTCTAATCTCAAGAAACATGTTATTTCCCAGTAGTCCAACGGCATTATTGACAACCTTTTATGAAATAATGTTTTGGATGCCTTTTGGGATTATATTTATCACTGTGCGTTATCTTAAGTAATGTACTTATGTAATTGTCTGACTGCCTTACGCATGTCATCAATATTGCATAGGTGGATGCATCACCTGCGCGCTGTGGCTACATGCTGCAGTATAGATGCTTAGTTTGTCGCCGTTTTAGTAGTTTATTTAGGTATAAATAAGTGGTTTTATAAGTTAACCGTGTGGTTTAGGGGTTAGAATAGTTCCATGTCATCCCGTGGATGTCATAAAATGTTAAGCGATGGGCTTGCAACCTGTCAATAATACACTGGTAAACATCTTAGCCTAATTGTGCTAAATATGGTCACAGAATTATCAACATTGGTTGTTGTTAATTCTAGACTTGTTGGTAATTCTCTGCTCTCTAGCTCTGCCTACCACATTCTGGGAATGAAGGTGTGAGTTTATGTATCTACTTATGTATGCACTTTGCTTTTTGGCACTAAATAAGTAAGTTAAATTCATTATTTCTCTTCGCGCGGCGCGGCTCTGAGCTAAAGATAACATTATGTAGTTTTAGAAACTTATAATTACTACATGGCAACGCGACGAGGATTCGCCATCACATTATGTTGGTACGGGTAGCAGATCAAAGGGCAAGGCGGTTACAAAAACATATTGTAAGTAAGATTACAATGTTACCTACTTTGGCAGTTGGGCTTGTGGACCTTGCTTTTATGTTTTATGTTAGTTATTATAATAAAAAATCTTAGCCTTATTAATTGTGCAAAATGTGGTTACAGAATTAGCAACAAGTTTTTAGAGTCGTAGGTAGTTCTGTAGCTCTGCCTACCCCACTCTGGGAACGATGGCGTGAGTTTATGTATGTATTATAATAAACCTAACATTAAAACAATAGTAGTAAAAAAAGAGTGAAGGTCTGTCTAGAACAACACACAGCATAACAAACTTAAAACGTGTCGGACGTCTTTTCACACCGCTAAATTTACACTAGTTAGTCGCATAATCTCCTGTCGGCCTATAATTCATTCTACTAGCCGCCATAGTTTTAAACTCGCTTCGAAACGCCGACCGCGCGGTTTCCTTCGCGAAGCATTTTGTGACATTTTATACTTAATTGCCTCATTGTTAGAGCTTCATTATAATTAGCGTTCACTACATAATCCCTTCTGGTTCTTATTTATAGCTTATCAAATGCTAGCCGAGTTCAAGGAAGTTCTAGGTTCTTGTAGGTCATTTCAAAGTAACATGGCCCGTTTATTAAGCATTATAAACTTGATACTTAGAAAAAGTTTACACTTAGAGGTAGACATTTTTTAATAACTTTCTAACAAAAGTAGAAACAATGTGCAGCACCTATTTTGATTAATTTGTTACTCAATATAATTGTATATAGACTAACCTTATTACCATCTTAAGTAGCTTTACCGACTGTTGTAGCACGGACACATTCAGTTTAAAAATAAACCTCGCAGGGGTGTACTCGTGGCCATACTTAATGTAATTTGAGGAATGTTTCCAATTATGTAATTTATATTCATCATTATTTTCTTACTCCGGGGGGTTATTATGATATAGCAGAGCGTAAAGGACCGAGCTATAGCAGTTATATAAGCTCCGTCCTTTTCTCTCACCGTAAACTGAGTTGCATAGCTATGTCATAATAACCCCCCAGGACCTCTACTCCACATTTTCTTTACCCCTATCGTTGATGTTATGAGAGCCTATTAACTTGACAGTAAAGGCGGTAGTCGTAAACTATACGATGCCATCTATGTTAAAACTATAAGAGGAATAGAGACCGAGTGAGTTTTTGTTCGTCGTGACAATTCGTATTCATTTTCTCGGACCGTAAGCATCCGAGTCCATGATAAACGAATACCGCTAGCAAGCTAAGCAGATTCTGAATCGAGAAACGACGAGCCAATGTTCCCCGATCGAGGCAAAAGGGAAACAAAAGATAAAGCATCTGCTAGGGCTGCTATTATTCGGCCGAGTATTCGACATTGCCTGAGATATCGCGGATTGGCCGCCGTTGCTGTCACGATGATAAAAGTTTACACATTATAGCATTTGCGATATAATTGCAATTTGCCCGGTTTTCACTTACGTTCACGTGGCTTGTGTGCTCGTTGGCCTTCTCTATGCCATAAAAAAAAGGCAATGTGAATGTCGAATATTACAGGTGCCGGATTCATTTCACCCGGGTCGATAAAACCATGCGTTTCACATGTTATCGTATTATTTATAGCTTGGCCGCCATTACTGTCAAGTAAAAAAGAGCCATGACAACAATGTCAATATGTTAACGTGTCAAGAGCGATATGGTTTTGTCAAGAAGAATATAGCCCCAGTTGGTACATACATACCTAGTAAGATTAAAGTTTACGTTTATAATATAACGACTATATTTACGATTATAAGATTCTCCTAAAAATAATTCTATGTACAAAGTTATATTTGGTATGTAAGATCATGTTTTATTATTCTGAAACATAAATGTGGTGTGATCTAATTGAACATGCTCGGTGAGAAAGGATTTTGTAAAATGTTGTAAGCTCGAAGGGTTGACCCGGTTTGATGTTCGTTTCTAAAGGAATTCTAAATATTGCAGGCTAACCTTAGGTAAGAAACAATTAGAAGTAGACAGACCCATTTTCAAATAAGTACTGGGAATTAAAACGAGTGGACACAAAGTATGTAGTTAAAATTTAGAAATACAAAGGTGGTATTCATTCATTACTCTGAGATGTATAAAGCTGCAGAAAGTTACTCTTAAGATATAAGTTTTAAAGATAATATTATTAAAGTATGTAGCTTAACATAAAGTACCTACAGACAACATGTTAATTAGTAAATAATATATAAGATTGTCTTCATAGTTTTATTTGCAAAACACACACCCCTTTTTTGCGCATCCTAAAATATTAAAAACGATGTACTTAACTTTTTCAACAATTTCAATTCCTTATTTCCGTGACTCACAAGGTTTACTACCCGTGTCTGAAGTAGGTATTCCATCCATCCCATGGGCAGCCGAACTTAACAGGTAGTTCTCCCTTTAGATTTCGTGGTTCTCGCTAAAAAGGGTTTTATTGAGATATAACCGTACAACGAATAATAATATAATAAATGTCAGGGGACAATCTCACACAAATTCACTTAGTTCCAAACTAAGTTCTAGGCTTGTACTCGTACTATGGGTACTAGAAAACGATAAACATACTTATATAGATAAATACATAGAAAACACCAAAGACTCAGGAACTAATACTCGCGCTCACCACACGAAAAAATTCCCGGGATATATTGGATTTGGATTGCGAAATGAGTATAATTCTGACAAAATCCTTACCTCTGATCAGACTCAAACGGCTACAATAACTGACACTAGGACAAATGCATACGTTTTTATTTGTAACAGAAAATAGCCTGTCAATACGACATCGGGTAACGTAACACACGTTAATGTAAATGTTTAAACATGCCAAAATAATTCGCTCGTTCCCTGAAAACCATAATTGCAAAATATCTTATTGCCGATATACATGCTTACCAAAATATTAGATTCCCACAATACCAGTATTTTTATATATTATGTTCCTTTTTATATCAGTTTTATAAAATACCATGTTCTCAATACACCATGTTCCCTATAAAACCTTACACCGAAAATATCAAATTTCGAAATCACAAGAATTTCAAAACACTGAAATACTTTACAAACCTGATTCGGAAAACACAATTTTCTCGAAAGAACTTGATCTCGCCTTAGCATGATCATGTAATACTAGATTTTTCAATGAGCAGATTTCAGATAAACCATATTTTCGATATACCAGATTTAAGAACACCAGATCCCCAGAATATCAAATATCAAACAAGTACGGTCAGGTGCTTCAGGACTTCGTTTGCGTTAAATACCAACTTTGTCACTCCTTTTCTCTTCTTTTGAGGATAGCTTTCATTTGATACGCATATTGTCATAATAATAATTAAAAAAATATAATAATTTTTTCGCGGATGTATGTAAATATTATGTACCCTATGTCACTTCGGCAACTAAGACGAATCGAATGACACCTCTTATGTTAAAATCCGTCAAGCCGTTTAGGCTGCAGAGCGTGCCCAGAAATAGACATACATACATACATACATACATACATACATACATACGCTCGAAAAACATAACCCTCCTTCTGACGTATGATAGGTGCATTTACCTTAATTAGGTACCATACGTAAAAAAAAGGGATTCCGGGGAATTGCGAACCACCTCCTTTTTGTGAAGCCGATTATAAAATGTGTACCTATATATAAATATTTTGAATTCACCAAATGTTTTTTTTTTCATTACTTATTTTTTTATTTATAGACTATTTGGCCATTTGCTAATGATAAAGTTCAGTACCTAGTTGTATATAGTTGACAATAAAAATTTGATATTTACAGTTGGTTTTGTTGTCTAACCGTACTTATGTAATCTACCAAAGTAAAAATCCGGTGTTTTAGGAATTTAGGCATTCGGAAATCAAGCATGATCAGCATCTGGTGTGTTGGGAATTAAGTAAACTGGCAATCTGATATTTTGAGTATCTGGTAGCTTAAGAAACTGGGTGATTCAAGTACATTGTGTTTTGCCGGCCTAGTGTTATCAAAATCTGGTATTATGGGAATTCGGTTTTAAAGAGAACATGATGTTTTGAAAACACGTTGATTTGGAAATCCGATATAAAAAGAAACACGGTAAAAAGAAAGTCTGGTATTTTGGGTATTTCATATTTCAGAAAACGGGTAAATCGGCAATTAGATATTTTGCAATTATGGTTTTAAGGGAACGAGCGAATAATTACCGAATTGCGCTTATCCCAGAATAACGGGACCACGTCACGCGACGCTCATATTATGTTTACGTCGAAGAAACATCTGTTCCCGGTTTGATTACAAGAACACAAAATAAACTATAGCCGAGCCGACCACCCCATCACCCGTGCTCAGCGCCGCTCAACTGCGACTGGCATTTATCACTGTTTTATAAAAGGAGCCCCATTTTTTTCGCTTGTATTCGTACCTCTTTAAATCTTATGTGACCCAGGGCCTATTCGGCTGGCTGATTTTTAGGGTTCCGTAGTCAAACTAGGAAACCTTATACTTTCGCCATGTCCGTCCGTCCGTCCGCAGCCTAGCTCAGAGGCTCTTAGTACTAGAGAGATATAATTTGGCATGAGAATATACATAACAGTCACGCCAACAAAGTGGTACAATAAAATCTTTAAAAATATTTTTTTCAGTGTACCTCCCCTACTCGTAACTTGGGGACGTTTCTTTTTTTTTTCTGCATCATATTTTGGGGTGTCGTTGGATAAGTCTTTCAAAAATATTGTGGGTGTGTAACAACAATTTTTCAACAATTAAGGGATCCGCTTATGAAATATGAAGCTTTAAAGCCAAAACTAAAAAATACTAAACTATAATTACAAACAATCTGAAAAGTATCTTCAATGAAAGCGCATATTTATCTATCTAATATCTTTAAACGAGCAATTCTTGTATCCGATATATATATATATATATATATATATATATATAATCTTTATCTCGGAAACGGCTCCAACGATTCCGATGAAATTTGAAATATAGGGGTTTACGGGAGCGAAAAATCCATCTGTCAAGTTATCATCTTTGGAAAATTTCGTTTTCAACCCGAGCGATGCCTGGTTTTACGGGAACTAACGAATTTAAAAGAAAAACTATAGCGCCTATGTAGACATCATTGGTTTTTGAGATACAGGCGATGTTTATAGCTACTAAAATCATGTGTTACCAATTACTTATTGTTTTTATATTTGTAGGTAGTACTTAGCGGCTTCGGAACCCTACACTGAGCATGGTCCGACTTGCTCTTGTCCGGTTTATGTTTTTGTTTTTATGGCTTAACTGCTGAATGAGCGAGTCGAAAATCAAACAACAGTAAATCTGGCTGGCCTTTGCTTTTAAGTGAATTTTGGCGGGCACTACACCGATAAGAGGCGGCTGCTTTTTTGTTATATAACACAACTTCGCTTTTTAGTGTTTATGATATTAATACATTTTTTACTAGAGTACACAAAATTTTGCTATATCCACTAGATGATGTAAGTTCATGGTACTTTACCATTAGTTCCACTTCACCGTTACGCATTTTGATGAGTAAAAGTTTTCCACTCGGAAAATATTAATCATTTATAAGTTCCAGTGGATATCTCTAATCTTTGTCATGTACAAGCTTCGTGTAATGGTAAAGGAGACAACTGTACTTGAAGATAGATGTGCTTAGCATTAGATAGATTAATGCATAGCATTACAGTGTGCACTTATTATACAACATAACAGAGAGAGATAAGCAAGTGTGAGTGCGACTAAAATGTAGTTCAAGTGTAGTGTGCACTTGAACTACATTTTAGTCCTTCAAGTGTATAATTTACAAATACCTGTTCTCTTTAGACTAAATTCAGCCCAATGTATCCACTATAAATATGCGACCGATGTCTCCTTTTCCTTGAACTGTTGCGCCGACACGTCGGTGACAATTTGATCTCTACTATATCTTATCTGAATAATTCAGTAAATGTCTGCAAGATGTATTTAGAGTACTTGCTTGCTTGATAGATGTTAGTCATTGGAAATTATGCTACTTTCTTTGGAATATGGCGACTCTCAAGGACGGAATATATTTAATAATTCGGCAGTCTCTTTATGCAATTTAGGTTACTTACTTATGGGCTTACGTATCAACAGACATAAGCTTAAAATAGCTAAGCTTGAAATACCCAAGTTCAAAATATCAATCTTAAACCACAATGCATTCCTAATGTATTTAAATACTCTAAGCTCATTTCACATAATCTTGAAATTAAATGTGAAATACACCTAAAAATAACAATTTGTAACCATTTTGCCACCAAAGTGCATGAAATCTCTATGTTTCATCTTTGTAGTCGTATTATTAGAAACGAAAATTACTTTAAATATTTTTACTGTTAAACACCAGCCTTAGTTAATCGAAATTAATATTGTAAAATTGAGCCAAATCTATAGTATTATGAAATTAAATTCAAATTAAAATCATTTCTTCTTTGTCGTTACACTCTTGGCAGAGTGGTCGTGGTCATCACTCCAGGTTTGGTAACCCGCTTCACTATTCGTCGCCATTCTTCTCGGGTGGAGGCTTTCCTGGTGCAGACTTGCAAGGGGTAGTTAACTGCTGCTTTCACCTAGTCTGTCCACCTCTTCGGAGATCTGCCGCGCGCCCGGGCACCCTCAACTTGTAACGGTCTAGATATGCCCGTTTAATTCACAAATATAAATCATTTCAATTTAGGCTCTAACAAGAGTAAAAAACATTCCTCTAAAGATTAGAATAAAAACATTATTCGATATAGAATAACAATATATCTATTTACAATCAAGCGTAATGACCACAATTTGAATCTCGAAATACAACCTTACTGCTATCATAATAAGGGCGTTTTTGTTTCTTGCATGTACGAACGCGAATAAAACCGAAACTGATTAATAATTACGGAACAGATTTAGAATATCTAAATAAAAATTAGATTATAAATATATAGTAACGGAATGGAATTACATATCCCACTGCTGGATCGGAACGGTGGCGGTTCGAATAACGACTGTATTCTAAAATCAACTTTATTACAGCTTTTATAAACTTGAAACAAGTCTAGCAAGTTTTTGAGTTGATACTATTTTGATTTAGTTGATTACAGAGCGCAGCGAACAGGCGACGCGACGGGTGACGCCAGCGCTGGCTTTGTATTCTACGGCTACTTCTTGCCGTTGATAGACCGGACGGCGCGGCGCGCCTTCGCTGAGGCTGGGGTAAACGTGCAATTCACCGAAACGGACATAAAGATAAATAAATATTTAAATAATATCCGTAGAAGTTAAGGATGCGGGCTTGCGCCATAGAAGATTGACGCTGCTTTATGCCGAGTTCTGTGATTATCATCCTCGTACCTTAAGTTGGCAATCTCCAAGCCACCGATTGCAACAACGTCGGTCCACCCTTCGAGGTATATTCTCATAATGAGTTCTGTGTAGGCATTAAACAGAAGAGGTAAGATTATACATTCCTGACGGTCTCCTGCACTAGGGTGGAAGTGACTGGAAAGTACGTAAGTAAGTAATCGTCTGTCATGACTGATGCTGTTTCATCTTCATATAAGCGTTTGTGGCACCCATTTCCAACATGGTCTTCCATAATATCGGCCATTTCACCAAGTCAAACGCTTTCGAAAAATCAACAAACCAAATATATGTCGGCTTGTGAAACTCTCGAGCCTTCTCGATGATCTGGCGCACTGACAGAATTTGCTTACGTGTACCCTTGCTCTTTACAATCCCAGCTTGTTCAGGAACTATTTCTTTGGACAAGAAGTACTTTAGGCGTTCGTTAAAAATGTGCAGAAGGATCATCCTTGCGTGAGAAATAAATGCAATAAGGCGATAATTGCTACATGTTTTTGTGGAGCTCTGTATGTAGTGGGATGAAAACTGTGTGATCCCATTCTTTCGGCCATATTCCTGTCTGCCAAATTTTGTTGCACAGTGTTTTGAAGATCTGAACCTCATACTCTCCCGATGCTTTAATGGTTTCAATAGGAATTGCATATCTACCTGTGGCTTTTCCATTCTTTAGATGTTTTGATGGCGGCGCGAATTTCTTGTTGGAAAATGTCTGGCTCTATTTCATCATCCGTAGGCGCTGTGGAAACGAGCAATGCGACTGTGGGTCTTGAAATAATCACTGGCAGTTTTCCTTCCATGTCGCGGAGATAGCTTCTATTTCGGACACCGTTTCACCACAAGAGTTATTAATGGCCCAAGTTTAAGAGGTGAGGGATTTTGAGTTTGTCCGGATTTTGTGGAGATCTCTGGATTCGTGTTTATAGGCATGGACTTCAACTTCTGCGCATATATTCTGGAGTTGATTATTACGGTCCCGTCTGCATGCTGCTTGAATCTTACTAGATAGTGTATTCAGGATCCTCATCCTCACATCCGGTCCCAGTGCTTCCTCTCTTCGTCTCTCTTCAACTAGCTATAGCGTGTGGTTGCTCATCCACTGTTGTCGTTTTCGGGTCTCCGTAGGGGACTCAGAGTCTTTGACTGCACTTACTATCATGTCCTTGGCTCTTCCCCACTGACGTTCTGTGGTCTCTGAGTCTGATTCTGTCCAATGCTCCCAATTTTGCTCAAGTGCCAACAAAAACTTTAAGCTGTTCTGAACTTCGAGTCGTTTGTATTTGTCGAGTTTCCTAGCCGCCTGTAGCTTTATTTGCGTTTTATGTCAGGAGTGTGCAGGAGCAGGGGGCTCCAGGCAATGTGTGTGAGTGTCTGACTGAGGTCCTCCAGCGCGAGCCGATAAGGATGTAATCAATTTGGTTACGATAGTTGCCATCAGGCGATATCCAGGTATAGAATCGTCGATGATGGTTCTGGAAAAAACTGTTTGCTATCACCCAATTGTTGTCAGCTGCGAACTGTATAAGACGCTCACCCATTGTGCTCGCCCAGCCCAAATTTTCCCACACACTGACCTAGTTTATGGGCATCAGCTCCAATCTTTGCATTTAGGTCGCCTAAGATCATCAAGACCTCACTGTTAGGAACCTTTGAAATGGCGTTTTGTAGTTCTGCGTAGTTTGTTCAGATTTTCCTCCCTTGCAGTACTACTCGGTGCGTAAACCTGAATAATATTAAGGTTTACAGGCATACTGACAGACATCGATCACTTACTGGTTAACAAATATTTTTAGTTGCTTTGGTAGAAGAAAAGCAGCTCTATTTCTGCTGATGGCGTCAATTCCAGAAAAATAGACGGGGTGAGTATCGATGAGAAAATGACCATTACCCTTCCAGTGAGTTTCACTAAGATGCTCAGTTCGCACCTGGTAATCTCCTTCTACAAGATCTTCAGTTTTCCTGGCTGTAGCAAGCCGCCTACGTTCCAAGTGCCTATCTTCTGGATGCTACGCATAGAGATTCCAGTAGCCCGATTTCCATGCGTTGCCTGGTCGCCTACATACGCATGACCGGTCACCAATTTCACGCAGTACGGCGCCGGTTGCTAAGCGGGTCACATGGCTTACGAAATATCTTTGGTTTCACTTTCATGATGACTTTCTTGGGAAGTTAGTGCAGTGGTTTCCCCTTGCCTTCTGCCCAAACATTTTAGGGGTTACTTAGACCTCAAGGCCGCTGAGACCTCTTCCAGTCGGTTGCCCGAAAGGGTGTATAGTTATACCGCCATTGCTCCGTCGCCAGAGCCTCGTCTGTTATCTAGCAGAGGGTACCACGATCTAGGAGACCGCTGCCGGCAGTCCATGCTAACCGCCGACGCGTGCGGGTGAGGTTGACAATAGGTTCGCTAAGATGTTACTTCCGCTCTCCCCTTACTCCCCGATTTTAATTATCTGATAATAAAATCATTTATTATCAGATAATTAAAATCCATATTTATTTAGTAACAATTAAACTTATGCCCTAAATTGGAAGTTTTTACTCCACAACACGTAATTAAATAATATAGATATAACATTTTATTTCACTGTAAAACAATTAAATTTTATGTTGTGTTTCTTGGACTCAATTTCGTTTTATTTTAGTTTATTAAAATTGGGCCCCTAATAATTTAATTTAATTTAATAATAATGAATCCAAGCTTTTAGGATGGAAGAGTCCATCCTTCCAGCAATGACCTTCAGTATTCTATTGGTACTGCCCCTGACCCAGCCCATCAGTGATGCTATCCGCTTTCTTCTGATTGCGTAGAAGCCATCAAATTCAAATTGTTTATTGGTAATATATACATTACATGTCAGTCAGTTTACAATTGCTAATAAATAAAATATCAATGCGTTCCTCCGCAAACATCCCTGATGCGCTACAAAATCTGGCAGCCCCAACAGAAACCTAAAGGCACTGTTGTATTGTACCCGGAGGGCATTGTAGGCTCTCTAAATGTAGCTAACACATAGACTGATAGTTCGAATACATTTATGTCCTTTTATTATTTGTGTTGTGTCTTTTTTAAGTTGTGTAATTCCGAAGATATTTCCCAAAAAGTAAGGACTTATGTAAGATGCCATGTCAATTCTATTCTAATACATAACTCAAACTACCGCCCACCGGTATCCTCTTAATGTATAGTGAAGTCACAAATATCTTTACACAGGCCTTATTGGGGATTTATTCGACGTCTTGGAAATAAATACAATATTATACCATATTATATGAAACAAAAATGCTTAAATAATTCCATTCTCCTTGGCTACAATAAGCCTAAATAACGACTCCTGACGGACGGCAATTAATTACCTAGATAATTTGATTTATTCCTTGCTCACACTTACGTTATTTCTACATAAACAAATGGTATGATTTTCTATGAGGCCTAACTTGCTCGTGCTTTCATCTTTTAAACATAGGTACTTGCTTTTGACTCCTGGAGGACCTAATTTCTCTTGACTCCCTGGCGTACTCAATATATTCATTCTAGTTTTGTGTCTGTAAGTATTGTATTCTATGTTTTTAACCAAAACCGTTCAGCCGTTCAAGCTTTACAACAAAATATTTAGCATGGAGAAGATAAACGACGACCAGTAAGTACATGTGCAATCGCACGACTACAATCTTAAGACTGCAATCCGAGCCGTGCCAACGAACCGATTCTGTTAGGTGCAGATTTTAAGAAACCTCAAAGCAAGTGTCAAGTTATAGAAAACTGTCATAAACTCTTATGACGTGAATTGAATTGTCCCACTGGACAGTTGTCAATTTAATTTAATTATTTTACAATTTAAACATTGAGTAGTAGGTACTTATATTAAGAAAGCTGACTTGCTAAAAGAAAGAACCAGTTTAATCCAAAAACATTGCTAAGATATAACGCTCAAAAGCAACCGCTATCGTTTCATTTTTAATATTCACTCGGATACTAGAGCAGCCAATTCGTTATCTTCGGAACTTGCAAGAGAAAAAAAAAGTTGCGAAAGGTCCGAGGTCGATAGCAGGTTTCTGCGCTTAACATATCGAGATTTTTTTGTACAGCTGGCATTTTTGTTTTATAACATAAATTAACAAGACTCGGCTGGTATATTTTCGTCGATGGAGCAATAAATTAATAATTTTTGTGTTTTTTCATGGGTGTAAATAGGGTTCAAATCTTTCTTATTTTGCGTTTGGATATTTTTTCAAACGGTTTTCGATTATTTTAGGTCTCTATCTACCGAACCCTCATTCATTTTTTATAGTGTCGTCGATATACCTATATTAATAATTGTCATTTTGCCATTGTCTTTATTTCTATTTTAACAGTTTAGGTATTCTATGTCACCAGTAATGGTGAAAAGATTCTAACGAAACCACACACATCTAAATCAGCTCATGCGTTTATAAGTTATCTACGGTGAATAAAGAATCGGACATAAATACATACACGAACCCTGAAAACAAGTATAAAAATGCGTAAAAAACAACGCACCGACCGACGTCAGCATTACAATAAATAATTAATACCTCAACTTACAGGTGACGTAAGAGTGCAAACCTTAATAAGGCCAACCACACCCGTTTGTTTTATCCGTAACAATAACATAACATAGGTAATCTATACCTTTTCCATCATTCCTACCAAGCTTAGAGCTCTCGCTTTCTGGCTTTACATATTGGGTTGATTAAGCTTGTGTAGGCGTATTATAGCGTTTTAAATTGGTTCTGGCTGGCCGTTGAAGAGAGGGCCATTCTGAAATTGAGCGTTTGTGTCGGTCGTGTCATTTACCTAGAACAGCGTCTGAGTCAAAGGCATACACAACTGGCGTTTCCTCAAACGAACGTTTCGTGCACTATACACCTGCCCTTCAAATGTTATTTCCGATATGCTATAATAAAACAGGTTTTCCTATTTACTATTTGTATACTATAATTTGAAGTATCATTAACGGTTTTGTACTACGGTACACATAGCGGGTTACATAGCTATAAAAATAAAAATATATTCTGTCTTCTGAGAGATGGTGGTTGCAGATCACGGAGCGGGCGAGTTTAATCATACTTATTAAGTAAATAGGTACCTTTGTACCCATACATGTTTGATTAACGAATAAATGTTCATTAAAATGCTTATTAACTTTCAAGGATAAGCAAGGTCGAACAACAGGGGTTTTCTTTAAATGAGCGTTCGGCAAACAAGCTAGCAACCCTTTTTAGATATGTCTCACCACCTATAGGCATCTGAAACGACCGGGACTTACAGATATAGATCTAGAAGAAACGAACGTTTTTATAGTAGCCTATAAGAAAAGGTGCTAATGCTAACAAGATACTTTAAAAACGTTTCTCGTACACCCATCCCGTAGTGCCTGCGAAACACTGATTTGGAAGTCGGAGCGCTTAGTACTTCTCAGAATCTTCGGCATGTGGAGATGAGTCTCACACCATCGACGAATGTGGAGCGGTAGTAAAAGGGCCCTAAACCGAAAAGCTCCGCAGATTACCCCCCGCTAAACAGCCGGCAGAATACACAGAAATCCAATGCCTCTTCAGAAGCAAAGTGGCTCTAAATCAAGTTTTTCTAAGTGAGCATCGCACAGTTCCCGGATTTTCTTGCTTGTCGACAGAAAAATAGACTTGGTAGGCCGCGGCAAATTGCTTGAATGTATCATTCAACAAAATGACTGTTAAATACAACTGTTTTACATGTTCGTCATTGTTGTAATATTTGTTAAATGCTACGTTTGAGGTTCAATTTTTTTAACTATCACTGGAAGAGTGCTGGTCCTTATGGCACAGTAAATCCAAATTTAGTATCCAGCTGCATATACTATCTAAGGATAATTTTGGAATCGTCTTATTTCAAATAATTTTAATATTGTTTTAGAACCATTGAATCTTAGACAAAAAATCTAATTGTTGAGAAAATGCAAAACCAAAAGATCCTTACCCTATATACGTCAATAATAAAAAAAACTATTCAAAGTTAAGAAAATAAAATTACTTATTTGCCTCTGGACTAAGGTAACGTTTCGCATTTCTGATTTCAGCAGTTTCTATTTTAATACATTCATTTTCATCATCATCATCATCATGTCAGCCGAAAGACGTCCACTGCTGGACATAGGCCTCCCCCAAGGCTTTCCATACCGTTAATTTTCCCCCAACGGTACATTCATTTTACGGAATATAAATGCTTCAACCGCGGCTGAAATTAAAGATGCCTGGCATCGTAAAATTATATCCTGTTGGTACATTTCTGCCGTCGGAACGTACAATTGGTTACGTGTATTTGGAATGAGTACATACATAAAATTATTACACACACGATACAGAATCTATTTAATGTAATACCTATTTTGTTTCCTTGGTAAATAGTAATATTAGTTTAGTTTCTTATTTTGTTTTGTTAGAAAAGTGAGGCAACTTACCAATGTTGAGACAGCTTACTTAGTTTACTATAGTTATTTTCATAGTCTTATGAAAAATATAAATGCAACGAAAATATTTATTGGCAATTATCTTAAGAACAATTTATCTTTAGTCCTGGATCCTGAGCTAGGAAGCTCCTAATACCGGACCCAGTAATGTACAATTTTTAAAGTAACCCTCTTAGTAAAAATAAGTAACTTTGCAGAGGGTTATATAGGTAGGTACATTATTAAACTTTAAATTAAGAACTTAAGCATACATATTCTGGTGATGTTATGTCGTACGGGATTCTGGTTTGGAGAATAGTAGCTGACATACAGACTAAAGGGCCATTCTTTCTATTTATAACTTAAACTTTAAGACATAATAAAAACGGAAAATTAATTAAATGCTTTTTGTAATAAATTGAAAATAATACTTATTGACAAATGTTATTACCATTGGAATGAATTTATGGCCGATGAGACCTTAGATTACTTAACATGACATGTATTATTTGAACCCACTTTTGACATCCAAGAAAAAATTAAATGCACCAGCTCGCTAAATACAATATTATAATGGTAGACCTACTTTTAAAAATTATTCTTAAATGTTTGCTACACCCTGTCAGGGTCCCATGTATCATTTTATGTAACATGTGTGCAAATAAATAAATAAATAAACAAACTCCCATGATTCCTTAAGATTACTTAGTATATAAAGAAATTAGTATTTTGACAGTAGCGCCACAATAGGGAATATGCATGGATTTTTTAAATCGCATTCTCTACAAAACATGAAAATACCGTTAAAAAGAGGTCACCAAAAGTGAAATTAAAATTAAATCGGACAAGAAATACGGATGATACAAGCATTTTAAACTTATAATTAGACAGAGAGATCCGAAGTGACCTCAAAGTAACAGGTCGGCCATATGAACTCCACATAAAAATCTGTTTTGCCAGAAAGAGAAAAACTAATTTTTGTTGGCTGTCTTGATTATTTTTATAGCTATTCAAAAATGTTGATCAGCTTTTGTGAGGATGTAAAAAAAACATGAATGTCCCTTTTTATTTATGAAAATATTATTTATGTTTTTAAGAACCAAGATTATTTATATACATTTATTATTTATATAGATTTGAATACAAAAAATAAAAATAAAACTGCTATTAAATAAATCGTGGCCGCCCCGGTATATATGTTAATCATTTGTTGGTCAATGCATTCATTTCTATAATAAATTACCTGAAGTAGTTTTAAAGTTACCATTTTCAGTATATGAACCTTATTTGAAAAAGTCGTTGATGTCTTAAGCTTACCGAGGACTACCTAAAAGATAAAAATGCTTTTTTAATATGTTTGTCATGCATCGTGATAACTAAGTAAAAATATACATACACTCGTATATAAGCAATATTTAAAAAGCAACTGACTGTTAAGTTTCTATCAATCTATCTTTTTCTAAAATAATACGTAAACTATATAATAATGGTTCTTAGTTTGACTACAGAAAATGAAAATAATAAAATAATAATGAAAATAATAATGCAAGGCGCATACAATTCAATTATGTGTCTCTGGGCATTTCATTTATTGGTTTATTTTAACACGAATAATTTTTTTTTAGTTCAATCTATGAACGTAAGTCACAATTGCACCCAATTTAATAATGAAAAACAATACTTGGGTTAAATGCCGTTCGGACTCGCACACGAAGGGTTTCGTTTCTTCTTGTAAGAGTTCCCCCTTTAATGTTAGCACTTTAACCACCAGCCAATGCTACGAGTGCTACGGTGTAGCCTGCACCAGTATTTTCCGCTATGTAGCGAAAATCTGCTACGAGTACAAACAGTGGACCCGATATCGGGTGATTGGCGGTGATTGTGGTAATTTAAATTTTATTATTTCTTGTCACAGCGACAATAGAAGTTACACACTGTGTGAAAATTTAACGATCTACGTATTAAAGTTCATGAGACACAGGCTGACATAAAGAAGACTGGAAAGCGGACCCTATTATTAAATAAGGTCCCGTTAGTATCCTTTTGGCATGGAACCCTAAAAAGAGAATAAGTGGCCTCAGGTTGTTGGCTTACTAATGAAAGGTGACTTAAATCACTTGTAGCTTATTAACGCGCCAATCTTGAGGCAAAGTGCTTTCTTTGGTTTTTTTTTTTAATAGCTTTGACCCGCATTACTCGGAAAATTTATCTGATACAAAATAAGCCTCAGAGAGAGTAATCTCGGGCTACGCAGCCAAACCTATCTCCGTGAAAATAAATTACTTAGGAGTCAGGATAGACCTTAAAATATTTACACATTTTGCATACCTACCCTTAATAAGTATCAAAAGGATAAGCTATTTCATTATACTTCATTTGCTAACTTTGAGTTCGTTCTAGTTTTGTCAACATGTATTTTATGGATGACCTCGCTATTTTTAGTTTTATGATTTGGTTATAAGTTTATAACTTACGGATTAAAATTATTTCTAACGCGCATTAGCTAAAGCCGAGTACTGACTAGTGAGCTGTAACTATTGCACGTAACATTGTGATGGCTCGCGTGGCGGCTTCCCGTCCGCTACAAGCTCGTTATACTGTAACTGCTACGGTTACAGTAACTCGCTAGTAATTACCCGGCTTAAAGTGCGCTGAGAATATGATTTGTCTTTATCTGTCACTAACTAAAATAAGTTTATTGAGTGTTGCGTATGAATAAGTGTTTACAATTTAGACAGCTCATTGAAATTGTTATTTATGTGACTGGAGCATAATGAGAGGCACGAGTGTGGTTTTATGAAACGTGCGGAAAGGCGAGTAAGATAACGCGAGTGTTTAATGCCTAATTATGCTTACCGCTGCATACAAAACTTTATCTACATGCATTTCATAAGTTTTCTATATAACATGTACAATATGGCCTACATTATCATAACGTTATTTTCTGTTCTTCGGAACCATTCGAAAGTTCGAAACAAATAACTCACATTTAATTTGGGCATAATATAATGCACCTATAAATGTCTAAAAGCATTACCAGCATTATTCGATAATCACAACCAAATATGAATCCTTATTTTAAAAATGTTCGAAATTTTAATGTGATTAAAGTTTTGGCTGCCTATACTGTAATTTAAACATTACGGTGCAACCGCAGATACAGGTTTACATTAATAAACCTATATTAGGCTATTTGTTTATCGTTTCTGAACATATTATACGGAAATTATACCATGGATGTAGATATAAGCCATTTTTATTTACTTACACGTTTAAATAAAAGAGGTATCAAAGGACTGAAGTTATTTAAAAAAATATTCTTGTCTAGTCTTTGAAGCCTCGTAGCAACCCACTCGACTGCATACAAATAATTTACGTAAGTAAAAATAAAAACCTCGAACAGCGGCGACGTCATTAAATCGTAATGAAAACTCTGCTCGCTTGCTGGTCGTTACGGCGTCGTCGTGCCCGGAACAGTCACGACTCACGTCTAATTCGTACGGCTACAGTTTCACGTAGTCTTTAATTATACTGTAGAGTAAATTATCTTTAAAGATTTGCTGACGCTACGTTAAACTTCAGCTAAGGTCGAGACACGTTCCAACAAGTAATTTTTATGCGCTGACCAGTTAATTGTTTGACTTGTTCACAAAATAACATACCTAGGTTATCATAAGGAACATTTCGTAGGATTTGTTTATTTAGTGAATGCAATAAAGTTGGAATTAGCTAATGTTAGACCACTTAGTATTTTAAGGTGACTCTGTACAGCGTAACTGATGCAGTAATGGGTAAAATCCTACGCTGCAAACCTATATTGCTTTTGACATGTCAAAAGAGTTATCCTAACGTTGACAATACATCAAAGTCAATATGAGTTTACCCAGTAGAATAGACGCCCTGTAACCTAAAGTAACCTAAAAAAATCGCCGCTTTGCTAAACAACAAATTACTGTCTAGAGGCTATAAATTTACAAGTCATAAAGTCATGACGCCATCGGATCGCCAACAACAAAATCCGTTTAGTTAGTCCGCTAAGGCAGACGCAAAAAGAGATTGCGATCCCGTTAACAGCTCATTCATTGTTCTTTAAGCTTTTGGTTTTGTCTTTGAATTTATACGTAAAATCTGACCAATCCTACTGAAATAAGTCCTCATCAATTTATTAAATACCTCAAGCTATACCTTGAGCCGTAAAGTATGGAAAGTCGAAAAACTATATTAACTACTAGCTGGACTTTGTCCGCGTATAAGTCAATAACCGTTATTTGATCTTCTTAAATGGTCCAGGATGAAATCTTGGGTATAAGCTATCTCCATTCCAAATTCCACACACACACACACATATATACATACACACACGCACGCACACACACACACACACACGCACACACACACGCACACACACACACACACACACACACACACACACACACACACACACACACACACACACACACACACACACACACACACACACACGCACACGCACACGCACACGCGCGCGCGCGCGCGCCCGCGCGCGGACGCAAGCACACATATTTAAAACGACACAAAAACGTTTAATTTTGATCTTACTTTCGCCGGATGCCGTGACTATCGGAGGTGTTATTCTCTAAAAAAGGTAGGTAATTATCTTATACATCTTGCTCTAATTTAGGAATAAATATTAACCGGCGAGTTGAAGTTGTCTCGTCAGAGAGTAAAAACCACATAAGGACGTCCATTCTCAGCTTACCCTGCGCAGCTAGCGGTAATGAGCGCGAATGTTTGTTACTGAGTCTTGGATGATTTATGTATTTAAAAATGTTTTTGTATAATGTAATGTAAGTAAGTCTGTGGGTCTGTTGCTAGCTTTTTTGCAGTTTTTTAATGGAACTCTATTATTATTTGGAATGGTTATCAAATGTTGAAGTAATATTTTATATTATATTCTTGTTCTTTGCCTATTTGGCGCACATTAAAAAAGAAAATTGCCAGTACCACTCCAAGTCTTCGTGGAAGTCGTAAGAGGTGACTAAGTGAACAATGGCTTGTAGTATTATTAGGCGATGGGCTTGCAAGCAAAATGTGGTTACAGAATTAACAACAAGGCTCTAGAGTTGTTGGTAATTCTGTAGTTCGCTTAGCCCACTCTGGTAATGAAGGCGTGAGTGTATGTTATATGTTATGTATGTAAATATGCATTAGTAATGTAGGTAAGTATCTTGTGTATTAATACCTAGCTACCCATCAATTCGAGGATTTTAGTGTGACTTTTCCGCTTGGTAGCTCAATTTGACTATTGAATTACATCAAACGCGAGGGTCAAAGGTTTAACGAGCTTATAGGGGTTGACCCAAAACTTAGCACAAAAAATACAACATAGGAAGGCCCTTTATATAACGTTTTGATATAAGTATGTATTGAACTTTTTATTGTGTCTGTTAGTTAAGGAGTTAGCAGTTAAATGGCACGCTTTAAAATCTGTACCTTGCTAAATACTTGTGGTCTCATTTTCTATTTTGCTTAGCTTCATGGCGAGCTTATTTTGATCTAATTGATTGTTTGAATTACAACTTTTAAAATCGCCCAGATTTTAAAAGACGCCATTTTTATGCAATTTTGCTGGAGGACACGGTAGTGATTTTTAATAGAGTTATTAAAATGTTTTAAGCCCCTAGCCAAATTGACAATTTTAAATTTAAAAAAATATTTGTATGCCATAATTTATACGGTAAATTTTGGGACATCCTGTATATGCACAACTCCTACTGTTTATAGGTAAAGCTGTTTTAAATTTGTTATTCCATCTGACGCCTTGGTTTACGCTTTCAGGAAACTTGAATTTTGTTGAACGATAAGTAATTGGAAACATAAGACCTTGTAATTACTTTATAAGTAAGTATTTACATTTTAATATGTAATTTCTGTTTTGGAGAGCGCATTTTATATGAAAAAGATAATACAGCTTTAATATAAGAGTTTTATAAGTTAACGGGTACTATAAGCTTTAGGTTAAAAGTAAACTTTAATAAGGAATGAACTGTGTTAGAAGATATTTTTAAAAGCAGATAGAAGCGAATCTTAAATCATGTCAAAATCTCAGGAAAATATTTGTTGTGTTTAAGACAGAACGCTACGAGGTGGCGTGAGAGTAGCTGGATGAATGTTATAAATCCCTGCTACAATATTTATTGGCATACCTAACGCAGTTAACACAGAGGTGTTACAGTATTTAAACACATTGTGACGGAAATTGTTAGCCTTTCTGGAAAGCTCATTGTTATAGTTTAGAATGCGATTTGCAACAGTAACTATGGAAAATTGTACTGTGACTGACAAATAAATAAAAGATACAACTAACGAGACTGATAATCAACTTGTTAGTGAGGAAATAGATGCTTTTTCAAGAAATATATTAAATGCATTTTTGTCTTGTACGGAGAACAATTAAAATGGTTGAAATCAGTATGTAGAACCAGAGTTCAGACAGGTCACAGAAAGCCAATCATTAACTTTAATATAGGTATATCATTTTCCTCTTTCAGTCCTTGTCGTTGTCTAAGGACAATATGGAATATGCATGGATATTTTAAATCGCATTTCCAAACAAAATATGAAAATATTGTAAAAGAGATCATCAAAAGTGAAATTAAAACTAAAATCGGCTAAGAAATACGGATGATATACAAACATTAAAAACTGCTAATTAGACAGCCATTAGACAGAGAGATTAGATATGCACTGTGAAGTCATATAAACTCCACGTTAAATTCTGTATTTGCCAGAAGTAGATAGGATAATCTTTGTTGGCTTTATATCTTGCTTATTTTTATAGCTACCCAAAAATATATTTTTTTAACTTGTTACATGCATCAGCTTAATGTTGAAGCTGTTTTTTTTTTTAATAATTAACAGTTTTCCATGGTAGCAATGAAAATTGTAACTGGATTTAGCCAATTATAACTTATAATGGTACCATTTTACCCTAGAAATTGAGTTAAACTAACGAGCTACCCGACATTTGAACCATCCTTATGAATCAATCTAATCTAAAACTTGCGGCTCCGTTTTAATGTTACTTGGTTACATAGCGACCTTAATCGCTCCTCTGAAGCTCCTTATCATTGCCGGCCACGGGTCGCCCGGTCGTAAGCTCTACGTCTCCATTGTTACTAAGTAGGAAAGTAAACTCTTTATCGGACAAAAAATCAATCGTTTTACAAATATACATTTATACGAAGACCGTAACACGCGAACTTTTAACTTGTATCGAGCAAGAACCGTGAACGTATCGTCATCGAGATAATTTTTCTGGAGAATAGTTAAAACGCCCCGTGTCCGTATTTTGAAATCTTCTTTTTTTTCTGGTAGTAATTTTTCCAGTCGCGATTTCTCCGATTTCTGATTTTACCGAATGTCTTTGTTTCCCATTATAACTTTTTCCTGGTCGCATATCTACCATTCTGATTTTTTTCCAGTCGCCAATACAGATAAATACAGATTGGGAAATTATGATAATGGAATTATTTCTGCTGAGATAAAGATCTTTGGCAAAATAAGCTACTGAAAAAAACAAAGACGTAAATTTAGCTAATGGAAATATCACTTGCAGTAAAATTGGATTTTCGTAAAGTCATCGCCACTCTCGTAAGAGACACAGCTAGCTTCTGACATTCTGATATACATAATTGAAGTTATCCGGCCCTTGTACGATAATGAATGGTTTTAGGTACACCAGTAACTTTCGCTTATATTTGAAAATATTTACTATACTGTGTTGTTGAACTCCAAACTCGTCTTATGTTGCTCATAATAAACATTCCGTGAAAATAAATTACCGATGTTTATGTTATAACTAATATGTTTATTCAGCAAAGTTTACTTTTTCAGCAACTCGGGTAAGGTTTTAAACAACGCCTGTTTTATTTTGATGTTAAATAAAATGTATATATTTTGAAGGTTATTTCTGGTTCGAGTTTGAGCAGTTGAAACTGTATAAGTATATACTCTTAACCTCTCTGTGGTTTGGCAGAAGAATATATGTATTTAGTTGTAAGCAAGATCTGTGAATAAACGTATTATTATTAGTATTTGTATGTCTTTACCAATCACGGGACTATGGGAGTCCCGGACCTTTGGAAGGCGTACATGGAGCCGAAGCCAACACGCAGAGGCCCTTTAGACAAGTTTAATTTAGTAAAGTTATGGGACACCAACCGGCGATTGTCCCTGAGTTCAAACTAAAGAAGTATGCTCCCACGGACAACCACCGGTCAGTGTAAAGACTATTTAAGAAGGATGGGAATACTAATAATAGGTTCTATGAATGAATTGATATGGATTGGTGAACTAGGCTATTGATGAAACTACGGCGCCTGCCTAGCCAATGCTAATTGCTTTGGTTTAAATGGCAGGCGGTGACTCGCCAACTCAATGGAATGGACCTCCCGAAATAGCCACATATATATAGCAGCAGGGAGGCAACAGTTCCAGAGGGGCTAAGGGTGGAGAGGTGCTTCTGGACTTTAAACGACCATAAGGTGCCTACTCACCACTTATGCAACACATCCACCCTTCGAGCATATAGCTCTTGCGACTCCACTCTGACCGGCCAATAAAGGCAAGCCAGAGGTGAGGGTCTGTTCCTCGTCATTGCACACCGCAGCCGGCCGGTGAAGGCAAGCGTGAGGTGAGGAACAGGACCTACCCTCGGGAGCACTCAGGTCCGTGGTGTCGCCACTCACCACAGCTCGCCACTAGCTGCCCTGCGGCCTTATTATTATTATTATTATGATTCCGTGTCGTTGTTTACCTGATTTGAATAATTGCCGAAGCGGCAAGCTCGGGGCTTCCTTTCCAATTATATTTACAATTCTGACCAAGGGTAATTCTAACTTAGCACTCGGTTCGTAAATAAATTAAGCGAGCTACTTAAAAACTGCGGCGCAGATGCTTCATCGGCGAGACCTGCGACCTAAGGCTTGATTTCCTCCTACGCTGACATCGTTTGCCGACGTTAGTTGAGCGTAAGGATATACACCATGTTCTATGGGCAAATTTTCCATATATTCATACGCTCGACCGACGTCAGCAACCGATGTCAGCGTAGGAGGAAATCAAACCTAAAATAAAATACACGCGCTTGAATGGTACTATTATTAACAGTACATATTATTATGTCCAACATGTGGAAAATGTTAAGCACTTCTTTGCATTGTCATAATAAACTTCCAACTGAATATCAAATGACAAGCATGACAATGATAATTCACATTCACAGTGATAAGGTTCTAAATGCTTAATATATTGTTATTGGGCGACTGTATGTATGTATACGTACGTTTGTATGTAAAGAGCAAACAGAAAAGCCAGCCAGTGAGATACCGCACATTTAGACACTACGAATTATCAAACGAAGCATTGATTTAAAAGATTCAACCTGCGGGACGCAATTCTTTTCTGTGGGAAAACTAGGAAATGGGATCTATGTTGGATGGGAGCTTCGCCGGGCCAGTAACGTACGGCTCAACTAGGGGGAACAGAGGGCCCTGCCAAGATGCCCTACGCTAACTAGCGTTTCTATTCGCTTCCATTTTAAACCAATCGGGTCACTGGTAGATGACGTGATACGAAAAGTCAAGTGATCTACTAGTGATGCGATTGGTTTAAAACGTAACGAATGGAAACGCTAAGCGTAGTGCTCTTGGCAGGGCCCTCAGGGCGGAATGACTGGGAGGCCGATCGACCGTCCACCTGATCCGGCCGGGCGTCCCCACTCATCATCATCTACTCTAAGAACGGTCAACTACGTTGTTGAAATGTTTTTGTGTTTAGTTCGTTTGCTAATTAAAAACGTACTTACGTATTTTAATTGTTGTGTAGTTACTTCAGTTCCGTTTACCACGACTTTTGTAGTCAAAGTTCTGTAATAAATACAAAAACATAATTAGTTAATTAAGTACTAGTCTACTTAAAAACTCGACCATGAGCACGTATCGCCTTTTATACAACGTTTAGGGGCTCTATTCTACTTCGTGAAGCATGATATATTATTGTAACGTCTCTAACTCGGCCGCCATTAGTGTCAAAATAACTTTGACTAAAGCAACTTGGTTTTCCCGAGTAGAATTATCAGAGCAGAGCCCCAGGCGTCAGTTCTGTGGCTACAGGCCTTTTTCGAAAAGGTATTCTGATAAAAATCAAGTTTATAAAAGCACACTAATTGTTTTCCATTTTTCAACTAAATTGTTACCCATCCGTCCGGGCTTCAACACAAAGTCCTTCGGACGTTGGGCCCATATGACTAACCTGAAAGATATCTTGCCCGGGTGAGCATATATATTATATATATATATATTACCAGTGTTTGCTACGCCCGCTTAGGACTAGTGATCGTAATGGCGTAATTTTGTTTGTAACCGCGCTTTGTTTTTTTTTAAGTCTATCACGAGCTCTGACGTATAAAAGACCATGTTGCGTTTAAGATGTTTAGTCATAAGCAGATATTATTTTTCTCAGTAAATAATGAACAAAAAACACATAGTATGCTTTTGAGACAAACCTCTATAAGCATGTTTTTTAGAACACCGTTTTTCTCATTTCACTATTTAGTTTCTTTTGTCAAAAACTTAACTAAAATCATAAATGTAATAAGTTGCAACTTTAGTTGTTAATGTGTACCTCTTCAAGGTGTTTTATTTGATTATTGTACCGCTTGTGTCCAAATAAAATAAAACAAATGATCTTTAATTATTGGTAATATTAATTTCATGTCATCCTTTAAAGCTAAAACAATTATTGTTTCCGTAAACTACAATTCAATCTATTACTGTGCGTTTTGGTTTAGTAAAACAAATACCAAAAACACTCCTACTCCTAAATAGATATACTGACTGCCACACCAGAAACTTCTTCAATTTTATTTATAATTACTCTTAGTTTGTACTATCAATTTACTGCATCTTTAATTATTGAATTGAATAACTTTATATAGGTAGTGATGTAATACAATAATTTTACTATAACTATGCTGCGGTGTGCTGGAGGAAACGGCTGGCGGGATGTTTGGATAATACCTTTACAAACATTTCATCGATAGGTTTATATCCCGTGATTCATCTCTGTAGACTCAACATAATTGAAGCGTAAACATAATAATTTTAGTGCGATAGCAGGTAAAATACTAATCGCCGATAAAATATTAAAAAGGGATACTTGCCCTTAACATCTATTCTAACTTGCTTAGCCGATTTAGTTTTTTATATCGCAATCATATAGCTACCTTAACGATAACGATGTGAATACGATATATATACGAGATCGGCGTAAACAAGGTGTAATATTAAATAAAAGGTGGAAGTACATCAGCACGATAATCTCGAGATTATCTTGCTGAGCCGATGAGAATTCTCATCAGCTCAGCTCAGTTTAGTAAATAGAACTATTTACTAGAAAAACGAATGAAGGGACATTCCAAGTGTCTCAATACACGGTTTATTTTGCTAACGTTTGTAAGAATGTTTACTGAAATGTATGTAGTTTGTACCTATAGTTCCGTACCCGCAGGGTGCCATCGGTGCCCATTACTATAAGGCTCTGTTGTCCATCCGTCTGTCACAGGGCTGTATTATTTAAACCGTGATAGCTAGAAACTTGAAATTTCGGGAAACTAATCTAAATATATAAAAGGAGAAACTGACTGACTGACTGACTGACATATCAACGCACAGCCTAAACGGCTAAACGTAGGCACTTGAAATTTAGAAGGGACGTAGCTTAGGTACCTTAGAGGTGCACTAAGAAAGGAATTCCCGAAATTCCCACGGGAACGGGAATTAGCGGGAAAATCCTTTTGTATGAAAAATCTAAACCGCTTAAGATAGATAATTGAAATTTGGCATGCAAGTACCCTAATAAACGTACAGCTTACTTGCAACGCGATATTGCAAAATTCTTACGGGAACGGGAGTTATTGGGAAAAAACTTTTGTATGTAAAAATCTAAACCGCGTAAGATAGATAATTGAAATTTGGCATGCAGGTACTCTAATGAACGTAAAGCTTATTTGCAACGCGATATTGCAAAATTCCCACGGGAACGGGAGTTATTGGGAAAAAACTTTTGTATGTAAAAATCTAAACCGCGTAAGATAGATAATTGAAATTTGGCATGCAGGTACCCTAATAAACTTAAAGCTTACTTGCAACGCGATATTGCAAAATTCTTACGGGAACGGGAGTTATTGGGAAAAAACTTTTGTATGTAAAAATCTAAACCGCGTAAGATAGATGATTGAAATTTGGCATGCAGGTACTCTAATGAACGTAAAGCTTACTTGCAACGCGATATTGCAAAATTCCCACGGGAACGGGAGTAATTGGGAAAAAACTTTTGTATGTAAAAATCTAAATCACGTAAGATAGATTTTTTCAATCTAGCATGCATGCATACCTTAGTAAATATAAAGTTTAGTTATGGCTGTATTTTGAAAAATTAAGTTAGCGGGAAAAAAATCCGCGGGAAAATATTTATACCGGGAATACCGTTAATTACAAATGATCTTCCTTTCGAATTTCGGAGACTACAATCTCCATTGAAGGTATGTTTCGCCATGACCATTAATAAGTCGCAGGGTCAAACACTCGTGCTAGCAGGAGTTGATTTAAGACAGCCCTGCTTCTCCCATGGTCAGTTATATGTGGCGTGCTCCCGCGTAAGTTCGCCATCCAGTCTGGTCATTCTCGCACCACCCTCCAGAAAGACCAGAAACGTTGTTTATAAGGAAATTTTATAAATAATATGTTTCCTAAATACATTTCCCATATCCCGGTTGCACCAGCCACCCACCAACCGAACCACTCTTCCATGCTACTCTTTTTAGGGTTCCGTATCCAAAGGGTGAAAACGGGACCCTATTACTGAGACTTCGTTGTCTGTCTGTCAGTTGAAATTTTCACAGAATATGTATATATCTATTGTCGCTATAACAACCAATACTGAAAATAAGAATAAAATAAAAAATAGGGGGGTCCCATACAACAAACGAGTTTTTTTTTGTTAATTTTGTACGGAACTCTTCGCGCGCGAGTCCGACTCGCACTTGGCCGGTTTTTAGTTTCCATGTGGTCAAACTTTTACTTTCATACCGACTGACATCCACATTCCACAGGGTTAGCCTCCACTGATCGTATTTTGTAGTGAAATATTTTTTGTTAATCATTAATCGACTATGATTTATCTAAAAGGGTTCTATTAATAAAAGTTTATGAAATATTTAAGGAATGGCCAATCCTTGTACTGTTCCTCTAATAATTGTTTTAATAGTTATTTAATAAATAGTCGATGAAGCCAAATTACCTACTCCAAGAGAAAATATGAGTAAGTACTAAATATTCTTAAATCGTTTACGGTGAAATGAAATTCGACAAATAGTTTGTCAATATTTCAAGGGGCACTATCGCCGTTTTAACAAAAATAAATTTATAACTTGAAAATTGAATGGGTGTCCCCCATACAAAATATGCTTTTTCGAGCGTTTTTGCTCAATCTTATATTGTACGAGTTGTCCGGAACCATGAGTGCAAGTCCGACTCGCACTTGAACGGTCTTATGTCATTGTCCCAGATAATATTTTTTTATCTTACCGCTAGTCTGATTTCTCAGAGGTAGTCGCACGGTACAAAAGCAAATCTTATGGTGGCATTTGGTATAAAACTATTCAGTGTGAGCCTCCTCGGGTGCCTTGGTTTGAGTACGCTCGGCTACGCAGAGCAGAGGTTGTCAGCGCGCTTAGGCTTCGGTCCGGACATGTTCATTTAAATCAGTTTGCACATCTCTTGAGGAAAGTAGAGTCGCCCTACTGCGAAGAGTGCGGGACAGTGCAACACTTTTCAAAGGAATGTGTTCGAACTCGTGCAAAGAGGGAACAATTGTTTTAAGACTATGGATTTAATTGTTTGAAAGTTGGCATCTTCCAATCCATATTGGCAGAGCCTTTGTCAGTGGTTGCTAAATTTGTTTATGGTTTTTTATCTAAATAAGCGTTTCCATTTTGGTAGCCTTTTTTTTAACTAGTTTTTTTAATGTGTGATTTTCGTAAGTAGTATTCAGGCCAGCTGGAGCTGACATGTTCATCGTTGAACAAAGCTTCTAAATAAATAAAGAAGAAAAATAAAAAAAACTTTCCGCTTTATTCATCATTTTAAATTACAAAGCCCGAATACGATGAATCTTTTTCAATCAAAGTTTAGTAGTCACAACTTCACAAGCTGTGAAGACCCTAAACAGTGGACAAAGGCTAAGGAAATGTACATAATTATCCTTTATATCTATTCCACTGTGCCTTTGACAATGAAACTGACTGTGGAATGGGCAACAGTTTAAATTAGAATACAAATATGACCCGACCCGGAGAGACCCTTCGTATTCGTAGAAAACGTTTTCCAGATTGCTTCTTTGGCTTGACATAGCTCTGACGCTGAGGCTAATTTAAAATAGTTTTTAGTTGGCAAAGTAAGTAGGTATGTACTATCTCGTCTCTGTGGCTTTCATTACATTTGCGCGCTTCATGTAACAGGGACCCATACCTTAATAATCTGTGACAGTGACTTTGACTGATTGGTTTGCTGGGATAGAATGTGGATGGAATGTATGACTTGCCACATCCGTCCAAATAATAATGTGCCGAGAATGATTGTGGTTCTTAAATAAAATGTTTTTTTTTAATTGCTGTGTAAAGTATGTTTTATGAAAATGGATGAACTTTACCGTTTTTTTCCCAAGTAGGTACTTAATAGCTACCAGTTACTAAACAGTTCTTTAACAATCAACTGCGAACGTCGTCAACGTTCATTGTTCGGACTGTTGTGTTCTGGTGTGGACGTAACAACTGGTGATATTAGTAACATTGAAGCATTTTATCTTTTAGACTGCAAGGTTGACAAGGTGGGTACCAAAGCTCACTGTATGCCTGTTTGCGTTCTCCTTGCAAAATAATATAGATGTAAGATTGCCGTGGTCTGACTTAAATTCCACCATATTCAAGCTTAAGCAGGGATAATTTATAAGGCTTTGTCGGAGAATTTGCAGAACACTAACTACTGTATCGAACTTATTGTAAGATATATCATGGCCCGGAGAGGGCTCTCAAAGGCTTTGCAAACCGCATCCCATCGGTGATTGCACTATCGCGCACTGCAATCCACACAGGCACGGCCGAGGTTGCAAGAGCCTACATCGTTTGCAATTACCAAAAGATGTACATCTGTATTTTTTTATTGATTTATGCCACCCTAACCTCCCCATTGACTTGCTGCTCAAATTGGTGTACAAAAAAAACATTTCAATTTTATGTAAGCGGTAGTGTATTCTTGTTTGTTCTTTCATGCCAAAACGCGAGCAACGGAATGACGCATAATTGATTTCTGCGACGTTTTTATCCCGAAAAAAATACATGAAACCAGCAGTTATTTAGATAGTAGTCAAACAGACCATATACTCGTGGGATATTATAGGTACTTATGTTAGTATTAAACGCATTTTACATAAAGACACTTTAAAAAAAATATGTGTTAGGTACATAGGTTTCATGTTATCACGAATAACATTGGTACTTGTAAATGAGAAGATAGTCTTACTTGTTCCTAGGTAGAAATGAAATTATCAATGGCCATAGAATATCCTTATTTTGATCTATAACCCAAATGAGGATTAGCAGCAGGTAAACTATAGTAATTAGTAGTTAACTGGAGTAATTTCTTTACATTAAGTACTTTTTATTTTAGTTTTTGAACTGTGCCGTTTTTTTTTAAATCAAGTATAGTCTTTCAATGATCCCTAAAAACTTTGAATGATATTTTCCAGTTCCGATACAGGGACTCGATTCAACATGGTAAAAACCACAGGTAAAAACCATATCGGTCTTCACCTGTTATCGTATGGTCAACGTTTTGATAGCTATTATTAACCGAAATGGCGGCCGAGTTAAAAAAAAACATACCATAACATGTCAAACACAATTTGGATTTTACCGCGTAGAATTAAGGCGCAGGGTTCGATATAGATACGATACGATATAGTGTATAACTGGTGACTGGCCGATGACGTGAATTTGCATATGGTGATTAAAAATGAAACCTTTCATTTCTAGAATGAAATTTGGAATTAGGAAAATCTGAAAACTGAAATATGGTCCGGGTGTCGTGGAACGAGTTCAGAAAAAATATCAATCAAACAAAAAAATTGCTGTTTTAATAAAAAAGTTGTATGATTTAATTCAATTTCAAATTCAAACCTTTTTTTTTGGGTACCTGACCCATAATTATTAGTTAGTTTACACTATTATCTTACTATCTAATGTTAGTACTGAGGAACAACTTAAAAACTTAAAATCTACTTAATTAAATTACACATACTTAACACTATAGGAAAGTCGGATCTAATTGAAATCATTGCAAGGATCCTATTGGAGCTGCCTCCCATTCTTCGTGCAACTTTTTTCTACGAATTGCTTAGAAATCATCGGTGCGAGCTTCCGCAAACATAGTCGAGGTGCTACAGAAGCAGCAGATTAAATAACTATTCCGGCATTAAATAATAATTTTAAAAAATTGTAATCAATGTGCAATGGTGGAAAATAATTACTGCTGCTGCGATTCATATTTTGATTGCCATTAAGCTGTATATAGTTTTATCACTTCACCGAATCATCGGCTAAATAAGAGCAGCAGAATTTTGCCATTTGAACGTCTTTGGCACAAACATTTCCGTCCCTGCATGCATTAATAGCTCTCGTGACGTACTTACTTACAGGAAATTTTCATACGAGTTTTAGGGACACATTAAATAAATAGTTAGTTACTTATTGCTTTGTTACAAACACCGTTGTTCATAGAACTTAAGTATTTTTTTAAAAACGCTATTCTTGATAATATCGGTTAATTTTATGGAGTAGGTAGCTGCAACTCGTTAGTAAAATATAACTAAAGGTACAGTCGAAAGCAAAAAACAGGGCATTTTAATACCTTGTCAAAGTAACGTATTAAACTTAGTGGCGGTAGACCCGGGTGCAGGCTCCGTCCGCATCGCTACCACATCTTATCCATTAACCCACCGTCAAGCAGCAGTGTTCGCATTGCTGTGTTCCGGTGTGGGGATAAGACAACCGATGAAATTACTAGCATAGAGGCATTCCATCACAGTCCTCAGGGTTGGCAACGCATTTGGAATGTTAGGATTGCAGTTTTGAGATTGTGGTCTTAAGATTTCAAATGTCTATGGGTCTTAGATTCACTTTACGATCAGGTGCCCTGAGACCTCGCGTGCCGTCTCATTGCCATTAAAAAAAATGGTTTAAATGTAGTATATCAATAGTCGTGACCAAGTACTAAACTGTACGGTCACGAACGTTAATTTGTGACCCATTTCAATAAAAATATGCTTGAAGTCGTCAATGTCATTAGAGATGCCAAGTCATTTGAAACTAACAGGAAACTCAACCTTATTTTTGTAGAATGGCTGATTGACTATTGACCTAAGGTCAAAAGGTTGTTAATTCAAAGGCTGTGGGTACCAAAGTTAAGTCTTTGACTTAACAGCCTCTGAGTTTGACGGTACAAGGAAAAATATTGGTACATGAGAGCGTTTTAGACTGCGTGGTAGTATATGGGCAATATCCGCAAAAGAGAACCGATATCGACTAGGGGCCAGCCGGAGCGACCGGGGAAGCAAGAATATAGGATATACCTACTGCGGGATTTTCCACTGACCCATGCGACAACAACAACACAGCTTTATATTAAACACTTTTGCTTCCTCGGTTGCCGAGCCGGTGCAGGAGTCGGACCCGTGCCGTGTAATGAAAAAAAACCGGTCATGAGCGAGTGGGACTTGCGCACTGAGGGTTCCGTAACGGTCATATCCCGTTTATTGCGACGTCGAGGGTGCTGCGCTGTTACCGGTTTTGATCTGAATCTATGGCCCCGCTGGATTGGTATCCAAATAAGTAGTGCGACCATTATAGCCGGTCGACTTTGTTTACGTTATTTAGACGAATAATGGGACAGCGTAACGGGACGGAAAGGACATTTTATCGGCTCTCGGGGGATAATCTGGTGTTGTTATTGTGAAACAGGAACAAAAGAGAAAGCCACTCTCATAATATTAGTTTTGGACAAGCCTTAACAGATTTAAAACAAATATCTCTTCGTAAATAGGATTTTTCGGAATCGTGTTATAATAGAGAGCTTTTTAGTCGAGTACCGTGTTTAGGCCACGAAGCTTGCTGAGTGGCCTAAGTAAGGTACGAGATTAAAAAGCTTGATTATGACACTATTGTGAACAATACTTTTTGTACGAGTTCATTATTTTTTTAAATTTAAGTCATTAATACGAGTATATAAGAAAACTAAATATCGTAAGTACTATATTGTCTAGTTCTACTATTCGACTTCTTTTACACAAGATAATTGAAAAGAAACGTTATTACACCACCGACGTCTGTAATGTTGCAGTACCTGTGCTGTGATTGGCTAAATACTCGTACTAGCCAATGGCAAAGCGTAGTTTTTTTTTAAATTTTAATGCCCTGGGTTTTAACACAGATGACGCGACGCTGCTACGTTCCAAAACGCCATAGATAGGCAATTTTGTATCGGATTGAGTGTCCTTAAACAACCACACATATTATTGAAATACGAAGTTCTATTTTCAATATTTTTCGGTTGTCTAGAGCGTATCGAAACAGTTATTTCAGTTGTTTCGGAAGTAACACAGACTATTCAACGATTAAAAGACTGACATTGCAGTATTCTCTATGAAATCTTAATACACAGATTTTAATCGAGGAGTACAAATAATATATTTGTCACTGTTCCATTTTGGAAAAATCAACATTTGTTTTCACCGACTTCGACCGCGTATGATTCAATTATCGTTATTCCCTCGGAACCCTTTAAACCATTAAAACTAAATTTTCCGGGATGAAAAGTAGCCTATGTATTAATCTAGGGTACAAGCTATTTCCATTTAAAATTTCGTCCAAACCCGTCTAGCCGTTGCAGAGTGAACAAACTAACAAACCAACTTTCGCATAGGTATATGAATAATGTTAGTGGGATATAATTTTTGATCCGTTTAAGTTTGTATAGTAACATGTAGTCCTGTTTCATAAACAGGACAGGGGTGTGATTCTTTCACAAACGGCGGTCGGTCGGACGAACGACCGAAAGTTGCAGCAGCGAGTTTAAGTAATCCCGTCAGAGCGAACGTAACACGTTTTAGCGCGTGCATTTTCAATTTGGCTTCTGTCGATAAGATTGAACCTATAAGGCGACCTTATTGAGAATGCATGCGCTAAAATGTGTTTCGTTGGCTCTGATGGGACTACTTATGTAAATAAACTCGCCGTAGCGACGTTCACTTGTTAGTCCGACCGACCGCCGTTTTTAAGAGAATCTCACCCCAGGCCGCGCACGTTCCCTGAGGCGTCCTACAGCCTATCGGATGGCCTCATTATGGCAAGCATCCTCCTCATAAAGGAGTTTTTAAAAAACTTTTTGAATGGATTGTTTCCATTCAACTCCCACGAAAGAATGTGCTTTAAATTGTGAGTTAAATATAGATTTTATTCAAGATTAAGAATTGTAAACATCACGAGTTTTGTACGGGAGCCTGCAGCTATTCTCGGACCGACATGCGATTTCATACAAGCAAGTACCCAATATAGAACACTAGAGAAGTTAATTAATTTGCTTTAATACGTTCCGCTTTTCCTCAATTGAGAGGATAGTTTATAGAGCTAACTTCAAATTGTGTAACCCGAAACTTTGTGTGCACTCCCCTGCGTCTGTCCGGGGCTATGGTTAAACTGAAGCATAGGAACAACCTAACGGAACTTCGCACTTTGATCTTAGGAGTAAGCTCCAGCTTGCGGAGCAGGGTACATAAGCTGCTTAATCTGAACTTAGTTGGTCATCGGCCTAACTAAACAGTTATACCATAAAACGAGGGCAACTTCCTACGTCTCTTGCATAAGTTCAGAAACAAGAATAATGAGTGCCGGACAAATGACATGGTACACAGGTATTTCGGCAAAAGCGAAGGCTCGCGTTTTTTAAATAAAGCAATCCAAAAGCTTTTTCATACCTAATGGAGTTTTCTCGTTATTAAACTTATTCACCATCTCATCAGAAGTTATATTATGTAAATAGCGGTGCTATGGATGAATTGTTTTTTGTTGATAAATAGTGATTAAAGGCGGTAAGGTGCAGTAAATTAAAAAAAAACGAATTAATCTGGATTACAAAGAATATAGGGTTCTCATTCGAGGATTTGATCAAAGTCGTTTAACGTATTTACACATACATGAATGGTAACATTCTCACAATACGCCTTGGGCTCTGCCGCAGTAATAAACCACAACAAGCGATACACGATATTATACTTACAACTATCTCGATACAGGTTCAGTCGCCCGCGCCCGGAGTTAACACTTACCCCGCAACCACCAATGTTCTACTGCACCACGTCGGTGTTGTCAAGTTTTGTTAGGTACTTGAAGTATATAAAGTATTCATATCTGTATGTAATAAGGATATCTATAATTCTTCATGCAGGTATAAAATTAGCTTTCCTTGAAAGAAACTCTACAAGCTTTCAATCGGATATGAGCATGAACGCTGTTTTTCTATTCGACTGTATACCTCGGAGCTGGCTAACCTCTCATGATCAGAATGGGTATGATCAAAGCCCCTAAAACTACTGTAGAATGGAAATAACTCATGTTTGTACCATCAGCCCATCGGAACCCTGACCCACCATAGAACTGTGTCACAGTGCCGTTATGATTCAAGTCGTAAGAAGCGCCAAACAAATTGTTTTATTAAACAAAAACATTAATTTTTATTTCAATTTGAAGCCTTGTATTAATTTTATCACTATTTTTATATCTTGTGTTGTAATGTGTAGGTGAAAGCAACAAAGTACCTATCAATAAATATGCGGTTATTTCAATTTGAGGCATTTGTGTTAAGTCGGCTTAAAGGATTTATATCCACTCAGATAACCTTCAATGACGTATCCCGGTTTTGTTCACGCCCCGGGGTTACCATCACACGCGCGCTTAGTCGTGATACAATTTCCTAAACCTACTACTACTTTATCAGTTCAAATTGTTTTTACGTTCATTAAAATTTAAATATACAAGTAGAAATACTTATAAAATATCAACGGGCACTAAGTCTTGTTAATATTAACTTTAAAAACAATAGATAGGTACAGAAACCTGAAATTAATAGAAAATTCGATTTATACAGGACGTTGGTAAAATAAAATGTAGCCCCTTGCCTAGTTAGAGAGGGTTGAAATACGCGCGAAATGTTCCCTGCAAAGGATGGCGCGGCAAAAGTGTTTATGTGGGTTTATTCCATTGTTTATTACAATTAATATTAAAATTTGGCATAGATATTTTATAGCTCTAAAACGGACCAAGGATGCTTTTTATCCTTTGGTTTTTTTCCGTCCGTCCATTAGTCCGCGCAGACAAAGTGACGATTACGGGCAAACCGAACTGACAAGTAACAAACGCGATGATCGCATGTAATTTAATATACTAAGACTACAACTTCACTATTTTTTGTTGAACCATATTCTTGATAAACAATATTACAATATTTGCAGCCATTGTATAATTTTATAAATACTACATTACACCAGATTCGTTGAAAAATACCAGATTCGAAATATTGCATAAAAATATTAGTAAAATACCTTAAATATTTTCAGTGTTAAGATCTGAGATTCAATTATATGGCCAAGCAAATATTTTGAAACTCTGATTGGTATTGTAAGTCGAAACGCGAAACGAGTTTTAGGTAGGTAATAAATAAATTTAAATAAAGATACGAGTAGATCCCCGTGCGAGATATGATCTAACTGTAAAATTGACATCATTGTTTTATTTAATAATAAAGTAGTCTGTTGTTATACTTTTAAAAAAACAAAGTGCCTTCGTCACAATGCATTAAAAAGCGGAAATAATTTGGGAAAAGGTGAAGAGTGTCCTCCTTTCAAATTGGAAAGGTACCGACCTATTAATTAGCTGAAGTTAATTGCCATGAGTACCATTATCTTTTTCTAACCTTTTTCACCACCCTCGATTCAAACATTCACGAGCAGAGCCAGGCCAAAGACTCGGGCTGTTATCTTCTTGAGCAACTCTCCTTTTAATTGGTCTTCGAATTATGATCCGGCGATATTAAGGAACTCCGCGCTCAGAGACACACACAGGTTTGATCGCGCCGCTTCGTCTACGAAACCTGCCATTAATGCCAAAGTACAAGCACTATCATGTTATTAATACTCTATGACAGCGCAGCTTAAACTCACCAATTAATAATTCGTTTACAAATTTAAAAGCGAGACAGTTTAACCTTTCGGTATCTCTGCACCATGTCCCATCGCTGCCAGCGTAAGGACGAGTAATGCGTAATGCGTGCGATATGGGAATTATGTGGTTCGCGCTAAGGTGTAATTGCGTTTCTTACGCTGGCCTATGATAAGATAACTGAACGGCCATCGTACAAAGGGGCCAAGCAGCTAGCTCCAGGCCCGAAAAGGTTTGTTGCTTGGTAAACCTTCTCTACCGTCTGTATGAAAAGAAAACATGGTTATGGTCTGATGATCATAGAAGACGCACTGATCCATACGCGAGGAAATACATCTTATGCTACCCGTAAAGCTCGCGACTGCATGTTTACAAGACATAGACAACATTGATGGCTCACAATGTAACGGAAGAATAATAAAAAAACAAACGGTCGTAATGGGAAACAAGAATAACTCGTCGCGTCGTTTATAATGCTCGAGCCATTAATTTGAAATGTATACAGAATAACAGACGCGCAGTCACGGGGAAAATGTTTAGCGCTTTTCGTTGTGTGCTAGGCGAACTAAAAATGATTGTGATGTTACATTCAGTACTTAATTTATATGCCAAGCTGCGTTTTGTTTATAATTCAAAAGCTGGATTAATTCTCCGTTATCAAAGTGTTTTACTAAATAATCTACACTACATTTAATAAATGGCTAATACCAATTCATCGCATTGGAGTTAAAAGCCTCACTTTACATTATAAAACCATACTTTCCATCCCTTAGCTAGAGCATGTTCTCGTATTATCAGTAATAACAGGGAAATGCAGAAACATTGTATCTATATCTGACCTTCGTCAAATGTGCCTTCATGATACTTATCGAGAATGATGTATGAACGCAGCGTGTACTTACGCCTATATTCATTGCTACAGGGTACGTTGTGTAGGTACAGTCAAGGCCATAAATAAATATATATATACGTTCCAAAGACGTCAAAAATATCTATACACCTTTATGCCTGGCAATAAGGTTCGTGTATACATATATTTGACGCGATGGCTGTATAGATATTAATGCTCTTGACTGTAGCTACTTCGTGTTTCGGGAATGGTTAGTAACAATATGATATCACAATGTTATAGAGAAAGATATTAATTTCCAAATGTATATTTCGCAGTATTACTTAATAATTTATTTATTTGTTAGAAATTTGGCTTGGAAATTCGATTACCTCTTAGGGTGCAAAAGATATAAGCCCTAAAGTTAGGACGAATGGACTCTTCTGGTTCGCACGGGTTAAAAAACATCGCACAGCGAGACCCCTGTCAGTTACCTACAAGGTCTAAGCCTACAAAGTGGGCCGGCCAGCCTTTATTAAGACTTAATTAAATAAAATCTTCTGGTTTTAATATAAAAGTTTAGGTAGGCCTTACCTCCTTATATCAAAATGTATAAAGATACCAGAATTAATATATACAACAAAAAATACAACATTTAGTGTAAATAACAGTTGTTTTAAAGCTACAATATTTATATTTTTAATTATTTTAATTTCAAATTCACCATTTATCACATTGAAAAAGTGACCTATTCAATATATTACGGGTAAATTGTAGATGTGCCCTTGTTAAATATTGGTCCATGACAGTTTATAAGAATAATTCCTCAGCAATACTGGAGTGGAAGTTCTCTCGCGTGCCTGCTGGTAACAAATCAATACGGACTCGGTAGGTCGTATCGAACGGTGGAATTAGACCGGGTAGTCAATTAATTTTCCCTAGAATATAGGAATAGTATTATACAAACAAAATGGCTGGATCCTCGTAGTGGGTAGGTAAGCATATACATGTGGCAGAGGTCACCGCTGGCCCAAGCTACTCGAATCCTTATGGTGATTGGTGGTCCAGTCCACCCACATGCTACGTCAACAAAGCGTTAGAGTTTTTTGCAAGTTTATTTTTTAATCATCCTAACGAACGCACTCAGAGATACTTTAGAGATAATTAACCCGTCCCTTTCCCACTTGAGTATGAAAACGGTCACCGAGGAACGACGTACTTGCCAATAAGTGACTCTAACTGCGGCCGTAAGAGTAGTATTATTATCTTTAACTTAGGTAACAGGCTTTCGAATGACCAAGCAAATAAAAAAAATGTTTTTATCCGCTAGACTCGCTATTTATTGCGGCCAGTTGTTCGCCACGTGAACCAACCCGAAATAAATCTTTGCCAGTTTTCCCTTTGTTTCAAAACGTACAGAACAATACTTTGCGAGGGCCGCTGCCGAAGCTTTACCTGGAGTTTGCACAACTCGCCGCGCTCGGTTGGCTGTTGATGTTGACATTTGCAATCTACTCTCGCTTATTGTTTTTATTGAGATTTCTTAATGTAGATACCTACTGTTTCAAACAACTGTGCATATTTTTACATAAAACACGAAATATTATGTATGTTCATGCCAAATAACAGCTTTCTACAACTAAGAGTATCTGAGCGAAGCTACAGATGGACGGACGGACGGACATGGCGTAACTATAAGGGTTCGTAGTTTGACTACGGAACCCTAAAAATGACGGTTCATAACTTATGACAATAACCGACGCGACCATCTCGGAAGGAATTCACGCTGCATACGTTTGATCGAGGTCGGAGGTCGTAACATTAGCCCCGGGGTTTATATGCATATTAGTTGCATAACTAAATTTAAATTCATAGGTAGCAAAATTCTTTACCTATTTTATGGAAGTCGCCAACAAATATGTTAAATACTTTGTGAATAATGCATAAACCTTCCAAAATAGAGAATCTTTCATCCATCCCGCTTTATCGTGAAATCTGCTGAGATAGCAGATTTAAATATATTATTGTTTGTGTGTAGACAAATAAGCACGCTAGATTTAACTCTATTTTATACAGGTATATGCGTAGAGATTGTGAGGTTACCGTAGTGTCGCGTTATTGCGGTATACTTTAAGTTAAAAAAAGAACGAATTCTTCAAATAACGATAAACAAAGTCATAAGTTTGGTATTTAAATCGTCGCTTTAACAGTTGAAAACCTGGGGCTCTATTCCCGACGGAAAAAATTATATCGTGTTTGACCCGTTAGGTCAATACCTAACGGGTTAACCCTTTTGACGTCATCCACCATTACTATCAAGTAAATAATAGCTATCAAAACTTGACAGTAATGACGGATGACGTCAAAGCAATACCATAACAGGTCACAGACGATATGTTTTTTTACCTTCGTTGGGAATAGAGGCCCTGACCGCCTTCATAAACTATGGATGTTGCCTTCTGTAGCATTAGGGCTAAGGATGAAACTTGCAATTTGGTGGGAGAGTCATTGCTTAATAACTTCGACAGACAAATAATGTAAAAAATCGTTCGACTTCTGAGTCAGGCTAGGCTGTACCTCCACACAGTAACGTAATTTATTCTTGTAGTAAAGAATAGATCAATCAGAAATATGTGTAAATAATACTCAAGCACATGCGATAAAAAGCGCTTCTTTTCACCTGCCTAATACTAATGCCAGTTTCAAATGCTTGCGTTAAAATTTGTCATTTTCCACATACACAATGTGACAAATTTCATTTAAACGTGAATTGCTCGCAGGTACAGCGCCGAATAACGAGGTCGGCCGTAGCCGTGCCGTAGGCACCGTAGCGGACCTACGTCGCTCTGGTGTAGGTCGAGTTCGTAGCAGGCCTCGTCTACGAACTCGCCTTTGCTGCTACAAAAAAGAAAAATAAACGCACAAAAAAATGCTAACCCAATCAAAACAAACAGGCAACGAAATAAAGACCAATCCACTTTTTAATTTTAATAGGAAGTTTTCAGGCTAGAGTTTATAATCGAGAGTTTTCAAAAAGTTTACCGTTCTGTATTATTTAGCATAGGTACAGTGGACATCAAAGATTTAAGAATTAAAGCAAATAAATATAAATATATCCTAGACGTTGATCGTACATTACCTTCATAGCTTTTGCCCTGATTTGACTTTTTTTGATTTAGCTTCCACGTGAAAACCTGGTCGTTTACTGAATTGGTCTGCATTACATGACTAAAACCTACAGAAGGGTAAAGCTATTAAACTATGTACTTAGTCAAATATTTTCTATACACAGGTATTTTACGGGATAGAAAAATCTTGGTAAGACTTTCTATTCGCATTTTGACGTTATGCTTTAATTTTTTTCCACTCAATTAGTTTCTGGGCCGGATGTTCTCTAGTTGCAGATTTTCCCAGTTGTATTTTATTATTAGGTTTATGTTTTATTCGTTTTGCACCAGACCCGGAGAGCTAAAACAGGGAGACGAGCTGAAGACAGGCCTCCAACAAGATGGAGTGTCGACCTTGTAAGGATCGCGGGAGCGCGGTGGATGCAAAAAGCACAAGACCGGTCTGAGTGGAGAGCCTTGGGGGAGGCCTATGTCCAGCAGTCGACGTCTTTCGGCTGACATGATGATTAAAATATATTTGATATTTGAAACACTAGTGTGACCTGCAAGAGCTTGAAATACTAAATACTTTTGTTGTACCTACACACACTTTTTTTCCGCGGTTGATGATGAAAAAAGTTCGAAATATCGGAAAGTTTAATCCGTTTTATCATTATTGAAATCAGTATATGTTTCAGTTGAGAATGATCCCTCTGAGACCACTCAACGTTAGTTGGCTTGTTTCTTACCCTTTGATATAATAAAACCAAATATTATTTGTAACCTTTCCGATATTTTGAACTTTTTTCATCGTCGACCGCTGAAAAGAGTACGTATCATGGAAAAAATTGAGGTTTTATTGAATTAAGACATAATTAAATAAATAAACTATCAATTTGTCGAAAAAATCGATAAACAGCGGTATTCTCTCCCTACAACTTGTCAAAAGCCACCCCCGAAATTCCGGGCTCACGTTATTAAGAAATACTGGTAACGCACTAAGAAAATGGGTATAATTAAGAAGGAAAATTCTACGGTTTCTAATACATAGTAATTCTTCTACCAGTAAAGGAAGATAATCAAAAAAGTGCGTAGTTACTACGTGTGTGAGGTAAAATAACCAAAAATATTCTTGACTTGTAGGAACTTATTTTTAGTTCGTCAAACTGACTGTAATTAGTATGTCTTTATGTTAGGTTCGTGTTACGCTGTTAAGTTGTGTGTGTTCGTGTTAAGTTGCGTAACCAGAGAATTAATACTAATTTTAATACTAAATTTTTTTTTCTTCAATGATAATATTAAAAATTACCCGTTTGTCATTCTTAGGTACTACTTTATTGTAATGATTTCGAATCAAATCAAATTTCGTGATAATCATAGATCCACATATATTATCACTCTAATGAGCTAAAAGCTACATGACATTAAAATAGTTCTAAAAAAGATTCAATAAACATTTTAAACTTTAATTCTTTAGTACAATACGTAACACGCAATATTAGTAAATACCTATAGCACTGCCGTAAAACTCCTATTTTTCTAAAACTGCTCACAATCCACACAGCAAAAATGAAAACTTTTTTAGAATTCTCAAAACTTTCTCATGATATTTGACGTCCCACGACGCGACTAATTACTACGCACTAGGTACTACGCCTACGCTGTCTGGACGCCCGTCCGTAACTTTTAAACCGTAACAGGTACCCGATTCACATTTTCACCTAAAAATATTAGTAGCGTATTCCTTACTAATAATTACTGGGCTCCGGTGCACACAAGTATTACTGCCAATTTTTTTATTCTACGAATTGGTTTCTTATATAATTGTGCTGTTAAACATTTTTACATCAACTCTATGTGCGTTCTCTTTGAATACATTGTTTTTCTTTTTTTTTTCTTCTTCTTTGTTCTAATAATTAAAACATACGGTATATAAGCTAATGGTCAAGGACTTGAAGGTGGTAGCGGCTCGGATCTCCGCTGGTGTTTACACCCACCGAGTTGAGACTCGTTTGTTTGATCTTGTTGAGCAGGTAATGACTACAAAACAATAGTTAGTCGGCAACATAAGCTTGTCCCAAACATGTAATTTCTGTCAGACTTATTTCATTTAGTTAATAAATAACTCAGTCGTAATATTGATTTGATTACGGTCTCTCGGCATCCCTGTCGACTCTCTTCTCGTAATATTGACGGTTCAAGGACTAGCCTTTAAGTGTAGCTTGTTTCGACTAATAAATACAAATGGAATTGCTATAGTCGTGAATCTAAATGAGCGCAATTTCACCAGTTTTACCTATACGATATCGTACATATAGTAAATAAATTACGAACACTCATGCTTTGTTCTGTATTTGCTTTACTTAGTGGTTTAAAAGGGGACCGCTTAAATTGAGAATTTCTGTTGATCGTCCCAAAATCCCAGTTATTGGTAAAAGCCCATTTGCATGAAATAAGAGTATCGTGTTTACCTTTACGCTGCGATCTACATTGCCGTACATATTTCGAATACAAAAAAGGAAATATCACCACATTATAGCTTAGTTAAGTACTTATGTGTCTCATATCAAGTTAGGTATTAAACTTATATAATATTGGAAGGGAATATTTTTCTTTATTTCTCACAAGATCATGGTTATTTATTAATCATGTTGTTCATGACCATAAATTATTTTTCTATTTATATAAAAAATATACTCAAATCTTTTTATAGAATGAATATCATATTACGAATACGAAGTACTGAACATTTAGTAATTCCAAGAAAACCGTATACCTAGTACACAATTTCATCACGTGTTCTTCTATTTATGTCTCAAGTTTCTACTCAGTTGTAGACCACTCCAGTTCGTAAATAAGGTTTAAACTGACTTTAGGCAAAGCCAAAGGTAAGTAATGTCACAGCTAACTAGATACAATGGAAACATTTATCTTTTGTGCGCGATGCCTGCCACGTCCATCATGGTATTAGATAGCGACGGTTTGAGTTACGGGTTGCGAGCTTTTATGACCTTTGCTATTGATGTTTATGACCTTTGAAACTGTTATGGTTCCCCGACCGGAACGCGATTTTAATCAAAATGAGACAAGGCACGTGTAAAAGTTACCTATTTCATTTAGGTTCTTCCCGTTAAGGTACGGAGTTAGGTAAGACATTAATATTTTAGCTGTCACGAACCTTTTAGTTAATTTTATTGCGCAATTGGTGATTCACTAATTAATAAGCAACCGCAAAGCGGGTGTTTTTGTCATATTTGGACACCTATATTGTACAACCATGTTCAAAACACCAGCAGTTATATTTACATGAATGATCGGGTTAAATGTGTGTCTTGAACGGGGTGACTTTCAACTTTACGCGAAGGGGCTTTCAGCTTAATATTTATAATGAGAGATCCCGTTGCCGTTGAACCTTAAAGTTACTGAACTAATGTGTTACCATTAGTCAAGTATCTATTGAACACTTAATGGAGTGTGTGCTGTGAACTCTGAGGTAAGCGGCACCAAAGCAAAATAGTACTATCTCCATATCAATTATTATATTCAAATAAACCAGTTTCGGTATTATAGTGCGTGAGTGTCAGACGTAAGTCTCCTGATTTACATAGTAAAGCGAGAAGTAGGGTAAAGGATAACAATAGTGAACCTATAGATATAACAATAGTCAATTTTGAACTGACAACCCAGTCGTATTTGCAGGTAGGCATTCTATTTAATTACTTAAATATATCCTGATGTATTTTTTATTGAGTTACTTATTGAGTATTTTTTCGAAATTTATATTAATTAAGTTTTGCTCCATGTTGAACTTAGATGTTCATTATTGCAGTTTAAAATAAAAGAAAAATCGCTCGAAAACGCTGAGCTTCTAGATAACATCTCGCCGTCGCGCGTGTCGCAGCCGACCGCGTAACGCGGCATCTGGACCGGTTCATAACAGGCGCCACTCAACAGCATTTATATCAAATGTTTTAAACACTATAAACAGGGAAACTAAATAAACACTTAACTTGAAAGTAACATTATATCAAAGATTATGTGTACCTACGTACCCTTTAATCAATACTTTAAAGCAGTTCATATTTTGCAAAGCTTCAAAGGTGTGTTACTCAATAGGTAACTCATTGAATTTAATTTTTAGAAAATTACAAATTACGAGATGGCCTAAAATGTGATGATACAAAGCAAAGTTGTTCGCCAAGTAGTATTACAGAAGGCTCAAAAAATCACGAGTTTCCAAGAAACTTAATAACGTGCGACAGTGATTGAAAATAAAGAAGTATTAAGGTCATGATTTTATTTTACTTGGATTTTTTTCAGATACCACAGCTTAATTTAAAAAGTCGTAGCAAATTAATGTTTGATGTTTCCTTATTTAAAATGTTAGTTTTACTAACTTACCTAAGTTTATAGCGTTATGTAAGAAAAATAAGTATTGACGTACTTTATTGGCTGCGCATCACCGTTCCCTCTGGCAACTGAGTCTAGTTTTATGACTCCTGCGTGGCACAAAATCATATTGCAGCCAGAACTATCATTTTAATTAGCCAGAAGTGTCATAGGCCTCAGTTAAACTGGTTTGCCAGTGACTAACTATAAATCATATAACCATAAATCAGTCCACTCAGCACCTGTGCCGCAACACATGCTGAGTGGACCCCTATTGGCGTCGGTGCAGCACCACTAATGATTGTGTTCTGATATGTTTCTTATGTTTTAGTTAATTAAGTTACTGGAGTTTCTCTTCGGAATTCTCCAATAAATTGGCTTGGTAATGAGACTTTCCTAAATTCTAAATATTATTCCTGTTTTGCAGAGTTCTTTTATATGTTGTAAGTAACGTTAATTTTGGGTAAATTTATGTAAGGTACGAGAACGACTTTCCCGAAAAAATGAATTCACCTTAATTTACTCCTGAAAAAAATGAACCGCTTTACCCTTACCTCTTATTACACGCGTAGGTAGATGTCATGAGAACGTTATCGTAACTTGTTATTGTCGAGGTACGCCTAAAAATTACGCCCACTTAACAGGCTGGGGCGCTGTTCTACTCGGTAAAACCATATTGCTTTTGAAATATTATCGTATTGTTTGTAACCTGGCCGCCATTACTGTAAATAAAGTAAGTAAATAAGAGCTATGGTAACGTTGACAAAATGATAACCCGTCAAAAGCAACACGATTTTAACGAGTAGGATAAAGGCCCCGAAACGTTTATGTAAAAATAAAACTGTCTTTAAAAACCTACTAAGCGGCGCGGCGGCCACAATAAATTGCCTATAATATGAAATATTGTGTAAACCTTTACATACATGAGCAAACAAAGCGTGTGGTATCAAGTAAACAAAAGCAATTTAACATGATTCTGGCACCGACTTTGATATAATTTTCATGTATATTCAACCTATAACTTCCTTCCTTCCTTTACCACTTGTCGACTGTATTTGTACAATTTTTTTTTTTTTTTTAATCTAATTTTTAGGAGCTTGGTCGTTGTAACGATCATGTCGCTCCGTGAGTTTGACAATGAATTGATAAATCTTAGTCTAGGTAGATAGTTTATATAATCTATAAAAAAACTTGGCGTCATCTGATAAAGGATCAGCTAGCGCAGTGTTGCATTGTCCAATGCTATAGGTTAGGCGACGAGACCGACCCCGTGTGCACTCCATCAAAACGTGATACACATCCTGCACAACTCCACAGTCTGGGCAGTTAGGGGTATCAGATATACCCATCAAGAACTTAAATTTATTGGTAGGAACGTGTCCGGAGCGGAGTCTCATCGCCAAAACCAAATCCTGCCTAGACAAGGAACAATCACTCAGCCAAGGAGACTGTAACGGCTCGGGTTGAATGGTTCTGTACCATATGCCTTTTTCTTGCGACCTTTTATCAAAAAACTCTTTCCAACTAGTAGCACATTGATTTTTGACCTTTCCCAGCATTTCTGAATAATACGGTAAACTGAAAAGTGGAATTCCCTCCGAAGTAGCTTCCCCAGCTAGTCGGTCCGCTGCTTCATTGCCCTCAATCCCCACATGTGAGGGGATCCACTGCAACTTAATACTCTTGTTGCTATGAGACCTGTACTTCCACATGAGGTTTAAGATTGTATAAGCTGTCGGTGTTCCTCGAAAAGTCGAGGTACACCGAGCTATATGTTGTAAAGCACTCTTAGAGTCCGTTAAAATTACTATGTTAGCCTCCTCCAAAGAGTCTGCATATGCTAGTGCTTCAACAATGGCTTGAAGTTCAGCTGACATTACTGACATCTCATTTTCCATCCTGAACCGCATGCCTATCTCTAGCTGTGGGTCAAATACAGCTGCTCCGATTCCACTTTCATGTTTTGAACCATCAGTAAATAATTTGTAGAACCCCGAGTATTTCTTGTTAATGTATTGGGTACATATGAGCCGAATAACATTTTTGTTGTAGTGCCTCTTTGCTGTTTTGATTGCCTCAATGTTGGTCATGATCATGTCTGAAATGTCCCTGTAGCTCACCCACCAGTCAAGAGAAAACATTTCCAACCTAGGGCTACAAAATACCGGAACGTTCTTAAAGATCTTATGTACTGTCCACAGCAAAGGCTCTTTTTTCCTTTTCCAGGCCATAATGTTTGTGCATAAATCATCCAGTAAAGCAATAGTGGGTTTGTTATATTCTAGTGACTTACACTTAAACCAGAACTTTCCACCCAGATAAAGTCTCCTAATCGTGAGAGGTTGAAGACACAGCTCGCTCTGCATCACGTGGATTGGAGTTGACTTTATGAATCCACCGATGACTCTCATGGCTTGGTTCTGAATTTTATCCAATTTATTTGTATGATATTGGGCGCCGTCATCAAACAAGAAGCAAGCAAAGTCCATTCTGCTTCGAATAACTGCAATGTATATTCGTCTTAGATGTTTAGGGTGAATGCCCCAGTAAGGTCCTGCCAGTACCTTAATAACATTTAGAAATCCAAGGGTTTTTTCCGCAACTTCCTTGATCTGCTTGGACCACCTTAGTGACTTATCCAGCCATAATCCCAAATACTTAACGGTTGGGACAACTTGTAAAATGTTCTCGTAGATTTTTAGATTCACTGATATATTTTTATAGCCTTTTTGAAAAATACATATTTGACTTTTAGTTGTTGATATTTCCAGGCCTAGGCCATCAAGAATGCTAGTAAACATATTTAACGCTGATTGTAGTTTAGTTTCTATAATATAAGGATCTTGATCTGATGCATAAATGACGAAGTCATCAGCGTACTGTATAATATTAACCCTGTTTATCTTATTACAAATGTCCATTGTCGTAACATTAAAGAGCAAAGGAGACAAAGGGTCACCTTGAGCTAACCCACGAGTGGTGTGCCGTACCATTTGTGTGTTATTTATGTCCATTTTCAGATGTCTTTCTCTGAGATATTCCCACAAATAAGCACAAATTTTATCACCCACTCCCGCCCGATCCAAATTCGCTATAAGACTATTTACTTCAACATTGTTGTATGCATTGTTTATGTCGATAAAACAAGCCACAGTGACCACACCATTTATAAAGCCTTTTTGCACGCTTGTTACGAGTTGACTCAGATTATCCAAGCATGATCGACATCTTCTGAAACCAAGTATATTGCCAGATAGAAGGCCATTCGCCTCAAAGAACCACTCAATTCGTTTTTGCAAAATAGAATGAAATATTTTACATAGGCATGATAACATAGATATTGGGCGTAGTGATGATACTGAATGGGGCTGTTTTCCCGGTTTCGGGATAGGGACCACAGTCGTATCTCGCCATTGTATAGGGACAAAGCTGATTTTTAAGAAGGTATTATACAATTTGGTCAGAACCTCTTTTCCCTCATTTGGCATATGCTTAACCATTGAGTAAGATATAGCATCCCTTCCCGGAGAAGTGTCCTTTGACTTGATACTCTTTTCCAATTCCGACATGGTAATTCTTGCATTCAGTTGTGAATTTTGAGCTTTAAACTGGGGTTTAGGCGGTGTGACATAATCAGGTGTCAAGCTTAACAGGAGTTCTGTCGCCTGATCAGTATCTACATGTTGCCTAGGAGACCGGTACCCTTTTAGCCATCTCATTCGCTCCCAAACGGCACCTGCAGATGTCGATTTATCTAGACTGTCACAAAACGTACGCCACGATTCATTTTGGGCATTTCTTATCAATCTTTGTGACTCCTTAATCCTCTCCTGTAACTGCTCCCAATTGTTAGGTGTAGGATTTCGTCTAAACTGCGCCAGAGCCTGGCGACGAAGTGCTACTGATCTAGATAACACCGAATTCCAATATGGCTTAGGTGTGAATCTACTTTCCGGATCCCGACAAATTTTAATTACCGGAATATTTTTATCTGCTGCTTTATTTAGGCAGTTCACAAAGGCATCATACGCGGATTGGGGGTCATCCGGAAGAACTAAATCCGTAAACAGTATTTCCAAATCGCTAGAAAAAGCATCCCAATCTGCTTTCTTAAAATTCCTTTTTTTTATGGAGCCAAGTTCCTTTTTACATTGGGTCGATATCTTAATTATTTGATGGTCACTGCCCAAAGTTTCATTCATCACTGACCAACAAAAGTTTGACGCTACGTCTAACGAGACCAAGGACAGATCCGGCGTTGATAACCGCAAATTACCTTCTACTAGTTGGAAACGAGTAGGTTCACCATTATTTAAATACGCAAAATCATTTTCGAGTATTGCATCAAAAATTTGAGAACCCCTGGCATCCGTCTTATATGACCAACCCGAGTGATGACCGTTAAAATCTCCAAGGATGAGCGTTTTGCGATTTACAATAGATAACAGGAGATTAAAATCATTTTGACAAGTAGAGGTGTCCGAAGGACAATAGATGGACATGATATGTTCCAGATTAGTACAATTAAGTATTTTGACGTACACGATTTCAATGCTGGGGTTTATTGGAGTTGGCACGGCACCAGCTTGAGCCTGTATGGACTTGTGCGTCAGAATGGCAACCCCCCCGTAAGAGGAATCGCGATCCCGACGAAATACATTATAATTTTTTATATTTAGTAGACCGCCAGGCTCAAGCCATGTCTCGTTTAATGCGGCAATATGGATTTTTTCCTGAATCAATAAATTTTCTAATGCTCGAACTTTAGGCCTAATGCTGCGTGCATTCCACTGGAATAAATTTAAATTGTAATTTTGCCTCATTGTAATTCTATCCATTGCAAAAGGATCCTAAAAAAAAATTCAAGCATGGTAGGTCTCTAATAGTTCTAACAATCCATGTAATGAGCCAAGTTTTTATCATTTTTAAACCTATTTCAATTTTACTTTTATAGTTCATACTTTTAAGAAAAAATAGTTCCTTAATTCGCTCAAGTAACTCTGTCCAACACTGTACCTCCTCTTCGTTTTGCTCGCTCCCGTCTTCACTTTGTACTGTACTTTTTCCTTCCCAATTACGGCCATCCTCAATCCCAGACCAATCAAACTCTGGTATAGTTGTACTAATACCCGAAGTGGTCCCATTCTTTTTTGTTCTTTTCTCTTTTTCTTTTTTTCCCTTTAATCTGTGTATCTTATCCTTGTGCGAGCGTTTAGTAACTTCACTGTAAGTAGCTTGTGCCTGGGGAAAACACGTGGGTCCACCGTCAGCAGTGGTGGCGGTTTGAGCTATAGTTGCGGCGACGGCATTGTAGTCACGTGGTGCTACCGTTTCAACTTGTGGGGCAGATATGGGTGACGGTGGGACATAAATAGTGAGCGCCTTTCGGTAGGTACATTGGAACTCAGTCATCAGTTCTCTTATGCGTTTCTCTTTTGCGTATATAGGACACTCTTTTGATAACGCCATATGCCTACCCTTACAGTTAACGCAAGTAAATATATTAGTCTCACAGTTCTCGTGTCTTTCTCCACATTTGGGACAAATGGCCCTATTAGCGGGACACATCTTATTTGTGTGCCCATATCTCCAACAACGTGAACACTGTGTGACGGGAAAAATATATGGAATCACCTTTATTCTGAGTTCACATAAATGCACGTTAGCTGGGACAACAGAACCTTTAAATCCTATTCTTACAGATTCACTCGGAGTCCATCCCTCTGGGCACCTTCGGTTAAGCCGCTTAGCCGACACTATCTCGGAGGCACTTCTCATATTTTTCATTAATTCCTCCTCAGTGAGGTCTAATTCTATGTCTCTCACTATTCCATAAGATACGGCCACTTCCGATGTGTTTTGTCTTTTCCATTCCAATTGGGTCAACTCTTGATTTATGAGGAATTTCTGCGTATTTGATTCATCCTCGAAATTAATAAGTAGTCTATAAGGATTAACATATTTAACTTTAGTTATACCCGATATGCCGTTTCGCTGCAGCAATTTTGCTAGGGCAAATTGTTTGGGAAAAGCATTTTTACATGTTGTTGACACTTGGTAGGTTGTTTGCTGCGAGTTATGTCTAGGTTTTCTTCTTGCTACATATTCAAAACCTTCATCATCAATTAATCTTTTCCTGGACGTCGTATCTTCTGCTTGCATTATGCTACAAGTACTTCCTAACTCCGCATTTTGTGTATTGCCATCATTTACTGGTTCGTTCATCTCATCACTTAAAACACTGCAATCTGAATGAAGGCTTCTATCCATTGTCAATACAGTACATAATCACAATCCGCAATCTCAATGCACTAACTAATAAGGTACGAAGCGCTGCGTTACGTAACAGGCGCTATGGAGTAAACAACTTAAACCGGTTACTCGTCCTCGTAATCTTATGGCACAATGCACGTCTTAATCGTTCGGATATCGATTAGACACTGTATTTGTACAATATAAAAGTCAAAAAGTGATAAAGGGATTTGTTAGTCGACTGTACCTGTGTTTAGAGATCAACGGATAATATAGGTTTAGTTCACCTGGTTAGCTTTTTTACATGACATCGAATTTCGAATGATCAAAGTCCAAAAACAATTAGGTACATTGAAGTGTACAGGTACTACGTGGCGTTTGGAGTTGTAATGAAATCGATTGATAATAAAAATAAGTTTCAGGAAGATTGCTATATTATTTGGATACCCACCCAATTTCATGTTTTAATTGGCATTGGCACTGTACGCAAACCAACATTCGGTGCCTGCTACAGAACATTTGTTGATTTTGTTTGTGTACCTGCCTATGCCACGGTTCCATGACAACATCGTAAATTAGCCAGTTTATAGTCGGCTAACGCAGCTCTCTTGTTTGCAGCTGCCAAAAATATTCCGACTAAGCTATTTTTCTTCAACTATCGAAGAAGTTTCGTTTGTTTGAGTTTCGAAGTCCTGTTAGTTGCCAAAATCATCCAAGCAACTAAATTGCTTCGGGTGGAACTATTTGGAAATAAGTTGAGCATTGTAATTTGTTCGCGGTTGAGTGTTTGTAACTCAATCCAAAAAAAACTTACTAGCGACCCGCCCTCGGTTTGCTTCGGTTTTTCTTTAACACCTGTACACATAAACCAGAATTAATCATACATAAAAACCTTTCGTGGAAAAATTTCTAACGAATGGTGAAAACCGCATCAAAATCCGTTGCGTGGTTTAGCAGGAGTTAGCGAATATTGGCATTGCTCTACAACGAGGCAACCAGGTTACCATATTAATCTTTTACCGCTTGAAAATCCTTACATAAATATTAAGAGTATAGTATTTTATACCTTGTAGAACTTACCGAACATTCCCAAAACATCAAAACACTTGATAGAAATATAAAATAACTTTATTAGTTTCTGTCTACATAATATCACATTTAAAAACGGAAACATAGTAAATACATCAAGATCAGTAAACATTATTTCACTAATTGACCTTCATAAATATATTATTCATTAAAAAACCTCCAAGACTCAGGAACCAAACTGTGTCGTGCTCAACACACAAATAGACATTAATTTGCCCCACACAGTCGATAGCGACAGAAAAAATATTAAAACAAAAATGAACACGTAATATCATAATTTACTCGAAATGAGGAACAGCCTCAAATGGAACCACTCAACGTCAGCATAATACTCGTACAAAGTCCTTTTTGCCGACATTGACACAGCAATAAGTCTCAAATACTTTGCGTTTGATACAATTCTTAGAGAAAATACGAGTATAATGTAAGGATAAGAACCCTCCAGTTAAGTACAAATACTCGTGCAGTAAACTAGTTAGCTTGGACGCGGGTAAGTGGAAAACCTCGACAACTGGGATTGAGCTCGATACCCGCCACCTTTTCTTTACCTAACCTCTGTTAGTAGCGACGAACTTTTCAACTGTTTATTGTTTTTACAACCTTGTCTAACATTGACTATGGATAGTTTTGGTTTTGTTGACCCTTTAAACTTTAAACTAGGTAACGGAGTTCAACTATTAAGTTTATCATCTTTCCTACTCTATACTTACACTAAATATAACTGTTTCGAAATTAGTTGAGACTTCTCGAGTATTGGTATTATTATTGTGTGTATTAATAATTAATAGAATCCCTGACCGAAAGATGATTAATTAAAGTTGCTGGTCATGAAAACGTTAAATAAAAACGTCACGAGTTTAGTGTAGAAATATTATTTGGAATCAGATATAGATTTTTCATAAAAAGATGTTGCTGAAGTGGTGATTAGATTACCAAATATAGGGCGGATATTTGATTAATAAATAGAATTAAAAAAACATAAAACCGATACTGAGTCGGCTGACTATACATTTTATTGCTGTATATAAGATGCTTTCAACGGCACTTTCCCAGGGTCCTTAAACTTCTCGAGTCTACCTTTTTCTGAAACCTGATATCATTTATAATACTACGACAATTAAGCATATATTTTTATTTGAAACGACATCAAAGAGCAAAAATGAAAGAGTGTTCTGCGTTGAATCAACTTTACGTTTTGTGTAATTCAGTGTAATCTTCTATAAAAGAAACAGAAAGTTGGGTTTTTCAATTATTTTATTAAAAACTTTATTTAGTAAACTACAAGTTTTCGTAAAATATGGCAACTTTTTTTATCAGACTTTTAACTAGGACTTTAGTATCTCCATTTTTATAGATACTTTTGTGCCAGAGTTAATCAGAATAGTTGCCAAACATCATTTGAATTTGTTTAATACGCCACATAACTTGTAATTCATCGCTCAAATACCTAACTACGTACTACGCTTTGTTGTAGATAGATAGATAGATAGATAAACATCTTTATTTTTCACAAAACATGCACATGGCTGATAAAGCCAAATCAAAATTACAAAAAATGCAAATAACCAGTTAAAAACTACTTAATAAATAACATAACACTAAAATGTAATTTATAAAGAAAAGTAAGTAATCCATTACGTTTGAAAAAGAGCCATGTGATGCTGCGAAAAAAAGGCGCTGGCTCAGCATAAAACTGCGGAACCCGCAGCACTGGTATTCTGCCAGAACCTTTGAAGTAGTGACGCTGCCATTATTATGTAATACGTGTGTACGTGCCCATTAAGACCTAATTATACGAGCGGGTAAAGTCTACCCTTTATTTAAAAAATATAAATTAAGGGATTTGTCAAAAACGAGTGTGCAAATGATCTGATTTAATACCATCATACATTTTATTAATTTATATTGTTAAAAGATAATTATACTTATTTAATATTGAAGTATAACATAGTATTTAAATAGTGTAATGGGGAAGAATCAGGATAATATTTTTTGTAAGCTTAATAGATATAATTTATATTTAACTCTAAAAAGGGACTTTGATTTGCAATTGCGTATAGGTGGTGGGATGTTATTCCAGCACTTTGTCGCTTGGTACTTGAAACTCCCCCTAAAAGCTCAAGTCCTGTGGGGCGGTACCATCAGCACCACTGCACGAGACGTTCTGGTATTGTGTTTACACCAAGTGAATTTTTTGAAAAGGTAACTTGGGGTTTCCGACTTAACAATGTCAAATAACAAACACGATAGTAAAAGATCGTAGCGAGATGAAATTTTTAAAATATCTGCGTTATTTAAATAAGAAGTAACATGTGTGCGTGGCGGTATTTTGAAACAAAATCTAGCGCAGGCATTTTGGACTTTTTGAAGGAGACGGCGGGACCGTTCCAGGAGGCACGGCCAGAACGTGGTAAGGCAGTAGTTTAACTTGGACAGTACAAGTGCTTCACATAGTCTCACTCTAAGTTCTACGCTAAGATAATCTCTAACGTTGTAGAGAACCTTCAACCGGTAGAAACAGTTTCGGGCTAACTCAACAACGTGACGTTTAAAACGTAAATTACTGTCGACAAGTAAGCCAAGATTACGCGCTTCAGACACACATTCAACACAAACGCTGTTGTACATATAAATAAAATTGATCTGCCATGTTATTCTCGAATTCTTTTCAACTCGACGGACGAAATATTAAACGGCCAGTTTAGGTCGTCCCGTCAGAGCATACAAACAACATTTTAGAGCGTTCATTCTCATCTAGGTAGCTTAAAACACTATTTACCGATCGACATGACGCCGTTTTAACGTCCGTAAAAATAATTTACTTTCTTAACCGTAACCCAACTCCCTTTTCATTTTACTGTCGAATTATTAACCGAGAAGCCTAAGTAGCCGTCTCAGCATTATTTAAAACCATTTAGTGCATGGTATCTGATGTGAACACTAGTTGTTACTAGTTACTGAGTAGTTTGGTTCGAAACACATACCTGATTTTTATGTCCCAGAAGCACTCAGGAGCATGATGTTGCTTTAGCTGTATTTTATTGTGCAATTTCGGTTTTAAATATCACCTCATTTGGTTTTGCAGTAATTTTTGTAGATTTAATTAGGTTTTTCATGGCCCTAGACCTATTTTTGTTCATATTTGCTGCGAATTATGTAATATTTAATAATTATGTAATTGACCGTTGATGTTACGTAATTTGTTAATTTTACTGTCATAGATAAGGCCTAGTCTAGTTTATCTCACAGATTGTAGGTTAGTTTCTTTTAATAAGCCACAGACTGCATAAAGCTGCGCAAAGCGGTGTTTGCACGATGGCTTTATGTAGCTGTGTGGCATGTTTTTCACCTGTTTGTCTTGTCTTCTTTTTATCTTGTTATTTTTATTTTACTTTGTAATTTGTAGAACTAAGTGTGTGCGGTCGTAGCGTCATTGCGCCGTGACTTCACCAAATGGCCGCAACGGAAGACCAGCGCTGGCTCTGCCAGCATCACGCTGAGTTGCGACCATTTCGTGACAAATTATAATTTTGTGTTTTAATTGTTTTGTATAATTAATGTTTACACGTCACGAATAAATAATTTCTTTTCTTTTTTTTTTTTTTTTAAATATTAATGTTTAAAGGGGTAATTACAGTTTTGTGTTAGTGTTGGTGATCGAATTATTTGTAACCTATCGTTAATTATTAGCAGCATTAATTAAACGAAAACCTTATTGACCTTCTTTTGAAATACCCCGTTTCTTTACTATTGAAGAAAATAAAACCAAACAATCTCAATGGCAATGCGAAATGATTTTATATTTAAGAATCACGACATTTTTTCCCTATAGCATCAAATAATATTATGGAGTGGTTATTACTAGAGACCTTGAAAAAAAGAAACATGTATTTTGTACGATAAGTATGTGCGGTGAACATAAAAAAAGAAAATTACAACGTCGTCAAGCATTTAACGTCTAGAAACCATCAAGAAACGGAATCAAAAAAGGATCACGAGATAAATAAGATTTATTTTATATAATAAACTGAATGACACAAAATTTATTTCTTTGCACAATTTATTCGCTTTTATTACCAGGGAGTATTCAATCAGTCACAAAAAGATACAGCCCATAACAGGTACTTAAAGGTTTCTAGGACAGACGTATGGTCGGCGTAGGCCGTAATAAACACTTAGGATGTTCTAATTTAAATGCTGTCAGTTAGACGACATGATTTGTTTTTCCACCCCAATAACTGTAAATCACAACACGCCCGAGCGGCCGCAGCCGAACAGTCGTACAGTGCTTCCCATTTTTAAGAGGTCTTCAGAGAGGGACAACGAGGTTATCAGCATGTCGTGCATGCGCCCCGGAGTAACTCGATTATCATCCGCGCAACCTTAACGTATTCTTGAGGTGCCGGTGATTTATGAGTTTTGACAGCAATTCCGAGAACCAATTTTATTCCATTAGAATCGTTATCATGTATTCACCACTCGCTGTTCGGGCCCGGCGTCGCCCGTATGAATTTATATTTTTCATTCACAATTACAAACACAACAAATCAGTCGAGCCACTCTCGAGTTTTTACGAAACTTACGCACGTCAATTGTTTATATATATTCTATATTTTATATTTATTAGACGACGCGTTGGCCTAGTTGGTAGTGACCCTTCCTACAAAGCTAGCGGTCCTGGATTCAAATCCCGGTAAGTGCAGATAATGTATGATGAGCACGAATATTTGCTCCCGTGTCATGGATGTTTTCTATGTATTTAAGTATATATTGCACTATATAAGTATTAACATCGTTATCTATACTCAGATTATTCTAAGATGACGATTATGACAGCCGTAGTTCGTAATTTCAATCACTTACAAGCGATGTGTTTAAAAATATACGATTAATTATTTAAATTCCTCAACGGCGTTTGTGCCGCTGTAGTATTTATGTAGGTAATGTTAAAGAAATAAGAGCAATAAATATTTAAATGAGCTGTCGTAATAATTATCTTAGAATAATCTGAGTAGTACTAGCCCACAGTACAAGCCTAGAGCTTAGTTTGGGACAAGGTCAATAGGTGTGACGTTGTCCCCATTACATTTATTTTATTTATTATACCTTCATTGGTTTCCATTCGTATCTAGCCACATTTAACGCCTTAAATAAGAAAACAAAACACAAGGTTTAATAGATTAAGATCTTAAAATAACTTAAATGAATATTCGAAAAACGGAATTTAAAGACGGAAAAGTTTTTTGGCCGCATTACTACTGAATTGATATTATTCATTGTATTTTAATTTAAGGCGTTTATTTATCCAAATCGCAGGTGGATGGATCGGACTGTTTAACCCTTTATCAGTAAAACGCCTTTTTAACTTCCCGTTCACAATCCATGATCACCATAAAATAAGTTTTGTTTCCAAAAAGGTGACTGTAGGTACGTTATCAGTCTAAAAATTGATTTTATGGAATTTAAAATGGGCGTAATTGAAGCCGTTTTCTAACTTCGAGTTATAAGTACCAGAATATCTACGATGACGATACAACGTTTTGGTTTCTTTTATGAAGCGTCACTAAAAAGTGTGATGTTCTGTTCAATACGTAATAAATGTAATCAATATGCATACAATGTTCCGCCGAAAATGAAAACAGATTATTATTCAGGGGAGGAGCCGCGTTAAAAAATGTAGGTACGGAATATCAGAATGCTTTCATTCAAAATTACATTTATTCGCGACAATAAAGTACGAATATACAACAGCCAATCTTCTATGACGTCGTGCGTACCTACCAGGGGAGCCGGCAACCACTTTTGCCCGTCAGAAGACACCCTGACAAAATATATTTTACGGCTATTTGCGTATTTGCCAAGTAATTTAACGATGTGTGGAAAATACCATTACTCTTATTGGGTGCACGAGCAGACTATGGCCCGGTCCATCTTCAGGAGAAGCTTAGTGTGTTATAGAGGCCGGTGTTTTATGCTATTTAATTGACAATTGAACTTCCAACGCTTTTATTCCAAGATAGACCGATATTTTACCGGAAGCGCGATATAATAGTCCATTTTCCATTGTTTCCAGAAGCGCTTTATTGTTGCGACTTAACTGCACGGGCCTCAACAAGACTGTAGGTATTAAGTAATTAAATTGTATTTATTAAATTAAACGGTAAACAAAATATCAGGGAACGATCTCACACAAAGTAGTAGAGTCCTAAACTAAGCTCTAGGCTTGTAAAGTCGGTGTCGTTTGAAATAGGCATCACAAATGTAAAATCGTAAACAAAACCAAATGAACCAATTATTTACGATAACTTAAGTTAGTTACTTCACCCGTCGCTCAAGCAGAACATCGAGTTGAATGATGCACAGTTTGGTTTTCGCACCGGTCTCTCAACAGATTCAGCTAAGTATATACAGTCTTAAATAAATAAATAAATAAAATAAATAAATCAACCGTTGACTATTACGTTAATAGGGAAACCTCGGTTTATGCTTGCTTCCTAGATCTCAGTAGAGCTTTCGACCTGGTAAACTATGATTTACTATGGAACAAACTCGCTGAATCTAATGTGCCCACAAGTACCGTGAATCTGTTGAGATATTGGTACGAGAACCAAACGAACTCAGTGAGATGGGGCGACTCCTCCTCTAGTGATTACAGGCTAGAGTGTGGAGTTCGTCAAGGTGGGTTGACATCACCGGACCTTTTCAGTGTCTACATAAACGACCTGATCGGGGAGCTGAGAGGCACCAAAGTGGGTTGTCATATCGGCACCACGTGCCTGAATAACTTTAGTTATGCGGACGATATGGTGCTTCTCAGTCCCTCGGTCAAAGGTCTAAGAACGCTTCTGAACGTTTGTGAGCGATATGCCTCGGATCACGGTCTGAAATATAACGTTAAGAAGACACAGTACATGGTATTTAGGTCCGGGAGGGGTCCGGATAACGTTCTTCCTGTTTTTTTGGACGGAGTCTCTGTGGAGAGGGGTTGGACAGCTCAGGTATCTAGGACATGTGGTGACGGAGAACCTCCGAGATGACCTCGACATAGAACGGCGCTACGGCGGTAAGAAGCAACATGCTCGCGCGTAGGTTTGCGCGGTGTAGTGACCCAGTAAAGCTGACACTGTTTAGAGCATTCTGTCAATGTTTCTACACATGCCAGCTCTGGGTTAACTGCACCAGACGTGCGTTGGGCTCCATCAGAGTTCAATACAACAATGCGTAACGTACTCTGATGAAGCTACCGCGCTACTGCAGCGCATCGAGCATGTTCGCGGAGGCAAGGGTACCCGACTTCTTCGCCATAATGAGGTCACGTATCGCGGCGTTCTGGGATCGCATCAGCTCATCGAGCAATGGGATTCTCCGCGCCTTGTCCGGACGCCTGGACTGTCGAATCCACGATCACTGGCTTTCTGTGCATCGTGACCATAATAAAAAGTAAGTAAAAAGTAAAGTTAATCTGACATGTGTGTATCTTTATGACGTCATGAATGTATTTTAATTTTTTAATGTATTTTATATGGGTTCTTCCTGAAATAAATGACTTATTATTATTATATTATTAAGTAGGTAGGTACTCAAGTGAGTGATCATTACTTTGATATTAAGTTTAAGATCTATTAATTGTATACAATTTTTGGTGATGTTTCAAACAGGGGGGACAATCAAAGACTTGAATTGTGTCCCACCTTAGTTCCAAAGTCAATCTGACATTCTACAGCGATAAGGTTATTCTTCTTTAAATGAATGGCAGTCCACCAAGTGATTGGCGGTCGCCAGTGTCAGTGAGAGAGTAAATCAAAATTAATTAAAAAGTAAAAGCCGGGCACTTTTCAATCGGCCATCTTCTCTCCCCGAAGGTTACCGGAAAATCAGCAATAAGATTGAGTTTCCTATGAATTACAAATGACTTGGCATCTCTTATGACAATGACATCTTCAAACAAATTAACGTCCGTGACGAGAGGCCATTTGCAACATCAAAAGATGGCGGATGTGTAATGTGTTTTATTTTTTATTTTTGTGTATTTAGGTGTTCAAAGTTATTTTTTGTTAGTGATTTGTACTTTTAATGCCTTTGTGTTGCACAGTGATAGAAGACTTGGACTTATTTCGTGTATCCTGGCATCTTAGTTCTCGTTTCAAGTGGACTCGCAGTGGTACAGAGGTTAAAACTATCTTGGCCTCTGTCCTACACATCACCGTACAACGTTGCCACCAATCTTCCTAGAGAAGATTGGATGGTGTTTTATTACTATATTGATTTATACTTATATATACTTGACACTGGCGAAATCACTTCATAGTGGAAACGCCATATTCCCGCGGTAGTAGCTGTTCAAGTCGCCGCGGGGCAAAGAAAAAAAAAAAAAACGTCCGTGACCGTACCTACTCATCTGTTTATGTCACCGTATATTGTAGTGAACAGCGCTAGTTTATTATTTATTTATATAACCAACTTATATTAACAGACATGCCACACATATGAGTTATAGATTACATAGAGTACAGTAATCACAGGTTAAAATAATACAAATTAAAAGTAAAATTAAAAAGGAAATATAAAACTAAATATAAAATAATTAAAATTAACAATATGGCCTAGGGCCTAGTGTCACCTTCAGCAGGGTATCTACTCGCATGAGATTGAAAGTAAAAAAATTGAGTGCTCATACCGCCGATACTACTTTTGTTAGTTTCTGTATGGTTATTTGGTTGAGTGGTAGAAAATACCATTAGGCATTAAGTCCACCATTTGTACTTTTTTTGTGTACATAATAATAAATAAATAATACAACACGAGACTTACCACGTGCCGTGTCGGGTCGCTTTAGATAGAGTGAACTTGCCTTGCTGCGCATGCCATTGTATTTCTAGTGTCAACGATGGTAGGTTCTAAATTGCGATACATAAGTAAAGTAGGTACCCAGGGGGCCTAATATGGCTACATTTATTGCGTGACAAAGTTTGGATAATGCATCTGTCACCTTTTGACACGTAAATTAGTACGACGGTGACGGATGGTTTATCCACATTTGACACGCGATATAGACGCAACCATACTAGGCCCGCAGCAACGCGTGTAGCCTAGTTGGTAGTGAACCAGCCTACGAAGATAGCCGTATGAGCAAATCATTTTGTAATGAGCGCGAGTACTTTTCTTCCTGACTCTTGCATGTTTTTATGTTAGTATTTGAGTGAATAATTCTCTATATACCTACGTTTTTATCAATTAGCCACAGTACTATAATGTATGGGCGGTGTGTAACTTCCGGTGTTCATATTTCCTGATTCATTTGATGCAGGCATGACAGTGGGTACCAATAAACAAGCGTTAAGTTTTGAATTAATTTCGTATTATAACATGACCCCTTTAATCAACGTTAGAGCTCTTCGCGCAGAGGTATTATTCTCTTAAAAACGATCGACCGAGCGATACGTATATTCATACAAGAGAGTCTTAAGCTACCTGATCGAGGCTGCACGTCCTAAAATGTTGTTTGTATGCTCCGATGCGGGGAAACTGTAACTTATCGGTTAATAATACGTCCATCGAGTTGTAAGGCGAGTTGGTTAATATAATGTTCCAGGTTTTTACTGGTTTCAGATTCAAACTTAGTACCAAACTTCAATCTAACTTAGAAACATGAGGCATATTAGTTTTCAGGTTGACAAAGTTACCTAACAGGTAAAGACACTCTACACCAAGGTTCCAACTCAGGAACTTTGTATGCTTAATTTCAATTTGCGACTTCTCGAAGGAGGAAGTAAGCGTCATTTGGGGCTGTTTTGTACTGACTATGTTTAATCTGAATCCAGACATTTTTGAGCTGTAAGTTGTATAAGCAAATAACAAGTCAATCATATACGTATTATAAAGTCTCTTACATTTGATTTGTTTAGTCACTTCTACATAGGCCCATAGTGGCTTAAGAATCAAATTGGTTGACTACATATTACAAAGCGCATTTAGAAACTGACACTTTTTTAAGCATCTCTGAATTACAAAATGGGGCAATATGTCCACAATTCAACTAACAAACCACCCTAACTATTGTTCAATGTTAATATCACGCACATTCGTGAAAATGTTTGTACATTATGTAGTTATGTGTCGCAAAGTATACTGGACCGTAAAACTAAGTATCACAATTTAAAAGAACATGTCATATAAAGCGTGATACTTAGTTTTGCGGTCCAGTATATTTCTCTCAATAAACGTACATTATTCGGAGTTAATAAGCGATACGTTTCCCAGATAATGCGCACACACGTGCTAACCTTACGTGAATCCCTTTTGCCCGTTTATTTATCTAAACGTAATACATTAAAAAAATGCTATTTATACGGCAGGCATTTAAACGATATGGCATCCCGTTTGTTTTAATGGCATTAACCAATTCAGCGAGGACCTTAATAGAATTGCAGAACGTTCGTCCTACAAATCATACACCGAATGTTAAAAAATACCGTTCACTTTTTTACCGCCTATAATAAAATCACAAAATTGGGGAAGTGATTTCCTGGAATATTTAAATATTCCAGGAAATCACTTCCCCTTCTACACAGTCTATGTATGTATCGTAAACCATTATATATACAAATATCGTGCGTTAAAAAGAAAAGTCAAGTTATTCAGAAACAGGGGCAGTAATCGAGATGCAAACGCTACGAACTTTTTTTTTCATTTTCTATAACTCAAATATATGGGATTACAGTTGACCACGTGGTTTATCGCTATACACGAGAATGTCATTTTCAAATTTTGAGTGATAGAAAAAAAAAACGTTAGCAGAGTTACCATCTTGCGGCCTCTGATTTTTGTTTTATTGCTTATGTACAGAATGTGGTTACAGAATTAACACTAAGTTGTTAGAGTTGTTGGTAATTCTGTAGCTCTGCCTACCCCACTCTGGGATGAAGGCGTGGCGGTATGTGTTTATGAATGTATGCTTATGTACTAAAAACTAAAATTGTATGGTGGTTAAGTGCCGTTTTGCAGTTTTTCGCCTATCACGATAGATGGTCAATGGTCAATTGCTAATGTATAATGTTTCTACAAATATGCGTGCTCCTACAATCTTTTAGGGTTCTTTGTGGAATCATGACCCATTCGCAATTGCGTCGGTAGAAGTAAATATTTTTTTTAAGCTTCTGTATTCATACTAGGAACCGTTATAGTTTCGCCATGTACGTCCGTCCGTCCGCAACTTTGCTCAGAGACTCATAGTTACTTAGTCACTAGAAAGCTGTAATTTGGCGTGAATATACAAATTAGTCACGCCGACAAAGTGGTAAAATAAAATCTTGAAACCGTTTTTTTTAGGCTACCTCCCCTACACCTAACGTGGCGATGTTTTTTTTCTCATCTACCTCATAGTGTGGAATGTCAAGAAGAGGAAAGAAGAAGAAGAAATACGTTTATTCACCAAACATAAGACACAAATATACAAATAATTCGAGGAAATAATGAAGGTAACAGGAATTGCACGCAAATGTGTGTCCTCGCGGCAGTGAAACGGACGCTGGCTCAGCAAAATGCCGAGGTGTCAGACACCTACAGCGCTGATTTTCAGCCAGTACCAGCGGTGACTCACTATACTATACGTGTAAACTACTCACATAATACTTATAGCGGAACTATACACACAATACAAACTATAAATGGGATAATAAAAAAATTACCGATATACAGCCTTGATAAAACTGAATAACAATGAAAGTGTTAATACAAAAGCAACTAGTTGAAATAATGTCGTTATATAGGTTTTTCAAAAATGTTGCGGGTTTGCAAATGCATTTTTTATCTTTTTGATGACTTCTATCTTTTCATCTTATCTTTTACACAGAACTATAAGCGCCAGTTAATGAAAGATTGAACACCATGGTTAGCTATAATCCACAATTATAGGAATTTTACACGAGTCTGTTTGATTTATGAGAGGACACGATTTATTTTTGATTAAATTAGATTAACGGATTTCTATGTGTATAGTATTGTTAAAATGTGGTTGCTATTATTTGAAACAAATATACTCAATAAATGAACCAGTAAAGCTAGATGAGCTCCTTTCTACTCGTCCCTGGCAAAAGTGGAAGATACATCACCACCTCAATTCAAAAAAAGATAAAAAGATGTTCATTCAGTAAATATGCAGCACGGGCACTTTTACATGTTAAGATTTTATTTAAGCCGCCACAAACCTAAAAAATAATTACGATAACCAACTACCCACGTAATCTTGGCTCAAAGGAACACTAGTGAGTGACATTCGCACCTTGCGTCAATTAATCATGCAAGAGACATACCTTTAGGGCCCCGTTATTTACCAAAACAAGGCATTCGTGACGATTGTATCTACAGTTTTCCACGGCTTCCCAATTTGCAAAGCTAACCTCCTAGGCTAATATTTGAATCAGTAAACACCGTCCGTCCAAGCGTAAGTAATTAATTGCTTCCCAAAACGTGATCTTCGTGGGTAATCTTTATCTTTACATATCTAGTATTTATAAAACAAAGTCGTTTGCCCCGGCACGCTTATCTATCAAAGTACGCAACGGATTTTAATGCGTTTTTCATCAATAGAGTGATTCAAGAGGAAGGTTTTTATGTATAATCAATGCTGGATTATGTACGGGGGTTACAGAAACTCACATTAGGTACTCGAAGCGTAGTGAGGGCGGGTCGCTAGTTAGCTATCATCAATGTCTAACACGTGTATTGCTAACAATTATTCTCGTTACATACATGATGCACGGGTATAGTGATTTAAGTTTATTACCACGTGACTTACATTTATTAATTGCAAAGTTCTGAAAATGCAAAACAAATTAAACACTGTACCTATCATTTTCTCTTAAAAAGATCACGAAAAGGAAAAGAATCTAAACATGAAACCCAATTTCAAACGTAACTACGTAAATACAGGTATTCTGGTGGCAAAATAAAATGATTGTCAATGTATTGCACCTACCTACTTTTTACACGACTGCTCAAAAAATGAGTGTAATATTTGATTCCTGTTTCTCGCTAAGGTACAAAAGCATTCGCTGCCAAATGCTTGTAGCATTAAGTTCGCCATAACAAAATTAAAGTAGTGTGCAATAAAGTATTAAAATAAATAAAGTGGAAATATCCAAAATTATTTCCGTAAATACAGAAATACATTTCTGAAACGCCGTACCGTAACTTTGAAACACCAATAAGCCTCGTACTTTGGCTAAGTTAGCTTTGGCGTAAATAGTTTACATACAGGAGCGTGTAAGGTGGTCGTTTTATTTGTGTCAAGTAAAGTTGGACCTTGACCATAGCAACTCGATTATGCATCATATAAATTATTTAAGACTTTCGGAAAGCCTAACCCTAACTGGGTATTCAAAAATATGAAAATTAAATACCCATATTTAAGTATCCGTTTTATAGAAATTTTAAATACATAGAACATGATAATGATTTAAAGTTAATTTTAGAGCAAACAATTATTGCAAATGACCTTAGAGCATAATTTAATTATGAAACAAGAATTTGTAGTTAAGAGCAAATTATTATAAGCTAAACAATAAACAATCCTGTACAGAAAACAAACAAAAAAAATTCACCCTCAAGTACCTACGCATGACGTACGTAATGACTAGGGAGCATTTTTGATCATCAAACTGCAATGGAGTTGGGCAGGTACTTCAAATTTTAAAAATGATATATGTAAATAAATAAAAACATATTACTAACATCACGTATATAAAACGACAAGTGACCTACTTACTGCAGTTAAGAGATAAAGTGCTTCTAAGGTACAGTTGTTGAACTATAGGTAGTAGGTACCCGCTTGTTTTCGTGGCCTTCGGGACTTAAAAAGTTTAAATCTGCATGATTTATTTAGTTACTTATACGCCAACGCCAAAAGTTAAATTGATGAGAGCGCCCGAGAGGGCCGGCTAAAGCCAGCTGTTCGCGAAATATGCATTACTTATATAAGAGGACCATTAAGCGTATGGAGGTCCTCCATCGCCAAGCTAGTTTCGGTCATGATTCGGTAAAGGAAGCCGCTCCTAGAAACGAGAACCTACAAGCCACTAAATAGAAAATATGGTTTAAAACTAAGTTATCACACCTCAAATTTAAAACCGCATTATTTTTTTCATTCAATGTGGGTGTATAAAGATGTATCCCCGCGTATACGTTTTTTTTAAACTAATACAGAATACACATTTGTCAGTCCGTCCGTATATATTTAAAACTACGATTTGCGATAGTGTGTAAATTGTTTGTAGCCCATAAATAAAACATAATATTTAACATGCGTGGGACCATTTTGTCCTTTTCATCTTTTTTTTTCATACGTATCAATATCAATATCAATATCAATATTTATTTATTGTATCAATATTTATTGTAAATATTTTATGTATTGGTGCATTAATATTATTCGTTAAAAAAATAAAGATTTCGTTCAATTTATTTGCAGGCCGGCTTTTACATAAATACTATATTTCTACCAATTATTTTCATGTAGCAACTCAAACTTGCCTTCATTTTTAGTTACAAAAACCAGTTTTTTGTATTCAAAACCTTGCTCTGATCCTAGAAAATGATATTTTTTTGTTATAATTTGGAGATTAGCTCAACTACACGAATTCAGAAAATGACTGCTCGATTTAGTTAGATTAACATTATAGCACGGTTTAAAGCATATACACAATACCTACGACTTACGGGGTCGATTTTGATTTTAGAGTTGAAAAAATCGTGGAAATGTTTTCGTGGTCCACGTAGAAACCTGTGGCAGGTAAAATATTAAACGCCTATCCACTCAACTTTGACGGGCGTGTCATTGCGACAGAGATTTACGGAGGTACGCAAAAGCATTCCTTGACGTTACATTTCGTAACTTTCTTAATTTTCATGTAATTTTTCTTTTAATGTAATTTTTCCAGTGACGCCATTGACTTAAATAATTCGCAAATACCTACTTTAATAAATCTTTGCAGAGTGATTGCTCCACGTGCTCTAGTTAAAAGAATCCGTGACATTTTCATTTAAAATAGCGCATAGTTTTAATATGAATGAGAGGAGTAATACAGAAGACAGTGCCTTTGTCTACGCTATTTCTACATAATAATGGAATATCGTGACGCAAGTGACCGTGTAGTGACTGGACGAGTAAATCGCAATATATATCCTTCAGATTTTTGCAGTCTTAGGATTGCAGTCTTGTGAATGCGAATGTCAATGGGTCACAGTTTCCACTTACCATCAAGTAGTCTGTGTGCTCGTTTGCCATCTCTACGCCATAAAAAAAAGGTACAGCGAGACGCTCAGAAGCAGAGCAACCATAAATCAAACGTGAAGCAATAAACAACTTCATTGTGCCGGTATTCTAAAAGCTCCTATCACATCTATCACAAGCTAAATTTAGACCTTCCTATTCATATACGTAGGGTTAGGAAATGTTGAACTTTCTAGGATGGAAAGTATGTGTTAATCCAGGGCATACCTAGTGAAGCTGTCTATATTCCAAATTTTATACAAATCCTTCCAGCCGTTGCAGCGTAAAGGAGTAACAAACTAACACAGACAAACTTTCGTTTTTTAATATTAGTGAGTTATTAAGCGTTATCTGCAGGTACATTTTATTAGCACTACATCAGGCTACAGTTGGCGGCAGCTAATCCATAGTTTTAATCTTATCTGCTATTATTGTATCTTGAACCCCGGGAACGATGCACACACGACACACGGATAATTGTATAGTTACGACGTCTGCGAGGACGGTAATATTTTAAATGTGAAAGTAACTTTGTCAATGTTTATCGCTCACAGCACAGCTAAACTGCTGAGCCGATTTAGACGAAATTTTGTATGGAATCAGCTTGAATCCCGGTAAAGGACATAGGGAAGGTACTTTTTATCCCGGATAATTGAAAAAAATCCCGAAGGAATAGTGATAAATTACTTCTACGTGTTAAACCATAACGCAATAAACTGCGTTTATACGTCATAGTTCCTACTTAAAACACGCGGTCTCTTATTTTAATGAATACTTCGTTCGCTTATACGATAGCAATTTTATTATTACACGAATCAAACTGTTGTAATTTCTACAGCTGCCCGAACCTGACCTACTAGAAATTTTAGTTACCTCTAGGTACAAAAATGATCAAGAAGTCGAGACATACAGAATAGTTAATAGTTTTCAATGATTAACCCCTTGAAAATAAATCTTACTACATTGGGCATTGTAGTAAAATAGTAGTTAACTCTACTAATTCTCGACTTCCCTTTCACGAAATTTGTGTATCACATTTTGTTGGTCCTGCTTTTCTACCTATTTCCTTATTTTTAGAGTTGCGTAAAGTCATTGTATAACCGAAACCCTTACAAGTATCGTCGCTATACCCTGTCCGTCTGTCACAGTCCAATCGACCTCGGTCGCATAACGTTATCAAGATTGTAACAAGATTGATTGATTGATGCGTATCAAGATTTGACAGGTTCATTATGAAAATAAAATAAAAATTGTTGTCGTCCTGCCCAGTGTTCTTAATAAAAGCCATGTTCGATTAGTAGTTTCTGCGTGGGAAATCAAATTGTATATGTACGAGGGGCGTTCAATAAATTCTCGGTATGAGAAGGAAAACTTACTTTACTAAAAAGGTTTGCAAGATACCAATACCGAGAATTTATTGAACGCCCTTCGTAAAATGGTCCTTTGCAGAGGACAGTGGATATAAAAAGGATGAGGATATAAAAGGATTAAGATATTTATTATTTATTTTTATTATTTGTATGTCTTTACCAATCACGGGACTATGGGAGTCCCGGACCTTTGGAAGGCGTACATGGAGCCGAAGCCAATACGCAGAGGCCCTTTAGACAAGTTTAATTTAGTAAAGTTATTAGATATATTATTCAGATATTTATTACATTTTCTGTTTTTTACAATAAATATTTAAAAATAAAAGTAAAATAAAAATACTGATACAAAAAATAATCATTATAAAAAACCTAACCTAATAGTGCCGCCGGCAGCGGGGCAGGTGGTTACCGGCTACCGGTGGTTAGGGCTGCAGAGAGAGGAAACTCCTCACAATGCGTGCCGTGTCGAGGAGTACTGCCTTCTGTATCTGGCCCTTGATCCAGCCATCTAGCGAGAGTCTCTTGAGGTATTGGTCGAGACTCTTCGCTATATGACCGTTTGCCGAAACAACTATCGGGACAATGTTCGTCGAGTCAATTTCCCACATGGCGGTCACCTCGTGAGCCAAGTCAAGGTACTTGCTGAGCTTGTCCTTCTCGGCCTTCACGAGGTTCTCGTCATGCGGGATAGTGACGTCGACGAGCACTGCCTGGCGTTGAGATCGATCTGTCAACACGATATCAGGCTTATTGACAATAGTCCTGTCCGTGATGACAGATCGATCCCAATAGAGCGTAGCACGACCATTTTGGAGAACTGGCTCCGGTGTGTACTTATAGTACGGCACTTCAGACTCAACAAGACCATATTGAAGAGCAAGTTGCTGATGGATGATCCTGGCCACGAGGTTATGTCTGTGAAAGTACTCGCCGTCGCCAGATGCGAACAACCGGAAATTATATGTCTGAGGGACTCGCCGGGGCAACGGCACGCTCTACACCCGTGATGGCACGGTCGACATTACACAATATATTTCCGGTAATTGTTCGTCATTATGACCTCGTCAGCAATTGCACAGACAAAACCTTAGGTTTCCCCAAAGAGGTCCCCGAACCGTAGCCAGTTCACGGACGCTAAAAAGCCTACGTCGGGCCTAGTTAGGGCCCGGTAGAAGCGTCCGTGTAGCTCCTTGCTCTTCCATATGTTCTTGTGGTCTTCAGTGCTCAACACCGTTGGTCTGCGCCAGTTCTCGTTTGCCAAGGAGAGAGGCGTGAGGTTTCTGTCTACTGCAACCACATCACGATGCATCCCACACTCATTGCCGAGGAAATAATCCCTGAGATTGCACACCTCGTGGTTGTGGAGATTCTTAGAATTTAAAATACCTCGACCTCCACACTTCCTCGGGATGTACAATATTATTATTATTAATAGTTCATGTATTAATTTAGATGGTAAAGTGTTTCTTTTTACTACTATTGCACTTCTCTCCCCCAGCCCCATTACTTTTATGGAAATTCTAAATAAAAATCCTTATTCTAGAGTTTATACATTTTAGAATTTCTGTATTATATTTAGTACCTCTTTACGCGAGTCCATCTCGCACTTTTTCGGTTTATTTTAGTAAATGGTCCGTGTAATAACAGAACTACCAGGTGTGATATCTCGAACACATTAAAGTGTATTTTAAGAAGCTTTTGGTTTTCAGTTAACAACATTACCTACTGCATTCTTTAACTTTTTGCTAAATTTCAGTTTACATAACATCATTACGTAACTCGAACAATTTCAGAATGTCTGTTGCCAAACCGAGTGCTTAACTGAGTTCGCTTAATCTGGGAGCTGGGACAGAACAAAAATAAACCTACTAAAATAGCTTACGTTTCTGTTTGTAGGCTGTTTTAGGATACCAATTCGTTTGGTTTTGTATTTGATCCGGTAATGTTATTGCTAAATCTTTATTTGTTTAAGTAGCATTCCATGGATGACTTCAATTCCATAAGTCCTAAACTAAGCTCTAGGCTTGTACTATGGGTAGGTACTAGACAACGATAAACATACTTATATGTATGTATAGATAATACTCGTACATACTTAAATACATAAAACACATCCAAGATTTGGAACAAATACTCGCGCTCACATATCTACACTTACCAGGCAGGGTCACTGCCAACCAGACTAACGTGTCTACGTGTCGTGTGGGTTAGTGTGTCGTTTAGCAAAGTTAGATTGCGGAGTTTTAATTGTAGGTACTCGGCTGTATATTGGTATCACTCTCTCTGGGATAAAGGTTCAATAACACACAGTGCCCACAGATAGAATAACACAAATTGGTAAGTACCTATTGTGTTATTTGTCTTATTTTTTTTCTGATGGCTTGTTTTAATTACAACTTTCATGACGACCTTCACCCAGCTGTTTATTCGATAAAAAGTATATAATATCTAATAATGTTAAGTAATATATGGCGAAAAGAAGGCTTTTTTTAAAATTGCAATTGCTTGTTTAGTACACAAACTACATGCCCATCAAAAGTATAATTATATGTTTTATTCGGATCTTAGACCATTACGTCTTTTCCTACAATAGAATGCTATGAATAAAAGTCATGTCTAATAAAAGAAAAGCTAATTAATTGTAATTAAAAAAACTTCATTTTGATGTTAACAAGCCGTTTACGCGATTAGGCCGTGTTAGTAAGACATACCCGGAGTCCCGTCCCCCCCCCCCCCCCTCCTCTCACCCTCTACCTCACCAAACCATTGATTCACAGAAAATGGACACGCTAATTGAGGGTTAACCAATTAAGGTCCTGCAAATAGTCAACCAAGTTAATGGAGTGAGTAATTTCCCGTGGGTTCCAAGCGGTAACAGACACGATGCCAAGCTTTCTTAGATAAGTTTAATTCTGATTTACAATTGACCTATTATTAGGGTTCCTAAGTCAATAAAGAACCCTTATAGTTTCCGTCCGTAGTCCGTCCGTCCGTCTGCGGTTAAACTCAGACTATTGGTTCTACAAAGCTCTGTAACTTGGTTTGGTTAGACATATTAATCACACTAATAAGTTCTGAAATAAAATGTTGAAAACATTTTTTTCACGTATATCTAGTACCTGCAAAGCAAGTGTGTTTTTATTATTGTAATACATCGTGTGAGGTTGTTTTTTACAAAATAATGTTCGGGGTCCCCCGTTTAGGAAATATTGAAGTCTTAAAGTGTCATTTTCGCTAGAATTACGTTTCCCCTACCCCTACACCCAAAGCTACAAATAAACGATAAATCTGAAAAATATCTTAAATCGAAGCCCATAACGAATTTAATGCTGCACCGACCTTCCAGTCGCATTACTTACCTACTATTACTTATTATGTTTTCTTATAAACGAAAGTATAGTCTTGAACTAGAAGGATGGTATTTTGTTGGACAAATTAATAGACAATAAAAGCATAAATGACAAAGCTTGTAAAACTTTTAACCTTAGTTTAGTCAACTTAATGGAAAAGGTGGCGTCTTTTTTCCATTACGCTACTCACTCATAGTTCAATTGTTATTAAGTTATGTTCCGTCGTGCTTTAGTTTAGTTTAGTTTATTTATTTGTCAATGTAATATTACAATGTTAGGATGTAGCCACACGAGCATACATTTGTGAGTCGCATAATTTATGCTATATTCACTTTCATACAAAACTCCTGTTTGGTTCACACGGCGACGACAAATCAGCTGGCATTTTATATGTAATAAATGAATACAAAATTAACTCGTACTTGTACTTTTTGGAGATGTTTTTTTGTGTTTGCTGTAACGTGACTTCATGGTAACTGCTCATGCCCGGTTTCTTTTTAAGTTAGTTATATATGTCAGTAAATATAAATAGGTTAAATTGGTAGTTATTAAAAAAACATAATTAAACTTTTTTTTTAAATCAAGGATTTATTTCATGTTATTTGAAAAAAATTGTTCTAACAGTATTTTAATGTACAATGGTCGGCAAAATATTAAACGCTTTGTTACTGCATGTAATTAACTCAAGTTCAATAAACCCACTCACGTGTTTCCCTTACATTCAATATGGCCTGTATTGAGCGCTTCCCTGAATCACGTAGTTACCTACTAGTTTGTTTTATTTACTTGTAGTTTATTGCCCAAACCCACAGAACCAAATGTAGGAAGATCAGTTGGGGATATTCTGGAGGATATTCTGACCTAAAATAATTAAAAACTATTTTATCTTCCTTTTATGGATATTTACATACTTGAACTTCTATAAACGGGCGCAAAAATAGTTCTAAACGTGTTCTACCTATTCCCTATACAATAATAAAATGACGCATAATTGACCCCTCTTCAGTCGAAATAGCCTCACCTAGTTCGAAGAAAATCTAGAGAGGCAGAAGCGTACAAAAATAACGCCCGCTTCTGGTGTGGATTTTGCATGCCTAAATAGTCGCGAACCCAGTTTAAGTACCCACGTATCATAAACGTAGGGGAAGAAAGTAAAAAAGAGTACTGTCCGTTTCAGTCAAATGAATATATCACATTGAGAAAGCATATTTCAAGCACACTTTAGCTATTTGTGCGTTTTTGGATAAGAGGGAATGTGTTAAAGAAAAATATAACAGTAAAATATTGGAGTTATTTAAGACTGCTTACATTTACAATTACTCGAAAATTCCTCATATTTTTGAGCATCTGTCACCGACTCGTTATGGCTTCTCTTCAGCACCCTTTCGATGCTTAAATTGGAGAGAAGAAAATTTTTACGATCCTTCATTTAGCCTTTAGCAAGTTTAGTGTTGTTGGTTAAAAATATACACGCATGTAAGTAGCAATAACGACCTTACTGCCTTAGGGAAATTTGGAAAACTCAAGTTCATAATATACTCGACATTCTCGTACTACCCCGAGCACAAACTTTACCTTTTATCGAAAAAGTTACGTTAACGTATCGTCATCGACTGAATATGGTAACAGCGCTCCGTGCCCGTATTTATTTAGTACTAAAATTTGATAGCTCAACTATTATAATAACTCAACTATCTAACACTAAATAAATATCGTTATCCGATATCTTATTACGGAGCACTCAAGATCATGTACGCGGGAGATTTCCTCTAGTTAGATTTGTGATAATTTTGGTTTTCCAGCGATTTAACAAAGATGGACTCTGAATATCTTAGCGAATCTACTTGATGGTGTTTTGCGTTGTGTTTCGTATTTTCGTAATTGCTCAAATGATCCTATTTAATAGTCCTTTCAACCCGGGAGCGACGGGGCAGGGCCGGTATTCTGGGCGGTAAAAACCAAATTGTCTTCGACCTGGTATCGTACCGTCAACGTTTTGATAGCTCTTATTTACTTGACGATGGCGTTAGAGTTAAAAACAATTCCATTACAGGTCAACCAATATTTGTACGAGTGTAAGGGCGGTCTGCGGTCGGCGGCAGTTTCCCTAAGCACGGCCACGATGCCACTTGCCTCTATTCTTAGAGGCCCTGGCCTATTATGGCTGCAATTATCGTTGTAAATAGGTAACGAGTTAAAACATCCCTCTGTCACTTTCTGACAAAAATGTAAGTGCCTGAGTGTTGGATAGTTTATAACAGTGGCCACCAAAAGACAAAGTAGCTCGTTGCGATGCAAGTGGCAGCGTGGCCGTGCTTCGGGAAACTGCCGCCGACCGCCGACCGCCCTTGCGCTCATATAAATATTGATTGTTTTAAAATTTCAGGGATGCACGACGCATGCAGGTGCACGTGATGGAGAAAGGAATTGGGACAGATACGGACAACACTAACATTTGGGAACAGTAACAATTATTAAAATAATAAGCTACAATATTTATGTTTAAATACCTCATATGCATTCATGATCGATCGGAGGGTCTATCCAGTTTGCTCAAAGCTACTTACTTTATAAATAGCAAACGTCTTGACACCTATAATCATAACTATATTACAGGTGAAACAGGCTCGTCTTATGGATACTTTGTTCTGGGGTTCTACTCCACTTCATGTTTGACCCAATTGTAATAATATTGTTGACAACTAAGCTGCCATTACTGTCAAGATAATAAGAGCGATCGTAACATTTACAATACGATAACCATACCTGAGGGGAAAGAAAATGTAAAATAAGGCCCTTGCTTGGTCTATACTAATGCCTTGTGCATAATATGTCAAATGTAAGTGTAGGTATCATGCATTGGATATGTAATTTAAACTTTTAAACTTTAGTTGAATACTCGTATAAACTTTTACAGCATTGCTTATGGGTTTGTATTGCTGGGTTTTCACACTGATTATGTACTTCGGCGATGGCTCCTGGTACCCGAAGCACTTCACAGCCCTTCGCTCGGAGAATGTTTTATCCAAGTAACCTCAATGTCACACTTCATATATAGTGTCGAATAACTACCTACGTTGTGCTAATAAAAACTAAACATTATTAGTTAGGTATCTCAGCATAATTCTGCGATGGAATTTCCCACAAATCACTATCCTAACTAGAAAGTTGGTACACTGAATAATCCTAAGTATTTGGATACGTACGTACGTAGGAGTCAACTTTGTTATCAATTGCCCCTCTTCTTTTTATTAAATAACATCTGGGCAGCAGCGGGACAATTTTCCCAACGTCCAACGTCGAGGGAATAAGCGTAAGAACTTAAGAAGCGTCATTATTTAGAATTTTCTTGTTTATTTTTATGTTAATTAGATATGAAATGACAAAAGAAGCCGTTTTAGTTTGTTTTGTCAGTTGAGTGGTCAATTTTATAATGTCAAAGAGGGTAGCAAATACGAAAAAAGGTACCTAAAGGTGATAAAGAAAATCTGGTTCAATTATACCTAGTTTGTTAAGAAAGTCACGATATGAAAATGATTTTATAATGGATCCAAAAAGCTAAATTACAGTATAAAACAGCATAATAAAACACAACAATATAGTATTATACCTAGTCTGTTTACTCTTATTTTTTATTATGCTATTTTATGCTACAATAACATAACAACACATAACAACATATATATATATATATAACATATATTTAACTCTTTGGATCAATTAAAAAAACATTTTCATTTCACGCCCTCAAGCCAACAAAATGACTACGCGTCACGTTGCCGCTAACTAATAATAAGTTCAAATTATACCTCCCGCGACTCCGTAAACAAAACGTTATTAATCACTACTCTTGCGGGAACTCTGTAATTTAATTTGAAAAAAAAAATTCAACGTGATTTTACGGTCCTTAACTTACTTTCGTTTTACCGTTCCTCCATTGCGTGAAAAAGATAAACCAACAAACACACGTTTGCTTTTACTTACTAATATTATAAATGCGACAGTCTGGATGTTTGACACTGAATGACGCCAGAACGGCTGATCAGATTTGGATGAAATTTGGCACAGAGATAAATCATAGTCTGGAAAAGCACAAAGGCTTACTAAGAGGCTACTAAAGGAAAACTGGACCGTTCCCGAGGGCATAGCGATAAACAGCTACTGCGTGGACGGAGTAAGAAATATTTGTGACTTCCACTAAATAAGTAACAATTCTAAATCCCGGACTTACTATTTGTAAGGCTTATCTATTATTTATTTTATTTATTTTCGGATCGATAACTTTATAATAATATAACCAAACAGAATTTGAAACCAATACGTTTTTAAATTAGAAGAAGGGACATAATATTATTGTTGTTTGTATATTTTTGTTTTCCACTTCGTTGTTTGGATGTGACCTTTCCGTCATTCAGAAAATTGTCCTTGTTTTAATTGGGATAACCATTAAAAAACAGAGCGGATTAAGTGCGAAAAGAGGGGTAATTACACAAAAGATCCCACAGGGTCGAAGTGTATCCGTAAGGACCCCACTATAAAGATAAGATAAGATAAAAAACAGAGCATCAATGAATTATTCAAGGCTTCTAAAGGAATAACCGTTACGTTTTAAATCGTGTAAACTCAATCCCACCAAAAACATTCATGTAAAATTATCTACGTCAATCCCCTGCCATGTAAAGTAGTGGTGTTTGAAAAGGCGCCTAGTTTGGCACTAGATTGTTGACAGTCAAGCCAACTTTTTGCTAACAAAATGCAATTGAACCCTAAATTCTATAATTTTCTATTCAACGCGGTAAAAACCATATCGTTTTTGAGCTGTTATCGTATTGTTAACGGCTTTATAGCTCTTATTTATACTTGACAGTAATGGCGGCTGAGTTAAAACAATACGGTCAAATACGATTTGAATTTTAACGCCATACTGGTGAACTAGCATAGAGTCGAATGTATACAGTACCTATGATACAATAATATAAGTATTTATAAACTGTTGGGTTACGTAAACTACATTTGGTAGCAATAAATTGGTTTGACTGTCCACACCCCAGTGCCTCACTAAACACTTTCTCAGACACAGTTCCTTAAAATGCATTAAGTGGAAATTAACCAGTGTATGAACAATTTAGTGGTGAACTTGGCAACTTTTCAGATACCACAACTTTTGGTGGCAAATGGAACTTTTAACTGGGTACCAATGTTGAATTAAGCTCCTAGGCCGGTATTAGTCATTTGGATTTGATCAGTGATCAAACTGATCAATCATCAGTTTCATCACACGTTTATATGATAGTTTTGCACATGTCCCGTAGCGGTTCCCGTGAGGCGGAGGGCTAAGGGGCCATATCAAGCCCTCTAAAAACAAAAATGAAGAGAATTGGAGAGGTCAAGGTAATGGCGGGTGTGCTAACATGTCGGAAAGTTTAGTGGTGTACAAACTCCATTAAGGCAGCTGCAACCGCTCTAATGTTGTGTGCTTTTTTAGTGTTTACCCTAATAAACAAGGTACAAGTCTCTCCCATACCATAATCCTGAATCTGCCACTGACATATGAGTAGGTATATTACGTATGGCGATATCCCTTTTCTAAAGTTTTGCGTGTTTAATAATGTCGCGTTCAGGCATCCCATGTATCACATTGTTGAAGCAAACATCAAGAAAATACGGTAGGCATGGGCGTAATAATGCTATGAAATCTATCTATCTAATACCTTAAAACGAGCAATTATTGTTTATACAATAGGTATATTATGTAAGCTACTATTAATAATAATTAAAACCATTGTTTATGAAGCGTGTGATACCTGAAATGAACCGTCTTATATGATGAAATCTGGTAATGAAGTCTGAAAGCTTGTTGTACCTACTTTCGTATTTAGCGCTATTATAATAACCGTACAAAAATAACATTCTGAATTTATTACACGTACTTTTTTCGTGAAACGTTTTGAGTAACCGTAATGGAAGTTAAAATGAGGATATTTTCCTATAGAAACCCTAGATTCCAATAACCCTTTGTTGTCTTTCAGAGTAAGGCGAAACATGGGTGGGAACAACGCTTTTAAGCTTTTGTCATGAAACCAAGAGAACTTATTTTCAAAGCCATGTCATGTTTCGTATATGGTTCTAGTTAGATATTATACCAACGTCGAGCTCTAGGACTCCACACCATACAGTGGACCGACGATCTGGTAAGAAAAAGCTGGATGATAGTAACACAGGAACGATTATTGGGGTATACTGGAAATCTTCGGGGAAGGCCTATGTCCAGCAGTGGACGAGCTACATAACGACAATGAACTTCAACGCTGTAGTTTGGGCCTACGTACGTACATATAAAATATTCTGAAATATTTTTATTTCCTCATGCTTCTCCTTTTCGTGCCGTAGTCGTGCCTAAATTAACGCCTGCTCGAGACACACTCGGCTGGTTTTTTATTTTTAAGTATAGGCATTGCCTATAATGCTTATCCACAAATGGCAATATAATGTCAACATAATTAGAGATAAAATTCAATATGCTTAAAACTCACATAGTATTGTCATTCACAATTTATATCTGTGACAAATAGATAAGATACTCGTAACTTAAATAGAATATACTTAGAGAAGTTTGTAAACGTACAACATTAAAAGCTCTGAGGGCCTAGCCAAGATGCAAACGCTACTAACGTTTTCCTTTTCTATCACTCTTAATATATGGGGTGACATTCTCGTGCATTGCGATAGCCACGTGGCCAACAGTCATCCCATACATTTAGAGTGATAGAAAGGAACTTTCTTAGCGTTCGCATCTTGGCTAGGACCTCAGAGCTTTTAATGTTGTACTTTTACAAACTTCTCTAAGTATTCTATTTAAGTTATCTTATCTATATTCATAATAATGGACGTTATATGTAATATATATATACATAAAACTCATCACGGTGAGTTATGAACTTTGGTGTGATAATCGACCAAAGTCATGATTCGTATTCGTATTCGTACCCTGAGAGACTACTGTGCGAAGAACGGAATTATAAGATGAATTGGTGATTTTCAAGTCACTAAAACCTTCTTTTTGGGCAGGCGGGTACAGAACCGAAAAGCAAAAACTTATAATTCAGTTAATTTCACTTTTTTAACAAATAAATCAAACTAATGACGGAAAAAATAATGACGACTACTACGAAGACTTAAGTATTTCTCCCATTTTTTTTAAAGAATTTACTCAAGTGTGTCCTTATAAATGTCTCAACATAATAAGGACAAGCGTCAAATAATTAAATAGGATTGGGTAGCCTACACAGATCCATCATTTTGCGCTCGTCTTCATAATATCTGATGCCTGTGACCATCTGTCGCATTCTGCGTTATTGATTATATTAAAGGCTTGTAATGTCTACTTTTAAGTCTTAGGACGTTTATTAAACGTTTTTTTAACGTAATTATTTGCAAACAAACCACCATTTTTTTTTCTTAAATTAGGACTTAAAAAACGCGTATGCGACAGATAGGTACCTACCAGTTTATGACATACACCTCGTACTTATACCTCCCGGGGCTTACTAAAGAACACGCAGATTTTTTATGAATTTAGGTTACGTCTTGTTAGTCAAATCTGAATGCACAATAAAGAAAAACTTAGATACTTTTTTAACCCTTCGCCTTTCGTTGCAATCAAAATCTTGTTATAAAGTGGTCAAATTGTCATTAATTGTCTAAAATAATATTTTAATTAATTAATCCATCAACGCATGGGCGGTCCTTTCTGAATTATTAGTAACGGAACCAAAAAAAAAAAACTGCTTCAAAATTCAGAATTTAAAATTCGATTGCATATATAACGTGGATGCCAAAGACTTTTGCTGTTTAATTGCAAATAAGGAAATCCAGACATAGCGACAGATCACAGGTCATTCAGACAGGGAGTCTCACTGACTCATATATCAACACACAGCCCAAACCGCCGGACCGGGGGACTTGAAATTTGGAGGGAGTATTCCTTGGGTACCCTGGGGGTGCACTAAGTAAGTATTTTCCAAAAGTCAACGGGAAGACATAGGGGAGTAGCGGGAAACTAAGAAGCCACTGCTGCCGTCCAACGGCAGAACGCTGCAACTCGAGTTACAGCGTTTTGTGTTAACTTGCATCAAACGATTCCTCATGAGTGCTTCTATCATACCTACAAGAGAACTTTTAAATATATGTTCTAGTTTAGGCTGTAGAAATATGTCAAAACGCGGCAACTCTGCATAAAACTAACCAAAACACCATGACTGCAGTTGCGATGTTTTATATCAAAACCGTTAATGCCGACTGATCATAACACAACACTGCAAGTACTAAATAGCCACTACCTCGGAACAAGGAACGGACAAGTATGAACGCGTCGTCTCCACTTGCAGCGTTTTGCTTAATCTATGTGCTGGATCACCGTCAATTCAAAACGCGGCAACAGAGTGAAAAAGAGACAGTTAGATTGACTTTAAAAGCTTTCAGAATGTGATAGATAGGTAGCATATTTAATCCAGTTTCGTTTCCAAAAATCAAATTAGAAACATTACACACCTTGTTGTTATTTGTTTTCTAGTCGTTCGATAAACGGTAACGTTTGCGGGCGTTTCGTGGATCATAATCATAATAAATATGGGATTGATTTTTTATTAATAATATAGTGACATCGTGACGTTTAATCCAGCTGGTAACGGATTCACACAAAAAGGTAGGTAGGTAACAATTGATTTATGTTTTAGTAGGTATATACAGGGTCGAAAGGGACGACGGCGAAATTGAGTGATTAATGTATCTTTTGTAGGTACTTTATTTTTTTGAGAGGGTGTATGTACGTTTGTCTTAACACATCATAGACTACCTTTTATAATACCTCTTATAATTCCCTTTGGGAACTTAATTTTACGCAGACGAAAACGTGGACAGAAGTTTGTATTATAAATGCAATAGATTATGAGGATGAATTTATGTGTGTATGTGTGTTTGTGAATCTTTAACGCAAGAACTACTGAACGGGATTTGATGAAATTTGGAATGGAGTTAGTTTATAACTTGGATTAAAGTAAATTTTACGCGTACGAAGTAGTGGGACGACGGTATAATATGACATGTAAAGTTATTTAAGTATTTATCCATACCTACTTATATTATAAATGCGAAAATAATTATGTCTGTCTATTTGTAAGTATGTCGGTCTGTCTGTTACCCTTTACCGAAGTAAAATTAAATCACTGCACTGATTTTGATGAAATTTATTGAGCAGGAAGCTAAAAATTTAGAATACTCGTAACGTAATGGAACCACTTACCGACAAGAACCATTGATCGACACTGACTCTTACTTTACAGAAGATAAGGGTTATCTGGGTTATTCATTTGTTTTGTCACACTCAATTTTTAAATTAACTAAAACACTGCAAGTATAGTTGTAATCTTTTGTATTGTCGTTTAAAAAGAGAAAATCAAGATGAGAAAAGGCCAAAACAACATAAGTAGTTCATAAACACGGCATAACGCTTTAATTTACAACTTGGAGCGTTTTGCCCAGCCCTTGATGCGTTGGTTTTATAATAGCTCTTGTGGCAAAACACTTTATCGCATATATTATATTAATGATATTCATTCATAATTATTTGACTATTCGGCTACATAGAAGGAATAAATACACACAAATTACAAAAACAACCAATACTTGGAACTAATAAATAATAGGTGATTTCTAGCGTGAAACATAAAATGCTTTAAACGCGTTTTTCTCAAAACTAGGGTTTTTGACTTGCAGCGTTCTGCCGTTGGACGGCAGACTGGCGCGCCACTAGAATCTAAATACAATTAAATATGTTAACTTGTAAACTTTCCAAGACCTTCACAAATAGGTTGATAAGTATTTAATACCGCACTTAGGTACCTACTAAAATAAAACAGTTTCTGCACGCTTGTTCATGTGGAAATTCTATAGAAAGTCACCCGCTTTAATTGCTTTTGACTATAATTAAAATGTTTGCTTCAGGTTTTAACGGTCTGATTTTCATTACTCGTATAAAATGATAAAGTAATAATATACCAAAATAAAAATTTCTAACTTACTTAATAAAAGCTTAAATGACACAAGACTTACCGTAATTTGGATATTTCTTCGAAACTTGAATAAAACTTGTGAAACTTTTTCACGATCGTATAATTTTAATGTTGAGAAGTTAATGACACGTATATTTATTTGAGCACTTTTTGACAAGTTTGAGACTTGGGATTGAGAGGAGAGGAATTCACTTGTGGTTTGTCTGAGGTCCGGGTGTGGGCGGGTGGCGTCCGCGCCCGAGCTTGCCTGCACGAACACTGACGAGCCGGCAGCGCAGCCCTCGGCGCTCCTGCCGCCGGCCGCGCCGAGCCTCTCTCTCGGAACAAACCACGCGCTTACAGTTTAGAGACCCAAACCAACAAGTTATCAAAATATACAATCTTTTTATAGCTTCTTTATTTCAGGCAGGCAACTTTATTTATATTCCTTTTTATTCATTTAATGATTTTTAGAAGCCTTGCCTACGTAGTAGTATTCGGTGTTCAGACGAATGGGATAAGTAAAAATAACTTGGGCTATTAAAATTCTGAATTATGAATTGAATTAAGAAAATTGGTATAACGTAAATTCGGGGTTCTAATATTAGCGCTAATGAATAATTAAGAAAATTAGGTTCACTTATGTTTTACCAAATCATCATTTCCAAAAATTATTTCACCTTAAAAACCATCATTTTACATTTTCTTGTGGTCACCTAGTCTAACCTAACCTAACCTAACTTATTTAACAAGCCCATGTACAGGTGTAGTGCATAATTCCTATCCTTCGTATTTTCACGGAAACGTACGAAAGTGTCATGCTACTTCAGTCATCCTCAGTACTTTTTGTACTGTGACCGACTGAAACAGCAAGACGCATTCGTACGTTTCCGTGAAAATACGAAGGAAAACAATTATGCACTACATCTGTAACCTTAGTACAGATGTAGTGCATAATTGTTTTCCTTCGTATTTTCACGGAAACGTACGAACGTGTCATGCTACTTCAGTCAATCTCAGTACTTTTTGTACTGTGACCGACTGAAATATCAAGACACGTTCGTACGTTTCCGTGAAAATACGAAGGAAAACAATTCTGCACTACATCTGTAACATGTAATGGTTTAAGCACAAACACGTTTTTGCGAAATTAAAGTTTGTAAAATTTATATAATTTATCAAATGATGATTTGGTAAAAAGTCAGGATACCAGAAAACGAATATGACCGTCTTTTGATTTTAGGGCCAGTGAAATTCGTCGTGCTTAGTGAAAATAGAGTTAAAAAAATTCGGACTACATAGGAGAACCCTTTTTAAGGGCTATCCAACCATCCCACGCAAGATGTTTGTTTATTTATTACCTATTTAATTTTAATTATTTGTTGCAATCGTTAAGACAACAAAAACATACCTACATTTTTTACATACAAACAGATGGGTAGGCTGACAAATAGACATTGCGTAACTATAAGGGTTTCTACTTTGACAACGTAACCCTAAAAAATATGTCCTGGATTATTATATTATCAATCAAATTGGGTCCAATTAATAATTTAAGTAAGTATTGTTATATTTATTATCGCATTTTTGTTAGGTATGAATTATGATTATTTATGATCCATAATATAAATATATAAGTTCATTATGTAAAATATTTTATGTATACACGGGAAAATAACAAACAACAAAATAGACAGAAACACAAAAGTTTTGTACAATGGCGAACTTATCCCTTCAAGGGATTTGTTCCATTTAACCTACAGTTACAGTAATGTGTTAGTTAGTGGGTAAATGTATGCAGTTTCTTTTTAAATTTAGGTAAGTACCTAAGTATTGGCATAGAAGTGGACTTAAAGCCATAAGGCATGCTTTGCCGGTCAACCAGTAGTGGTCCAAGCAGAAACTACCTACTAAAGAATTATCAACAATCTAACAGAATAAAAAACAGTTTCATTATAGGGTAGTGGTGTAGCACGGACCTAAAAAAGTACGAAAGTAATGTTGCACTAAAAAGGTGTGAAGCATGCAAGGTCGGCAATTTCGTTCGTTATACACGACCAACCGTCACACGTCACAGAGATACACTATGTACAACCGAGCCACAGCACGAGTGACATTAAATTTAACGACGAAGAAAATGCCGTCTTTTGTAATGAAAGCATACAAAAATTACAGGAGTAAAATTTAAAATGACTCGTGTAATTTTTCTTTAATGTTTTTTTTACTTTGTCGCAGATTTCAAACGAGAATGACAACCGTGTTATCATTTTTTTACGGGGAAATTTCCCTACGGGGAAATCTATAGTAAACTATAACGCCGCTAGTTATGGTACAGAACCCTGCGTATGCGAGTCAAACTTGATTATGACCGGATTTTTAACACACTTATCACTAAGTCACACACAATCCATGAAACGAACATAGGTAGGAACTTCTAATTTGTCAGATGTCTTGAAATTTTGCATACATAATTCAATAATATGGCACTATCAAACTGTTATGATGATGGAGTCAGGTGGTCATAGGAACTACTCGATAGCTAATTAAGGGGTCTTAAAACAGGCAAATTGATGATTTATATGGCAACCCTCAAAGCACGCACACCCGTATAGGTACAATCTCAATGCTAAGAATAACTAATCGGTAGGTATTTTTAACCGACTTGAAAAAAGGAGGAGGTTCTCATTTCGTCGGTTTTTTATTTTTTTATTTTTTTATGTATGTTCCCCGATTACTCGAACACTGCTGGTCCGATTAGAATTTATTTTTTGGTTGTTTGAATGGGTATACTTCCTAGTTGGTCACATTGTCAACACGTCAGGATCTGATGATGGGATCTTGGAGAAATAAAGGGAACTCCTCAAATATTATAGGCACACCTATAGCGATTTCGGTATTTTTCATAGTAACACGTGCATTTACTTTTGGAATAGTACTATATGGTGAAGTGGAACTGATGATGAAGACCACAGATGGCCACCGGAACTCCTTAACGGTACCTATTTGAAGGGTGGCGATAAGATATCTCGATTAAAAGATAGTTGAGCGACTATGAGGAAGCACATTTAGGTTTAAATAGGACTATGACATTCCCGCGGCGTTGCCTGCGGCGAGCTTGAAATGTTCTATAGTTCCTCATTAATTGAAAAGTGGGACTACATAACAGCATAAATACGATCACTAAAAAGTACAAAACAACTGTTAAAAAAAACCGCTTTCAAAAATGCAAAAAATAAGTAGGTCAGTCCAACTGAAGTCGGCGTTCCACAATATTTTAAACCAAAATCGGAATACCATTTTATAAGAAGTTACTTATATACGTATATACATATTAATTATACATATAATTCGGCTCTATTACTTCTCCTCCCAAATTAACTTCTTTCAAGCTACACGCGTCAGGAAACATAAAATTAGTTCCATATTTCACTCATATTTATGTCAAATAAATAATTCATTCTTTCATTCATTTCTCCGTCCTCCCCTAATTATTGCAATTACGCCATAATCAAGACATTTGTCAGCCTCACACCCGGGAGCCCAATTAATTCCTCAGACAAATGTACTAAATCAATTTCTGGAAATGGATATACTTACCTACCTACCCTCATAATTACTAACATAATCAGCGGTAGGTAATAAGCATTCATTGAGCTTCTTTATGTTTCACGGAAGTAATCATCGGGGAAGAAGTAATCCTGCCAGCCGCGTCTTCCGGAAATTATTTCACTGTCGGTGTTGTTCTCTATAATGTGACAAAGGGGCTTTGTCCGTAGCAACTCAAATTAGGAGCGCACGCCAAGGGTCTAGTTGGGGTGGTTAACTGTCCAATTCGTTAACGAGCTGTCAGTAGTCACAATCCTTGACGTGTCGGACAAAGTACTTCAACTTATAAAGGTTACTTTGAGGAATGGTTCACACCAAACGTGTTGTCCGCCACCGACTGTGTCATGCAGTTTATCGCTTTTTCATATACAGTGTGTTACCGGCATGAGAGCTTTCCTTGATTAGAGTTACAATGGGCAACTCCTTAATGTACCAACATTTCTATCATAATAAAAACAATAAAAAAATAGTACACAATTGTTTTCTAACAATAAATTATTTGCAAGCAATAATGTACTCGTACACTGTGCATTCAAGTTAATTAGTAAAGTCACGCGACCAAACTAAGATTTGTAGTGACCATAGCAGCTCCACTTGACGTCCAAAAACGAGGATCGAATACACTTAGTTCTGTCGTTTTCTCATGCTTTGGTTATGAATGGAGAAAGAGTGTGACAGAGCCCTTGAATTCTTTGGTCAAGCGTGAGCGTGCGTTACGTTTCACTGATCCTGCACTTTGACAAATGGACGGCTCGGATCATTCGATACTTTTCCGCATGTACAATTATTTTATTTTAGGATTCATGAAGTATCTTTAGAATTATCTTTTGTTTTTTTTTTAGATTTGGTTTGATTGCTAAAGTGTTAAAAAAATGAACGAGCGTTACCGGAAAATCTAACAAATTCAAGGAGTATTATTAACTCTCTTTGTTTTGCTCCTGTACCAATGTATGCCTTGTACCAAGTAATAACGATACTGATTACGATACACACACATAGCTCCAATACGTTGATGGTAGTTAAAATCTACGAAGCTAAATTGCAGCGTTACGTTAGTTAACTTCGACTAAATTATACCTGCAAATAATGACTAATACAACATATTATCGTTAGTAAAAGCAGAAGCCTTCATGCCTGTAACACACTGTATATTTAACATCTCGTTTACACCGGCGAATCGACAATACGCACCCAAAAATACTTTGTTTTTTTGAGAGTGCTCACAGTCGGCAACGAACAATACGTTCGATGTGAACGATGCCTAATAAAAGCTTTAGGTACAACTGACAGGCTTAGTGAAAAAGTTTGGAGAACAAAAACCTTTCTTTACCTCATTATCCGGTTGAGTTTTGTTCTAAGTATATATAAAATCTAGTTTTCTTTGACTTTTTAAGGAGATTAAGTGGATTTTGGACTTTTACATTTATTATGTAAATGTACTTACTCACAGACGTTTCAGTTCAGAACTTTTTTCTTTTCGTTATGCTGGAGGAGGCAACGAGCCAGGCGGGTCAGCTATATTGGAAACTGATCACCGCCGCACATGGACCACTCTAGGAAAGTGGGTGGTGAGTGGGAGGAGGGAAGTTCATTTATTTCATTTTATGCATAACAATTTGGTTGCTAAATTCCATATACGTACTTGTAGTCTAAGGTCCCATTGCATTAAACCTTACCTTATAAGGTGGCAAATCAAACGTATACTACAGCAATATATCGACGGTTAAAAGGCGAATTGATTCAAGCGCCACCCTGGGCGATATTGAGTTATATATATCATTGGAATCGGCATTTTTTTCTGCGTCGTTTGAGCTCGGTTTGGAATAAATCAGAGCACTTTTTTGGCGCTTGAATCCATGGCCAATTTAGGTATCATTTTTAATTACTGGGTATCAAGTGACAGGAATTTAGTTTTTTTTTTAAACCATGGTTTTTGTGCCCACGTAAGAAATCATCATTTTAAACTACTTGTAGTTTAAGCCTTTTTTCCCTGATAGCTTTGGTACGAAAACAACATTTCAATCCTTTTGCTTTGAACATTCAAACATATCACTGTCACTTCAACCATTTCACTTTGAACATTTAAACATATCGCTGTCACTTCAAACATTTTTCTTTGAACATTTAAACGTATCGCTGTCACTTGAATCATTTTGCTTTGAACATCCAAACATATCGGTGTCAGTTAAATCTTTTTGCTTTGAACATTCAAACATATCGCTGTGACTTAAATCTTTTTCCTTTGAGCATTTAAACGTATCGATGTCATTTGAATCATTTTGCTTTGAACATCCGAACATGTCCGGTGTCAGTTAAATCTTTTTGCTTTGCACATTTAAACATATCGCGTTAACTTAAATCATTATTTCTTAAACCTTTTTATGGACCGATGTGAGTTGTGGCATTTTTCTTTGAACAGTATTTATTTTGTGTGCCTATTGAAACTATTTTCTTAAAGCGGAATAATCAAATTTACACGCTTAATTCGTTTATATTAATTCTCTTTAATTGAAAAGTTTCCTTTGAGCTACTTTTTATTTCTACCACATCGTATTTAAATCATTTTATCTAAATAGGTAAATACCCACGTAACATGAAATCGGTTAAAAATGAATCACTCCGTCCAAAAGAACAAGTCAGTATAGGAGTATAAAGTTCATAATAAGAGTATAATAGTTATTATGCGCATACCGTCTTTTTGATTTGGTCGGCAGTCTAGTCGTAGTCGTAGGCGCGTGTTGGCGCGGGCGCGGCGGTCGGTCAGTCAACGGTCACGCGCGAGTCGTGTTGGTTGTGTAGGTACGTAATTATAAAGGCGCGTGGTACGTTGGCTACATAAAATTTCGTTGAATTACTTAATTAATTATTTACTGTTTGTGATTGTGTGTTGATGGACCAGCCCTATCAAAGTAAATAACTTCGAAAAGCACAATGGAGGGAAAAAGAAATGAGTACTTTAGGAATGTAATAAACAAGTACGTTGAAAACTGATTTAAAAGTCTTAGTACTTAAAAGTATGGTTATTCCATCAATTAAGTCATTTGCATTTGAATTGAAATGTCTTTTAAGTAGTTTTTCCTTATTCGCCAATTTTATTTCATTATCTTTAAGGTATTTTACCTTAATCAGATTTCAATAAATATTTCTATTAAAGCTTTTTGCCTTTAACCTGATATAACAAATGTGTATTTTGAGTCATTTCAGCGTGAACACTTTATAACTACATTGCCATCGTAAATCATTTCTCATAAATCCGTCATAGGCTACTCTTGCACTTACATCCTTTTACCTTGATTAGATAATTTGAACTCATTCCCTTATATCATGTTGCCTTGACCAGATATTTCATACTCATGCACTTAAATCCTTATACCTTGATCAGATAATTTGATCTCATTCCCTTAAATCCTGTTGCCTTGACCAGATAATTCATACTCATGCACTTAAATCCTTTTACTTTGATCAGTTAATTTGAACTCATGCACTTAAAGTATTTAACCTTGATCAGAAAATTTTAACAAATTTACTTGAATATTTTTGCCTTGATCACACAATTGTGCATAATGGCTTAAGTTACATCTAACTCTATAAAAAACCGTTATTCCTTTGTCAAATATATATCAAATTATAGCCGGCTTAATGACATTTTATAATTTAAAAGTGTGTTTACGATTACGGAGATGAATTGAGTGCAATGATTTTTTTTCCAAAAAAATGAACTTTAAATCGCTCTCCTGTAAAGTTTCCAAAATGGCGGTTGAATCAATTCGCCTTTTAACCGTCGATATATATTTTTAGGAACAAGACTGTCATTGCTTAGATTTTAATTAAATATCATGGTTTGCTTTAAAATATTCAAGGGATGTTAGCAAATGTACATGAATTTCTCGTCGTTACAAGATATTAATACGAATTGGTTGAGGTGGCTGACCAGTAAAACTGCCACGGTGATGGCAGGCTACCCTATATACCTATTCATGAATGGCACGCCTAGGTCTGCATCAGTTCCGTCGAGCCTTCAGATGAGGTAATTGACCCCATGTTTTATATCATGAAATATGGCTAACACGTAATATTATATTGGTTATTATTTAGAACTCATACGCATTCAGCGGGATCATTTATCTTATCAGACAAGATTGTTCTGTTGCATTACGCCAAATTGAGTTCAGAAGCAGTGACCTTAATCAAAGTTTCTTTAAGCTTTTCCAGCATGATGGAAAACTAGCGGCATTGAAATTTCGTTTTTTTATCAGTTTTGATTTTTGAATTATATTTCTATATATTTTTGAAAATATTTGTAGACGACCCCATATTTTGGCCTCATGAAACATGGTCGGCCTTGAAACTTTCCAGGGTTGGGGCTAGCAACCTATGGGGGTTGTGATTACCAGAGGTATCTCTTACGATCTGCTACCTTATGATGTAATTTTCAGTTAAATTAGCGGAATGAGGATGAACAAAAAAAATGTTCTTCCAGTCTATGCGACGGCAAGCTTCCATAATCGAGTGTTCCTAAGTATAATCTATAAAAAAAAGATAAAGATAAAAGAAATTTATTTAGTAAGTAGGCCGCTCGGGCACTTTTACACGTCAAGATACTACCAGCGCTTCCCAAGAGGAGACCACTGCTGAGAAGAAACGCCGCAAGAAACTCAGCAGTCAGTCATTTTTTTAAACTTATTTCATATTGCATATTACAATGGTATGTACAACTTAATCTAGCATTATATAAAGCTACAAGTATTAAATTAAATATAATATCAAATAACAGTAGTTCAGCAGGAAAACATGCCAAAAATCTTACGGGAGAGAAGGATAGAAAAGAATAAAATAAAATAACTACAACTACCTACTTATATATGTGTATATGAGATGGTGCAAGATGACCACATAAAAGTTTCGATATGTTTTCCTGCATCAACGGTGTCCCCCAGACAAGAAAAAGCAGGATAAAGCCTTTGCATTTGAACAAATTACTATTGACTAAGTTTCGGGTGTAGGCCATGCATTTTTGTCTGTTAGATAGTCCTCGACCCTATAATACGCTTTAGACATTAACGACCTTTTCAAATATTTTTTAAGTGCTGGAAAGGGTAACTTTAAAACTACTTCAGGTAATTTATTATAGAAATGAATGCATTGACCAACAAATGATTTATATACTTTACGGACACGGAATTTTCGAATAGCTATTTTATTTTTATTTCTAGTATTTAAATTATGTATATCTGAGTTTTTGGTGAACGAATCTAAATTCTTAATAACGTAAATAATATTCTCGTAAATAAATTGAGACGCTACAGTTAAGATATTAATTTCTTTAAAAAGTTCTCTTAATGAGTCACGGGAATTTAAATTATAAATAGAACGAATGGCCCTTTTTTGTAACACAAATATAGTTTGTATGTCAGCTGCCTTACCCCAAACCAGAATACCATAAGACATAACACTATGAAAATAACTATAATAAACTAAGCGAGCTGTCTCAACATTAGTTAGTTGTCTAATTTTCCTAACGGCGTAAGCTGCCGAACTTAGTTTACCTGCCAGTGCAGCTATGTGGGGACTCCATTGCAAATTTTTATCTATTGTTATGCCTAGGAAAACCGCCCTATCTACCATTAGCAAACACTCGTTATTTAGAAAAATACTAGAATCTACCGGTTTAACATTAGGCAAAGCGAACCTAACACATTTAGTTTTCTTGGCATTTAGTAGCAAGTTGTTACTAATAAACCAATTATGTACTTTAACTAGAGTGGCGTTTATCCTACTGTAGTCTACGGTTTTTCTATCTACCTTGAAAATTAGTGAAGTATCATCAGCAAAAAGTACAATATCGCAAAGTTCATCTACTATTGGTGGTAAGTCATTTATGTAAACCAAAAATAAAAAAGGACCTAAAATAGAGCCTTGAGGCACACCTATTTTCACTGTAGCTCCAACAGATTGCGTTTTGTTTACAACAACTGTTTGAGTTCTATCACTTAGATAAGAAGACATAAGGCTTAAAGCTTTATTGGACAATCCATAATGTTCTAATTTTAAAATAAGGGTCATATGTTCCACGCAATCAAAAGCTTTAGAAAGATCACAAAATATTCCTATTGCGTCGCAAGATGTTTCCCAACTGTTATATATATATTTAATGAGTACCGATGCCGCATCAATTGTTGATCGACCTCTTGTAAAGCCAAACTGGTTATTGCTAAGTAGTTTATTTCTGTTAAAGTGACCTAACATATCCTTCAGCATTAGTTTCTCAAAGACTTTACTTAAAACTGGTAGTATGGAAATGGGACGGAAGTTCGTTATATCACTCGTCTCGCCTGATTTAAAAAGAGGTATGACTTTACTATATTTCATGAGATCTGGAAAGATCCCCTCTGATATGCAATTATTGTAAATTAATGCTAGATGGGGTGCAATTACATCTATGATATGAAAGAGCACTTTAACTGATGTGCCCCACAAATCTTCAGTCTTTTTTAAACTAAGCGATTTAAATATCTTTACTATTGAATCTGAATTTACAGGGCTGAATTCAAAGTTTATATTACATTTACTGACATTAGTGCAAAGTAATGATTGAGCTTCAACCGCGGATGATTTAAGACATTTCGTAGTATTAATTGCCATGTTGGAAAAATAATCTTCGAATGCTAATGCAACATCTTTATTTGACGTGATTGGATGGCTACCTGTGTTCAGGGTGACTTGATTATCACGAGTTTTTGATTTTCCCGTTTCTCTATTTATAATATTCCATACAGTTTTTACCTTGTTCTCAGATGATTTGAGTTTAAGACTAAGAAAAAATGCCTTAGCAGTTAAACAAACTTGCTTAAAGGTCCTCGAATATTTCTTAACATAATTTAGGAAATCAGCATTCTTATTGTCCTCCCTCTCTCTATATAAGTCATAAAGCCTATTTCTACTTTTATGAATGCCTGCAGTAGCCCATTCACTAAATCTGGTTTTCGACCTAGTAATAGTTTTAATTTTAAAATTGTTGTTAAATTGATGTAGAATTACGCCAAACAAGTCTTTATAAATACTATTACATTCATTCTGTGAAAAAGGTAACACTGAAAGATTACTCTGAACTTTATTTTTGAATAATTTCAAACGATTACTAGTTATAGGTCGGTAAGTTATTGTGTGAGGTTTTTGATAAAAATCAGAGATGAAAGATGCCTTCTGACCACTATGGTCAGAATTAAAACAATTAAATATTTCTTTATCCAAACAATCGCAGTTACAAAAAATATTATCTAAGCAAGTTGCACTACTAACACCTATCCGAGTGGGTTCAAAGAACAGATTACCTAAATTAAAAGATTTAAATAAACTTAGTAACCTAGTGGTATTATTTGACTTTTCAAGTAAGTTAATATTAAAATCTCCACAAACTATAACATGCTTCTGGCTATTACATGCTAATTTTAACACATGTTCCATAGTGGATTCAAATGTGCAAAAATCAGCCAATGGTGGTCTGTAAACACATATTATTATATAACTTTCTATTTCTGCGCATGAAATTTCTACAATCCTTTCTATCGATTGCTTTACAATATCCTTTCTTTCTTTGGCTTTAAGAGTACTTTTAATAATTATAAAAGAGCCACCATGAATGGCACTTTTCCTGGCAAAATAACTTACTAATTTAAAATTTAAAAAATCAAAAATTAATTGATCTTGTCTAAGCCAATGTTCAGTAATGCACATTATTTGTACATTTTCATTATCTAAGAACAACCCTATTTCTAGTTCTTTGCTGGAAAAACCTTGAATATTTTGGTGAATTAAATTTATACTCAAGGGTGTTTCCGCTGTCCTATAATTTAGTTTAAATCAAGAGGCAAAGCATTATTGCCAATTTTGGCTTGTTGGGGCTGTGAACTATTATATCTATTTGGTTCTATATTAAAAGCTAATAGATCAACCAAGGTCAAAATATGTTTCTTGGGCAAATGAATTTTTCCTGATGTTAGATCAAGGCGCTTTATAAATTTGTTTAAATCAAAGAAATGATATTTTTTATTAAAGCATATAGCATTATATATTATTGAGTTAAAGTGAGCTATTCTATTATTATGACTAAATGAGATACTTTGTGAGTATGGTAGCGCACACAATATAATTTTACCTATTCCTCTATCTTCAATAGTGTTTAGTGTTGACATTAATTTATCTACACCAGACTTATCCACACCAAGACTATTTCCTACCAAAATTATTAAAGTGGTGGTACTGTCAAAGCTTCCTTTTAAAAGTAAATCACTTAATTGTATAATAGTTGCATTATGGTAACAGTAATTTGTAACATTTTGTTTTAATTTGTTATTTAACAATAAACCTAGTCCAGATCCAAGCTGGTCAGAGTAAACAATAGTTTTATACGTACTTATAATTTGTCTAGGGGGCGCCTTAGAAGTATCAAGGGTCATCTCCGGCTGAATCACAGCAGTTGGTGAAGTACCTAATCTATCACAGTTACCATAACCACTGTTTATTAAAGAGTTAAAACGCTCCTCATTCAATCTACATTCTTCCACCAATTGAGTGAAAGCCAGGATATGCTCCTTGACTTCCTTCTGAGCAGTTACATACTTTAAAGAAGTAACTTCAAGCTGGTCCTTTAGCTTATTTATCTCAGCATCGAGTTTTTGGATATTTAAATCATATGTTATCCTATCGGAATCTAACTTTTCATTGCAATGCCGCACCCTATCTTTCATTATTGATAATTCTAATTTAACTGTAGAATAGTTTTTTATACATCTTTTGCTTTTAATTAATTTCTGTGTACGCCTAATATAATTATTAATTTTAACATATTTCTTCAATTTATTATTGCTATTAAAGAAAATTAATTTTTTACTGTCCTTATCGTTATTACCTACCAGCTCTTGGTACAGGTTTTGTGTTGTTAAACTATCATAACACTGACGTTCTTTCCTAAGATAATTTAGTTCTTCATTTGCTGCGCCAAGTTCTTCCTCCAGGTTTGTGATACGCTTTAATGCCACTTCATGGGTAGAAGCGCACTGGTTGAAGGTATCAATCACAGACTGCAACTGCTCCAATTTATCTTGAGCATCTGATAACTTATAATCATACTCCACCAGATCGCTTCTCAACACCGTGTTCTTGTCCATCAATTTCTTCAGTTCTTCCTCACTGTCATCCCTTTCCCTCATTAACTGGTCATTCAGGGTCCTAGCTTCCTGCAGCTGTTTTAAGGTGGCCTTGAGTTGGATTTCTTGTTGACGTGCAGTGGCCTTGCGAGATTTCATGTTCAAAGCGCTCATTGTCTCACAGTAACTCCACAAATGCACTGAAAGTTATAAAACAACTGAGTACAACTGAGTAACTTGAGCAAAGGAAGATTGTTGGTTATTATAACAAGGATGTGAGTGAATAGATGTTAGTGAACAGTGTATCGTGTACGGCAATGTCTGTGGCGAATGTGATATGTCTTCAACTTTGCTTCCACTATTACTATTGCTGTAGTATATGTCTGGTCTGCCACGTGAGGTAAGGTTTGATGCAATGGCAGCATAGACTAAGCACTTTCCGTTGCTAGTTGATCACTATAAGTACTTGCTTAATTAACCGCGGTCCATGCAATATTTTTTATCATTGGAATATACACGGTAAAACAATAAATAAGTAATTACCAACCTATTTCATGTTAACATAAGTCTATTGCTTTTTTTAAACTAATGATAATTAAGTAGTCTGCTCGCGTCATAGCATTTTCTTCAAACTACAATAACAATAAATACGTGTAATTATTTGTATAACTGCTGCCGACTTTCTTTGTGTTTCTATTAAACACGCGAGACGCACGATCGAGCTTGACGCGAGATCGAGTGTGATGCTATACGAGTATACATCAGATGGAAATAGTAGACGACGATATATAATTTGAGACAGGTGCTAAGACACCTTTCCTACCTTACCTTATTATTATTGCACCTACTAAGTACCTCGCCGCGTTTCTCAACACTACGTTGGTTATCTTCAAGCATTGAAGAATTCTGAGAATTGAATTAGGATTTTAATTTGTGATAATGATACTGTGATACTGATTACCGATTCAACAAATAAATAAATATTACGAGTATATCACCTGCTTAATTATTAATTGTTAGCATATCGCTAAATTAGAACACACGAGAACCTATTGATGTTAGAAAAACTAACGAAATCAAATTAAAACTACGGTGTGTTCACGAACAAAAATAGTTTTATGAGCCTGATAGATAACTCAATGACCCGGTTTGCCCAAACACCCGTTGATACCTCGCCGGTGTACCCACATGGCACTGGAAATTTCCCTGGAAACAAAGTTCCTTAATATAAATAATGAAGCGAGTGTTTAGCATATTTACGACATGCTAAAGAAGAAAAACACGTTCACAGAAACCAACTAATAATAAAGTGGCTCTATTTAAAGAGTGCAGCCGACTCGCGCGGGCTATCGCGGCTTGCAGAGTTCTGGCGCGGGTTACGTATACAACGTTATTCATGGGAGCCCATTACCACCCATTACTGATCGGCTTTTTTATTCATACCTCTGCGCATTTAGGATACCTACTGACAGATATGTAAAGATCGAGTCTGTAATACGTGCTCTTATTAAATGTTAGGAATAAGATCGCATTCTATCGGTAACAATTTCCTGATTTTAAGTCGTCTCCTGTTCGTTCTACTTAAATGTAAGCACGCCTTCTGTCGTCAATTTAATTAGCTTCTGTAATCGTGATTTCTGTGAATGTTAACTTCCCTCTTTTAGTCGTAGTTCAGATCATTCATTTAAGTACACGCCAAGAGCTTCGTTTGGGACGTCTATTTGTGTTAGATTGTCCCTGATATTTACGTATTTATTGTATTTATTGCATTGCTCGCCTTTTGGCCTTTTATATAAAGTTCGATTCTAAACTAATTAAAAGTGAACTCATCTTATATCAAGCAACATTGCTTGGAAATAGACTCGTGTTTGAGTTTTTCGCCGTGTTATTAATGTAAGTAATTATTTAAAAACAATCCTGATCTTAAGAGATCTTAAACACGTAGGTACACATGACTCATTCAATACACACAAGGTGCGTAACATTATACAAATTGCTTCGTGATTTTGTGGAAATTTTTCGTATAAGGGGATAGGGCTCAATAGGGTAAAATCATTCAGTAAAGTTTGTGCTCGCAACTCGATGCTCCAAGTCGGCTCAGGCCACGTAGGAAATCCACCTAAATCACCTACTGAGAGTAACGTGGTTTATGTGATGCCAAATATACCGGAAGTACATAATATATAATCTGATATGGTAAATGAATACCTATGGATGCCAGGTAGTAGTACCTAAGTAGTGTTTTAAGGATGGGGCAGGACTTCAGAGACACCGTGGACAGCACCGAGGGGACGCCCCAAGGATCCGTGATTAGACCGTTGCATTTTCTGGCGTATGTCAATGATATGCAGAGCTACATCGATATCTGTGATACCTACCAGTTCAGGGATGACACGTGCTTAGTTTCAGCTGGTAAGAGCGCAGACAATGTCAATAATAAAATTCAAACAAATTTTAACGCTCAAAACAAGGGTGTCGTGATGCTGGGCTGGTGCTTAACCCCCAGAACACTAAGTAAATTTATTTATACTCAGTTCCCGTACTTAAAAAGAGCTCCCGGGAGCGCGCTTCGCCCGCGAACACGCGTGCATGCACACAACACAGCGGGCGCGGGCGCCTACTTTATTTCTCGTCTCATAAATGACCTTCACGTTAAATTTAGAGGTAGCTATTAAATCCTAATATTAATAAGTATAAACTAAAATCATACTTTGTGCTGTAATGTTTGTGGGTAGAAGTGCAATTGTCAGACAGACATACGTAATTTAGAGCGTTCTGTCCTCGCACAAACCCTTATGTGGTTTATGTTTATGAGGTATCTATTTAAATGTAAAATAATGTTTTTTTGTTGAATGATAAATAAATAATAAAAAAACCGGGAAAGAGCATGTCGGACCATGCTCAGTGTAGGGTTCCGAATTAAATTCATCATAATGTGCTTTAATTTAAGTTTTTTTTTTAGTTTTTTGTATTTGTACTTTTGGCTGTAGTGGGGGGAAGACACTTGACTCGAAAATAAATTTGCGCTTAAAGCGCTTAATATTTCATAAACGGATACCTTAATCATAAAAATGGTTTCACAAACCCGCAATATTTTAAAGACATATCCAACGACACATCACACTGTGGGGTAAACGAGAAAAAAAACCCAACATCACGTGTAGGTACCTACACTAGAATTTTTTTTTCAACATTTTATTTTACAACAACCTGTGTAAATATTAATCTAACCAACCAAGACCCAAGGGACACAATTGTAAACATATTAGTTACGTAAGCCATCTGAGACCTTTTTCCACAATTTAAATCCTGAAACTGTGAAATAAGCTCATTCGCGAAGCTAATACGTACGGAGACTTGAAACCTCTATTTATTGCCCTAAAAAAGAAATGATGAAACTCTAGAGATTCAATTATAGACAACAGAGTATTAAGGTTCCATTCTTGGTTTTCGAATAACGATTTGTAGTAAAAGTAGGTTCCCACTGGCGTGGGAATAACGCAACATTACATTAACTTTGTCTTGTCGGTTAGCGCCATGGAAAGACAGCTTCTAATTATCTAACTAATCCTATCCTCTATTAAACGAGCTATATTCGTAGATTATATTTGTAATCACGTTCGAAAACAGCTCTAACGATTACCATGAAATTTGCAATATAGGGAGACAAAATCGGTCTGTCAAGTTGACATCTTCGGGAAAAAAAATTACAACCCGAGTGACGCTCGGTCTTCCGGGTACTTTCTGTTAATATGACTTGCTATGAATTAAAAATAAATAAACACCAGGGGACAACTGACTAAAACTGAACTAGTCCCAAACCGACATACTGATATATAAAAATACATACAAAAATTTAGGAACACAAAACATCCAAGGCTCTGAAACAAATTTAATACTCGATCGCGATTATACACAAGTATCTGCCCTCACTGGAATTCTAATCCGGGACCACTACCTTCGTAGGCAGGGCCACTACCAACTACGAGTATATAGGCTAAAGTGTCGTCTCGTATCGTGTCGTCGTGTGTATGACGTGTATGTCTGTGGTTAACATTTTAGAGCCAAAATGACGAATTCGGTTGGCTCTCGCACTAATAGATTTTGTTTACGAAATATAAGCTTAGAAAGTGGCACTCGACTAGAGCCGCTATTCTCATAGTTCACTAAAAGTCTGCGAAATTATTCCTTTATGTGGGCTATCCACACGCGGCATTCTGAAAACAGAGTTCTACTGTTGCTTAGTTTTCTTATATTACTCCCTACTATATTTTTGACCTTTCACCTTTTTGACGTTGTAAAGAAAATAATCCATCAGAGTCATAAATATTGCTACAATTTAAAAACCACATCAGCGTAGCTTATCTCTCTGCGCCTCATTATTACAAGCTTTTGCGTGATTCTTCGAGATTGGGTTATTCGTGTGATTCCTCTGGCACTTTTTATCTTTCCCTTTTGACTAATAAGTGCATACTCTACTGGAAATAGGCGTTTTTACAAACAAATATAACTCAGGGCCTGTTTTTAACAAAGCCATTCATTTGCCATTGAACTTTCTTGTCCATAGGAATCAGGAATGGATGGCAGAGGAATCAGAAGTTGGTCAAAAGTATAGTAGTTAAACGCAAAATGGTAGTACAGTGTGAAAATGAGTTTAATAAATCTTAAAGAAAAACCTTAACAAATCAATGGTTATTCTTACCTTCTAAACAAATCATTAATTTTCTTCCTAAATAATCGTCTAAAAATAAAAATAAATTCAAATTTCCTCTTGGTTGTTAAATATAAATTTAACCAAGTTAAAAAACCTGACAAAATCGGAACGCCTTACAGAGCTACTACTACTTCTTAAATGTTCATAAAACCTACCTAAGAATACACAAACGTCTTGATTAAGTCACCTTTCTCAGAAAAAAAAAACGGACCATTCTTTCTAAGCTACGATGCCACAGCCGGGCATTCAGATACACACATACACAGACACACAGCTACACAAATGCATACGTCATCGTCGTACATTTTTGCGTCGGGGTTATTATTTACGATAATTTCTGATTCATATGGCTTTATAACCAGAGGAATCAGTGACAGAGGAGTCAGAAAATGAAATACAAGTAGCAATTACAGATCATACCTAAGCACTTCACGGTTGTCGTACCATTCCACATACAAATATTACCGAAAGCATTTTAATCAGCTTTACACTGATTTTTTGAAGCATACTCGTATAATATCATAAATAAACAAAGCAGAGTAATCATGAACTAACCCGAACCATGACCATAGGAATCAAATATTTACCTTAATAACTCCGGATCGACGCAGACCAGCGGACATCTCCACTCCTAAGCACATTTAGCGCAAGACTAACTACCGCCTGCGCGGGGGTAAAGGTTTCAAGTTTGCTGTTTGGGAGCTATGGAGTCGAACAAATGTCACGACAGAGACATCAGAATTTTGAAAGGACAACTCCTATTTTCCCAGTTCTAAAAAAAAAATTATTTGCATATTATATTTTATGATCAGAAAAACTAACGTTTTATTGATATACTACTCACTTAGAACATGATCAAATTGTTATATTGAAAGATATGACAAGATCTTTCCAAGAAAATGGGGAGCGAACGCGACAAAGAAAAGAAAGAATAATAGACCAATTATTTTTATTATATATTTAGAGTACGATTTTATTATATATATTATACGACAATCAACTAATGACTCCATTATATAAGAATTTCAACTACCTACTGATTTTTTTTTATAGTCAACCTCTTGACTAACTAGTTATTAGAAATAAATCCCGCAAAATCAGGGCTTTGAAGACTTACTCTTTTATCTTTCAAGTAAGTGAGTAACTATAAAAAAGAAGTGTCATTATTTGCTAACGAAAGTTTTTTTTTTTCTATAAGTATTTTTCTTACTTTCTAACTGGCCTTAAGCAGTGCCTGATCGCCTAGTTATTATAGTACTGTATTTTATTTAAACGTAATTGTTTCTTTTATGATGACTCCAACCTTTTAAAGTCAGTAAAAGCAAGTGATGTGCAGTTGCAACGATTATTTTAAACGCAACACTTTGTTAGAAAGGTAGAAGGTACCTACCTACATACATCATTCACCAATTGCAATAAGAGCTTACACGGGCTTCAAATAGGGTTGTCGCTGATATCTAGATTTTTTTTTTTTTTTTATAGTTAGGAATATTTACAAAACCATATACATATATAAGGATGGTTTACTAATGTACGGTCTAAAAACTTTTACCAAAGTATCACATCCCAAACAACTCAAATTATGATTTAGCAAAAAATCATAAGTCAAATCGCAATTAATTATTTTTTTGGGAAATATTGTTTAACAAAAAAAAAACATGTAATCAAATGTATCGTTTGGCATAACATTACTCATCCCAAAAGTGTTGTATGGCACACGATTTACATCCTAATTGAGCAGCGCATAGGAAATTGATTATATTTCATCAAGCGGGTAGTTTTCTTACTGCGTGCTTGTGACACGGCTGTATTCACTATTCATTCGTTTGCATAGGCATTCCTTTACTCATTTATAAGTTTGTATTGTTAATATTAAATAGTTGATATTGTTGTATTAGTTATTATTAACTTATTTTTCTTTTAAACCACACAATTTACCGACACAGATAAATCTGTTTTTACTGAAAAGGATGATGGAGTTATTTCCGTGATGCAGCCGGCGAAGCACCGCTGGCCCCGAGGCTTCTATTCTGCATAGATTGGCCCTTCGGGCCTGGTGAACTCTAACCTAACCTAAACCTAGTTACCTAATTTTAACCTAAACTAACCTAACTGGACATTTTGCGGGTGGTAGGACCTTGTGCAGGGTCTGTCCGGATCGCTACCACCATCTTATCAATTAACCCACCTCCAAACAGCAGTGTTCGCATTGTTGTGTTCCGGTTTGGGGATAAGACAGCCGGTGAAGTGACGCATACAGGCATTCAATTTTAGTCCTCAGGGTTGGCAAGGGCAACGCATTTGCAGTCTTAGGATTGCAGTCTTGTCAATGCGAAAGTATATGTTTCACAGGTTCCACCTACCGTCAGATGGCCTGTGTGCTCGTTTGCCTTCTCTATGCCATAAAAAAATCATGCTATAAATTGAGTGTGCGAAGTTACAATTAAAAAACATTTAATTTGAATATAAAAGGAAAACGTTTGCTTAATACACGTTTGTCTTAATAAAAATTGATAAAGTAAAATGATGAAAAATGATAATTTGACCAAATGAATAAAATGGGAAATTTAAATGTGCTAAAAGTTCGTTTGGGAAATGAAACTACTGCGATAAGTTTCTTTGAAAGTGAGATATTTCGCCCAAACGGCAGTACACCACCAAGGATATTAATAAGTTAAACTTGACTAAATCAATCTATATGTCTATATATATTTTCCATCATCATGTCAGCCGAAAGACGTCCACTGCTGGGCATAGGCCTCCCCCAAGGCTTTCCACTCAGACTGGTCTTGTGCTTTTCGCATCCACCGCGGTCCCGCGATCCTGACGAGGTCGTCACTCCATCTTGTTGGAGGCCTACCTACAGCTCGTCTTCCGGTCCGCGGATGCCACACCAGAACCTTCTGACCCCATCGGCCATCAGACCTGCGAGCAATGTGCCCCGCCCACTGCCACTTCAGTTTAGCTATTCTTTGGGCTATGTCGGTAACCTTAGTTCTACTGCGGATATCATAATTTCTGATTCTATCACGCAGAGAAACCCCGAGCATAACCCTCTCCATAGCCCTCTGAGTGACTTTGAGCTTCCTTATGAGGCTCATTGTTAGCGCCCACGTCTCAGATCCGTCAGTCATTACTTCAATGCGTTGTTACAAAATTACTGATTTATTCATCTACTTAGTAGACTCTTTTAACGAACAGTTTTTTGTCATTAAAAGTAAACACGATCAATCACATCACTTGTGATGAGCCCGGTTCCCAAGCCACAGGACCGCCGGGTTCCTTTTTTCTAAAATGGCACAATTAATTTTTTTCTAGTTTCTCATTTTCGTCATCTTCAAAAATATTATCCAAATCTTAGCGCAAAGGAAGTCCCACAAAGGACGAACGAAGGATTTTTTCTAAGGCAATATTTAAAAAGGAAAGGAATCTTCATCGCGCTCGTCCTTTAGTCGATCAAATTTCTGAGCTACGTTAAGTTGTAATGAACGACATTTTTAAGCGGATGGTCGTAGAATGCTTAGCGTTTTCCTCAATCCTTAAATATATTTTTAATACAATAACATTTTTGTTTATTAATTGTCGCTAAAACGTATACGTTCGAACGAGTTATTTCAAACGTTATAGGTTTAAGTACATTCCACAGAACCCTAAGGCGGGGCCTCTATGTCTTAGCTTTTTGCCCTTCGGGCTAAGGTCTTGTAGCTACGCTACCTAACGAACCTCCCTAACTTCAATCTATGGGAAATGCGATTATTATCTAGATGTCTAGACTTGACCGTCTCGTCCGTTGTAAGTTTGACGAACGTATAATTTTGCAAATTTTATTTTCGCAGAAATGTATTTATGCTTAAACCATTAGATATGAGTAACTATTACATAGGTTACATGGCTTATTAAAAAAGTAAGGATAGATTAGATTTTTGACCACCAAAAAATGTAAAGCGAAGTATAACTTTGCGAAATGAAAGTTTATAAAATGATATAAGTAGTTGAATTAAAGCACATATTTGAAAACATAAGTGAACCCATATAACTTGCTTAACACTTTTTCTTTGATGTTTCTTAAATACGTACAGTAGCGGCAAAAAGTCTATCATATTCTACTTTTTTTGTCATAATTTTTACATCACGCCTAATAGGACCAGTATGAAAACTAAATATAATAGTCGATTAAATCCCGACTAGAAATACATATTTTGTTGGTATTATTTTAAACAAGAACTTTTTTTATATATAGACATAATTAAAATAATAAAGTATATTGAAAATTCGATATATTGGCAAATTTAGTGTAATAACAACAAAAGTACAAAAAATATAACATTTTTCAACTAAAAGTCGTTAATTGAAGTCAGTACTTGGTACTGAAGCCTTTTGCATTTATGACTGTTTGTCATCGTCGTGGGATGGATTCGATTAACCCCTTCGATTAAGCCCTTCATATATCTACAACATATTCAAAAATCGTAAAAATCGGATTAGATTGAGGGGCGAGACATTATCGCATTTTGTATGAAAGTTCTTAGCTTCACAATTTCTTAAGTAGTTATAAGTAGGTAATCCCAACAAAATCATGTTCAAGTAAAATTTTGCCAAGACGATACCATATGGCTCGCATTCTCTCATGTAGAACCAAGCTTCTAACTCTACACGCCCTAACTCTACGAGCCCTAGCTTCACAAACTACAAAATCAAAATATGTGGCTTGGCTGTTTTGTTGCAACCAGAACCAACATAACAGAAAAGTAATAAACAGTGAATAAATAATTCACCTTACCCCCATGTGATGGTCGGTAGCGTACAGAGTTAGAAGCTTGGCTTTACAAGAGATCTGACACTCGTAAGTTTTTGACAATGCAAGCCATATGGTCTTGGCAACATTTTAGATAAAAAGGTTTTTGCTGAGATTTCACTTATTTTTGTAAGTTGCTTTTAGGCGTTTTGCTATTCATCCCCTAATTCAAAGGGTGGGCGGAGATTTACAATGAATCCTGAAATATGTATTTGATTATTTATAACAAGGAGTCAGTATATCAATTTACAGACCTCTAGCATCATAATTTGCGGAAGTCTCATACAAACTTCCATTCCCTAGTTTAAGGGGTTGGGGAGTAAAATAACCAAGCTTTAGATTATTTTATTGTTTTTGTACTAATACTAGCTTACATACCAAATTTCAGCTCTCTAGAACTTTAGGAAGTACCCTAAGAATTTTGATGACCATTAGTGAGTCAGTGACGAAATCGGGGTTCTATAGATATCAATAAAATCTAAAGTATAAGAGCTATACAATTGAAACTTACATGTAGTAATGTTTATTAAGTCTACTATGGACATCATAACCAGAGAAATTTGTTTATCTGGTATAAGCCAAACACAAGTTATGACGTTATGAGAGTTAAAAAAAACCGAATAAGGGCTTCGACAAAAAGTAGGTCATAGTGCCCTTGCGCTTCGGTTGGCTCGTCGTCTTGGCGGGGGCACTACCGTGCCCTCAGATTAGTTTAAAATAAGGAAATAATAATTTCACAATAATCGTCCTACATTGATTCAAGTATAAATGACTTCTCCTATTTTCAAGAAAATATATATTTTTGTTAACCACGGCAACCACTGCAGTAGTTTCTTATTTTGTTTTAACCATAATCACTCCCAGCCAGAACACCTACATCCAGTCCTTTGTTATAAATACCAGTTCTACAGGGGTTCCTCGTTTTTGCAAATTATAGGTTCTTAATTTCTACCCATAACAGAAATATTCTCTCAGTAACTAAGCTAAAAATGGCCAGTTTAATCGCAACTCCACACCCCTGAAATCGAAGTTTCGTCTCCAAACCAAGAATGTTACCATATTTACTTGCAAGGGTTGTTTATTATTCGCTAAAAAGAGGTTTATGCCTGCCGCACCGACGGTGGCATAGTAAATATAGAAAAGTATGTTAAATCCGGCTCTTTAGGAGTTACCTACCTTTTACCGCTCGCGTAGTGAGGGTTGTCCAAACTTGTTCATCTATTTAGGCGTTTACTTGACCTTATAATTGTATGCTCTCAATGGGCAACTGTTGATGCTATTGTTATTTTATTTTCCATCTTTTGTACACAGTTTACAATTAATAAATACTTACTTACTTACTTACTTACTTAATCTATGTTTATTTATTATCATTGTAATGATTATAAAACTAAAATCTTAGGCAAGTGTAAATATTATTAGGTAAATCATGAGACATACTTACTTATTACATGTTGACGCTACATATGATTATACGTATGTGATATATCGGTTATCTTTCGCCAGTACCTTTTCATCTTTCCGCTTTCTTGTGAGTCGGCGATGTTTGAGTAGGTATTGGCAGCACGCGCCTCGCGAAATTTTACAAAGGATTCCGGTAAATTTTTGCGTTGATGCGCTTATTCGCCGCTCGCTTATAGCATTATAGGTTCGCAAACAAACGCCGCCACGGCGCGGCCGCGAATAAAGCCGGCCGCCCTGTTATGTTAGCATGTGGTGTCTCGCGCGATATAACAGAGGCACGCACACATGCAAGCCAAGCAATGTATACCTTTGTTTGAAGATGTACTACTGTTCTATTTACACTATATGATGGTTTGCGGAGAACAGAAAATACCTATCTATTACTCGTCTGCGCTGCTCGAAGGAAGAATATCTTTTGCACGCTACTTTGAAAAGATAAAGTACCTTTTGATCTTAGCCCTGAACATCATTAGTTAGCAAAAGGTAAAGTATTTATCTCTGCTTGTTTCTTACTCAGACAATTTATTTAGCCTTATTTATTTAATTATCTGTATGTGTGTTTAACTGTTTCATCAACTAATGCGCCTACATACTTATCAACTTTTGTTTTTATGAGGGGACATTAAGCTCACACAAACTTGAACTAGTTTAAAACTAAGCTTTGTAGGCACTAAGGCAAGGGCACCTATGCCGGTACAGGAGTAGGTATGTGTCTTAGAAACGCGAGACGCCATACGTAACTAAACTGACATTTTATTTAATGATTTGCGTAAAAGTGGTAATGACTAATCTAAGGCTATTTATTTTATTTATTATTGTTTTCTTTGCGTTTCCAAATATAGTGGATTTTCATAGCTACGAGAGAGTATACAGGGTTATTGGTAAGTCGACATATTCCCGTTAGGAGGTGATAGGGGTGACTATTTGCGATAATTTTGACCCCCATATGCATTATGCAAAAGTGAACCATTTTTGAGTTATCGCGTTTATTAGTTTTTTTATAAATTAGTCGGAAATTCAACTTGAAAAACTTATTACAAAAAAAGTATCAATTTAAATCTTTTTTTTTCTTATAATTTACAAAAACGATTCATCATCATCATTATCAGCCGCAAGACGTCCACTGCTGGACAAAGGCCTTCCCCAAGGTTTTCCACAACGATCGGTCCTCTGCTGCTGTCATCCAGCGGTTTCCCGCGACCTTTATCAGATCGTCAGTCCACCTTGTGGAAGGTCTGCCAACACTTCGTCTCCCGGTTCGCGGTCGTCACTCTAGAACCTTTCCGCTCCAACGGCCATCAGTTCTACGAGCAATGTGCCCCGCCCACTGCCACTTAAGGTTTGCAATCCGGTGAGCTATATCGGTTACTTTAGTTCTCCTGCGAATCTCCTCATTCCTGATTCGATCAAAAACGATTAAACACTGGTTATTTAGGTGATAGGGGTGACTACCCCTATCACCTCCTAACGGGAATAGGTCGACTTACCAATAACCCTGTATATTAATGCCAATACTTTATGTTAAATATTAAATGAGCCCAAAAAGGTACAAATTACAAAGTTCATTCAACACACTTGTATAAAAAAAATCGTTTTGGTCGTTAGGTTGTCTTGATACCCTTAATTTTTGGTTCTTATTAAAAACTTAACACCCTCGGTAATAGGTGCCGTTTGCTTACCTGCTATTTATTTTTTCTTTGCCTCGCGGCGACTTGAACAGCTACTCCCGCGGGAACATGGCGTTTCCACAATGAAGTGATTTCGCGAGTGTCTAGTATATATAAGTATAAATCAATATAGCAATAAAACACAATCCAATCTTCTCTAGGAAGATTGGGGGCAACGTGGTACGGTGATTTTGTTATTTAGTATTTTACTGGTTTTTTGGGTGACAATAAATACTTCTTATTCTTATTCTTATTCTTATATGTAGGACAGAGGTCAAGATAGTTTTAACCTCTGTACCACTGCGAGTCCACTTGAAACGAGAAGTAAGATGCCAGATACACGAAAAAAGTCCAAGTCTTCTATCACTGTGCAACACAAAGGCATTAAAAGTACAAATCACTAACAGAAAATAACTTTGAACACCTAAATACACAAAAATAAAAACTAAAACAAATTACACATCCGCCATCTTTTGACGTTGCAAATGGACTCTTACCTGCTATTAAAACGTTGACAATACGACAACATGTCAAAAGCAATAACGTTTAACGACAACAAACAATTTATGGTACCTACCCGTTATAATTCGGCCACCATACTGTCAAGTAACAAGTGTAACGGAAAGTCTTTAATACTTATATAACCCAACTGCTGTTTGGATAATGTCGTCAAAATAATGTTATTTATCATGCATTTATTTTTTATTTCGCCAATTTCACATTTAAATAATGTTAATATAGCCTGTGATACTCTAGTGGTTATGAAAATGAAATGAAAATGAAAAATCATTTATTTGGCACACAAATAAAACAGTTTACAAGCAAAATGTCTTAACCTAAATACATTTATTTTTTATTACGGCCAAAATGGTCCCCGCTCAGCTTTATGCCTCTGAATGTTGTTAATTCACACACGCATTCACAGGCGCTGGTTTTCAGTTAAGACGAATCTAACCACGTATAATTTATTAAAATCGGTTTAGCCGTTTAGTAGTTATGAGCGGACATTGAGTCGGACATATACAGGGTGTTAGGTAATGAGTGGATAATCCTTGAACTACGGATAGAAGCCACTTAGGACGTTATGAAAAAGCTAAAATAGGTCTAGTAAAAGTCGCACGGTTTTCGCGATAGGTATTTGGACTATTAGGTTTTTTTCGAAAATGAACACCCTTGTTCAATGTTTCGATTATAGCACCATTATAAGGTAATTTTTTGTAATTTTTATTTTTGCTCCTTATTATTGAATACTTGTATTATCAGATAGGAATCACCATTTTTGTGAGTCATCAATAGATAAAAAAAAAAACACAAACATGAATTTTGCATTTTCAATCGTACATTGATCGAACTTTCAACTCTCATGGTGAAAAAAAATACACTACCGTCTAGTTGCCCATAAGCTTAAAAACATGCCAATTTATTGCCGAATTCAAAATAGTAACTACTTTTTGAATTTAAAATCTAAAAGCCAAATAAATAAATAAAATACACGCCCACCCCCATTTTTCCCGATTTACTTTTAGTATCCCGGGCGTAGAGTTCAAAACTTTTTGTTGCAAAATTAACATTACTGGCCACTAATTTAAATGCCAATTATTCCAAATTTAAAAAATATGCCGCCTGCTTTTTGTTTTTTATTCGAATTCGATTTTCAATTTCGCTATTATTGCGTAACGAATGGTGAATTGTGTTTAGATTGTGGTGTTGATTTTTTTGGTTTTAATGTTTAGAACACAATACACGTCCAATGAATATGCTCAAATGCATTACATTTATGGCGAGTGCCAAGGCAACGCTAGAGCTGCTGCGATTTTGTACGCTGAACGCTACCCAAACAGACGCCACCCCGATTACCGGATTTTTCTTCGCATCCATAACGCGTACAGTGAAGGCAGAGTTCTTGGCCAGGGTGTAGGAGGACATAGCAAAGGTAGACCGAGGGAGGGAGACGGTGAAAATGTCTTGGATTTAATAGCGGAAAATCCTTCTTTGTCCGTACGGAACATAGCAAATAGCCTTGGTCTGACAATGACAATCCATGTGTTTTTAAAGTTGCATGCACTTTCCACGTTACCTACACAAAGCCCGGCTATCCACTAGGAGGTACAGAATTGATTACTTGGCAGCCGACCCTTATTATTGGATCAAACTACTGAAACAACATCGACTATTTTGTACAATTACCCTTCTTACAAACTAAGCTATTCGAATTCGAATATGAGAACACGGGTAATTTACTTGTTAGAAAATCTCATTGATACATAGGGACCTTACCATACCTTACGATCACGAGTCAACACCCTGAGCCACTAGGCCACTGGCGCTACACGGCTCTCCCCCAGAGCATAACTCAACTGTGCGTACTGTTTAGCGTTGGGCTAGTGCATAAGATGACGGAAGCAGCTATTTATCCTAAAGCATCACCTACTATAGGGTAAATATTCTAAAATCATTAGCCAGAAAGCGAATAAGTGTCCTGCATTAGCGTTTGACAGATAGCATTACAATTAGAAATACTTCACGCACTAAACTTCTGGAACTCAACCAAGCACAAACAGCCACTCAGCTGAACCTGACCTGAATCGGAATCATTAATTGTGCGCTAGACGACCAGAAGCTCAAGCCAAGACGTTTTTCTTTTCTTTCACTCAAAATGTATGGGGTGACATTTGAACACGTGGTTTATCGCCTCAGGAGGGAAAGCCTCCCGCCAAAATCCACTTCACCACAACAGCCAACATCTTTAAATGAGCTTCCCTGCATGCTATACAGGCCAGGAATGAGTGGAGAAACTATAAACAATATAAAAATAGCAGGCAAAAACATCAAAAGCCACCTTAATATTTTAATTGGTCCATTTATATAAGTTCCATACAAATTAATATTCCATCGTAACTAATTTATTAAGTAATCTAGGTATTGTGCAGGTAAGAGCACAATTTCCTCTAAAATTTTTTGAATGACGCAAAAGTTTGACGAACATCAAAAGAACCGTTACAAAGCCTTCGTCGTCGCCCTGTGCAGGGCGGGCGGGCCTTCGTCAGTCAACTCGTCTAGGTTTTGTCTCGCGGCCGACTTTAGCTTTGAATCTACGACAACGTAATTTACGAAGCGATGTATTTACGAAACGACTTATTCAAATTTTTTAATTTAAAGTTTAAAAGTGAGTGTATGTCACAAGCATATGATACAGGTGTAGTGCATAATTGCTTTCCTTCGTATTTTCACGGAAACGTACGAAGGTGTCATGCTACTTCAGTCAACCTCAGTACTTTTTGTACTGTGACCGACTGAAATAGCAAGACGCGTTCGTACGTTTCCGTGAAAATACGAAGGAAAACAATTACGCACTACATCTGTAATATAAACCGGCCAAGTGCGAGTCGGCCTCGCGCACGGAGGGTTTGTACCGTTACACGGCAAAAAAAACACGTTTGTTGTATGGGAGCCCCCCTTAAATATTTAATTTATTCTCCTATCTACTATTTGTTGTTATAGCGGTAACAGAAATATATCATTTGTGAAAATTTCAACTATAACTATTAGCTATCACGGTTCATGAGATACCACCTGGTGACAGATAGACGGACAGCGGAGTCTTAGTAAAATAGGGTCCCGTTTTTACCCTTTGGATACAGAACCCTAAAAATGATGTTTGATCGAAACCAATATCGAAACCCGGGAAATGATCAATTCAGTGCAGATCTCTATATTTTATGGTAATTTGTTTAAAATAATTATTTTGATCAATCTCCTAAGCTGTTGCCCTAAACAAATACCTACATGTGCCCGTAAAAAACTGATATATCTATATTGGTTCACGTATAGTTAGTAAAATTTCGATAATTTGAATAAATAAATGGTACCTATGCCATTTAAAGCTTATCTGGCGTACAATGCCTACCTAAGCGACCGCTAAGAATTAATTTTGTCGATTTTGCCTTTGTATGGCGTGCAGACATCGCGCAGAATCGCAGATAAAGAAGCGTTCGTAATGGAAGGCAAAATGCCAAACTTACCTACCTATTCTGTCACTACCAAGTACCAACCAAACCGATGAAACCGATCAGTTGCGCGGCGAACGCTGGCTGGCTGACACGTCACGCACAGATAATACTCATAAGGGCAGTGCTGACTGACACGCACGCGTCAACTTCAATGAAATTTTATCACCGAAAAATAACAAATAGAAATGCCGTCTTGTGTTTTTCGAGGCTGCCGAAATTATACTATGACGGTAAAAGGAAGAAAGGATGTCTCATTTCATTCGTAAGTACCGTAAATATTTTTTTGCATCGTCATAATGTGTCTATTTTGCAACGGCGTCACTGACTTAACCACAGATTATTAATGTATGTCTAAGTAAGACGTCGCTGTCACCTAGTGTTGCCAGATCTAGTCTATCATAAATCGGGACTGTGCTAGGGAAAAATCGGGACTTGGGTTTTCAAATCGAAGCAGTACAAAAATCGCGCGAATCACAGCCCTCCAAACACAGCCCAATTTAAAAAAACTGTTTTTGGCATGACGTACGCAATTAGATATCGCAGTTACAGGTAATCGCTGCTAGGGGCGTTTTTGAAATTGACATACTAGTAGAGATATAGACGTATAAACCGCAGAGGGAACTCTGTACGGTTTATACGTCTATATGTACTCTGTTTACAGTTTAAACGCAAACGCGATCGTGATTTTTTTATGTGTGCAAAAATACACGAGTTCGATTGTAAAAAATGTTATATTATTTTTAATAATATTATGATAATTATTTACAGAAAATTCAATAATTATCTGAATAATAATGTGGGTTTCTCAATGTAAAGGGACCATAACGAGAAATTTAGTTTTCGAAATATTGTGACTTTATATTGGGAATTTTTAGAAATCAGTTACGATTGCCTTAAAAAAAAATATAAATAATTGGCCGCGATTTTAACTTCGACGTTTACTGAACCGATTGTTTTGAAACACGGTATCTGTAGTTTGCCCTGGATGACGCCCGGATGCGAAACCATCATCAAAGTTTAATAAGTAAGCGCCATGTTGAACTTTCTTGTTACTGAACCGATTATTTTGATAATTGATGTCTGAGTATTTTGTGCAGAAATGCTAAACTAAACTTGACCTGTCGTTTTATTTTTATATAAGTAATATGCACTATTAATCGCAATCATTAAATATTTGGTTTTATGTTATTATACCAAAACAAGTCGATACAAAGCATACAAAACAAAAATGTAATTTTCTGACGTCACCATTACCATGTATCCTGGTTAAAATAGTGTAATGACATGTTTTATCTGTACATGTAACGATTTATTGGCATTGTTAAATATTTAAATTTACTTCAAAGGCACTCGATTACTTAAAAAAACGATATTTTCCTTAATAAGGACTTTTTGAAACTTTGTAAATAACTAAACTTTGATTGTAATTAAGTAATAGGGAAAATAAAGCACTTACCAGGTGATCCTAAATGACCAGACTCAAGGTTATAATTGTTATAATGTCTTGATTGTTAATTTCATGGACATTCAATAAACTATCAATAACCCCATATCAATAACGAGGTCCTTTAACATTGAGAACATATTGTCTTGGATTCCGTAGTTCATTAAATTAACGGCGTGTATTTAAATAATTATTTCTAGGTATTGCAGTTAAACCAACGAACTTATTTTACCTTGTTTATCCTAATTAATATTTTATATTTAACGCATTATAGATTGCCAAAAGATGGATTGCAAAAAGAAAAATGGATTAAAGTTATCAGAAAACAAAGAGATGATGGCGATTGGCTATCAACAGAATATTCAAAAATTTGTTCTGATCATTTTGTTGCAAATGATATATACATGACTGACAAAAACGTTCGCAGACTAAAAAAGTCCGCAGTTCCTGTAATAAAGGTAGGTAATGTAATAAAATAAAATAAATTTAGGTACACCTACATCAGAACCAAGTAATATACTAGATTAACCAATAAAAGACTCGGTGAACGGTGTAGCCACTTAGATGCGCGCCATATTAAATGGGGATATACCTACCTACTTATAAAAACTGTTTTTATGATAAACCTGGAATTCCACAAAGGCGCACGCCACGCACGCACAAGTGGGGATAAATTCGCTTTGTATCGGAGCTGCACACGGACGAAATGACGTCAGTAACGCCTAGGAACAATTGACCCACGTGGCTCACCGCTCACGGTTGAAGCGTGTGTGTGCGTTGCATAATAAAGATGTACTTATTGCCCTTTTTTTTCAGAAAAAAGTGAAATTGGCTATTTCACCAGTTTCATCACCGACTAGTTCAAACCAAGAACATATTTCAGATGAAGACTCAATATTTGACACGCCAAGAAAAGCTTGCATGAAAGATAAGTCCAAAGTTTTTCAAGGTGAACAAAAACTGAAGAATATTTTTTTAATTCGGAGAAATAAGAGACTGAAAACAAAGTGCAACAATTTAAAAACAATAGTGTCCGAACTTAAACAAAAGAACTTTTTGACCGTTGATCAATTTAATGAATTGAAATTGAAAGCTGAAGCTGTAATATTCACTTATAGATTAATAAAAACAAACAATTCAAAGAACTACCGCAAAATATACTCATCAGCTTTGAGGAAATTTGCAGTTACTCTTCACTATTATTCTGCAGCAGGTTATAGATACGTCCGGCAGTTCTTTAACGAAGTACTACCACATCCACGAGTCATTAGCAAGTGGTACGAAAACAATTCTGGTGATCCTGGTTTTACAAAACAAGCCCTAGACATGTTAGACAAGAAACACAAGATTAGCGGTAAACGGATTTTGTGCACGTTAGTGGCTGACGAAATGGCTATTCGGCATCAAAGTATATGGACCGGCAAAAATACTGCAGGCGTTGTAGATTTCGGCGCTAACTCTCCGATGACATACGAGTTAGCCACCCAAGCTTATGTCTTTACATTAGTGAGCATGGACGAAAACTGGAAAATTCCGGTCGGCTATTTTCTTGTTAACGGATTGTCAGCGGAAGTACGGGCCAGTTTACTTAGGACCTGTCTTAGTGAATGTTACCATGTTGGTGTTGATATTGTAGCAATAACGTTTGACGGATGTTCTGCTAATTTAAATACAGCTACTTTACTAGGATGTAACCTAAAGAACCCAGGTAACTTAAAAACAACTTTTAAACACCCTGAATGTGAAACCGAGGTAGCAGTGATGATGGATGCGTGTCATATGATCAAATTAGTTAGAAATTCTTTCGAGGCGAGAAGACTGATTATTGATAAAAATGGAAAAGAAATCAGATGGCAACTACTGGTAAACTTAGTAAGACTTCAAAAAAATACAGGCTTGAATTTTGCAAACAAAATAACATCTCAGCACATTCAATTCCGTAATGAAATCATGAAAGTAAAGCTTGCGACACAAATCATGAGTATGCGTGTTGCAAATGCGCTTAATTTGTGCGGTGAGTTTATAAAATCTTCTTTGTTTTTAGACACCGAAGGAACAATAGAGTTTATTACAATATTTAATAATCTCTTTGATATATTGAACTCTAAGTCATCTGATTTCTTTGGCTTCAAGAAACCATTATCAGCACAAAACGCTGATGAGGTATTTACTTATCTTGAAAACGTGAAGCAATACATATTGGGACTTACAATTTTTACCAAATACAGAAAAAAAATTCGGAAACGCATCACATGGAAAATAAATAAACTAATTTTGGACGCCAAAACTAAAGCTGGGTTTTTTGGCTTTCTTGTCTGTATAGAGAGTATAAAACATCTGTACAAAACTCTTATAGAAACGGAACGGTTAAAATACATTGCAACATATCGGTTGTCCCAAGACCACATTGAAATTTTATTTGGTGTTATTAGGCGACACGGAGGATACAATAATAATCCAAATGCAATTCAATTTAAAGGGATTTATAAAAAGCTAATCGAACATTTGGAAATGAAATCGTCGTTTTTACGAAATTGTGTGCCGTTAGAAGATGTTTCTATTTTAACTTGCTCATCTGCTGTCCAAAATATTAACACGACTTGCGGTAAACGTGCATTTGATGACGAGTGTATCATATTAGATGCCGAAGATGATTATACAGAAACAGATTGTGTGATTGATGCAAATGCAGAAATACTTACGGCGCTTCTTAATCGCGAAAGTGTCTTAGAAACCATAGATCAGATTGTTGGATATATTTCAGGTTGGGTATCAAGAAAACTCTTAAAGGTTCTGAAATGTGAAACATGCATAAAAGAGCTTTTTTCAGATGAGAAATTATGGTTTCATAAATTGATTGAAGTTAAAAATATAGGAGGCCTTTGCTTTCCAAGTGAAGATGTATTTAAAATCTGCTCAATTGCAGAAAGGATTATTAAAAGCCACTTAAAAGAAAAGGGACACATAATAGTATATGCACCTAGAGAATTTGACATCATTAAAAGCAAAATGTTGAAATCTTTCATTAATAGACCTGATATATTTCAATCTTTAAGCTTTCACTCTCTACAACAACCCGCAACTTCTAATCACCGGCTTCACCTAATACGTGCCATTCTAGAAAAGTTTGTTAGTGTTCGTTTATACTTCGCACACAAAAATATAAAGAGAAATAAATTATGTTTATTTGAAGGTTAAAGTTAAACAATTAAAGTTATAACCAATTGATTTAGTTATGTCTATTAATAAAAAGCTGATTCCTAATGAGCCTATTATTTATATTTTAAAAGATACAGCTAAGATTAGACTTTTTTCATTTGTACAGGTCAAGACAATACCCTTCTTTAGGTTTCGACGTACCTAGTTATTTCGTCTGGAACAATAAACAAAATATCCTGACCTTCCCCAGAGTTCAATCTAGGTATCTCTAAACCAAAACTCTTAAAAAGGAGTTCAGCGGTTTTGGCGTAACAATGTACCTAACAGAGAAACAGAAAGTTACGTTCGCATTATTATTACGGTTTTCTATGGGGATATAGTGTCGTCTCGTACAGTGAATTCTCGAAGTTCCGCCCCAGGATTCATTTTTCGAATATTGACGCTACCGTGCAACGTCAATTTGAAAAACGGGGCATACCGTCGTCGATTGAAAATACAGATGTAGTGCATAATTGTTTTCCTTCGTATTTTTACGGAAACGTACGAAAGTGTCATGCTGCTTCAGTCAACCTCAGTATTTTTTGTACTGTGACGTCTGTGACCGACTGAAATAGCAAAACGCGTTCGTACGTTACCGTGAAAATACGAAGGAAAACAATTATGCACTACATCTGTACTATATTTTATGCCTCATAATAAGTTAATCTAATTTATCGATAATTTCGCCGTATAAACTCCACGTACTCCTCTGTTATGCTAGAAAGAGATAGGAACAAATCTTTGTTGGTCTATACATTGGTTATTTTTGTTGCACCTGTTTTTTACATGAATCGGCTTTTATACAATATGTAAAAAAAACATTAATATTCCCTATTGTCATTTGCGTGTCAGATCCAGGACTTCATCCAAGTTATACGTTTATGGTTTTGTGCCACTGCCAGACACATCGATGGACCGACAAAATTGTCCATTGTGATAAGACTTATCAAACTGGGTGGATTCCATGTGGATTCACAGTGGGTGTGGGAGGGTTTCAATCCCGCCAGACCAATCAGAAGTAGTGATTAGACATACCTCGCGATTTTTAGTACCTAGCTATTTTATAGCGTGCAGTTCCACAATGAGGAACTGGGAAACAATTCGCGCCCTAGCGTTAACCAGCTTGATTTTTTCCAACACTCGTTTTTGCTAAGCTATGTATGCAACAATTTGGCGGCAATTCATTTAAGTATTTACGTTTATTTTATTGTTATGTCCACTCAGTTCTGTCAACAGTTGTTCAACTAGTTTTTACTTTGTCTATGTGTCCACTGCTGAAGTCTCACCTGGTCTCATCCAACTTTTCTTATTTTATTTGCAGTTAATGATATAAAAATTGTATACTTTGCATTTTAGCCAACACTTAACTAGAAAACTCTGTTGGGCGCTCCTTAATCGCGCGCGAACGCGTGAAAACTATGCGCGTCATCCATCATCTTCGTTTCCCCCATTACTTTTTAATTAGATTGTTTGCTTTTAATGTAGACAATTATATCGTCGAGCGCGCAAACTATAGTGAACACTGAACTAATGTGAACATTGCAAATGTAGAGCCAAGAAGAGTTCACGTGCGTATCTCGCCGCGAATCACACCACACGCGAATCAGCGAATGTAGCGCGGGCTTGTGTAAGTCTCTTTCTTTGATATAGGTCTAGCTCTAACCAATATTGTTTGTGGTTTCATAAAAAAAGTACGTTGTCGATAATTGAAGTTGAGGTAAATTTGAGTTGATCAAATATTTATTTTCACACTATTTTCTAATTCAGACTTTCGAAAGGTAATAACTATCCGTAATCAATGCCCTACATTATAATAAGAGGTAATCTCGCATCATATGGGCATAAAAACCCTTGGCGTGTTTTAGTATCCGGCTTGAAGGGTAAGTTTATGTTTTAAGCTATTGACTGACAGTAGCTCAAAAACATTATTTGTATTTTTCACTACTTCTGACGTTAGAGTGATAAAAGATAAGAGGAAGGAAAGTAGTGTATGTTGTCAAGAAAACAATGTATTCGTTCTTGTCTCGTACAGTTTGAAAAGGGTGTCTAAATAACTGCTGTTTACTTTCTGTGCAGCTGGTGACATTGAGCAGCTAAAGCGATTTGCATGTGGTGGCTATTGCGATGACTCCACCATCGTCTACTTGCAGCACCCCTGTGTAATACTAAGCGCCTTAGAGGTAAGTCCAAGTAGGCGAAATAAATATTCACCTAATTGTATTTTTTTTGTTGGGTGCGACATAATATTACTATGAGTCATGTTGTTGTGCGCGACGTGCGCTTAGCTGGCGACGTAATGATTACTATTGAAATGGGGTCATTGAAGTAAACTGTCCAAATGAGGATTAAAATTGTATTATTAGTTGATATCAGATAAATTCAAGTGTAATATAAGTATATGACATATATCATATTATCTTAAACCTGATATTAAATCAGATAAATGTATTAATACTTTGATGCATTTTTAATTGATTTATGACATTTAAAAAATAATAGAAATGGAAACCCTTGCTTCTAGTCTTCTGACTCGCCGTATTGCTGACTTACTTGGCAGTAATATTGGTTATAATTACATGGATTTGCAATGCTTATGCTGTTAACTTAAATGTTACAGGTGTTAGGTTACAAAGTAGTAGCGTCCAGTTCAACAGCTGTCAAACAGGACTACAATGAGTATATGTGGACTATGAGAAAAGAGTTTTCTGAGCCAGAACCTGTAGTAATTGTAGAGCAAGACAATATCACAAACTTCAGCAAAGAGGCTATGCATTTAGGCAATTACCAACCGCCTACAAAAGACGACGAAGTGTAATTAGTGAAGCAAATCCTTTTTTGTACTATTCTTGAACACTATTATGGACCTAAAAGGAAGCCATAACCCATCCACTGTTAATTTAAATAATATCCCGTTGATTGAAGAAGGTGTGGCTTACATTGCCATTAAAGGCTCACTTCATGCATCTGACTGTTCTGTATTTGGATTAGGAGATGAAGAAATAAGGGCATTGACAAAGAAGTACCCCGGCTCAGGGGTGGTTGTTAATGGTGTTACCATGAGAACAAATGTTTTACATGCTATTAACTCCTTAGCCCAACTAGGCTATAAAATAGTGTCAAGCACTGGTGAGAATGAGATAACTTGGACTCTCCAGCGAGACTTTTAAGTAGCACCAAAAGTTACTTTTTTTCACTTGAAAACTTTTTGTTTATTTTGGTGAAAATGGATCATGTTGGGTGTGACCACAGTAAATGCACTTCCTCCAATCAATCTGTTCATCAAACCTTATCAGAAATGGATTGGGAAAGAGGCATATGGAATGCTGGTAAGTAAATCAGATCAAAATTAAAGTGAAATCAATACTTCAATTTCCATTCCTTAACCATTATTACCCCTCATATGCAGCAAGTGAAAAAATACCAAGTTCTAGTCTCTTTGGATTAGGATATAGTCTGAAATAATAAGCTAAATAAAATAATTTAAACATCCAAATTTTGGTAGCAGATCTGCTCCTAAGCATATAAGAGGTTAAAAGTGACAAATTACTTAAAAATATCAAAATGTTTAAAAGAAAATATGGTACCAGCAGAGAGCAGTGAACAGTGAGGTAGCATTACCATTTATTCAGCAGTCAAAGTAGAATTTTAGCAATTAAACTTCAAAAACAATTTACCGTCATACATAATGGTTAGTTTACAGCCAAAATATATGAAAAATGTTTCAAATGTCTGTAATTCAGAAATTGTATACTAAATAATTGTCCTAAGAAACAATAATGATGTGTTTTATTTTCAGCTTTCAATGGTGATAAAGATAAAGTAAACATGTTAATTGATAAAGCTAAGAATGCCAAGGAATTTGTGAATATACCAGACAACTCGGGGTACACAGCACTACACTATGCTGCACGTAATGGACACATAGATATTTGTAGGACCCTGCTTCAGATCGGGGCCCACGTTGACGCTCAGACAAGTGGACTAGCTACACCTTTGCACAAAGCTGCAGCTGCAGGCAAGTGACTTACACAACTGTCTATGAAGAGTGTTGTTTTTGGGTTTTAGGTTTAAAGTAAGGATACTCTGTGCCAAATAAGGTGGCAATATGTTACATTGATCCCATCTGTATCCCGATATTCTTATTCATTAGCAATCTATAACTAAACCATTCATAAATAGCAAAACACCAATATCGCTAGAGTATCATGGTACAAGGTGAAACGTGAAAAGTACAGTAACAAAAAAATAAAAGAAATTGAGTAAAATCACTCAATGAATTTTTATAAACTAAAAAAAATATTTTTAATTAGGTTATTGTTTGTACATACTTTCATTTAAAGATTAACACATAACTGCATAAATAAGAGAGTTTTATATTAAAATGTTAAAATGTTATAGTTTGTCCTAGTTAAAATGACGAAAACTACATAAAACCAACCATTACCAAAATCTATTGTTCAATTGTTATCTTCAAGTAGGGTTGTAAAACAATTACGCAGGCGTGTCGGTAGGCCCAAAGCATACTGTGAACAAACAATCTTGATAGTTTTGATGTTGTGTGTCAGTATTACACTGCACAACGTGCATTTCTAAAATAATAATTAATAGTACATTGTGCATCAAGGGTAGTATGAAGGGAATTACTAACGAGAGTGTTAGAAGCCCGACGCCGAAGGCGGAGGGCTTTTAATGACTCGAGTTAGTAATCCCCTTACTGCCTGTGATACACACAATGGTTTTCATCACATTTGCGAGGAAAAAAAACAAAGAGAAAACACTTTAACTCTGCAAAATATAAAGAAATAACTTTTGACGATCGGGTTTTAACTTTTTTTTTGTGACCTCTACCACAGATAATAACTGCGTTTAGTTTCGACCTGGATTCGAGCCAGATTTAGCCAATTTGATAAAAATGTATAATTACTAAAATTAATGATAAATGTTGATATAAACTTGAAATAGGTATAAAAATAATGAAGTTTAATGAAGCGTATAGGTTTTGTGTAATGTAAGTTAGTCTATAGCTAATTTTTAAAGATGAAATTAGAAACCGATTTAATTTTTGGCTGAAAATTAAACCTCCTTAGTCAGAAATGATGTACGAAAGAGTTGCAAATTTTAAAAAGAAAGTCATTACTCCCTAGGGATGACAAACTCGCCATAATTCCCGCGGGAACAATTTAGGCCATTGTCCTTCTGTATACAGGCATGGAATAACACCATTTACGAGCAAGTGTGATGAAAATACTCTTTCAGTATCACTTTGTACAATTTTTGAATAGTGTTAAAAATACATTTTTATGTGAATGTTAACCGCACTGTGTTATCGTATTTGGAAATCAGTACACCTACTTAAAAGGGTCTGTTTCAAGTTAAACCCATTAATCTTAACATCCATTGTTTAAGGGAGAGCGAGAGATTTCATTGTTAACAACATTTTAAATAATATTGAATGTTAATATTAGCCATAAGAATATCTACTATGTATTTTTTTATCCTTGTTGCATTACAATCAAGAAGGGTTGAGCTACTCCAGTAAAGTGCCACACTTCCGGCAGTTTTATTACGTTTTCTTTTCCTTTCATATTTAGCAACAAACGAAGTTGTAAAATCCGACGTTAAGTGTATTTTTGTCATTTTAGCTGGAACAAACTATAACAATATTTGTTTTTGTGGTCAAGTGGTAGAAGAATGGAATCTGAGGCTGGACCATCAACTAGTGGACCGTCCACCCATAATGCTACTACAAGAATATTGCTAGAATTAAATATACCAAAAATGCAACTAAAATGCCAACTAATTTTTGTATTGTTCTTGAATACTGCCCTCGTTTAATTTAAGCGCAATTCACACAGAGGGCTGGTCGGGCGCGGGAGCGGGCGTATCGTCGTTACATTGTGCGCTATGTGAGAAGGCCTATCGCAGAATGCCCGCCCGCTCCCGCGAAAGACCCGGCCTCGTGTGTGATTTGCGCTTTAATAACCAAAGAAATTTGAGCAACAAAAAATATATCTTACCACTTAAAATTTAAATTCAAAACCACAATTCATGATAAAAAAATAACGAATAAAAGGACTACATGAACGTATTACCGGTACCACAGTACATTAGAAAAGTAAAAAAAAAACTCGTTTCGGCATGTTTCGGGAACGTAGGTAGGTGCAGTTCTTGGTAGATTGGTGTCAATGTCCTGTATTGCCGTGCTTTGTGGCACTCACTAGTATAAATAAATCGTAATTAATAATTATACAATCATTCGGTTTCCAAACAGCTTGTATAGCTTAGGGCATTTTTTCACCCTAGTCTGCAAAAGTAAACTGCCATTTTCAATATTAGCCTCTTTACATTATGTTGATGATCCCTGTGGCAGTTTATATACTTATTACACTTATTTCTAGGTAGATATTTTAACTGGACCTTGCCTGCATACTCGCACTATACTTGGACATATACTTGTACTTACTTAAAACTAAAAAATATGGCTCTCACAGTGTATATCCTAAATTGAGTTAGTATTAGAAAAAAGAAAGAAAGAAAAAGCATTTATTCAATGATACACATACATACAGCCCCTAAGTGCAAACAGTAAGTACAAATGATTAAAAAACAAAATGAAACACTATGGTGAACTAATTACTTCTAACATTTATTATATTATACTAACAGAATATAATAAAACTAATATGGCCTTCTGTAATAAGCCCCTCTTCACTTAGTCTGCGGATCACAGCGCGAAGTTATAAGCAGCGTTATAAACCATGACTCCACACTCGCAGTAGTTAGCGGTAATTAATTTCACAGCGAATTTCACGATCCCTTGAAAATCGGGGAACTAACCGCGAAGAATATGCGAATAGGTTCTACAGTTAGGGCTCACGCCGTCCGTGGCATAGGCGCGCGACCGGGCTAAGAGCGGGCTTTATGTTAACAAAATCGGGTTTATTGACGTTTACAAAGTGCTGTATTCTGATAAATGAATTCTTCATAGTTATTATTAATTGTCTCGACTTTGGTTTTGAATTTATTGTACTCATTTTACTTTTCAGGTGAAATAAATACTGTGAAGTACTTACTGCAGTCTGGTGCCTGCATTACGAAGCAAGATGTAGATGGGCAAACTGCATTGCACAAAGCTACAACCAACAAACATAGAGACTTAGTCAACGTGTTACTGGAAGCCTGCCCTCAATTGGCAAGTGTCGAGGATAACAAAGGTCGTGTAGCAGCTGAACTTTCATAGAATTGTAATAATTGTATGTTTGTCCTTGCATGATTAAATTATAACAACCTATAAATTAAAAGAAATCAGCTAAACCGATCAACATACACGAAAATATGCTACAAAAAATACTTGCAAAGAAATAAGTTCTAGCTTAATATGTCACAGAACAGTGGGTGTTTTTTCCTCATGAACACGGCCTGGTAGTCGACTGTAGTTTATCAGTATCGAAACTCAATACTCCAGAGTTCAGTTGCCGGGCTTATAATGTTTCATTTTGATATTTTTTTTGTCTTTTGCATATTTCATATGGCAGAAAATTATGTCCCTTTAAAATAATGAGACCATGTCAGTTGTAACAACCCTGCTTAGTATTTTTTTAATTGCATGCTTTCCAATACAGTTGCAATAATGACTAATAAATCTCCATACAAGTATTTTTTCACTGGCTTTAACTTTCTTTAATCATGTTGCATGCCACAGAAACTATCTGGTAGTTTATTTCATTCCGGGACTGAGTCGTCAACGTGACAAAATGTCCAGTGGACGAATTGTTAAATGGTCATAAAGTACGAGTGTCAAAACGTACAAATGTCAAAACGTATAACACGAAATGGCCACAATGTTGTGGTGACAAATAATGTAATTGCTAAAATGTATGCGGTTTCGAATGTGTATATGACAAAATGTCCAAAGCATTAATTGTCTCATGGTCATAAAGTAAAAATGTCAAAATGTCCAAATGTCATAATTATTCAGTGAGAATTTGAATAAGTGCCCAAATGTATATATTACTTACCGAGCAAATGACAAAATGCTTGTGTATTTCCGAAACTAAACGTAAGAACGTATTATCCGTTTTTGGGATCAAAGTATTAAAAAAAACATTTACAAACTGTACATACCGTACCGTGTGACATATCAAATGAGAGGGCTTATTGTGAGTGTCTCAGTTTATAAAATATTATGTTTTTTTAAAGTTATTAAAAAGGTTCAAACTTAAACATTGAATAGTAATCATACGGACATAGGTACCTATTTGGATTAGGTATACAGGGCGTCCCACGGCCATGCCACATGGAAGGAAAGTACCTTAAATATTGTAGATGGAACATTTTACTGAAAGATTTTATTCAACAGGAAGGGACTCATTTTGAGCATTTGATAAATTGATTAATTTTGTATTAAAAATGTTAAAATTCATGGTCTTCCTTTTATTTCTGACACTATGTTATTTAACAAAAAATAATCCTTATGATGAAGCCTTTCGATCGGTATGAAGCTACAGGGTAATTATTTTTCTTGTGTAACGGGTTCGATTCCCGGTTCAACCATGTAATTATTTAAATATCTATGAATGCAGTTTAAATTGTTTTTTAAATTCAAATAATGTCTTCTTTCAGTAAAATGTTCCATCTACAATATTTAAGGTACTTTCCTTCCATGTGGCATGGCCGTGGGACGCCCTGTATTTTGACACCTCTTTATTTTGAAACTTGTACATTTTAACACTTACACATGCTGTCGCTTTTGCATTTTGGCACTTGGTTATATTTACACTTACGTATTTAAACCTCTGTACGTTTTGACACCTATTTATTATAAAACTTGTACGTTCTAACACTTACACATGCCGTCGCTTTTGCATTTTGGCACTTAGTTATATTTACACTTACGTATTTAAACCTCTGTACATTTTGACACCTATTCATTTCAACACTCGCACATTATGACCATTCAACAATATATCCATTCGACATTTTGTCACGTTTACGACTCAGTCCCGGAATGGTTTATTTTTTGTTAAAATCATTTATTTTGCTTTTTACCTTAACTGTCATCTCACAAAAAATCCATTGTTGTAATGAAAACGAAAAACTAATTATGAATTGAACAAAAAACGATTTTCCAGTCCCACTGGAATACTCGCAATATTTACAAATTGTACCCCTTTTAAAGTTTTGTGGGATATGGTTCCGTAATGTTCCCAAGCAATGTGTCTAAAGGTAATGCAAAATCCAAAATAGTTATTGTATAGTTTCTATTATCATTAATATCAATACTTATTGTATTTTACATACCCAGTACAGTATTTATAGTAAATACCATAATGTTTATTGCGGATTTATTATGTTACATATTAATATTACTTATTGTAAGTTTTTTTACATCGAAATTGTATTTAGGTAGGGTACTTATTTGGCACCTATTGATTGTAGAATTATCACCTCTATTACCGTGAAATAAAGTTCATGCTGCTAATAATCGCAATGGTGCCAACATTAGGACTTTCCCTTAATTTGTTATTATTATGTTATGATGCGTGCAAATATGCAGCTTCAGTAATTATAGAAAGTTTATTTTACTCTTGTTATAGTGCTCGCGTTATGTATGTTTATTTATGCTCGTCCCTCTTTATATTTTGTTTCTCGCTATTCCAAATGTTAGGTACCCATGTAAAGTTGTTGAGATTTTCTTGCGTTTGTTGATACTTAATTTTATTTGTGTTTAGCTAGTATTTATGTTTTATAAATAAAAAATATTGTCGTCACACGTTGGTTTGTTAGAAGTGATATTAAAATGAGCCTTCTTTTAGACGTTGACGAACCTTTGTGTTGCTACTATTTGATACAATACCTGCTGTAAAAGGTTTATATCTTGACCTTGAAGGTGTATATCTACAACATATCTGTATAAGTCATATTTCTAAGTATCTTGTCCCTGTAGTTTATCTCTATTTCTCGCCACACTTCCTATATCAATCCTGAGACATTGCACAACCATAAAGTTTCTGAATATGAATAATGTGGACAGCAGTCAAACAATGCTGTAATGTGTCAGGATTGACTTCTTATCTGTCTAAGCAGTACTGTAATACTTAATATTTTATACGGCGTACTATTAAGTACTTATTTTCACTGATGTAATTAACACGTGTTATTAGCTTCTTTGACTTTATACACTAGTGAGAATAGAGGAAAAAAAAATTCAAACCCGCCATTGCCCACAACTCCGTTTGTGCAGAACCTGTTTGTCGCAGTTCCCTCGGGAACTGCCGATTATCAGCAAAAGAATCAAAGAATTCACCTTATATCCGTCTCGAAGCTATAAAATAACTCTGTACCAAGTTTCACTTCGGTTTGTTAAGGCGTTAAACCGCAAAGACTCAACAATCAAAAACTTTCACATTTGTAATATTAGGAAATATCTTCGACTGCGACAAGGTTATATGGAGACTACCTTTAAAGTCTGCTTGTACCTCATAAGTTTGTAGTTCTAATAATATAACAGAACCTTCAATAAGAAAGCTCTATTTTTATCAATCATAGTTACTTGTATCTGTAGTTAACACCGTTTGAGAATTTTTAACTTGTAATTCATAAGTAGTTAATAAATTCGTAATTATTGCCACTTTTATGATACCCATATCAAGATTTGAAATAAATTGTTTTTGTTGTTTATATAATCATTATGTATATTAAGTACTTTATCTTTTTTTTTTTATAATACCTAATTATTGTCCCGGCACGTATTTTGTTATAATTGTCGGTAGTTGGGGCCAAATACCTTCCGACCTACCATTAGCGTGGTCGATTTACTTTGAAGACGATGACGTCGATGACGCTATTTTGCAAGGGGCCACATATGGGGATGGCTTTACGTGCTTTCACGCAAATAACGTGTAATTGAGATACTTTGCGCGCGCCGATTGTAACATCAAATTCATATAACATATTTATTTGAAAAAAATCGTTACCAGGATTATAAAGGTATGTTATCTCGACTATTAAATCAAAAATCATCCGAGGATTGTAAGGATTGACGATTGATACTAAAAATTCAAGGGAAAATGATAAAGTTTGATTCATCTAAAGAACAGAAACAGACATTATGGTTATTGAGATCCAGACCGCATAAACTACCGACTTATGTGGCCTCTTAAGAATAAGCCATCGATACAAAAATTGCTCATCGGTTTAAATAACTGTATCCTGTTTCTACTTAGTTAAATGCATGTGTACTATAAAAATGTGCGAGAATAAGTCTACGATGGAATTAATTTTGATTGCCTGTCTGAAACGGAAGGAAGACTAAGATTGGCCAATCTATAATAGCGTCTAGAGTCTCGCTTGCATAGTGTAGTGTATACAGGAAGTGTATCAAACTTTTTGAATGTATATTGAGGGTTAGGCACATTGTCACTTGTCTCATACATATCGTTAGTAGACAATACCGAATAGCTTTAATTCATTAAAGGATATCATCCATTTTGGTCCAAAAGTGAAAGTGCCGGCCAAAAAAAAAAATGGTTTATTCTGATACAATATACCCGCCTTAGCATTTCTTACTATGGCACATGTTTGAAACCACCGTATCTTACCAAAATATGTTCAAATGTAAAGTATGGTATAATTCATTGGTTTTTGTTAGTTCAATTTACCGAAATATTTAATTTTCTAACTAGAATAAAACTATGGATATTGGTACTACAGCTTTGGTGCCATAATAACAAATGCTCAGGCGAATAAGATCTAACAGAATATAGCTTCTTTTTTTTTTGGCCGGCACTTTTTTGTTTGGACCAAAAATGTATGAAACCCGGATGATGTCCTTTGCAACATTCGAATGATATAATTATGTGCTTTTGTTCTCATTGCACCCAAAGGACGTTTAACCTTTTAAAAGCCTTACATTTATGTCGAATACGAAATGACAATGTGTCCCTCACCCGTTAAGCATGTTTGCAATGCTATGGAAATTACACCTTATTGATACGAAACAAAGTCTCTTTTAATGATTAACTTGTGACTGCCAGAGCCGGTAGGCCCTATTGTAAACGTATTTTATCTACATCCATGGCATAACTTCCCTATAATATGTTCAGAAACGATAAGCAAATGACCTATATTAGTAAACCTGTATCTGTGGTTGCATCGTAATGTTTGAATTACAGTATAGGTAGCCAAAACTTTAATCACATTCAAATTTCGAACATTTTAAAGAAAAGGAATCATATTTGGTTGTGGTTATCAGAGCTCAGAATAGGTAGTGCCTTAATACAATTTAAACGCTTAATACATTTAACTTTAGTTATAAATCTTGTTTTATTGCATATTATTTATTTATGTATCTTGAAATAACAAAGAATCATAAAAACATAATATGTATCAAATTGATGGGAGTCTGAAATCAACCAAGATCATATTTCAGGCTCACTGGTTTGGTCTATATTATATTGTTTATGTATGACAGATTGTTATTTCAATGTATTAAGCCTTTAGACCAATACAGTAAATCCCGGGTAATCACGCATACAACAATTTAAAAAAAAATGCTGGTTGTAACCACTCTGAGTTGGGTCCTCCCGCGAAGTTTAGGTAAATAGGCGCTACCTATTTCGAGCTCTGGTGATTATCGAATTAGTCGATTTGTAATTTCATTTAGTGAGAAATTGTAATTCAATAAAATAAAAAAAAACTGGAATATTACAATCGATTCACACAATCAAACTAGGAGTGCATAAACACTAGAAGTACCTACCTAACCTACGGTGTAACGTGTGAGTCGTCCGCGCTGTGTCGGGCGCGCCCGCCCGCCCGCCGCTGCGCCGCAGTCATTTGTTTTTTGAACTTTCGAATAGTTCCGAAGAATAGAAAATAAAATAATGAAAATGTAGGCCATTTTGTACATGTTGTAGAAAACTTATAAAGTTTTGTATGCGACTGTACGCATAATAAGGCATTAAAACACACGTGTGATCTTATTATGAAACTCTCCTTTCGGCTCGTCGTAAAACCTCCTGTATTAATGCCTCTCATTATGCTCCAGTCAGATAAATAACTATTACAGTTCAAATGAGAATAGGGAATATGAATATATTATAAGGGATCACCAAAAGTGAAATTAAAATTAAAATCGGCCATTAAATACGGATGAAATAAGTATTTTAAACTCATGACGTCATGTAACAGATCGGTTATATATACTCCATGTTAAATTCTGGTTTGCTTGCTAGAAAGAGATATATAGGTACAAATTTTTGTTCGCTTACATCTTGGTCATTTTAATAGCTATACAAAAATGTTTTTTCTCGACTGTTACATGATTCAGCATGAATGAATATAGTTATGTTCAAGTTTTCAGCGAGCGTTCCGAGAAGGAAACAAGGCCGTTATTTCCAATATTAGCGATTCGTTTTAAACCACCTACAGTTACGAAATAAATAAAGTCGTATATGTAATACGATTTGTAACAGATAACTGCCTTATTTCCTATAAAAGTAGTTTGTAAATTGCCCATTCCTCGTAGGAGATTCTCAACTTGACGAACAAATTATAAACCAGCTAATATCATTGGTCTCGTTGTTGATAGAAAATAACATTGAAGGGTCTGCACTTTCAATTAGGTAGCGTAAATCCCTCTCGTATAATTTCGCTCCACGTACCGATCAACAGTTCGATTTCACAAAAGAGTAACACTACTGCTCAGAACCAATCAGAAATATTTTTTCGATGGCTTTTACGTTTCCAATCGAGTTGAAGTTAAACGGATACCTACTTCTGTTGTTTGTGCAGTGTGCTACTACCTCAATAAACGCAAGTTACGGACTATCAAACTTGTCAGTTTTGTGTTACATTATACATGCCGTGTTTGAGTTTATTTTATTTATAGAAAAGTTATTCATAATTTATTACTTGTACCTACCGCGTGTGTATTTATGTATTGATGAATATACATGTGCATTGTGTGAGTGTAGTGTAGGTACATTGGCTTCTGAACTGTCAAAGTCAAAATTATACGTTTCAAAGGCGTCAGAAATATCTACTCGCCTCTATGACACTAATAATAAGGTCTATGTATACATATATTTGGCGCGATGGCCACATAGATATTACTTTTGACTGTATGATTTAGTTAAAACGTCCCATTTGTCTCAAATACGTCTATGTATTCGTATTCGACGTATTGTGTAAAAAAGAATACTTAGGTATTCTCGTCCAAAAATCTTTCTTGTTTATTATATAACCATCTCTTTGTAAGGTTGTCTGGAAGAGATCGCTATTTAGTGTCAAGACCGCCTGTTGACAAGCTGTGTAATAAAAAAATCGATCTGTTCCTTGGTGTATGTGGTGTTCAATAAAGTGTATTGTATTGTATTGCTTTGATGTTAAGGTCCAAAATGTTTAAAGGAATTTCTCGGTCGACTATACTTATTTCATTATAACTAAACTTACTTATTTAAAAAAAGTCTGTCTATTGTTTGTTTTAAGATTATTACTAATGAAAATAATGTCATGTGAAGTCATGTCTACCTAAACCCAGCATGTATTTTTAGAATAAGTTAGATGTTAGAAGACGTCACATAGTTTGTTACTAAATCAAATTTTATATTTTCCACTTACACCTTTGTAATAACGATCATATCTTTTAATAATTACGAATAAAATAAGTCAATGTGAAGTGTAGTTTGTTTTACATTGATAACTATCTAAATGCTGAACATAAATCGTAATGGGGAGAAAGGCTGGAAATAAAAGTCGACTATCAGTTCTCAGGCAAGAAGAAGTATTCAAAACTATATTAAGCGAACAAAAATCGTCGGTCTTAGGTTGGATACGAACTTCCATCCCCTCTTACAATTAAAAATGTTTAGAAATATTCAACTTCATGTAAGTCAACAACATTATGGTTGGTATGTGTGAGATACATAGATGATTCGCTATAGAGACTGCTGCATCCAACGCCCTGAACAAACCTTGCATTTAGAAGCCATAATCTCCCGCTACGATCATTTATACACTGAATCCAGTATTAAATAAGTATAGTTCGTCGGCCACGTAGCTACACTAGCTACACATTTTAAGCCGTCATGTTTGAACTGCTGCAGTAGTCTGCCAGACAAAAAAAATATTGATGAATCTTGTCATAATATGAAAAATACATTTAGTACCTAATTTAGCAAAATGCCATACAGATTTCACAAAAGCTTTATACGATAAGTTCATCTTTGAACTTGTTTTTTTGTTTCAGAGCCTCTGCAATAGGTATGGTGTTTCGCTTACGGGCCGTTTGTTTCAGCTCGATACTACTTATAAGACGCGTCAAAATAAAATCAAGGCATCGCACTCAAATAATCTCTAGCGCGGTTTGAGACAGCAATCTTACTCACACTCAGTTCATAAAATTTAAACGGATACTTCTTGCTGAAAAATAAAACGTCAGACGTTTCCATTATAACTTTATTAAATATTAACATCCTATTATCTCAAGGTATCCTTACAATGTATTATTATAAAATACTAATTTGAACAATATTAAATTATGACTAGAAATTCCAGATTATAAGTACTGATTGACATGGGGAATCTACATCGCAATGTAAGCTTCCCAGAAATCGATAAAATTAATAATTCGTGTGTCACGGACCAAGGGCTCTATTCGACGTTGTACAAAAAGAGATCGATGCCATATTCTTTAAGTCAATCATTACGCGAGATGCACCATCCATGGATTTAGGACACGCAAAGCGGTAGGAAAGATTATTTGGGGGGCGTTTATTTTGCGATAATAAAACGCTCGATATGACCTCATTTCTTGTCTTCTATCCCCACCCAGTCTTAACATTTACCCTCAACAGAACACCATGTACAATCTAAGCAACGCTCATGAAGTACGTGTTCTCTACACTCTTGGTCCTTCAAATTAAAGCATTATACCTACTTACTCTGTTTGTGCATTAGAATCACGACATGGTGAATATTCAAAACAACTCATTAAAACAACAATTTCCCATTCACAAGTAACTACAGATCTTCCATCAAAAGAAACCTTTTCAAACTCTTTGGTAAGGGCAGCGACGTAATATATTTATGTAATATTTTTTTCTTACACATAGATCTTATTTTAATTCTGCAACAATCAGATAGACTGTATGGTTCTCTACAAGCATAATGTAGCCAGTATGCTGTGGTTCCCGACTTGGGAATAGGAGCATTAGGGTCTGGTAACGTTACGTGGTGTCCGGCCTTTAATAACATAAGGGCCAGATTATTTGAGCAACGTCTACTGGCTACTGATAAATTGTCTAAGCCGCAAGAGTGCAAATCACAGGCATTTACGTTGGCTCCATGACGAATTTGTAGCATTGCCGCATCGTCCCTGAAATTACAATTCATATTACAGTAAGTATACATTCATTATTAATCATTTACAATGCATGTTATAAGTAGTAGGACTTTTGAAGGCCTACGAGCCCGACTTTCAACCAAATGCATTGTATTCTATTGCATCCACCACCGCAAAAAAAAACATTTAAATTATAATCAGTATAATCACTCAATAGAATAATGTTTCTTTCATGTTTTACAGAATATTTTACATTTATAAGTTATTTTAGGATTTGAGCCGCACATTTTGCATAAAAAAAGTTGATACAGTAAAGTAGAACCAAAGGGTCAAACTGAAAATCAGCGCTGTCTTCTGCACCACAGCTAAACGTTATAGTGTAACCTTTAGTTAAGAACCCAATTAATTGTAAAGCTGTTTGGGCAATAAACCATTTTCAAACAAATAACAACATTTTCTTTCTTTTTAAAATAACGGTCTTATAGTGTAAGGTCAGTAATATATTTTTAAATAAATTAATAGTTCGATTAAGCATAACACTGATTAGTCGTGACAGAATTACGTGCGGTTTCAATATATTCTTTCAGCGTGCAGTACTAGGTGCGTAGCATAACTTTAATACAGACGGACGCATACATGTTATTTAGATATTGTATCACTTACTTATGCAACAGAAGAGCTCTGTTTAAGGCTGTATCACCGGTCAACGCTATGGCGTTCATATCTATTCTATAATCCAATAAGCAAACTAGCAATTCCTCGAAAACTTTGGGGCAGTCTATACTCTCGACGGCTATGTGGAGTGCTGAGGCTCCAGTTATACTATTGCAAGCATTAACATTAGCACCTGGAAAAACATTTTCAAAATAAAGCGTTTAGAATTAGTTACATTTTATTAAGTCTGAGTTGGGTTCAAATCCATGTTAGAAATTCTGGTGAAGGGGTTTGTATGTACATATACGTACAGCAGTAAGACTACTAACTAAAAACAAACATCACTTTTATCTCGTTGTAAAATGAACCACAGACTAATAGCTGGTCGGCCGAAATTAATCTAAGGTTTCCTACATATCCTCACAGATTTTAGGCTTTCGGGCGGCCTAAGAGCCTAACCTAACAGACTTAGGACTGCAGGTAAACAAAACTGAAACTTATAATGAAGACAAGTGATGTTAACAGAGATATTCTGTTTATTCTTCAGGGGGCTAATATCCGACGATGATAAAAAGATGACGTTTCTCGCGTGATAACATGTGGATAAAAAAAATTGTCACTTTCTGATTCGTATAAGTACTGACGGGTGCTTTATCCACATTTTGTCACGCGATAAGCGCAACCATACTAGGCCCACAGGTAAACTTCTATGCGCTCATGAAGGAAAACATTAATGATTATATTTAAAAAGCAACTCGTAGTACCTATGTAGTTTGCTTACCTTTCTGCAAAAGAATCCTAGCAACGACTGGCTGTGACAACCGCGCTGCCAGAAGTAATGGTGTGTCTCCATTATCATTGTGAAGATTTAGGCCCCCACCGAAATCAGCAAGCATGCTCACTATGTCTACCTAAAATCACATAAGTACATACCTAAATGAGACAGAGTGCCCGATTTAAAGAGTTGTTCCAATATGAGAACCATTTTTTTTACTGAATTAGAGAAACGCCCAATACAGTGTTTCCCAATCACGAAGACGCACCCGACTACTTAATTCTACGTATATTTATGCGATCGTGCAAGATAAAGTTGTGGGGTGGGTTGAAAAAACAAGGTAGGAAGCTTTTTGCGCGCGACTCCGTCCGCGTAGAATTCGTTTATCGCTATTCCCTCGGGAACTCTCCTATTTTCCGGAATAAAAAGTAGCCTATGCTATTCCATGCTATACAAAGTGTGGCTCTGAGCCAAATTTCATCCAGTTCCGTTCAGCCGTTCTGACTTAATTGAGCTACAGACATAAAAACTTTCGCATTTATGATATTAGTAAGAAGTAAGATGGTGACAGGCTTAAATGAAATCGTTAGAGTAGTGACGCTAGAGATCTGATGGAGACCTCGTAAAAGACCGTCTAGTCTATTCGCGAACAAACAAATAACCACGTAAGGACTTACATATAAAGATAAATAAATCAACAAAAGTTGTTATTTAATATTACTGATGAGGATGGGATATGTAACAAACAGTTAAATAAAAATCATTTTTTTAATCATTATAATATATCAAAATATAAGCAAACAAATATTCTTGCAAACCAGAATTAACATGTAGTTTTATAATGGCCGACCTGTTACGTGACTTCACACACAGTGCATATCGGATCTTTCCGTCTAGTCTAGATTGCTGAAGGCGAAATTGATTACCGATGCATTGTATTCCATTGATGAGTTTTTTGTAGTGTGAAATGTGACATTGACATGTAGATAATATTTAATTAATTAATTATAATAATAAAATAATGTGTAACAACTAATTTTTATATATGTAATGGAGTAATAATAATGTAACTAATAATCAAATTGACTTATAAAATGTAATATTTTATGAATAAATGTTTGAATTGAATTGAATTGAATCATTGTCTAATTAGGCAGCAGTTTAAAATTCTTATATCACACGTATTTCTTGGCCGATTATAATTATAATTTCACTTTTGGTGATATCATCACGGTATTTTCATATTTTGTTAAGAAGTGCGATTTAAAAATCCATGCCTATTTCCCAATTTAGGTGATTATTTCAAATAATAGTTAATAAATACCAAGTGGGTAGATAATTACCCGTCTTTGTATTATGGCATAGTGTAGAAGTTTATGAGAATGCGTTATCCTGGCTCTCGACATCAGTAGCACCTCGACTACTTCAGGGAATCTGTGCCAAACCGCTTCACAGAGAGGTGTGTACCCTGAAAATAACAACACCCACTGTTATTTCCGCATTCAAAACGATTACTAAAAAACATAAATACTTAATTTTTTATCATATTTGCACGACTGACGCCAATATTATAAGATCAATTCAGAATACAATCATTCAGTGCCTATAACCATTTAAATAATAATAAGGAAATCTCCACAGACCTTTATCTAACTAGACAACGCGAGTCAAAAAGCAGTCTAAATGTGTATGTTTATCGCCTCCGGACGTAAACCAATATCTAGAAAACTGACTGATTGTTCCGTATTAAGTTGTAAAAACTGAACAAAAAAGCTGACCCAAATAATGGACATGTTTCCTTCCATTAGCTAGTAACTTTCTTATAAAACTATGTACTATCTATTTAAAAAATAATAATTTAGGTTTGTTGTGGTTTTATTATGAAAAATAAGATTTTGTGGGATTACTTCATATTCATAACACATTGCCTACTTTAGTTGCAAAGTTGTAGCGCCTGTCTATTTTAAACGCGCAATAAAAATAAAACAATTGAACTTTAGCCTGTGTCCCTCGGCTTCTTAGTCCCTAAAAAAAACCCGCCTTTAAAAATGTAAAAAATAACTTCTTATAGGTGCTCTTCATCATCAGTTCTACTTTACTTATAGTGTACCTACTTTCAAAAGCAAATGCACGAGTACAGTGAAAAATACCGAAATCGCTATAGATGTGCCTATCCTAACATGTTGACAATGGGACACACTAGAAAGTAAACCCATTCAAACGAAAAAAAAAAAGATCCCGACGAATTTAGAACCTCCTCCTTTTTGTGAAGTAGGTTAAAAAGAGAAACGGATGGAAGCGACCGGGCCGATTACATAGGATTAATTTTAATTAACTTAACATAATTGCATCTAATAGACCTGAATTATTACAACTGCAATAACAATTTTTCTACCAAAAATCTTCTATGCTCAAATATTTAACAGGGGATCTTGTATTTGTGTAAATAACTTGGATTAATTTGTTTATTTAAATCGAAGGTTTAAAACTACCAATAAATAAAATATTACGAATATTCTTAGTGGTGCGGTCGTTTAAAAAGTGGAAATATATAGGTCTACCAGAATCTGATGGCATTTTTAAAAGTAAAAAAACAGTGATTTTCATATGGCAACTGTCAACTGGCGGCAGTGTCAAATTGTTTGTTTACCGTTGCTAACATTTTGAAATTCGTTTCAACTATTGTTATCTGGTGAAAATGTCGAGAAAACCGCTTAGATCTCAAGCGAGGAATATTGTTTACAATGTGTATAATAAAATACGCGAAGAAGGAGGTATAAATCAAACACAATCTTCGATTTTAAAGTGTGTTGTGGAGTTGACTGGTATTTTGAAACGAACTGTTTTGATACTTTTAGGTTTAGGTACATTTTGTCTTACATAAATGCTACTTATTACAGGGGTTCCCAGCACTACCATTCGTCGAATAATAACTGAGGGCACCTCTAATAATGGTAAATTTTCTACACCTGGTAACAAAAGAAGAGGTGGGAAGAAGAAAATCAACTTGGATGACTTTGATTTGGAGTTGATTAAACGCAAAATAAAAGAATTCTACTCTGTGCGAAAGGAAATTCCAACGGTTATGAAACTGTTACAAATTTTTCGCCAAGAAATTGGTTTCCAGGGAGGGAGAGAGTCTTTGAGGCAAGATAAACATTTATTTATTTACAGAGGTTTATCATAAATACTTCTCTCTCTTCATCGTCCTCAGCAGATGAAGAACAAGAAATGCAAGTACATAGAATTTTTGGAATCTTTTTCTAGTTCTGGATGAGATTTTAAGTTATTTTTTATACCTACTCATTGTACCTATTAAAATTTTTGAGAAAGAATGGTGTGTTTATTATTTTATTTGTGAGCAATAATCTGTCTGTTTACGAATAGAGCTAATAAGATTGAGTCATGATATGTGTGAAATTGTCCTCAGATATATTAAATTATTATCCTATACTGGGAGTTTAATGTAATAGACCTCTAGTGTATACATATACCTACTCGTATTTTTTGTTAATAATCTTAAAAGCATAAAAATATTAATAAACTCATCTTGGGTGAGATGCCGGTCACAAGTACGTCAAAGTAAACGTCAAACCATAGAACACTGTCATTTTTGACGCATCTCGAGACGAGCATTAGAGTTGAGATCAGTTTATTAATACGGCCCTTAAACTTCCTCATTTTTTTGAAGTCGGTTTAAAAATTACACAGTATCAATACCGTTTAGTCCAATTTCCCCAGTATTGCCCTCTACAATTTTTTATTTCCCCATTTGCCATGAGATTCTGGTAGACCTATACTAACGCAAACGTATTTTATTATATTGTCAACCCATTTCGATCTTGAGTTAGATTTACGAGTTTTACGAGTTTACAAAAACTGACCGCTGCAGCGCTGACTGAACTGACTGACGTGTTTACGTACATTATTTAGAGTAAGGTCAAAGGTCTGTGGAAATCTCAAAGATACTATTTAGTGGCTAATCGATAGGCATAAAGAACGGACAAACACGACATAATCCGCAAAAATTACCCAATAAATCAACATTTTAACAAAATTATAATTAATAATTAGAAAAAAAAAAAAAATTGTACTGCGTCTTAACTAATGTAAATAACGAGGCAGGTTAACTCCCAATATAAACTATAGTAACTGAATTTATTTTAGTTAAAATAATAAATAAGGAATGAATTCATACCATGAATTTCCTCGCCATTAACATTGGCTCCGACGGTTACGAGGTATCTGACAACGTCGATGTGGCCTCTTCCAGCAGCTAGGAACAAAGCCGTGCGTTCACTTGTATCTCTGGCTTCTAAATTAGCACCATTGATGACTAGAATTTCTACCTACACAAACAATACAAAGGAATAAAATATTTCATACATGGCAACAAAAGACTTCCAAAGCTTGCATGCTTGCAATATTTTTAGGGAGTTCAACTCGCAATTAGCCGGTCTTTTTATAATTCACGAATACAAAACTACGCGCACGCCCTAAAGCGCAATTCACACAGAGGGCGGGTCAAGCGCGGGGCGGGCGTATTGTCGTTACATTGTGCGCTGTGTGAGAAGGCCGATGCGGAGAATGCGTGTATTACGAGCAATGTTACGACAATACGCCCGCTCCCGTGCACTACCCGCCCTCTCTGTAAATTGCGCTTAAGCGCGCAATTGTACCCAAAGCATCCAATATCGAACCAAACGTAATGAGAGTGGCCTGCACGGCGGCACAGGCATCGCGTCCAGTTACGAATATCAAAAGGTGATTCGTTTGCAACTTCACGCGCAGCCTTCATTTTTTTGGATCTTTTACGAGCTGCTGCGAGGCTGCTGCTGCTGCTGACTATCACATACATCAGGCATAATAACATTGATTGCACTTTGAAAAATCATAATGGTAGGTAATCAGGATTAACGATTAAGCTATAAGAGGTGCACAATAATCAACCATCCTTAATAAGCAGTTCAATAAATAAATATACAATAAATCAACCTCTTTTATAGTTTCAGTCACATCTAGAACAGTCTCATACATTTATTTTTTTGACAAATGTGGATTAAAGACACTTGCAAAATATGGATAGATAGTCAAACCATAATGATTCCTATGTTTACCTTTTCGGTACAGAATTCTAAACAAGCACAAAATAAGCCCATGCATACCATATCTAAGAATCCATTTGAAGCCGCATAATGCAGCGGGGTCATTTTCTCATGGGTTTTGTTGTTAACATGACTACCTGCCAACAGCAACATTTCCACAATTTCCAGATGATTCTTGATCACTGCTACATGTAATGGTGTAAGTCCATCACCAGCAGTTACTTCTATTTTACTACCTAAAACAAAAGGTTACCATTATTTCCAGTGTTATTTAAATCCATTTATTTTATAGGGAACTATAAAATACCTGAGGGCTAAAGGCCCAGAATAAAATATAAACCTAGCTAGATTGAGGTTAAACTCAGTTTAGTTTTGTTGAAACATATTGAACTGCCAGTCTTAACTCTAATTTTAGGATTAAAGCTACATTAATCATTTGTGTGCAAGTAAGTGGCCCTCAGCTTAATACTGTAAAAAAAAAACAATTTCTGTAAAACATTTGGTTCCGTTCAAATTTACCATTTATAAAATTGTTGTGTAGATTGTTAATATTATTAAAAGTTATAGTAATCAACTAATCATGGAATGTATTACTCTGATGTTTGACACTTATATATTTAATTGTAACTAAACCCAAAAATCCCAAAAAAAACAATAACACAAAGGAAAAAAAACAAAACAATTAAGTAAAAGATTAACTACCATTCATATATTTTTTCCAACAACCATGTAGGTATGTTACGGCAATAAACTGAACAGATTCATTAATTATTCATGTGCGCAGAATGTGTCAACATAAAATGATTTACCTGCTTCTAACAATAATTTAGTAACTTCAATGTGACCCTGTTCAGCTGCATAGTGTAACGCTGTTCTCATAAAAGCATCTTGTTGATCAATTCCATATATCTCCACTGTGGCAGAAGCAATAGCAGCACCAGTACATTCAAGAATTGAAGCATACCACCTGAAACCAAGTATTATTAAGGTTGTGACCATGTTGGTGCATACTAGTCATTAAAGAATGTTTTAATCACAACTGACTTGTACATTGATGACCAAGTCTCATCTTCACTAGTAGTAGGGGCTACATTTCCAATTTCTTCATCCCATTCCAATTCATCCTGTGATGGTGGTGTAACAGGACTTAAAGGAGAAATTAAGCTAGTTATTCTACTTTCATCACTACTTGATCCGTCACTATGTATATAAACATAGTATCCACGGTTAATATTAATCTTAGACTCTTGACTTGACCCCGTGCTTTCAAGTTGAAGTCCCAAACAGTCTTTGAATGTCCTTTCACTGGGATACTTGTATTTAGTGAGAGTTTCCTCTTGTTGTCCGTCACTTCTTATCTTGCGTTTCTGCGTTTTAGTTGGGCGTTTTCTAGCAGAAGGGGATTGAGATTTCTTCGTTAGCTTTGATTTAGTTACATCAAGTAATAATTGTACTATTTCAGAATTGCCCATGTTTGACGCTTCACCTAGACAAGTCTTGCCATGGCTAGCTATTTTATTTGGATTTGCGCCTGGAAATTACAAAACCAATCAAAAAGTATATTGGAAAATGCTCTAGACAAGACAAGGCACTTGACATTAATAACAAATTATCAATATAGATTTAGGTCATATAGATTTATTAACGTGAAATTATTTAGATTAATACGTAAACTAAATCATATTTACCTCTATCCAGAAAGGATACTATTTTATCTCGGTCTGCGGTTTGAATAGCTCGAAACAAATTATCTTCTAACGAATTGCCCATTCTTTTGAAAGGCATTTATTAGGAATTAATTCATCAACAATATAAATACACTGAACAAGTCAGTTAATTAACAATTATAACACTACGAATCAGTTCAAAAAGAGTAATTCGATAATAAGTTGAGTATGCAGTACACATGCAATAGACCGTCTCATATCCCATGAAAACAATGTCTTTCGGCATCGGGGACACCAATACAAAAAAAAAGGTTTGAAAAGTATTTTATAAACCAAACGTTACATATCACAGATTTTTGACTACAGTTCAAGAAAATGTATAGAAAATTGAATAAAATTCTACAGTGGTTTAATTATGTTATTATCAATACTGACTGTTCAGTGTTCTGTCAAATTAAACGTCATTGCAGTCAAGTGTCAAAGTGTCAAAACTCTTCCTTCGTCACAGGCAAAGAGAATATAAAACATAAAAGTACGAAATAGCTAGTTGTCTATGGTATGGTATTTATTTTTGGAAGTCTAAGGCCCGTATTAATAAACTGATCTCAATTCTAATGCTCGTCTCGAGATGCGTCAAAAATGACAGTGTTCTATGGTTTGACGTTTATTTTAACGTATCTTGTGACGCGCCTCACAGTCAAGATGAGTTTATTAATACGGCCCTTAGTCAGTCTTGAATGAATGCGTGCTAAAATATTAAAATGATTTCTTGTTTTTTTTAACAAAGCTATTCACGATAGTTTCTTGCGTTGACACATTATCGAAGTGTACGTTAAAGGCGTAGTGGGAATCTGCCGCGTATAAACTACGGAGTTTTTGTCAATTATGATGAATATATAATATTTCCGCATTTTCCTCTCCTTACTTATCTCGCTGAATCCGGAAACTGATTCACATCCTTTCGATACTTCTAGCAATATCAAAGCGAAAAAGGATCTTAAAACGTGTAAGTATTATCATCGCTTCATAATTTTGTAATTCAAGCTCTGTAATAGTAACTCAAGCCTACCGACGCCAGTTCTACCTTGCGTTTATTTTCGATAAAAGGTCTTTTGATCGAAATATTATTTTTTGTATTTTCAGCAAATTTATATCATGGTGCCAGAATTCTTACACAATGACATCTGAAAGCTGCTTGGTGAAGGCAATATATTCATTCAAAGGCAAAAATAATGACGAACTATGCTTCAAGAAGGGTGATATTATCACAGTTACCCAAAAGGAGGAAGGAGGGTGGTGGGAAGGTACCTTGGGGGAAACCACAGGGTGGTTTCCTAGTAACTATGTTACGGAATGTAAAGGTAATCACTAATCTAAATTTTAATTATGCACTTCAAGTAGCCTACGCAATGTATACTATAAATCAATGCATATAACTATAGATTAGTCATAAGTTTATAAAGTACTTGTAAAGCTCAAAGAAAATCCTCACTATTAGTTTTTCAAAACCTGCTTTAATCATGTCTTGCTTAAGTAGAATAAGTCACACCTTTACATACTAAATAATATAAACCATTCTTTATTATAAACACTGCATTATATTGTAACATATTCTATTTTTTACAAAATATTTGCAAGGGTGGTTAAATTTGTACCCATTGTGTATCAATAAAATTATTACATCCATCAAAGGCACTAAAAGTTTCATAATGTAAAAACACTAAAGGTGTGGATGTGATGAATAATATTTTTTGGCAGTTTGCCAAATTACTAAAACTTGTTTATGTAAAGAGTTCAGATTGTTTTTAAACAACAAACACCTTTTTTTGTTCAATCAGTCTTTAAGCGTTTAGGATAATTCTATGTTTACACTACTTGCAAAATGCATATTAAATATGGATAAAGTCAAGTTCTATAGTTTTAGTATACAGGTCATTTACTAATTAAATGTTAGAACCTCTATTCTCACTTGTCTGTACCCCTATTATGATAGCCCGTATTAGGGTGCCCTTCTCATGGTCTAAAATTTTGTGCTAAAATTTACTGGAAAAATATTTTTTTCATACATTGCAATCTTAATTTTTTCAAGTAGAATTCATGGTCTCATTTGTTTAGATTAGGTTAGAATTAGAACTGATGATCATGGCTCAATATTTTTTGGCTGTGATTGACAGCTTGTAGGGAGAGAGCATTGTTTATTATCAATGATGTAGTAACATCATCTAAAAAAAATGTTACTGAAATAAAACCTTTAAATTAATTATCAGGCGTGTAGGTACTATTGATTCAAGCTTTCCAGTTGCAAACTCTTCACCATTTGATGATGGAAAAATTTAAAAACATCAGGAAGTTCAATTATGAAAACTGCTTATTAAAATGAGTAACAGTTGTTTATAAGTGATATTTAATTCAAATAAATTAACCTAGTAGGAAGTAATATAGTAGTCTGATAACATTGATAACATCAATAAAAAGTAGTGCTCCCACCCTACAAGCTGTCATACAGCCTGCAAATATCCAACCACTAGTCATGTCATGGTATCATGAGTAATCAAAGAGAAATGAAAATAAGTGCATTGCAATGTCTGCAAAGGAAGACATTGTAACTAGTTTTTATTACAAACATGTAAGCTATTTTAAAATTGAGGTACTTGCTGTGAAAATCATTACACTCTATCAATAAATTTATTCATATAAAAATGAAACAACTTTTAGACCAGTCTAGCTCAGTGACAACATCTCCTATTAGAGCAGCATCTGAAATACAAGCATTTCGGAATGTTGTGCTCAAAGATATCATTGATTCTGAAAAGGCCCATGTGGCAGAAATGCAAGGACTTGCCAGTAATTTTCTGCATCCCCTAGAGAAAAGTGACATGTAAGTAATTTCTAAAGTTCTTAGAAAATTATAGCATAAACTAGCTGTTGGCTGCGACTCCATCCAGGTAGAAGTCGTTTATAAGTCTTTCCTCGGAAACTGTACCTTTTTCCGGGATATAGAGTATCTTACTTCCTTCGCTAAGATTCAAGCTCAAGATCTTTGTAACAAATTTCATTAAAATCCGTTCAGCAGTTTAGGCGCGATTGGTGCTTACAGTTGCCGTCAAACTTCTTGAACATTAGGCGAGGTAGTGGGGGAAAGTTCGCGCATCGTACACATACGTGCAAAAAAAAGTACCTAATTTTTGTTACAGAATATTTTCAAATCTTAGGATAAATGATACACAAGTGAAAAAAAATGTTTATATTATTATTAGAATAACACTAAAAAATACAGGAAACTATTTAAAATAGATTAGTCTTGAACTAAAAAGGATATTCCTTCCATTAAGTCAATACCAGCGCTTGTACTAGGTCTTGGTTCAGGGGAGCTGGAGGTAGTCATTGTTTCTTGACTATCATCAATATCATGAATATCATGATGTTGATAGTCATCATCGGAGTTTTTGTCGGAGTCGCTTTCATCGTCGGCATAAATTACAAATTGTTCAGTGAGCAAATCTACCACGTGGTCACTTTTCATGTACTCTTTTTCGATGTCCTTGACCTTGTGGCACCGGGGTCCGAAATACAGTGAGCAGGTCGGAGCCCTTCGCTTCCCTAATAATTCGACTGACTGTGCTAACAGACGTTTTCGTAGCTTCGGCAGTGTTTTTAACTGTCTCCACAAAACCCTTTCCGTCTTTCTTAAAGAAACAATACACATCGTACACCATCTTCCGAGCTTGTCTTTTTAAAACTACGTTCCTTTGGCGTGGCATTATGTTGTCACTTTAAAACAATAACAAAAAGTCAACCACTAACCATAACAACAAAGTTACTTTAAAACAATCAACAAAAACTCAACCAAAAATTATAACAAGAAAATTAATGATAACAATCGGCTTTATCAGTGCACGCAAGTGTACTCGGGAGGCAGAGGGACGTGGACGCGGTGCGGGACGCAAACGTCAACTGATTGACCAATGGTGCGAACGAACGCGTGCTCCCCCGCCGCCACCTCCCGCCGCCCGCGGCCCCCCTCCCAACAAAACCTAAAAATCGCTTCTGCGCAAGCAAGGTTACGTGTTCAAGAAGTTTGCCGGCAACTATACTATTAAATTACTCTGCTGTCTATTTTTTTTTACCTAGTTTATGTTAAGCACAACTTTTTAAATATTTCTTTTCCAGGTTATCAAGAGATGAGTTTAAACAGTTGACTGGCAATATACATGAAGTGCTGCAAATCCATGAGCAGTTTCTTGCTTTGTTAGAAGAATGTTCCACTAAAACAGGACCAGATCAAAGAGTAGGAGGCTTGTTCTTGCAATGGGCCCCCAAACTCAAATCAGTACATCAAACATATTGTGCTGGTCACCCTAAAGCAGTATGCATCCTCGACAAATATAAGTGAGTCATTGTCTTATAACTGGTTATTAAATATTTGTTCATATACATAATTTATTCATTTGTAAAACATAGGGCACATGCATAGTGTATGTGTTACAGTGTCAATAACAAATTGCTATGGCTTACATGAGGCCAACAGAATCCGATTTAATTATATTAGTTAATAAATATATATGAAAATTCACATGTTTTACTTGCATACCAATGGTAAAACTTTATTCAAATATTTAAAAATATAAGAACGAAACATTCAGCCTAACAGGGAAAAGAAGAACTCTGTTAATAAGTGATATAAGGTAAAATTTTAAGCCGTTCCCTAAACCACTCTGAACTCATTGCATATATTTATGTAAGTTTATGGATTCTAATTATGTAAATCCTGTTTACTTGTACCTGCTACTCAGAGAGGAACTTAACTCTTGGATGGAGAATGCTGGTGCAGTATGTCCCGGAGTGCTAGTGTTGACGGCCGGACTGTCCAAGCCATTCCGTCGGCTCAGCAAGTACCCGGCCATGCTGCAGGAGCTAGCCCGGCACGTCCACGAGGCACACCCGGACAGGGGGGACACGCATCGCGCATCAGTTGTTTACAAGGATGTTGCAGTAAGTATAAAAAATATACAGAATTTCCTAAAACAATGTGTATTAATAATAATTATAATCTTAACCATACTTACTGTATTTAGAGCGGATGTTCGGCACTACGTCGTCAAAAAGAATTAGAACTTCAAGTAGTAACAGGTGAAGTTCGCGGATGGCCTGGAGGCGAACTGGCGGCACTTGGCGATGTCTTGCACATGGGTAGTGTAGCTGTCGGACCTTCACATCAAGATCGTTACCTTGTTCTCTTCCCGTCGGCACTTCTTTTGTTATCAGTCAGCAAAAGAGTATCAGCCTTTGTTTACGAGGTAAAACATAAATTAACTTTGAATCTATTCTTCCCACTATGTTCCACATGTTTATTATTTGATGGCATTTTAGGGCTGTCTTCCACTAACGGGTATAACAGTCTGTAAATTAGATGACACGGATACTAGAAAAAATGCGTTCGAAATTAGTGGCCCGATGATAGATACAATTGTAGCTGTGTGCCAAACAAGAGCAGAAGCTGACAATTGGGTGAGCTTGCTACAAAAACATTCGAACACAAGCAGCCCTATTCATGAACCAGGACAGCCTCAATCTCTGCCCCATGTAAGTACTTAGCAAGAATAAAGTCTATCTCACACACACACACAGCAAAATTATAATGTCACAAATTAATCTATACATAATCCACTGCCAAATAAATCCATTTACGAGTAGTTGTCTTACGAGCGTCCAACTGTATTATACTTGCGAACTTATTTTTGGCACATATACCTTTTTATAATCTCTAAAGTTTCATTATTTTAACACACTGGCCACGTAGAAAAAAAAGAATGGTTTGGGAGTTGCCGCTGAAAATAGAATTGTACCATGTAGGGCTTAATTGTATTAGTTAAGAGGTAGGTAAACACGTTTTAGTCCGCTCTTACCTTAGTTAATAAAGGACTCAAAGAGCTTGTGAAGTGAAATTGTCGCTATTTCGAAATACGATTATCGATGCTTTAATTTAACTGTGTGTGTGTGTTGACCTTTAGCCGTTGTAAGAATCGTAATTTTTATACCTAAAAATATGTATTTATGTGACTAAGGTATTTTTATAATGTTTAATATAGCTGACCCGTTCTCCTTCTGAAGGAGCACTGTCTAGTATCAACTCTAGCCGTCGCAGTCTGTATCACGTGACTCTACCACCGCCCAGCTACCCTTCAGCATCGCCGTATTATTCACTTACTAAGTATTTTGCAAGGCTGGTTAAAAAAAAAGTTATAACCAGGCAAATGTTGCGTAAATTACTGCATGAAAGGACGTGGGCAAAAGCTTTTGAGTTGACTGGATTGCCAGTAATGCGAAGACACGAGAATCATATAAGGCTAAGGATCGAAAATGACGGTACTATTGGCACGGAAACCGAATGCTCGGATAGTGATAGTGAAAGGGAGTCTGACACAACTGAGTCGTACGCACCCTCAAGCTGTTCTGACGCCGATGAGAATATGTGCCCTAGAATACTCAGACAAAACGCTATGGATAATTCAAGCCCCAGAACAGTTTCTTCTTCTTGCAGTAGTTGGGGCAGTAACCAAGGTTATGTTCGCTACTTTGACGATTCGAGTAATATGAATCTTGAGGAGCCACGGGTAGTCGGGGATTGTACGAAAAATCTATTTCTATCTATTCCATCCAACACCAATATATTTCAAGCAATCAATAGCGCAAATGACGTACCATTACAAAAAACATTACGCGGGTTGAACTCCGGTCAGCATCAACATATAAAGCATTCTGAGAGTACAGAAAACTCTTCTTTTGAAGTGAGGCCGTATATGGCATGTGAAGATTTGGTTAACATTGACCAGGATCTACAAATGTGTACAACAGGTTATGAGAATAATGATTTTATTCCTATGAGGCAAAGCTTTCCCATAAAAGCTAAAATGGACGTGATTCCAAAACTGTGGAAATCAACAGAAGAAACTCATTCTCAAGAAATGCCCGAAGTAGATCCAATATCAGACATTTTGCAAGAAATTGCTCCACCTTCGCCCAGCTTACCCAATGAGTTCGTTTATAATTATGATCCTGTCATAATTGACCCTCCTCCGATGTTTAGAAACGAAGATGAAGATGTTAAAGTAATTAACGTTAGTCTGAACACTGATGTTCCCTTCCGCAAACATTCTCTCAATTCAGACAAAAAAATTAGACGGTCTCTGTCAAAGTCAATGGTTGAAACAGAAAGTTTTTGTAAAAATGACGAAACTACAGTTCAAAGGATGAGTACCCAATCAGAAAACAATACTATTTCCAAGAAATGCGAGTGCTGTAACAGGTCTTTATGTCCCAGTCCTAGATCTTCAGATTCCGGTGTTGTTGGTAGCTGTAATTTGGCTTCCCCGGAATTAAACCTTCACGAGTATAATAGTGGAAGCACTGGTAATGATTCAGATGGGCATGAAAAACTAGTTGAACAATTAAAAGACTCGCTAACAAATTTATCTCAAGGTACTTACGACGAACGTCGGAAAAATTTAACCCTGTCTGAAATAGAGGCAGCAAATTTCGAGGATCAATGTAGGTGCACTTCACCGTTCGGGTCCACGGCTAGAACTTCGTGTGTAACGAGTGTTACATCGGAGAACAGTCTTGATGTTATGGATTCTTCAAACATCTATGTCACTTCAACTTTTGCAGCAAACCCCCCTGTGCTATCACCCCAGATCAAAAGGACATCTATTCGACGAAATATTGATCGATACGTGCCAGAGATAAAATTAAAGCCAGATCCTCCACCTCGTGTGTACCGCAAGCCTAGTGCCCACTTAGAGATTCCGAAGAATGTTCGACAACATGTGCCTTGCCAATGGAGTACCTTGAACATAACAGAGCGTACAAAACCGAGTCTGCATTACCACATGCGAATATTTAGAGAGAAACCTGAAGATGGAACTGGGAGACAGTCTCGTGTAAATCTCCGCCGGAACTGCGACGTTGTTAATCAAGAAAATAAAAAAGGTAGCAATACCAGTGAACAAACAGGAAAAGAGGATAGTGCGGCAACACGCAAAATAAGGTCTCGTAGCGAGGACTTGTCGAAACTGCAGAAGGATTTAACAGACTCTACAAACGGCTTTGTGGTGTATCGTTCGGACTTGTATGCGCACTGGTGGATGAAAGCAAAGTTGCCCATAACCGTGGTCACCGACTCAGGCAAGGATTATTATTTTTGTAAAGAGAGACTGATTTGTACATCACTGGTTTGAAGATAATACCTATTGCCTTGAAGTTTTGTAACCATTAATGCTCTCATTAGTTACCCCAGTGTTGCAGTGCTTTACTTGATCATCCTTGCCTGTGTTTATCTTACTAACTTAAAATCTATCACCGCAACTAGTTTCCTCATTTACTAACAAATTAAGAGAAATGCATGGATATGCTTTTATTACCGGTGTCGTATACAAAAAGGACTGTGTGGATGCCTACATAAATATATTGCGATAGAGTTAAAATCCATTTGAAACTGGGTCTATAAAATGTATAGAATTAAAAACCAATCGTATTCAGTGAAACGTCTCAAATGATAAGTACTGTAATAAACATATAATATTAATTACCTACGTATTGGGTACTGAAAGCCGGGTAAAGATGGAGCCGGGTCACAAATGTGCGCAATAAAGTTTGCTTTAAATAGATGGTTAACGGATGCCGTCGATGAAAAGTTTGTAAACGTAATATTAATTATTTGCGACGTTTTCACTGTAACACTGCTGACTGTTAACCCTACAAGCTCAACGTGTCAACGCGTCAAAAACTATGTATGCAATGAATAAACACACTGAACTACAAAAACGTGAATTTAAAGAAAAGCTTTTAAAGGTATACTTTATAGAACGCTAGAAATTTAAAACATCAAAGCAAAAAATTATAATGCGCGTCTGTCTGAACATACATTCCTTTTTTCCAGATGGCCATGACAGACGGCAATAACCCTGATTTATCGTCAGGTCTAACCAGCCACAAAAGATCACACTCATTCAACAACCATCAAAGCTATTCGCAGCATAACCAGCAATCGCAAAAAAGTAAACAAAAAAATCAGTCTGCTCGCTGGCTCTTAAATTCATGCGATTCTATTGATCAGTCGCCTGCCAAACCAAACAAAAATTCCATGGCGAAAAAATTTTCGTCTGTAGATTTCATTGACACAACCGGATCGAACCACAGCAATAAAGGTAATATTGTAAATGTCTTACTTGTTTGGTTTGGCTTGAGTGTGGTATTCAAATCGGGTACAATAGTACATTGTGCATCAAGGGTAGTATGAAGGGAATTACTAACGAGAGTGTTAGAAGCCCGACGCCGAAGGCGGAGGGCTTTTAATGACTCGAGTTAGTAATCCCCTTACTGCCTGTGATACACACAATGGTTTTCATCACATTTGCGAGGAAAAAAACAAAGAGAAAACACTTTAACTCTGCAAAATATAAAGAAATAACTTTTGACGGACGGGAACGTCAATGGAAACGATTTTTTTTTGTGACCACAGACACTGCGTTTAGTTTCGACCTGAATTCGAGCCAGATTTAGCCAATTTGATAAAAATGTATAATTACTAAAATTAATGATAAATGTTGATATAAACTTGAAATAGGTATAAAAATAATGAAGTTTAATGAAGCATATAGGTTTTGTGTAATGTAAGTTAGTCTATAGCTAATTTTTAAAGATGAAATTAGAAACCGATTTAATTTTTGGCTGAAAATTAAACCTCCTTAGTCAGAAATGATGTACGAAAGAGTTGCAAATTTTAAAAAGAAAGTCATTACTCCCTAGGGATGACAAACTCGCCATAATTCCCGCGGGAACAATTTAGGCCATTGTCCTTCTGTATACAGGCATGGAATAACACCATTTACGAGCAAGTGTGATGAAAAAAAATGTGTGGTGTTCCAGGATGGAGCATAACGTGTTTGCGCCCGGCGCCGCCCCTGCGGCCGCAGTCGTTCTCGGTGGGCTCGGACGAAAACATTGGCCCGACTCATCCATACGCTCCTCATCAGCGAAAGTCTAATTCTTATGAAGAGGATGCGCTTATTTTGAAAGTAATCGAAGCGTATTGTACTTCGGCGCGTTGTAGGAATGCTGTAAGTTCTGGTGAGTACTTTCTTTACATACATAATTATACCAACTGGGACATCTGGTGCTAGATAACTAACCGTCAACAGTGTGTCAGTCCAATTAATAGCAATTATCCCGCGCATTGTATAGTTAATCACAGCGTCTAGATCATTTAGTTTATTGTCAGCGAATGAATGAATTTAGTAATATTAAAATAACATTGCACTAATCCCGAAAGGTGGAATGAATACTAGAATTCAGTTAACTCTACACAATGTTTACATAAACATTTAACAAATTAGCACTTAACAGTGAACTGAAATGCTTTCAATTACCTGATTTTTAAATTATTTCACTAACATAGCTGTATTTATTATGCAGTACCCAATATACCACTGGAGATATTCGAGTCCACAAGGAGAAGACATGCGAAGTCAAGAAACCGTATTATCAGTTGGTTTTTAGAATGAATGATCTGTATTAATCGACACATGAAACCAAATATAACGCTAGTCATATAAAAGTAGCGCTTGAACAAAATATTTCGTAAGATTTTTGTTGTTGGTGTTGTTAAAATATCATGCAACTCGTGTAAATGCGTATCTAAACCCACTTTATTCTGTATAACATAGCACTTGACTTAGTGCATGATATTGCAGCATGCTTTACTTATAATACTCTCGACATATACTCATTATTCTTATACGCGATAAATATTTAATTTAATCAAATGCTGAGTAAAGTAATATTATATGTTATTTATTTATTTAACTTTACTTAGTAAAAACCAGCTTTCTAGTCTTGTTGGTAGCAATCGTATTTTTTTGCGAATGCAATAAGTTTTCACGGAATTAGTTTCAAGGCGCATTTACCTTTCCTACGCAGCAGTCACATATAACATTACCATTTTATTAATATTTTTTCTCCTTTAGATTGTGGATCTGACAGTAGGAATAATAAAAAAAATAAAAATGCATTTTATTTAAATGGGTAACTAACTTGCGGGCTATTTTACAAATTAAACTTCTCATAATATGCTTATAATGTAAAGAATTAAAAAGTCAGTAAAATTGTCATTAACCCTGGGTTGTTACGTGTGCCACGGTAGCCTGAAACTTTCTATTTTGTTACATGCGGCCGCCTTTATATCGCACCTGCAGTGGACTGCGGTCACTTGTCTCTCGGTAAAGTACAATATCACGCACCCGCTACTAACATACTTCATTATAATTATACTAAATTGCCGAGCGTGCAGAGATGCGAAACTCCCGATTACGTCGGTTGCAACAAGGCTTCGAGGGTGAAACGTAATAAAAGTTCCTCCGCCGCCGACACCTATATGTTCCGCGGTCCCGAGACGAGAAGGCTCCTCTCCGAACGAAAGTTCCAGATGAACCGTTCTAACCCCAACCTGTGGGAATGTTCAGAAGAGCGTAGACAGAATCTGTTGGACGGACGGGAGCGGCGCAGCGGGTCGCACCCGAGCCTGCGCGCGCCCGCGCCCGCGCCGCTGCCCGCCGCGCGCGCCGCGCGCTCAGCGCGCTCCTCCACTTGGTGCTGCGGGTCCTTTGTCAAACAGCTAACCAAATCGCATCACTTCGACTGACATCAGTAGTTTTCACTCCACGGGTGCTTTGTCTTAAACCGAGGGTGACTGCTTTCTGCCATAAAAACGCTATTTTAAAACCTCATTAGTAAGCGTGATCATTGGCTGATTTTTCATGGTTTTACTGACCTAAAACAGTGTTACATGTGGATTGTGTGCGTGCTAATAACTTTTGCATAGGATTATTAAAAGAAATGCCATAACCCTCTTCAGGTTTTTATCACCTTCCTACGTTCAAGTTTCATTGTAACCAAAACTAGAATTACAAATAGGACGATTGTTTGAGTTCTGTTTTCCAATAAGGCTTTATCATAATATTAAAATTTTTGCATCGTGCCATTAAAGGAGCCTGTTTTAGATTTTAATTATTTAGTGAGTGCAGTATTATAAATGTAGTAGTTATTAATTTACAAAACTATAAAATTTTAGATACATGCTTATTAATGTAAATAATATACTTATGGTGCATAATTAATTAAGTATATTTACATGCATGCCTTGGCTTGTTAAAGAGTATTAACGTTTTTTAAGAGTATATAATGCGTTATGTAGTAATAAATTGCTTATTAAACGGAAAGTTCATCATGGGTAGTATTCTATCATTAACTTTGGAATAATTGTCGGTAGTTGCGACAATAACGTGTGATATGAGTATAGCTTTATTAAAGTTACGTCAGTATCCAAAACGGTCCGCAGTTTCATTTCACAGGTGGGACTATTTTAGGCGCGGTGGCTGCCGGACCGCTATTACGTTATTAATGATTTAGCGCTATATTGAGGGCCCGCCAGTACTGAGAGTACTAGTCACACGAAACTGTTGCAAACATCCTGTTTCAATATAATGGTGCTTTTCTAAGTGTTTTTGTTTAGTTAGATAGTCGTCATAACACGTGAATATCATTCACGCGCCTTAGTCACATTCTAGTACCTCAAGTACCTAGTGTCTATTACAGTTGTAGGAGTTAAAATAAGTAATTTTATTGTATTTTGCTTCTGGATATTTATTCTTTTAGCAGTAGTGATATTATAAAATTCCGAAAAGTCGTGTTCGTTGACCAGTTCTAAGATGTACCAGTCTAACATAATCCCTAGATTAGGGATGCCGCACGTCCGGGTTTCCCACGAAGTTTTCCTTGTATAGAGGTGTAAGGACGGCGTTCATATGATGCGTCGGGGTAAAACGGTCACTACACGCAAGGGTCAACATCAGATTGTTTTGTTTTCGTACTAAATAAGGAAAAAGATCGAATTAACCTAATGTCCGGGCGACTGATGGATGGTGGTACAGGTCGCGCCAATACACAGGTAATGCACCGGGGTTTGCAAAATAAGTTTAGAGCATTTAAAACGAATGGTATTTAATGATTATGGAAATGAACTATTATAGTTTATTAATTTATAGTAAGTAATTGAAGCAAATTAATTTAAAGGAAGTGTAATTATAGCCATCGATTTTATAGCTAAAGGGGATACCAATTCACCGTACATCGGAATTAGGTAAGGTAGATAGACTGGTGCGTCGTAGAGCTCGGTGACGTACCCTCAAGAGTCGTTTTATGAATATCTTTACTGGATAGGCCGCCAGCACCGCGCCGTGCTATTCGTTAAATATTGAGCAGAATAGCGCACTACTGCAACGTGTATGTAAATACGTGGCCACTACGCTAAACCAGTGCCAACTGCAGTGTTGCAAACTATCTCATCAAAATGTTTGCGTCGTTTACAATGCAAATAAATATTTGTTTACTAACTACGCGTCTGTGATTGACGCTTTTATACAGGTTTCTGGTAGCCTTAGCGACTATTCCCTAATGAAATCTGTAAAGGTTATTTTTTATTTATATTCATAGTATTCATAAACAATCGACTTAGTGTATTTAAAAAATTCTCACCATAGGTCAGGAAGAATTCTATTACTTACATCCATAATCCACTACATAAATGAGATGTCAAATCGAAATATTATAGAAAGTACTTTTCTGAGATCACCAGGGCTATACTTTCGGAAAGCTTTGGTGCTATACGATTGGGAAATTATATTATTTCAGTACACTTGCGTATAAATTAGTGTTTACATTGTCAGTTCATTTTTGTGAAGTGATTAATATTTGGTTAAATATAACAAATTATAAATATTTACTACACACATTTTTGGTCATAATTTTTTTTTGTGGATGTTATATGATTTCACATAACTTCGCACTACTAGTGAAACTTCGAACGAAATAAATTATAGTCGTATTCTTATTTTTCTAATTCTTTACAATGTAATGAATATTTTGCTTAAACGGAATGAATTTTCTTAACTTCGTTTATATAATATTATTTTAAGCAATTAACATATACTTTAACCCTGTTTAGGTATTTTAATATTTGAAACTATCTGTTCACTATCATCTTTTATTATTATTTATTTACAACCATGAGTATTTTTTCTCGGGATCCCTTTGACTGCCATAAATTTATTATTTCGATGATTGAAAGTCGGACTTTTGTACCCATATTATTATTTATGTTCATCACTATCGGAAGTCATAACGCTTATAATTCGAACATTAATTATCCATAATGTGAAAAGGGAGCCCGTTGTTTCCCATATTTTTTTGGTCATAAGTTCACTTATGACATAATTATCGATAGTTATAATTTTTTATATAGCTGAAACCATAAACTTTTCAGAATTTTAATAATACCTAACGTGTAGAGATGGCTAAGTTAGGTTAGGTTTGTTTTTATAAATCCTGAAAAATAAGTTTCTTAAAAAAATACTTATATATTTATAATTATGACCTAAAACACATTATGACCGAAAATAAATATAGCAGACCATATAGACCCTGCAAAATATGAAATATACAAAAGTCATAACCTAAAACCCTATAACATTCAAAGGCATATTATTTTAGGACATTTTTATTCGTACCTTATTTTTGTAATATTCATATCTCTATAATTTAAATCATTAAAAGGCCTCACTTATTGGTAGTCGAGCGGGGCACAGGGGGGGCGGAGCCCCCGCCTAATCAATAAACCCCTGCTGTAGACGATAAATTTAGATCAACAGTGCGACACAAAAAAGTACAATTAAAATAAAATGGAACTAAAATTTTATGACTAGCAACCTTCGACATTATAAAGTTTAATTATTATGATATAAATTTGGTATGACTATGAATTGTATGACTTCTAATTTGCATTCCGATTTATACTCTTCAATATTATGACTTTTGACATTATGTCTAATAATAAGTATAATGTAAAACGTTTTGGACAACAATAATCAAAACTTTTAACTTATGGCAGTCAATAGAGACCCTTTTTTCTCATTGTCAAAATATTATTTGTCTATAGTTAAATAAACATGCTACGCTCTCTGCTTTCAGACAAAATAATCTTGGAAGTAACCTTGATTCATGATTCCCTAATTTATGTAAGGAAGTTGTACTGTCTTTACATATTAAATACGTAAAAAAGATTTATAAACAATATAGGTTCATATAATACTCCATGTTTCCAACTCGTAAACTGTTTTAAATAAAATGCTTATAAAACCATTACACTCGAGTTATTCTTAAGAATAGTCCTAAGAAATAAAAACAATATGAATTTTAAACAATAGTTGAATATAATATAATATGTGAAACATTTAAAAATTAAAGGCGGCTTTACGAGAGGGTTTTATAAACAAACTTTCATTGTATCAAAACCATGAAGCTTTTTTGTACTCCTTTTCGTAAAATAACTTAAGTATTTTATTTAAAACGCAAGACGAGATAGACAATAATAATTTCTGTAAGTTATTGTTTAACATTTATTTTATCAACATACCTACTGTCTAATTTAATATTTTTATGTACGTAATAATGTGTGTACTCGTGAATTGTAATTTATTTACTTAATATGTTACATTTTGATCCATCTCGTTGTTGTCAATAAATGCACCGATGTCGATGTTGACTATAACTTCGCTTTGATTGTTAAGACTAAGAAATGCAGCTGACAAATGTATTATTGTCTTACACTATTTTAATATATGTATATTCGTGAGTTAGTATTTTATTTTTGGACCGACTATTACGAAATAAACTACCTTAAAGTATTACATAATTTAAAGTCTTTGTTATTGTTATATTTATAATTTACTTTACTATTGTTGTTAGTAACGAATAGAAAAAAATCAATATATAAAGATTTTAGTTTACTCGTCCCACAGAAAACGCTGATACTAACGCGGCGAAATAATATGAATCTTTTACGGGTATCCAAATTTTCCTGCTTCATCTCGGGCAGATATTTTGTTTGATTTACTTATTTAATGGTATGGCAATAAGAAACAATAGGTTCGCGAAGGCGTTTATGGTCGAGACGGAGCTTTAGATTAGGCTGATATAACCATCACAACACCCGCTACAGCACGTATGCAATGTCTCTTAATTTCCACTAACTTATTATAACTCGTTCGTTTCTAATGAACGGTATAATTTAGTAGACATTTTTGATTTTTTATAGCCCACTGGACCAAACAAAATCCGTTACCCATTTTGGACCGTAAAATAATCAGTTATTTGATTTAATTAGGTAGGTACCTATACTCTGTTCGTTCTTAGGTCCTTATAGTCTTAAGTGGTAAACAAGATTCTGTTTAGAGCTAAATCAGCATTTTTCTTTAGATGAATCATCTGTGACAATAAAATAACGTAAGGAACGATAAGAATTGGTTTGCCACTGAGACAAGTAAGAATATAAATACCTACAGATTTTAGTCAACAAATTTCGTGCACATATTTCTCTGCCCCCAACACTCCATGCTGATCTTTTAAGGTGGGTATTCATTCAATACTTGAACAAAAACGAAATCTGAAGCTTTATATTGGTCATGTTTGTAATTGCTTCCAGAATGCGACGACGAAACTCCATTGTCGATTGAAGCTTTAGTGAGGTCGCCCTCGCTGCCGACGCACTCGACCGCCAGCCACGGGTCGCCGAGCTTGTGGACTGTTGTCATGCGATTACAGAACGAAGTGAAAACATTGAAGTTAGACGTGAAAACCTTGCAGTTGAAATTGAACGAGGAGAGACAAGAGCGGATTCTTGCCGTTGCAGCTCTACAATCTAACAATATGTTTAAGGATGTTAAAGAAAGTAAATGTTAAGAATTGAGTGACAAGACTTATTATACCTGTAACAAGTAGGGTCAGGGAGGGAACAGTAGCTCGGTGGGAACAGTGGCTCGAATGTGCTGTACTCGAAAGGGAAAGATCTATATTCCTGTCTTCTACATCAATCGGAAGCATTGGGTACCCGATCATGCACGAACTAGTCAGAGACCCACTCCGGCGCCATGCGGACGAGTTGCGATGCGTTTTTGTTTTAACCCCTGACAAAACTACATTTTCAGGTAAGTTTCACTTAATTTTTTTCTTAACTCGTACGACATTTTAGATTAACTATGTTTTGCACTAAGAGTGTGTCTAATTGACTTAGTATTAGCTGATAATTCAAGGCCCTCAGCTTTGGTGTTTGCTTCTAGTTTGATCTAAAATCCAAAATGGCGACCGGGACAACAGTAGTTCGTTTCGGGAAAGTACACAGTCGCTCTCGAACCACTGTGTACCTACATGCAACTCTTTACATTACAGTATTATTAAAAATGTATTAGTAGGTAAATGAGTTCTATGGCATTCATATGGGTTCTTTTGCCTTTTTTGCCTTTAGAGGGACGGTTGTAGATCTGCTAAGATGTGATTTAATTTTGTGACAAGGGTTGGGTATTTCTGTAATAGTAAGTACCTATGTGATTTAAACCATTAATGACAATTGTTAATTACTGAGTTTATTTAAGTTACAAGAATATTGATGTTCTTTTTATTTTTGCCTTAAGAGGTATGGCCTCTACAAAGCGCTAAAATGTGATTTAATTTTTATGAAAATTATTTCTAAGTAGGTAGTAGATACCTAAACATTACAACTTTAATAAAAAAATAACAACCCTTATCAATTTTTAATTTTTCCTAAAGATGTCAGAACCTATTTGGTCATTGAATATCAAAACGTAACCATTGTGTACTGTAAGAACCACTGTATACTAGGGAGTGTACACAAAGGTTCGAGCCACTGTGCACTGTTAGAACCACCGTGTACTTGGGGGTGCTAGTGACTGTGTACAGGTCGTAGTACACAGTCACTCGATTCCCATTTTTTTAAAAAGACTAGTTATCTCTTTTTTGGTAAAAGTAATAAGAAATCTATTTGCTACATATGAAACTTCAATAATGCACTGTGCTTTGTGCTTGCAATAACTATTTCAGGGATTTATATCTTTCATACAATAGCCTGTTGAAAAAATCCTAGCCACTGTTCCCTCCTTGACCCTATTATAAATATGAACATTAAATAAATATATGACCACATACAAGTTTTTGTGTTATGAATTACCATGATATAATACAATACTTACATCATTTTCAACCTTTTTACTCGACTGCGGCAAATCCCAAAAGGAGGGTTGTGTTTGGGTTATATATATGTCAGACCCAATGTCCGCTTTTAACTGCCAAACAGATAAACCGATTTTAATAAATTATACCTACGTGGTTAGATTCGTCTTAGCCACGAGAGTGTGATAGTCGATAGGCGACATAAAAATGATTTTAATGTGAATTTGGCGCAATAAAAAATAAATACATGATAAGTAACATTACTTTGACGACCTTATCCAAACGGCAGTTGGGTTTTTTTAAAGGTTGCTTTTCGTTAGACTAGTGAATGAATGATTTTACGTTAGGTTAGGTTAAATTATTCTAATCACTATTTAATCCTCTATCTAAAGACAATTGCAGTCAGTTATACTTGTTATTATCATATTGGCTTGACAGTCCGAATAGGGCCCGACTGTAGGTACAGTCGGGCAAAAATGTGGTCTGCCACCGTACGGTTGAAGTTCATCTGAACGTCATGACTCATGATACGCAAGTTATATTTTACCCTTACAATAATATTATATTATGGCAAGTGTCAACCTTAGCGATAATTAGATCTCACATAAACTTTGGTAGACAACTTTCTTGGCCGATCGTACCTAACGAAAGAAGAATATTTAAAAAAAGATTATAGAGTTGCCCAACATTTAGCGTGGAAATACGAATAAGTAGGTAGTAATTACACTTTTCAAAAAGGCCATGATAGTTCACATTGTTTAAAATTCACTACCTCACTTACCTCACCGATTCTGAAATAAGTAATTAAATTAAATCGATAATTTCAGAACGCCTTAATGCATCACTTCTGCATTTGATATATGCCGATGATTTTTTTTTAGTACTTTAGGAAATGCATAGGAACAGCCGCAGCCGGCCTTACAAGTATCTTTAGTACCGTAAATTTCATGTTTTAACGCCTTTCACATATTAGTGCGACAGTTTTGAACTGCTGCTCTAATATGTAAAAAACTGCATAATTTTATCTTGTTCAAAGTTCTCATAGACACTTGTCGTGAACTCAATTAATGAGGTTTTTTTTTTTTAAAGTACAAATTTTGGCATCTTCAATTCAAGATGGCGGCAAACGTCTCCGCCCAAGGTCGTGCTTTAGTCGTGTCAATAGGTAAAGCATATACCTATTGACACGACTAAAGCACTAAGTTGTGCAGCTAACTACTTATAATCCTACCGTGCACTAGTTGGTGAGCTTGGTCTGGAACTGGTGAAGAGGTATGAAACGGTTTCCAAAACAAATAAAGGTAAGTACTAACTACGTACTTACTTATTTCGATCTTATCTAAAAACAAGTCAATCAATATCCGAGGACAATCTCACACTTGCGCCCTCTACACTAAACCAAGTTCGATAAGACTACCAGATGATTGTATACATACATACCTACTCGTATATACAGGATGACAGGAAATTCGCCGTATTCCTTGAAAGGGGTTATTCTACAGCTCATTTGTAATGATTTAAGTCTAGTTAACCAGGGGTCAAAACTCATTGGTTTTCGAGTTATTCACGTGTTTAGTTTTTTTTTAAATACCCTCTTCTCGACCTAAAACTAGTAATTTTGTAAAAACTTCGTCATTTAGAAGTAAAAAAAAGTATTTTTCGAATAGCCAATGAACCACTGATTACGAAAAATAAAAAAAATGCAAAGTTTCGCAAATAAAAGGATTTGAAGTTAGAAGTTCTAGTAATTATTTTCCAAATTTTGTGACATTTTAAAGCATAGCTAAAAAAAAGTATGACACTTCGCGTACAAATTACAGGAATAATTTGCTTAATTCATAAGCTTTCTAAAAAGGTACAATTTATGACATTTTAATACAAAAAAATACAATTAATAATAATAATAGCAGAACAGCTAGAAGACTACTTAGCGTACTTGACTCTAATGGGTTTGTTTGTGTCCTTTTAGATTCTCCGAGGGCTTACTTTGTCTTGTTTCTTATCTTAACTTATCTTCTTGATGTAGATGGCACAGCAGATTGCCTTTGGTGACACAAACAAAGGGTCATTAGTTTAATTAATTTAATTTGTTTGTGTCTCGAATTCGTGGGGTTTTTTGCCATCAGTTTCTGTCTTAAGTCTTAAGTGATACTTTGATAAGTGATTAAGCAAGGTTAGGTTAGGTTAGGATAAAATGAGGAAAAAAACAGTTTCACTATCAAATTAACTTTAATCTGAAAAACTAAAATCAATTACATCACAAATTTTGCTCGAACTGTTTGCCCTGGTTTCGAATGCAAGCCTTTTTCGTACTTCGGTGATTGTTACTCGCCTCGAAAGCCCATCTTTCAATGTCTGTGCCGCCTCTACATTTTTTTGTCTTAACTCTTCTACGTTACGTATCGGTTTATCGTAGACCAACGCCTTCATGTGACCCCAGATGTAGAAGTCACATGGAAATCCGGGCTTCAAATTTTTTTCCTCAGAAAGAAAGGTCCGATCAAATTGTCGTGCACGATTCCCATCCACACGTTCAAAGAAAATCTTTGCTGTACCTGTACCTTTTTAGAAAGCTTATGAATTAAGCAAATTATTCCTGTAATTTGTACGCGAAGTGAAATACTTTTTTTTTAATTATGCTTTAAAATGTTACAAAATTTGGAAAATAATTACTTGAACTTCAAATCCTTTTATTTGCAAAATTTGGCATTTATTTTTTATTTTTCGTAATCAGTGGTTCATTGGCTATTCGACAAATGCTTTTTATAAATTCTAAATGACGAAGTTTTTACAAAATTAGGTACTACCTAGTTTAAGGTCGAAAGGTGGGTATTTTAAAAAAAATCTAAAAACGTGAATAACTCGAAAACCAATGAGTTTTGACACTTTTGACCCCTGGTTGACTGGACTTAAATCATTACAAATGAACTGTAGGATAACCCCTTTCAAGGAATACGGCGAATTTCCTGTCACCATGTATTTAGTCACGTTATTAATGGGGGATCACGAATAGGCAGCCCTGTGTCTATAGTACCATTGATTTGTACCATCAATGGTACAAGTGATACTACTATGTGTCCTTAGTACCATCAATGGTACTACCGATACTAGCACGTGTCGCTAGTACCATTGCATCGAAAACATACAAAAAATACATAAAACAGGGGTTTAATAGTTATTCGTCAGAAATCATTTTTATTCCACAAAAGTAGGTAGGTTAGGTTCGTTAGGTATCTTAAGATGCCCGAAGGGCAAATCGCTCAGAAATAGGATATGGCAGGGCTCCGTCGAAAGGCACTGGTGTGACAACCCGGTGTGACGACGAGTCTGCACCCTATATTATGTATTTACTTGTGAAAATAACGTACCGGTAAACTGGGGGTACTTTGATTTACGGGGTAACATTGCCCGACCTTAAAACGATAACTGTTTTAGTTGTTATATTCTTAAATTGTTGAAGTAATTATATAACTGTATGAGTAGCTTAGTCCTGATGAAACATTTAATAGAATCATTAAATATTAAAGATAGTTTTAAGGTCGGGCAATGTTACCCCGTAAATCAAAGTACCCCCAGTTTACCGGTACGTTATTTTCACAAGTAAATACATAATATAGGGTGCAGACTCTTCGTCACACCGGGTTGTCACACCAGTGCCTTTCGACGGAGCCCTGCCATAGGAGCCCCCCAGTTTACGGTAGTTCTTAATTAAGACGAAATTATTATTTTTAATTTGTTTTGTTTTTCACAAGTAAATACACGGTATAAACTAGTATATTTTTCAATGGTACAGTCGCCATCAGATATATGGTAGCGGTCAAGCTACTCAAATATTTCGGAGCAGCATTAAATTTCAATATATTAATTACGCTAGATAAGGTCTATAATATCGGCCCATATAATTCGTCATAATTTAGGAGCAGCGACTTTTCAATAAATTCGTAACATACAATTAGGTCAAGATATCGGAACGGATAGAAGTCAAAAATATCGAAGCAGCCAGGATGATCATAAAGATCGGAACATTTATGCAAAATATACCTTAAGTCTGTGTCACATAGTTCAAAATACTTTACGGTGGACCCATTAAAATAAGGTGTCAGACACGCATGATTAATATGTTGTCAACAATTTGAATTAAGAATAGAGTGGATTATTGTGACATGCTCCGGAAAGAGTGTGGACTTGTCATCGTGACAAATATATTTATGTCTCTATCGCGAATTGAAAGGATATTTTAACTAGACCCCCCCTTACTAATAAACGTTGAATAACAGTGGAACACTGTTCTGTCCTTATCTGTCATGGTGAAATTTGAATTCGACAGATAAGGACAAAACAGTGTTTAATTATTCCACTGTTATTCAACGTTTATTAGTAAGGGGGAATGTCTTTAAAATCGATGTTTTTATAACAGCAATATATCGCAATGGTACTTGAAAACTTCTCATGTATCTAAAATACTCACTCACCCACAATAGTGGTCAAAATTATCTTTGACATTGACAACTTAAGTCAATATATACCTACCTACTCATGGACAAAATTAGCAGAACGACGAAAAAATAAAAATAAGCTCAATTTGTAGCTTATTCAGTAAGCTACAAACTCAGCCTATTTTTATATTTTTGCATGTTCCGCTAATTTGGTCCATGAGTGTAGTAACGAATTCAAATATGAACTATGTGACAGAGACTTAAGGTATATTTACCATAAATGTTCCGATCTTTATGATCATCCTGGCTGCTTCGATATTTTTGACTTCTGTCCGTTCCGATATCTTTACCTAATTGTATGTTACGAATTTATCGAAATGTCGCTGCTCCTAAATTTATGACGAGTTATATGGGCCGATATTATAGACCTTATCCAGCGTAATTAATATATTGAAATTTAATGCTGCTCGAAATATTTGAGTACCTTGACCGCTACCATATATCTGATGGCGACTGTACTAAGGACACATAGTAGTATCACTTGTACCATTGATGGTACAAATCAATGGTACTATAGACACAGGGGGGAATAGGCAATGCTGCAATGCGAGAAACCTGGCACAGCTATTTTTTTTGGGGTTCCGTAGTCAAACTAGGAACCCTTATAGTTTCGCCATGTCCGTATTTCCGTCCTTCCGTCCGTCCGCAGCCTAACAGAGATTCTTAGTACTAGAAAGCTGTAATTTGGCATGAATATACATAAAGGTCACGTCAATAAAGGTAAAATGTAATATTGAATATATTTTTTGTTGTGTACCTCCCCTGCACGTATTTTTTTTTACTCTACCCCAAAGTGTGGGGTGTCGTTGGTTAGGTCTAAAAAATATTGCGGGTTAGTTGAGTCAATTTTTCGATTAAGGGATCCGTTTATGAAATATTAACCTTTAAAGCGCTAATTTTGGTTAAGTCAAGTGTCCCACAGCCAAAATTACAAATACTAAATATCTATAAAATATCTTAAATGAAAGCGCATATCGACGGTTCTGTGACTCAACCTCGTATATAGAATATTTTCCAATCTAAACTGACTCAGAATCGGTAAGGTAGGTAAGTCCGCGTTTGCATACTTAGTGCGAGTCAGTTTATACTGGACATTATTTAATATACGGGGTTGAGTCACAGAACCGTCGATATAATGAATTTAATAGGAAACATTCACACCACATTTCATTGGTTCTTGAGTTACAAACGGTTTAAATGTTTATAATGTGATGCAAAAATGTTTTGTATATGTGCAATAAAGACACACGTTTTCTCGTGGTCCTACTAATTTGTCCTACTAGTCAAAAAGTGAACCTAGATTTGATCACTAAATACTAATTGTGGTTGTAAAAGTAGGTAGGTTAGGTTCGTTAGGTATCTTTAAACGCCCGAAGGGCAAACCGCCCAGAAATAGGAGCCCTGCCGCAAGGCAGGGCTCCGTCGAAAGTCAGTAGGACAAAAATAGTAGGACCACGAGAAAACGGCCATAAAGACTTGACCTACATATATACACACACATCAGTTTAAATTAAATTAGGTAAAGAAGATATCTCCGCTGTGAAAGCGTGACAAACAAGCGAATGTTAGTAGGCATGGGTCAGCAGAATTAGAAACGTACTTAGTTTATTTTGAAATATGACAGTAGGTACTGAAGCCCAAAATCAAAGTGGTATGTTATAACAATTAGGAAATAGCGACTTCATGGATTCTAGAACCACGATATGCCACCAAAAGTCCTTAGCCCATTTACCATGTTGCTGCCACTGATTAGGCCACTACATTGTAGTATATAGTCTTACCCCTCCCCAGCTCCGAAGAATAAACGAACCTTGGTTTTTTAACTTGCAGCATTGCCATTTCGTGACCCTCCATTAATGATGTGACTAATTAAAAAGAGATCATCCGGTAGTCTTATCGAACTAGGTTTAGTGTCTTGGGCTTCCCTACTATTAGTCCCACATCATGTTCTAGTCTTGTACTATAGATAACGTCATTACAATAACGATTAACATGATACAGGGGTGTGATTTTGTCAGAAACGCGGTCGGGCGAACGAACGAGTGAATGCCGCAGCAGCGAGTTTAAATAGTCCCGTCAGAGCCAACGAAACGCATTTCAGCGCGTGCATTTTCAATTTGGCAGCATGAGTAGTCATGTCGATAAAATCGAACGTATAAGGCTGTGTAATTGAGAATGGACGCGCTAAAATGGGTTTCGTTCGCTCTGTCCGGCTGTGGTGTTAACTGATTGTGCGATCAGTTAGGTATCTTAAGAACTTTTGACCTCCTCTATTGAACCTCGCAGTATCCACCATTAAACCTCACTCAAAACAACCCCAGGCGAGGAACGAAGACTTCGAAATAGTCTCGTTTGTATAAAAAACGCACTCTGACCCGCTATTTTTGCTCCTGAGTGTAGTAGGTAGGTTGCGCAGAATTCTGCATAACTATGCCACACGTTACCCGCCCACTTAACACTTCTATTGTTTTTTCTGTTCTGTGATTACACACAGAACTTAAATAACTATGCTAGTACCAAAACTTAAATGAAGAGAGGTCCAGTGGCAGTGCCTGATCAGGCTACTGTCCCATCTCTCAGCGACGACGGCCAGGGGCCTGTTTTATAGAGCTACAATTTACAATTTACAGGTTAAATGTTTCTATTTGACACAACCTCGACCAATGACGACCATCCATTTTAGCAATGTTGCCATTTTAGTGCCGGAGAGTGTGGCGGCTAGCGCGGACTCTGCTCAGCGTCGCGGCACAGCGCTTGCGCAGCGGTGCGTGGTTAGTGTGGTTACCGTCCTTCCACGCGCCAACAGAACCCTGAAGGTCCATTTTGACAAGTCTAAATTTTAATACAGATAATTATTGCAACCCTAAAAAATAAAAATGCTTTTGAGCCTCTATAAGCATGATTTTTTTCAGAACATCTTTAACCTTTAACTGACGTGGTATACGTCTCACAGACATCATGACTATTATTTTGAACTTTATGTCGCCTCTGAAACCACATCGTGAAATTAAAGGTTAAAAAAGTTACAGCTGTCAATTTTGAAACAGAAAAATGAACTTTATACCTACATACAAAAAAAGAGTTCCCACCTACACTACATAATTCCGAAAAGTCATAATTTCGTATTGATCAAAATTCCGAATTTTCATAATTCCGAACGCAATTTTTTGACTGAAGTCTTACCATTTTGCTATCGCTTACAAATCAGACCTAACCTAACCAACGTATGACAATTCTATTATGCATTTAAGCTGAAACAGCTCCAGCGTAACATAGCGTTTGGAAAAAAGAAAATTCTTATAAATGAATACTTATTAGGAAAAAAATAAATTGAAAACAATTGAATTGAGTACCTGACAATTAATTAAATTAATCGATTGCTGTTACTATCTTATCACAATCAAATTCAATCACGATTTAATTTTATCGTGATGGGTACGTACCCATTATAATCCCGAAAATTCATAATGCCTACATTTAAAATACCGAGGATTGATACATCGAAAATCAAAATACCGAAAGTACAAAATGCCGATGAACCGGAGCTTGAAATACCTATCTATTTTCCAATGACCGTATGCCTTAAATCCCGAAAGTAAGTTTGACCGAAACTTGAAATATCTATTTTCAAATGACCGAATGATTAAAATCCCGAAAGTACATTTATTGCCGGGTGTACGGATAAAAAACATATACCGAATTGGCTGAGCTCCGACTCCACGAGGTCTTGTCTGCTTTACCCCTAGAGTGTAGCGCGGAGGGAGGGGAAACCCTCGCCCGCTGTAAGAAAGTGCAGGCAACAAGACAGCCATAGCGGCTGAGGCAAAAAGCCGAAGCTGCGAAGGCGAGCGCAGGTGCCGTGCTTTCTTACGCAAGGGCGGATGGGTTGCACTTCCCGCAGCGCCGGAGCAGACCGGTGTAGGTATATTTTTTTTTCAGGATTTCAGGCTTTCGGTAAAACGAACTTTCGGGATTATAGTCTTCGGGATTAAAGTTTTCGGGTTTTCAGCTATTCGGTGTAATGAACTTTTGGAATTTTATACTTTAGGTAAAATAATCATTCGACATTTTGATATTCGGTCTTACGTTCATAGGCCTCATAAACTTCGGCCTTTTGAACTTCGGTATTATAATACGTACCCCTGCAGACAGTGGTATGTCACTCGTTTTTCAGAGAAATACCTACTATTTTATAAGAAAAAAACATAAGCGATAATTTTACGGTATTCGTTTATACCCTAGGTACTTATAGGCAAAGAACTACCGATTGACACTCAGCCGTTACATCTCCTCGACCTGCCCCATTAAAAGTCGTGTGGTTTCCCAATCAGTTTTAATAATATCTAGCAGTAAAGTAATTAATTATTACTATTTATGATTGATACTACAATCTTAATTAGTAGTTACATACTTACACTTCAGTCTGATCAGAACTTGTCAAATTCTGCGAACCGATAAACTTATGTCTAGTTTTCGTTGCCTTGGCTCTGTGGCTATTGGGCAAGAAAATCTTCATTTGTTAGAATGCCATTCGCACGTGTTCAAATTAGACCCTTCCGATTCGCAGGCGGTCATCGGTCGGGACTTATGTACCTACTAATTTAGAACTACCCGTCGTCAAGTTTCAGGGACTGTAAGTGCTAAATGTATAAATGGTACCTACTCAGGATATTTTGAGATGCCCGACTAGTTCAGAGACTGAATAATAGTTACTGAGGGATGTACTACCTACTTACCTACTTTGTAACTGATGCCACGATGCAGACTGTTGCGATGGAATTAGGTTTTATAAATAAACCGGTGACGGGCCCGATAGATATAGTTTCTCCATAATAGTTTGTTTATATGTCAGCCATTAATAGAGAAGAAGTTTAGATTGGATGGAACGTCTTAGGTGTTCTTATGGCTTTTACTCGTATTCTACTCTTCATCGATGAGGCATAAATCGTTTAAGTATTACTATTATCTCAGGATTATTCTGAACATTTATAATTATGATTTATAACAAATTATAAATTATAATACTAACTTATCTAATAATAATTTATAATACTATCTAATAGTTTGTATAATAATTTATAATCATTATTTATAATATTCCTAATTAGCAAAATTGAGGAAAACCCAATTTATATTAGCACAAGACATTAAACTACATGTGTAGGTAGGTACTTACTTACTTACTTATGTATAGTACTATTTTTAAAACCTTAAAAAAAAGGAGGAGGTTCTCAATTAGTCGGGATATTTTTATATAGCATACACTATCGAGTCTCAGACCCGTCTATGTAGGGAAGTATGATCAAAATCTGTTTATCCGTTGGAATTTAATTCCACTTTGTCATATGTGTCACCAGCCCTCCATATCTATACTCGTAGGTAGTTTTTACCCGTAATCCACAAAGCTTACATCAGCCGCCGCTTTACCGTTGCTCGGTTATAGTTACTAGCTATCCAGCTGTGAAATGACATGAGCGTCCCAATAAATAACAACGCACTTAATGAAAGGCGGTTTATGTAAATTCATAAAGTGGGGGTCGTGCAATATATAACTGAAACTATTCTAAACTGTTACGGGTAGTGACGGCGGCTCGGTTCAGTGGTTGCTTATTGAGGCGAGTGCCGCACCCATACGTTGCAACAAGGGGTGACCCAAGTGATTATTTAAAATCAAAAGTTTAACGCATGTAGTTTTATCGCTTACAGATCAGTAGGCATTATTATAAATCAACCAACATAAGGGTAACTCGCTGACCTGGGGCCCTAGCCAAGATGCAAATGCTAATAACATATTTTTTTTATCACTATCACTCAAAAGGTATGGCATGACATTCTCGTGCTTTGCGAACTTGCGATAAACCATGTGGTCCCGCGTGTCTCGGCTTCTGTCATCAACATTTGCATTTTCAGTGCCAGCAACCCGCTCGGCGGGTTTGAGCTCGTAGCCAGTTTTCTCTGCAAAGCGGAAAAACGCTGGAATCGGCTACGAGCGTAGCGCTACAAGCGCTACGTGGCAGTGATTGTGTTAGATACAGTAGCGGCAAAAAGTCTATCATATTCTACTTTTTTGTCATAATTTTTACATCACGGACCAGTATGAAAATATAGTCGATTAAATCCCGACTAGAAATACATATTTTGTTGGTATTATTTTAAACAAGAACTTTTTTTATATAGACGTAATTAAAATAATAAAGTATATTGAAAATTCGATATATTGGCAAATTTAGAGTAATAACAACAATGGTAAAAAATATATCATTTTTCAACTAAAAGTCGTAAATTGGAGTTAGTACTTGGTACTGAAGCCTTTTGTATTTATGACTGCTTGGCATCGTCGTGGGATAGATTCGATTAAATTTTCAATAACAGAATCTGGGATTCTTTCCCACTCTTCCTTTAATTGCTCGAATTTTTGATCCAGATTAGAAGCTCTCTACAAACTCTCACGACGACCCAGCTCCTCCCACAAATGCTCTATAGGGTTCAGGTCCGGACTTTTCCTGGTCCAGTCCTAAACTCTCACTCTTCGTTTATCAAACCACTGTTTTACAAGCTTCGATGAATGTTTAGGGTCGTTAATTCGTTATCTTGTTGAAATATATATGATCTGCCGAAATTGTGGCGTGCCCAAGGAAGAAAACGTCTGGTAACATTTTTTCATAAACTTCCTTCGTCATGATGCCGTTAATTCTATGTAATGGACTAATTACACTTGCACTAAAACAGCCGCATACCATGAGAGAGCCTCCGCCGTGCTTGAATGTAGGGAGTTCGTACTTTGGATCGTAGCGAGCATTGTCTGGACGTCGAACGAAGTTAATTCCATCGGTTCCAAAAAGAAAAACTTGGAAACTTGGAGGTCACTCCATATGACTTTGTACGACGACGAGCACGCATTCCATTTTCTATCAGACGATTTCTAACAGTGCGTATGGACATAGAAACTGAATCTCCACATGATATCTCTCGTCTTATGTCCTTTGCCGTGTGACGTGGGTGTCTCTCGCCAATCGTAAAATGTTACGGTCAGTCAAACGCGAGGTGCAACTTGGTCGACCAGGTATTGTGGGCTTTTTGACACATCCATGAAGCTTTTTAAATTTTTTCTTTTTTTTAATTTTAATTTTATTTTAAAACTTTCTAAATAGTACATTGATTTAGTCCAAATTGGGTTGCTAAAGTTGATTGCGTCGTGCCATTTTCATAGCCACGTATAATTGCTTCTTGTATTGCTGGAGTTAAGTTTTTGTTTCCAAAAGGTCTCCCCATGTTACTGGGCACTTTTTGATTATACCAAATTAGAGCATACAACTAATAACTATAGCAATTTACTAATATTTAAAAAAAAACAGGGAAGCACGCTTAATCACAAAGAAAACAAAAGGACATCAGAATTTTGATTTTTCTAAAGGGGCTTCTAAACGGGCCATGTTTTGCTGCAATTTGTGGCCGGCAACTAGTGCTATCTTACTCTTACTTCGTATGTTAGAGCAAGATGCGTATAGTTGCCGGCCACACATTGCCGTGAAAATGTTGCTCGTTTAGAAGCCCCCTTATGACAGGCATGTAAATAGGGCAGAAACGCTTAAATATAACCTTCTTATCTGATATTCTTTGACGCGAAGTCTAAATTTCATAAATTACTAAATTTATTGTGAGAAAATAGCAATATGATGGACTTTTTGCCGCTACTGTAAGTAGGATAGGAATTGCACGTTGATACTGAACTAGCCATGCTGGCCTTTAAAACTTACCTAGGTATGCGATTGAATTCTACTAAAGTGTGCCCTGCTGTTAAAAGGCAGCACGTTTTAATATGAACTATTATTTTTATGCCCCACGGTAATTGTTTTATTTGTTCCTTCGTAAGTCGAATTCGATGGACCGACCTAATGCTGTTTTTTTAAATGTTTAGTATACTGAAAAAACATCATCATCATCATCATCATCATCAGCCCGGGGGCGTCCACTGCTGGACAAAGGCCTCCCCCAAATAGCGCCACAACACTGTACTGACACACTGTACACAACCACAACACTGTACTGTAATACTGAAAAAACAAATGGGTTGAATTGACTAATTTTATGGTTAAAATAGGACCTACACACGTGACTGTGTTTAAGTTAACCACTAAAAATGATGAAGCAACCTTTTCAATGTGTTGTTTTTACTAAGCTTAGGTGTTACCTCAAACAATCTTCTTGGATAGGTCTTAAAATGTAGTAAAATCAACCCATTTATTTTTTCAGTGTACAGATATACAATGAATAGAATTCACATTTAAACAAGTAAGTATATTTGAAGTACGAGTAGGTAGGTATATTATTATTACCCACGGAGGAGCCTAGTGAGAAAGTCGAAGTCGGTAATCCAAAAGAACGGAATATCGAAAATCTTACAGAAATTTGCTGATCTTTCAGATCTTGAGCTTTTCCGCAATCCATGAAACTTCAAAGTTTCTCAATACTTTTGTAGCAATACTTTATAGAGAGAGAGAGAGAGAGTTGGCAAAGTAAATAAAATGGTAAATAATCTAGTTTGTCTTCTTACAAGGAATGGTACCGAATTGTCGGGCTCCGATTTGGTTTATTTTGATATAATGTTAGAGAGTAGTCTAAAATAACAGACACCTATTTTTTTAGCTGCCCAATCTCAACCTGTTGTTAGAAATTATTCTCCAAAATACTGAAAAATGACTAAATCTCTAACTTCTAAAAATATTAGAAGAAGAAGTTCTTAAACATATGTATAATCAAACCGGAATCGTATCATAAAATATAAAGTCCAAGATATATAATTGGTCATAATGTCATGCTCAGTACATAATGATCATAATTGTATACTGGTTTTATTTCTGAAAAAGTGTTTTTTTTTAAATGGCCACTGTATAGAACTCATCACTCATCAGGTTTCTTTAGGTTTGTTGTTTATTAACAATCCTGAAAAGTTTACGGGGTCCAGAAATAAAACCATTATATATTATGACCATTAGGTAACTATTATGATATGACTCATTATGTATTTTGAACTTTATGTAAGTATTATGATACGTACCCATTAAACCAGTAGGTAACTAGCATTTTTTTAATCAAATTATCTGTAGAAGTTAGAAGTGTTTAGTTACTTTCCAGTACTTTGGAGGACAATTTCTCCCAACAGGTTGACATTAGGAAACTAAAAAAATACGTGTCTGTTATTTTAGACTGCTACGTACGTACTATCGAACCAACGGAACCCTGACCCACCATGGAACCTTGTCACAATGATTGACGTACGATTGTCGTATAGCTTCGTATGACAGTCCTAACGTCAATCACTGTGACAAGGTTCTATGGTGGGTCAGGGTTCCGTTGGTTCGATAGTACATTGGGTACCTTTCCTTGTTAGATAATTTACCACGTCGACGGCATCACATACATACATATCTTCACGCCCGTCTCCCAATGGGGTAGGCAGAGATTATGGAACGCCAGGTGAATCGGTCCAAACATCGGCATCACATATCGTACACATAACAAAAAACGCAACAATCCTTTTTCGGAAACAGACGTCGTACCAATTTCGGATAGGTAATATCGTGGCCGTCACAAATAAAGTGCACTCTTTCGTTTTGCTGACAATAAATGGGTAAAATTTATTTTAACACCGTGGTTTTTAAAGCGCAAATAAATTCACCCAGACTGCAGGTAGCAAGTTATTTACCGCGCCCGCTTAATTTCACATTTGTACAACACGGGCTGCCCGGTTTCGTTGTTATTAAGGTGGGGTATTAGATAAATTTAATAACAACGCCCAGAAAGCGTTTCGCTAGGTGCTTAACGCGTACCGCTTTAAAAGTTGAAATTTAATTTTGATTAAAACCAGGGAACACCGGGATGATCTTCATTGGGCCCCTGCTTAATGGTTCGTTGCTAATTAATGGCTATCGGTGACTTTAATTTACCTGTGATTAATAGAGGCAGTGGGTACGTACCCGGAGTAGATCACTAGTATCACTACCCACTAACCATGTGATCGAGTAATCATGACAAATTAACCAGTTTAGCAGCAGTCGGACGATGGAAATCGTTGTTGTTAATGTTAATGGGCAGAGCACTTATATTTTGCATATTTCGACTTTAAGCACGCACAACCTGCCTGACGTGTAAAGGTTACAACATATAACATAGTAGACTACGTAGGTACCTACTAAATATACCTACTCGTGCCAAAGTGATGGCATTGGTAGAGTTGTAAAAGTGATTAACATAAGTACTTACTTACTTACAGTTTATTCGGAAATAAAATGAGTTAGAATATCCACACATAAACATTGGTACACTTACATGTTAATATATATGTAAGTATATAAGTATGCTATGATGGTTTTAGGAGGGCGAGATACATATATGAGGCATGAGCATGAGCATTAAGTAATGACTTTATTCAAACTACGTGCAATTTATCACCGCCCGGTGTTACCGTAGCATCATCCAAGACTAAATATTAGCGAACATTTGGTATTTATTTAAACTACATTTAAACACTAGATCCGACAAAACGCCTATAGTCCAGTCAAAATAATATTATGGGTCGCTCAAAAGTTACTTTCATTCTTATTTTGTAATGGATCTTTTTTTTATTTTTTTATTTATTGTAATTTCGGATCTAAAGAACGGAGGACCGTCCCAAAGAAAACGTATTCACTTAAAACTCGTCTTTGCCGAACGGTCGATCGAGTGAGCAAGTCATACGAGCGTGGTCGTTCGACGGGTAAAGTGGGAAGCGGGTAATTTGAGAATGCCCGCCGTTAAATGGGTTTTTTATACTTTGACTGGACAAATTCAAATCAGCGGTTAATATCTGGTGCGTCAAGTTCAAGAGCGAGTTGATTATAATTAACACCTACCAGGATTCCCTTTGCATTTGTCTTAAGATTGTAGTCTAGAGAATGCAACTGGCGAAGTATTGGTCGCAGATCCCGCATACCATCAGGAGACCTAGGTACATGCTCGTTTAAATTCTCTATGCCGTACAAAGACATTAAATATACTTAGTAGTGAAGAACCAGGAACAAAGAGTACCTAGGTATACCTACGAGTATATCTACCCTATTATTGTTTGAATGAATAATGTCCGAAACTACTGGAGCGATGTGAAAAATTCTTTCACCATTAGAATCTTATATTAACCCACAAATTAGCTGTAATATTAAATCTCTTCGATGCCATACAAATATATTATAATACGAGCTTCTGGCCGCGACTTCGTCCGCGTAGATTTAGATTATCGTTATTCCCTTGGGAAGTTTCATATTTTCCGGGATTAAAAGCCTATGTGTTAGTCCAGAGAGTAGAGCTATCTCCATTTAAAATTTCACCCAAATCCGTCCAGCTGTTAAAGCGTGAAGGAGTAACACAACACACACTTTCGCATTTATCATATTATTAGGGTAGTATTATTATACTACTGCTTTTTTATACCTTAGTTTTTTTAAGTATAAGATAAAACAAAACTAATATATTACACAACATTCATTAAATTAACGCAATAAACCCCAAATTCAAATTTCAAAACTGTTTAATAAAATTGTAAATTGGTATAAGTAGGCTACTTAACTATTTTCATGTCATTCATAATATTTGTTGACATTATGCTATATTTCCATTTTATATTTCTTTTGTAGACTTTTTAACATTAGCTATAACTTTAGTTAGGTACCCTATGTACAGTCACATCCAATAATATGGACACAGTAAATCTTTCCAAAATATCTAAATACGACTCTGCTCCAAGGGAATAAGTGTGTATATATACACCGTGTTTTTTTTGATTTACGATAACTTTAAGGGAACGTTCTTTAGGTCAAACAAAGTTAATTTCCCGAAGACAGACAAATGATAAGTCTAACGGTTTTAAAGATATTTAATTTTTAAATTTAATCAGTTAATCACGTTAAACTAGTGTAAAAGGCTCTCTTAATTGATAACAACAATTTTCTTTTAATACTTTATATGACTCTTATGAGTAAAGAGTTTCCAATTGTTAGGTTTGTATACGCGTCAATCTAAAGTGACAATCTTGTACCTGTCAAGTGTTATCTTTACTTGTGTGTATGTCACGCCAACATAGACGTATTTGACACTGATTATTAGTTAACTCTGAAGGCCCTTTTAGAATGACCAAAGATAAAAGATTTCATTATTTTGTACTAAACCGAAAAAAAAAAATTTTTTCGCAGTATTTAAAAATCTAATGTACCAATTAGTTTCTATGGATATACCTAGTAATATGCCGAAGTTATCGTAAATCAATAAAAACACGGTGTATATATTTCTGAAACCTTGTTAATGTATATAATATTTTTATGACGCAGTCTGTAGGTAGCTATATACTTATACTAACTAGTTACTTGTTCTTAACACCAAACGGTAGGTATCCTTAATAATGTAATTCAGTATAATTGTTTAAACTGTAAATATTTGGTTTTAGCAATTAAACTAATAAGGTACACGACACGTAATTTTATTAAGTGTAATGAAGATACAGTGCGTACCTACTTATATGTACATATATTTGGCTTCAAAATTATTTCTTATCTTGTTTTACAGGATTTGGTATAGGTAATTATTAAATTACAAATCTCTGTTTAGAGTGTTGTACACTTACAGTGCGACACAAAAGAGTAGGTAGAAAATAAATGAGGGCGCCACTTTCTACGTAACTGTCACATTTTTGACGTAAAATGCTTGAACATGGCAACAATTTAATATGTTTTTTTTTTAGTTCCATTTTATTTAATTTCTACTCTTTTGTATCGCACTATACGGCTATTTTTAAATTGTAGGTGGGCACTGTTCCGTGTTTTGTGTTTTTGTGATGTTATTTACAGAGTGTTTGTATTGTAGGTATTGTAAGAATGCTGATCGGTAGGAGGTTCAATGTCGAGGGGTTATGAGTAGTCATTTTATACATAAAATTGTGTAAATAGCTGCTAGATAAAGATACTTGTTATTGTTTATGACATATAGGTACTCCATTCCTAATAAAATTTGACAACGGTGGTATAGCTATACAATGTTTTGTCCTTATCTGTCAAATTCAAATGTCACAATGACAGATATGGACAAAACATTGTATAGCTATACCACTGTTACTCAACGTTTATTAGGAAGGGGCTTATAATCGGAGGTCGGAATTCTCACGTAGCACTTTTGAGCTGTCATAGGGACTTCTCGTCTATCGACTTCCGATATACACGTGTATATCGATAAATACAGGATACAGTATTTATATTATAGGCTGTCTTATCGCGAACGAGCGATCTCTTCGAGATAATCTTTGGATACCAACTTACTGGAAATGATTTATAAGAATAAAAATAATAATATTTAATTGTTTCTTTTAAAAAAAATGTGCATTACGTATGCCTTTGGTTATTTTTTTTTGAAAGAATTTGAACAAGATTTTCTATCGATTGTTTTCATTGCAAATCTCTATTTCACATTTTTACAACTCAAAAGTTATCTGAAAGAAATCGCTCTTTAGCGATAAGACCACCTGCTGTTTACCTCTAGTTATAGTCTTCTTTAATATGTCGTGTTCTATAATGTATCGATAAAAAATGTATAAACGAGAAATCATAAACGAGAAAATTCCAGCCTCTGGTAATAATATAATATTGTTTGTCCTAAATAAGGCCGGGTAAATAAATGGTCAATAATTGGCCACCACTATCACCGGCCACTTTGAAACAATATTCAAATAACATTGCCCTCCTTCGGGCAATCTGTTATTAAACGGGGAATCGGATGATGTTATAATGCATTCCCACTGTATGTCCTACATCCAGAACTAATTAATTTGCTAATGTGTCTTTGTACAAAATTGATGGACTGTAACTAAATTATATCTTCTAAAGAGGTTATTTATTGAGCATTTACCTAATGTAATAACAAAGTATTCTTATTTTAGTGTTTATACTTAATCAACATGAACTCAACATTTACTTGAAGAATTGTCAGTATAACAAAGGGCGAAGAGCTAATTAGGAAGCCCTACAGCTGGGAGCATTAATAAATTCGGTCATTTGTCTTGGACTAGTCATAGGGTGAACTGCCCTACTATTGGCCACCTACCAATTATTGACCCATGAACTTCATAAGGTAATTGAGACGATAACTCAACAATCACTAGGTGCCAGTAACTGGTATTTTAGAGGCCAATAAATAGGTGTTTTGCCCTAGGCCACTGCCTAAGTAGCAACGTTTTTGGGTTGTGTTTCTGCGCGCTGAGGGTCCGGAAAAGAGGCCTGGAACCGGAAGCGCTCCCGCCAGCACTGCACCTGGTTCCTGATGCGGGAGACGTCTGCGGCGTAGGTCCGGCAGCACCCGCCCACGTACCGCACGCCCAGGTCCAGCCACTCCTGGATGAACACCTCCACGGCTTCGCACTTGTCGCGATCTATCCAGCTGCAAATTAATGCAATGTTAGACAAGGCTTGAATATCAACAAACTCATAGAATGGGCTGTGCTATTTCTGCTAGTTAGGTTTTACCAGTTTTAACAGACGTATCGAGGTTACAACATTAATCACGTTATCCCGGGTCTAATCATATAACACTAGGAACAAAATGATATCTATCAAGCTTAAAACTTTGGTGTAAAAGTTAAGCCGAGCTGAACCAACGTTATTAGGGTTCCGTAGCCAAATGGCAAAAAACGGAACCCTTATAGATTCGTCATGTCTGTCCGTCCGTCTGTCCGTCCGTATGTCACAGCCACTTTATTCCGTAACTATAAGAGCTATACTATGGAAACTTTGTAAGTAGATGTATTCGGTGAACCGCATTAAGATTTTCATACAAAAATAGAAAAAATACAATAAATTTTTGGGGTTCCCCCAACTGAAACTCAATTTTTTTTTTCATCAAACCCATACGTGTGGGTTATCTATGGATAGGTCTTCAAAAAAAATATTGAGGTTTCTAATAAAAAAAAATTCTAAACTGAATAGTTTGCGCGAGAGACGCTCCCAAAGTGGAAAAATGTGTCTCCCCTCCCGTAACTTCTAAAATAAGGGAATGATAAATGTAAAAATAATATATGATGTACATTACCATGCAAACTTCCACCGAAAATTGGTTTGAACGAGATCTATATTTTTTTTAATACGTATTAAATCGTAAACCGCATTTTACCTTTCATTCAATCAACTCCAATATAATAAAGAATAAAGAAAAACATTTATTTAGATGTATAGTGGCACGGAACCCTACGTCCGCGAGTCCGACTCGCACTTGGCCGGTTTTTTTTTTTAACGTGAATTTCACAGGGAATTGATAGCAATCATTATAATGCTTCATTATATTGAACTTAATTTGATTTGGGAACAAAAAGTATATATGTATGTATGTAAACTCTTTATTGCACATAAACAATTACAAAACATTTTGCATCACTATAGATAATGTACATAGGCGAACTTATCCCATATGAGATCTCTTCCAGTTAACCTGAAAAGTACTCAATGTCTGTCAATCTGTCTGTACTAGGCATTAAACTATCTCTGTACCTATTAATATTAGGTACATCAATCGATTACGGTTTTGAACTTAACTGACTGCTGAGTTACTTGCGGCGTTTCATCAAACCAGTGTGGTCTTCTCGAGGGAAGCGCTGGTAGGTTCTTAACGTCTAAAAGTGCCCATGCGGCCTACTTACTGAATAAAATTCTTTTTTATCTTCAAAAACCGTGACGATCTCAGCAATTATCCTATTTCGGGATAAAAAAAGTCCCTTTGTCCGTCTCCGGGCTATCTATCCCTGTACACAATTTCTCGTTGATCGCGCTTTCAAAGCGTTAAATCGTGGAGACGTAACCAACCAATAAACACTTTCAGAGCATGCTCAGTGTAGCCCCGTTGCCATTATTAACGCAGGAAACGATCTAACGAAAACTAACTATGACCGATGACCTAATTTTCTATTTAAAGTTTGGAGCTATCTTAGATGATTTTCAGTAGTTATCAACATTTTAGTCGCCTGTAAGTCAAGAAATAAAAGAAGTCTAAGTACTTATTCGTTATTAATTAATTATACATATTTTCAACTACTGTGAATATTTTTACGTACCTATCCGAAAACTGAACAACGGTTTAGCTTGTGACACGTGGCTAAAAATTGTTTAGCTTGTGAAAAATGACCACTTTAACGCTCTATATTTTGCAACCCTATATTTGGTACCAATATTTTTGAAACTTACAGCACTTTTTACTTTAGTCTGAACTTTGATCGTCTGTTGTTGTTTAGTTGTTGGCGGAATTAGAGACAAGCCCCCATAACCCGACTGTTAATAAACTAGATTACTAACTTACCACGTGCAAGGGGAGACTTAGACGTAGCTGTACAGTAATTGTATAAGCAAAATTATGACGTAAATTCGTTTCACGAAAGTGGGACGCGACTGCATTACTATATTTGCTTTGTTAGTTTGGTTTCATAGTTAAATTATGGTATGGTCCACAATTTTAATTGTTGAGTCACTATAAAACATGATAGAACCATGGTGCAAAAGTCGTCATCAACAATTAACGTTGTTGAATGTACAAGTCCCTAAATATCAAGATAGTAAAAAAACCTTTTTAACATCTTCATAATCAAGCCTTTGGCGACGAATAATCTTGAAGGGCAATAGAAGCAAATGACTACACACCATAATAGTCAAACTGGCCATACGCGCAGAGTCGTAAACCTGGAGAACCCTTGCCCGGGACGTTGGCGCCGACACACGGCTGAGCCCGAAGCTAGGTACAGTCAGCATGAGACGTGATCTATCACCATTAAGACATCCGTTCACTTGATAAAGAATTCTGGCGCTCTAGGTAGGTACTCGAATTTATTTTATACAAAGTTTATTTGCGTTTTTAAATAGAGATATGAAAATTTTACATTTTATTTTCTTCTAAAAGGATAGGTTTAGATAAAGAATGTTATTGAAAATAGAGACCGATGGAATTCCAATAATAGGTCCTATCCGCGTCCATGCCCCACATAAGGTCAAATGGCCCATGCCCGAGAATAATAGTTAGGTTTATCAGGCTGCGAAATCTTACCCGATTTCGGGGTTGTATTTTTCGCCGGAATTGGGGTAGACGATAAGTGGAATGGGCGCGTGCGGCCGGTCGTCGTTGAAGCCTTTGAGGAGATTGGCCACGTACGAGGGCGCGCAGCAGTTGACGCCCACCGCCACCAGCTGCTCGGGGTTCGACTCCCAACACTTCTTTGCTACTTTTTGGAATCCTTCACCATGTGCTATGCTTTGGTCGTCCTGTAAGTGAAGAATAGGTTACATTGGTGTAATTAGTAGGTAAAGAACCTAAAAACATGGCATTAATAAAAAACGTTCTGGGTCTTTCGATTATAATAAGTGCATAGATCGGTACATAATTTATTGCATGTAGATGTTTATACTTACAATGTATATTTATATATTTATGTAGTACCAATAAAGTAAGACATAATTATACTTACAATATATTTTAGTATTGTAGGTAAGTATAATTATTACTTATTATATCAGCAGGTAGGTTAGATAGGTAGATTAGCCACGCCAACCTATATTATAAGTACAAAATAAGTTTTTTTTTGGCATAGGCACATGATTTAGGTAAATCAAAAATTCATACAGATTCAAAGAAAAAAACTGATATACCGTTGACGGCCCATTGTTTCTATTTTAGGTTGCTTTAAATTAGACAAACCTTGCAGCACAAAACCAGCCACGCTTTTATGTGGGGATATTCTCGAAGCAGCTCGCAAAGCATCTCGGCTTCCTCCTGGCACGGGATCGTCTCCAGCGCCAGCAGGTCCACGCCGGCCTCCACCAGCGCCTGGATGCGCGGCCGGTGCCACTCGCGCATGGTCTGCCACAAACACAGACATTATAACCACTAGAACCGTCAATCACTATCGTAAATATTATTCATGCTACTAATTCAAATCATTCATCATCATTCATCATTTGCGGGTTTATGTTAGTGGTACCGTTTGGCTTTTTTTACCCTATTGCATTTTTTTCAATCTCTTCTTCCTTCATCTGTGTTCAGTTGCCTTCCCTTTTTTTTGTTTGAATTATCATGACCGATTTTTGTAGCTATTTTAATCCGTTTTAATACTTCTAATTTAATTTAATTTATTTCTTATTACCTTACTTGTTAATCAACTACTATTTATTATATTCTTTAATTATACGCTGTCTCTACGTTCGCGTATCACGTTGGCGCCACTGAATACCAGCGTCGCGGTCTATGCTGTGACCATGGCAACATTATCCTACAATTTTTTCTTTCCTTCTTTATGATTTTTGTTTTGATTTCTGTGTTGCCATCCTTTTTTCATGATGTTTTTCTTTATTATTTGATTTTTTCTGTACTCGTCGAATAAATGTTTCTATGTATATTTCTATTTTAATTGAGATCAGGGGACAACCCACACAGAAAATGACTTAGTCCTAAACTAAGCTCTAGGCTTGTACTATGGGTACAACGAAAACGATAAACATACAAAGGTAACATCCAATCCATCACTCGGGAACAAATACTCGCGGTCATTACATCACGCATATATTTGCCCATACCGAGAATCAGCAGAGCATCCGAGAAGCAGGGTCACTACCAACCAACTAGGCTAATCGCGTACCCAGTAAAACCGAATGAAGAAACCAAAATTGTATTTTGCAAATAGGCTCTTACTAACAAACTAAATTATTTCTAAAATCAATTCGGCGATGCACCGATGCACGAATTCATTTTGAAAAGTGTACGAATTATACACCTTAACAAATTGTTACAAAGGGCGCTAACACTACGAACATTTTAAACGAAACATGTTTTAAACTTTAATGGGACATAAAAATAAATTAAAGTTGTAAACATTTTCGCTACACCATGTTCGTTACTGATGTTCATTTGTTCTATCGTGGTACCTATCGTTAATTAACTGTCCGCCCCAGTCAAATGCCGGTCCGGTTCCAAAAAAGAGAGAAATGGAGAGGGACTTTTTCATATTGCCGATGTAAATTTTAATTTGCCGGCAACTTTACGGCCCTCTTTACGATTTAGCTGACGCTTTCAACCTTTATTAGGCTATGCATTCATGGCGGGTTCTGTAGAAACGATCTCAAGAATTCCCGCTCGGGCTGACAATAAAGTAAATCGTGTTCCTGCTTTGCGGAACTTTAAAGAACTTTAATAAAGTTTTTCACTGATAAAAGTTGTTTCTTTAGTTTCTGCGAATCTTGATATCCGATTAAATATATCTATTTTGCATACATACAGCACATATAGGTACAACAAATAGAAGTTATTTAAACAAAACTAATGTCCTATAAACTAGTAATAACTAGTAGGTACTTATGTAAACAGGTAGGTACCTACATACTATTTGGTAATTAGTTACCCAGCAACCGTCATTTCGTGGAATCCTAAAAATCTTTCGTCGTAACTCAAGTAAGTGCTATAATAAAAATACTCATTTAGAATTTACAACTTTTAGTCGGTCAGATTCACCTATAACATTTAAGTTATTTCCACGTGCTATTTTCCGATTGGATGCCCTAAAAGCGTTCTGTGAATAGAGGCCGATGTAGGCCATGTGTACTAATTAGCTGGAGCTGCGGTGAAGTTCATCTACTATTAATACGTGACCTGCTAGTCTGGTGATGACTAGAATAGCTGATATTTTTACCTCGACTGAAGTGGTGTCGGCGTAGCTACCGTCGTACTCGGAGCCGTCGTGCAGGTGCGCGCCGTAGGGGCCCACGGAGCCCACCACCAGCGGCACGTGATCTAAACCCACCAGTTATCATTAAGTACAACCATCACATCCATGTCATAACATCCATGTCCATGTCATAACATTCTCGGAACACGAAGTTCGGCCCTGCACTATGTTTCAACGCCAAGCCCGGCACTTGCCAAATGACATGACCCTTGCTAACTGTAATTAGGGCATGCTTGCACCCGTCCCTTATGGGATGTCGTCCCGAAACCCTTTGTTTAGAGTCAAATTCTTGCAATTTAAGTGTTCCGTTTTTGTTATGATATGAAAGGTGTATCCATGTCACGCCAGTGCGCAGTGTGATAAATTGTTTCTATTTCCGTGTCGTAAAAAGAGAGAGGTAGGTACTTACAGGTTTAAGGCATCAATGTAAAATTTAACTGATTAATAGGCATGCATGAATGTTGTAAATGAAACATAGGATTTAATTTTTCACAACCACAAAGTATATTCTTAAACAACATTCTTTAATGCTGTATGCATTTATTCGATAGCAGATACTCGTACATTAAAAATCAAGTTTAGTGTTAATTAGTAGGTATTTTTCTCTTTTCACTTATGTATCCCACTTATTTCTTCCCTCCAAAAGAATGTTATAGAAGAAAAAAGGAAAAAAAAATGCAGTAAGCCGCGAACGGTAAACAAACGCAGACATGGCGTTACTTAGGTAGTACCTATATGTTTATCGGTTTTGTTCATATGTGAATATACAAATGCAATAGGCACATTACAATAACAAAAAAACCCTGTATTAGGTACCATTTTGCATGACATCCTGGAACTCCTCGAGGTAGAGAGTACGCGCGCGCTTGGCGAGGTCGACGGCGCGCGAGATGAGCGCGCGCGCCTGCGCCTCGTTCACGCCCAGGTGCTCTACGAACCCCTCCACCGACGCCTGGTAGGTATTCGTGATGATCAGATCTGCTCCAGCTGCAAACAGCACAAGTCAATTACTTACCTGTTTGCACAGTTTATAATGTTTAATTTTGTAATTATTCCGTTCCGATTGATCAGAATGTCACGATTATTATCATTTTAAAAAACTCGAAGGTTAAAGGATGGGCGCGCTCATCACACATATATCTGCCCTTACCGGGTTTTGAACCTAGATCCGCTATCTTCGTAGGCAGGGTCACTAACGATTAGGCAATCGCGTCGTCGAAAATAAAATAAAAGTTCTTAGGAAACGGTTTCATTTTTCATATGTTAGAACTTAATCCGTTTCCTACTATTTTATTCCGGCATCAAAGATTCTAAACGTGCGCAAATTTCGCCATTAAACCAAACCATAACTTGTTCAAACACTAACCACATTTTAATTTAAACAAATGAAACTCTGTATTAATCTTGGACGAATCCACAAGTCTTCTCAGCCTCCTGTCTAAAATAATCATACCGTATAAGTTTGTATTAGTAAACTAACTCGATAAATATTAAACTTGAGCGCGTTGCTAGTGTAACTGTGAGCAGGGTGCGGCTAAAAGGCGTAAACTAAACAGTTAATATTATTAAAACTTAGTAATGCTACCGGCGCGGCGCCCAGTAGTTTACCAATAAGGAACTGTTCGGGAAAAGGAGCCGATGCTGGCAAGAAAATAATTATGTAAATAGAAGACGGCGTACGGCTTGCGAATGAAAACGTATTAGACGGACAAGGTGATTAATGGCAGCTCGGGCTTCGGGCGACTCCCGGCTCCGCGACCCCGCGGTCCGACCGTCCGCCAGCCACCCGCTTTTCTCTCCTTACCACTCTTACCGTATGCAAATGCGAGGCAGTTAGCAAATACGGGAGAAACAGCGGCAAATCTTGGCAACTGTAGCCAGCGTCAATCATAATAATCACTTGGAAACAGCTGGATATAACAACACAAAGTGAGCTTTAAGGAAACCGTGGCCAATTAACGGTACCTATTATATTTTTTCTCTGCTCCTTCTAACAAAGAAAAAACGGCTATTACTATGAGAAAAATATAGAGCTATAGGTAATAATAGGTATATATGCGTAGATAATATGTTGTTTTTAAAAGCAAATTTAAATATTCCTCTTAGGTAGTTAAGCAATAGGTATACATGTTTAGTACATACATTGAAGCTTTGTAGATTTTAACGCAAAATTTGCAAAATAAGAGGGCCCATTTCGTGTCCTTTTCATAATGATTACTACTATAGGAGGCGGCAAAGCGAGGCACTAGGCTGTCTCCCTCTGGGGAGTTATTTGCATGGAGACACTTTTCAGCTTTTCCTTATGAAAAGAAACGGTCCGTTTTGTGGCGAAGAAAAGCGCTTTCAGAGGACGATGACACGAGGCGAGGTCGCACTCCCGCTGTTAGATGCAAGAAATGACGAGCTAAAAGCGGCCTAACGTGTAATTCGTCAAAACACGCATATGTTTTTGTACATGTGAGGGCTTAGTTGTTTGCGGGTTGTCGCGGGAGGAGTTCATTCAAACTTTGCCTTTGGAGTGGAGAACAACGCAATTACTTTCCAGTTCAAAGGGGTTAGTTGTGCGTGACGGTGTCGCGCTCAGGTATTGATACGCGACGTGATCGGGTCTGACGAGGTCGGCGCAAATACTACCTACGTGCGTTGTCTGCAATTTGGCCCTTTGTACTTGGAAATCTTTTGTTCTCGAGCGCCATTCAAATGCGTGTTTCAGTCTAGATTGCGTTTGTAACATGGATTTTACGACTTTTACTAAAAGCCTAACAAGTAATGAAGCTGTAAGCTGGGGTTTATGTTATACTAGCTTTCTGCCCCGACTTTGTCCGCGTCGAGTTATTTATTTCATTTCAAGTAAAGATAGAAGACTACATTTTCGTCTATTCTACATCATTTGAAGTCTACATTTTGTGAACCGATTTCGACGATATTTTTTATTGGAAAATTTATGTTATAGCCCCCAGAAGTCGAAATCATGGATTTTTAATACAACATTCACACTAAAGGCTAGCACACATCAACTACTATCTATCCAACACATACGACAACATATTTTTGACGACGTGTTCGCCAGTTGGTACCCAGTGAACCTGCCTAGCGGTTCTGGGTTCAAATCCCGGTAAGGGCAGATATTTGTGTGATGAGCGCAAATATTTGTCCCTGAGTCATGGATGTTTGCTATGTAATTAAGTATCTATGTTGCTCAATGTAAGTATTTACATCGCTGTCTAGTTTCCATAGCACAAGCCTATATAGAGCTTAGTTTAATTGGTCAATTGATGTGACATTGTCCCGTGGTATTTTTTTTATTTGAAGTTGTATCAAAAAGACCTTTTTTTTCCATAAATTAAGAAGGTAATGTTACCTTGTATATGAAGTTCATTACACGCATATTGCGATTTACTTTGGTCGACAATTAGTTCTTGTGCGCGGTACAGAACCGAAATTGCAAGACACGTGAAAATGATTTTACAATTAATGATGATTTAGTAAGAAACTGTCTCTGTTGAAAATACTTCGTATTTATTATTTTACTACGATGTGTACATTTTTGAACATACCTAAATGCAGACATACCCGTACATGAAACTCGAGACACAATAATTAAATGAATACATTATGTCAATTGGCAGTATTTAACCAGTTTTTGATTCAAATTCGTTATCGCGCAATCCTTGTTTTTTCGTCAGGAAATACCTAGTTCCGAAATTCTTTGTTAACTTTAAAGTTTCTCTTGGCTGGAGGCGCTGTACTGGTTGTTTACGCACAGTCGGGGTTGCTCCGGTGCTTGCGTGTTTCAGTCACAACACGGGAATGTTAAGCCACTTGCTACTCTTCGTAATTTAGCCGAGTAATACATACTGAATACACGAGTACAACCGACTAAACCAGATTTGCATTACACGGCCAAAATACGAACAGTGGCAAGTGGCTCAACAATGCCGTGTTGTACCTACACGCACGCGGCACGTGCCAATCAACGCGTTGGCACTCCATAACCCATTGCCTTCCATAACAACAATACAAAAGCCTGTCGTGTTCACAGTAATGTAAACGCCCGTTTCTACAGTTAAACATTAAGGGGAAACTTCTACAAAATAATAGGTACATTTTTTAGCAAATACGTGAAGAGAGAACGATGATTACTTAATTTCATATTTGTTTTGTCTCTTCAGAGTAATTGAACCAAGGCCATTCAAAACCCTTTAATGGGATGATAAATTTATCAAAGCTCACTTTAATCACGAAATAAGCGTTCATAAATAAACAAAAATACTAACACAGATATTTTTTTACGATGTTTGAATTAATTAATTTCAATATTGAAGTAGGTACCGTAACATGCTGCAATTTTGCCGTTTAAGCTCAATTTTGCCTATTTCGTTTAAATTACGATATCTCGCATTTGCAATTTTTTTTCTTGTTTTTTACCATTTGGTAGTAATTTTCATTATTCTGGTAACACCTTTTAATTTTTTTTACGTTTGTAACTCCATTGTTGCGACGCCAGTTGTGCATCATAAGTTGGAGGGAGTGGCTTCATTTGTTTACTGTCTCACAACTTTTAAAATTTTAAGTACAGGGAACGTGATTTTCGAGAAGTAGGTGCGTCCCAGGGTAAGTAAATATTGTCTATTTTCCGTAAGTTTAATATTTTCAAGAATAGGAGACGATTTCATTATAATAACGTAGTAGGCAATATTGGGCAGTGTTCTGGAAACTTGAGTGACACAATTTTGCCTGGGTCTAGGGCTGTCACTAGCTGGGTTTTATAAATGAACAGATAAGAGTAAAAATGGGTGTGCCTAAATTGCTTCAGTGAGTTAATTTATTAGGTACTAGCTTTTTAATAACTTGCAATGCTAGTTAAGTCAAATCTTGCAAATCGATTTTCGAGTCAAATTGACTCAAGACGGGTTTGGGTAAAAGTGTTGTCATTTGTAAAAGTACGTTGTGATGATTATTTTTTAACTAAAAAAAATACATATTTTTTTTAAATAACAAATTTTTTTTGGCACAACCCTACAGTTGCCAATATTTTTGTATGGAAAGTTCGTGGAACCTGGTACAATATTGCCTATTGCCTGTGAAAAAAGAACCATAAAGCTTATAGCAATAATTTGACTGCCAGGTACAAGCACAATGTCTCATGTACACAATTAAATATTATTACAAATAGCAAAACGTTATTTATCGAGATAACCGTCTAGGCAAAGTTACGTCTTAGGCCTAAAACTTTGCCTGCCACTTTAAATGCTTATAACTAGGAAATATGGTATGATTACCTACTGATATTTGAGTCTAATTTGGCGAGGCATAGGGTCTGTTTTCCGACTAATACTCATTAAACCACGTTAGACAAATAGTTTCACAGATATAAGGAAAAAACGTCAAAATCCGTGCAAAGTTGCAGCATTTTACGGTACCTAATTTAATTATTTTTTACAATAAAGCTCCAACGGTCTTTGCACGCGCTCCCTTAATATCACGAATAAAACTGAGAACTAATTGGATGAATGTATTATATAATGGTAAATTTATATTTTTGACCTCTTTAATGCGAAAAGGTGTGCAACGTGACTAAATCGAAAAAGAGGAATTAAGCTCACGTAACTTAAATCTTCGATTTTCAAAGTAGACCCCTTAAATTGACCTGTCAACTGTCAGTAATTTTTATCTTTAAAAATGGGGTTCGTCTTACCCGTAAGATATTTTGCGAATAAAAAGGTCATGTTCGCAGATTTTGCAACTTTGCACTTCTGCAGTTATCAAATTTTAACTCTATCTAATATTGCTTCTACTTAGAAGCTTTCAAAATTCTCCTTTAGAAGCTCTTTCCTCTGATTAATGTGTCCTTCACTTTCCGGTCGTATATTCGTCGTATGAAAATAAGCATCACTTATTCTTTACTTTCCTATTGTACACGGCTGCGCCTCCTCTATGCTTTTAGGTTAGATCAATAGACTAACTTAGCTAGAGCCCAAAAATAGAAGGTAAAATATCGGTCTATTATTTAGAGTAGGTAATTGAACTAAAAAAAAACAAAAATCAAGGAGTTAAGAAAAACGAACCTTACTTTCTAGGTATGATTAAAGTTGACCACAGCAAGTTCATATGTAATGTGATATAACTTAGGTACATATTAGTTGATGTACATACTTATTTAACGCCTTAGGCTCGCCTGTATTTGAGACGCTCAACATTTTGTAAAAAAGACACTGTTTTCGTGGGCGCCTCTCGAAATTCGGCATATTTCGACCGCTGACAAACCGAATTTATAGATGTGGTTCAAATCAAAAACTAAAAATGTTACCTCTTAAGAAGTCCAGGTGTGCGTTGACAACCTCCTCGGGGTGAGTGTGGAGAAAGCGGGCGCTCCACAGCGGATCCCCGTCGATGACGTGCCCCACGTGGCACGAGAGCTGCGTGGAGAAGCCTCCATCCAGCACCACCACGTGAGGGGGCTCCACAGCCTCGCCATTCGTCGGAGTCATCTCCAATTTTAAGGGGCGACTAGAACAATCACTTACATGAGACGTCTTATTATTTTTCATCTCTCCTGTTTGGAAAGTAAGGTTTCCCATATCTGTATAGTGGGGTCGAAAGAAAATGGTATTTCCATCCCTAAGGGAAACACATTGGACAACAGGATTGGTTAAACACTCACGGCCGCACTCAGAGAATGAAGATTAGAAAAAAGAAAGTAAAGACAGAAAAAAAATCACAACAATACTAACATTAATATAACGAAACGTTTGCAACATGCATGTGCTGACTGTGAAGCCGACGGTGGTATTCCGTTGGGACCGCTCGGTGAAAACATTAAAATGTTCCTTAGTCACGATTTTTCAAACCACCAGTTTTAAAAGGGAGAAGTTAAAATTGTCTCTGAAATGTGAATGGCGGTCAGCCATTTTGACAGAAGAATCTTAAAAAAACAGGCAATGCTAAACAACTTTGACTTTTTAACTGGTTTTATGTAACGTCAATATTCATTTTTGCACAATAGTCAAGCCAAAAGATAAATTCCTGAAAACATAGAACATTTTTACATGACATAGACCGTTTAACCCGGGTAAAAGTATCTTTTGCACCCTCGAACTAGGTACAGGCGCGCGCTAGCGCTCGTGTAGGCTAAGTATCGCGGTATGTAATTGGTCACTTATATCCCTTGGTTAACAATATACAATTTACCCCCTGTGGCTGTGGAATGAAAAACGTTATCTGTTTGTTTACAATGTTCCTAAGTAGTTAGAGAGACTCACTGAAGAATATAACCTATCTATGGTTATTAGTACAATGTAAACCATTAGGAAAGCAGAATCATGTAAACAATACAAATTAGCGTTAGGCATTACGTCGATTATTAATGATAGGAAGGCAAACAAACACACGGGTAACCTAACCAAGAAGAGTTAATTTGTGGCCATAGATAGCCATAGAATGCCTAAGCATTAGATAAATACTTTATATGTAGATTACATTTAAATTTATAAGTTTAACGATCGGGCTTCACATTATTAAGATACAACTTTGTATCATCAATCATCAAATACCATACCGATAATTGTGTAAGTAAATTACGCTTTTAATTTTCAAGAAACTCGGAAGGAAAGGGCCCAGCATAAATTCAGGACACGACCCTCTTCGCCTCTTCTGCTCTCATGTAACTATCCCATAAACAACAGTTTAATAATAATAGGAGTCCCCCTTGTTCGGCTGCAGTCGTTTTTAACGGGGAGCAGACATTGTTGCTGCGAGACGACATTATATGCTCCCATACAATTTGCTGCGATTCTTAGTCGCGTAATAAATGCCACGTAATATTTTTGATGCTTATACAAGTTTTACAACTCGAGCTTAAACTGTTCTGCGATTACTGCCTCAAAGATACGGCTGGAGGAGAATATAAGGAGAATACAGACCACACCATTGATTGTCATGCCAATTGAGATGAAGCACTATGCGAGATAAATAAATAAATTTATGTTGGTAATTCTCTTAAACAGCTCTGGTACTCGACGGACGGAATATTAACCGGCGAGTCCAAGTTGTCCCGCCAGAGCGTACAAACAAAAATTTTAAGGACGTGTAGGTACTTATTCTATATTAGGGTCGTGGTCGAATGAGCGAGCTCGTGGGTTCTCGCTCGCTTGATCGACCGTTTGACGGAGAGCCTTTTTTTAAGAGAATCTTCAGGTGAGATTATATCCTGATTGATTCGAGCGTCAAGGGTAGAGTTTGAAGTTAGAAGTTAAGTTAGAAGCCCGATCGTTTGGCTAGAGTGCAATTTTGCATAAAAACCTTGTTGTTTTGCTAAATGTATAAATTTAATAATTTATTTTAATGCTGACTACCGTTACACTTAACAGCTAACAAATAACTTGCACCTCAAACACTTAGGAAGAAGGTACTTAAATAGATAAAACGATTTATGTTAGTGTAATTATGATATATATCTCAGTTAGAGGCATGAGCATTCGACGGACTTGGACCAATTATCGACATTAATTAAAATTCAAGCAACTTTTACTTTTAAGCAACTTTTGATCTTACATTTCAATACAATGTCAAAATGGCTTATATCCTTATTCCCATTAATAACGAATAACAGAATATTAATGATTAATTTGACCTTTATGCGAACATTAGACTAATGGTTATCATTTGTCTATACATATACATATAAGTACGAGCATTATAGTCGGACTCTGCTTGGGTACACCTATTTATGGCTATTGTCCCGTATATCCGTTGGTCGATCTGCCGTTTACGGGGAGTAGGTATCTAATAAAATAAATGAGCCCACCTTTTCTCTCAAAGTATAATGCGCACAATATCATTAGGGTTCGGAAACGTAAAGGAAGGAGAAGGGCCCGGCGTTATTGACAACGGTAGCGAATAATTTAATATAGGTAGGTATATCTCCAGCCTGTCCATTACTCTTGGAACACAGCCCGCTGTGGATGTACCGGGCAGCTATAATGGCGGCGGCTTTAAAGTACGGGCATTTCATTACTTCTGATTATTTCATTCAGTCACACAATTCGGGTTGTCGAGTTAAGACACGGGCTCACATTAATGCCATCAGATAACTTCCGATTTAAAATGGATTTTTAATTTATTTTACGTAGTGTATACGAGTAAAGGCAGAGCACAAAACGAGGGTTGTTTGACCTGTATTTATGTTCGGAAAAAATCCAAATCAAAATTCAAAATATTTATTCAGAAAATTGGCCACATGAGTACTCTTTTACACGTCGGTAATATGAAGTGAATCTACTAGCACTTCGGAAAAGAACATCATTGCGGAGAAGAAGCGTCGCAAGAAACTCCAGCAGAAATTCCGACTATAATTATGTCCCCTCGTAACTACTTAACGGCTAAACCGAATTTAATAAATTATACGTGGTTAGATTCGTCTTAACCAGTAGAGTGTCATGGGCTAAATTAAATTACTTAAATGTGAAATAGGCGAACCAAAAAATATATACATGATAAGTAACATTACTTTGACGACAGAATCCAAACAGGAGTTGGGTTTTTTTAAAGCTTGACTTTAATTAGACTTGCATGTGTGCTGTAAAATGTCAGATATGCATATGTTGTCAGCCTTTCAATAAATCTACTTAGTCGTAATTGTGTCAATTTGTCGTGCCGAATTTGCCATTATAACTTCTTTATAACATTAAACACTTGTATGTAGATAACTGGCACTGGTGGCCCAGGGGCGGTGTAACCTTAACTGAACAATTTCTAATCAGTTTTCCATTCAATGAATACTACATCGAGATTACTCTTGTAGCTCCTCAATGCTTTTGATATCGAAATGATTTGTGTTTGTCGCTCGCTATTATAATAATGAAGCAAATAAGACAAATAATTACATTACCGCCGCAATAAAAATACTGATTGAGTAATGAACTAATAAAGAGAGCTCTTTTGTATTGTTAACAGCGTTATCTTAATGTAACTACATATAAACAATAAGTCATGATTTATGAATTTATCACTGTCCGTTGAGGGTTCAGTGCAAGTAGTAAGAGATAAATCTTGGTGGCCTAGGTATCAGGAACGTGACGGCGGCGGGAGGGGTCTGAACTATGGTTGGCGACTATTCTTATCAAGTCATGTTATCAGCCACAATTCAACCCATAATACCTACGTCGTTATCGTGCATTCGATTTGCATACAATGTATCTCACAGTTAAATATTAATTACATACCACGCGATTATTGGCCTAAAGTTAAATACATTGTCGAACTTACATATGGCAACCCCTGTCAAGAAACGTGATACAATTAATGTTATGTCGTACTTGTTATGCTATTACATGTAAGTGACAGTAATTACAAGTATAGGTATACTCCTTTTGTTTGTTAAATACCAGTTATTTCTAAAAACATGATGTCTATTATTACCCCGTTCAAATTAAGTCTAATATGGGCAATCAGGGGAAATAATACGTGTAGTTTTCAAAAATTGGTCAGTTATACCTTGCGGTATCCAGATGAACATACTAAAAGTTCTCAAGGGTGGGGGGTGTGCTAAGGGTGTAAGGCGGGGTTGAAGGTTTTTTCTGATTTTTGCTCATATCTCGAATATCTGTACGAATATCATTATGAATACTTCTGACAAAAACTTATCCTTACAATTTTCTGCAAATTTGCTATATCCATTTTTAATCTAAGGTTTAATACTTTAGGAGCTAAAAGGTGTTTAAGGTAACAACCCTTAAAAAAGGTACCTAAAAGGTAAAGGTATTTAGTATGTACATCTGGATACCGCAAGGTATAAATCTACCAATTTACAAAACTACAAGAATTATTTCCCCTGATTTTATTAAATTTCTTGAATTATATAGACGCTTTTATTTACGCTAGAAAGTTAAATTCTGCGAATATATCGTCCATCTTTATTAAGAATTAGAATAAGAATAAGAAAATATTTATTGTAAACTGTGTATAAATGGATGTTATACAAATATGGTATGGTTCCAACAGTTGCCCATTCCAGGCATACAACATCATGAATCTAACATAAAAGTGGAGTGACTATTTATAATTGTCAGAGTACATAAAAAAAACATATAATGTATAAAAAACTTTTTTACACAGTCCTCTTCAGTTTAACCTTAAATTGATGTCCCTCGAGCATTTTAAATTCTTGAGGAAGACTATTAAAAACACGTATCGCCATAACAAAGTCACTCTTGCTGTAGATAGCGTTATTCGATTTAGGACACACCAAGTCGAATTTATATTGCTTGCGTAAATTATCTTTTAAAGTTGATCTTTTTGCAAAGTAATTTGTATTACCTTTAACGAATAGACATAATTCAATACGTAAATGCTAGTAAGAGTAAGAAGATGTTTCTGTTTAAATATAATTCGAAGTGATTGACCACCGTGTAAGCAGTACATGGTACGGACACTTCTTTTTTGAAGCAAAAATGTTGATTAGGCATTTACAGAGATACCCCAGCAAATAATACCGTAAATTAACAATGGGTACACATTTCCAAAGTACGCATTTCTAGTAATGTTTTCAGAACAAGCTCCAGATAATAAAGTCAAGGCGTAGCAGTTACTAGAAATAATTTTATTTATCTTCGTAATATGAGCCTTCCAATTTAAATGGGTATCGATTTTCACACCTAAGAAGCTCATATTACTTATTTCCTCCAAAAGTACATCGGCTTCTTTTGCAGTTGTAGGGGAGGCGTTCTGTAGTTCCTAATTTGTAACAGTTTAATTTTACTTGAGTTTACACTAAGATTAATTTTACGTAGCCATTCAACCACCTTTTTAAGCGTAAAGTTTATATTTTATTCTAAAGTGGGAGCTGATGACATTCTCCTGTTAATAATAAAGTTGCATCGTCAGCAAATAATACGCATATATTTTTTATAGCCATTGGAAGCTCATTAATATACGCCCAGAACAATAGAGGCCCTAAGACACTTCCCTGGGAACCCCTATAGAAACCATCTCAAACTCTGTATGAGTTTTTCTTTTCCTACAATATTTAACGATGACTGTTGCAATTGCTTCCTATTCGATAAATAATTTAAAAAAAAAGTAGTACGTGTCGTCTTACGCCAATGTTTTCTAACTACCGTAGGAGTAGGTACATCGTGTAAAACACAGACATCAAGCAAAGCTTTCGTTAATATTATTCCATATAGTTTTAAAGATAAAGATAAAAAAGATAAAAGAAATTTATTCAGTAAGTAGGCCGCTCGGGCACTTTTACACGTCAAGATCCTACCAGCGCTTCCCAAGAGGAGACCACTGCTGAGAAGAAACGCCGCAAGAAACTCAGCAGTAAAGAAAGAGTAAAGATTTTAAATATGGCCAAAGTAGTGGATTTTCCTTTCTGGAATCCGAATTGGTTTGGATTTAAGATATCATTACATTCATGAAATGTATTAATCTAATAATCATAACCTTTCCGAAAAAATTACAAAAACTTGGCAATAAAGCAATAGGTCTGAAATTGTTCATCTCATCCTTAGATCCTTTTTTGTGTAGCAGCTTAATTAGTTATTGCTTTTTTAAGGTCTTCAGGATTTTAGTATTATTTAAACAAGAGGGTTGACAATGTGATGAATGCATGCTTTAATGAGTCGCATTGGTAGGTACCTCATCATGCCCTGAACAGGTCTTGTTTTTAAGACATGTAATACTCTTTCTAAGTTCACAAGCGTCAATCGGGTATAATACATAAAAATGATTTTGCTTAATTTTTCAGACGAACACAAAGCATTAGCAATATTCTGATTTAGGTGAGAGGTAATAAATTAATTTAGATGAAGTTATAACATTTTCATAAGCTAAATTGACATCTGAGTGTTGATACACACTAGAAAAATTAAATTGGGATATGTATTTAACAAATATTTCTAAGTAAGTATCTATCCTCCTCATATTAACATTAACATACCAATATTTTTCATGAAAACTTCCGATATGCCCTAAAGTCATGTCGTCAGCGGTGTACTGGCGTTGGTTAGTTAAAATAATATCAATACACTACTGACTCTGATTTGTTATTCTGGTGGGTTCATGGACATTTAGTTGGGCGGAGATTAAACTTTGCCAATGTCGACATAAACATTATAGATGCATTGTCGTCGTCATAATGTTTATCTTAAAATCACCTGCTATGAATACCTATTTTCCGTTTTATTTATTTATAAGTACATCAGAACACAAGTAGGTACAATTAGATAGAAGCCCGCGATTTATAATTGGCTCGTTTATTCTAGACAAGTGTCGTGAATAGCCGGTGATTGTCCCCAGCCGCCGCGAACTTCTTAAATTGGGAAATGGCGAATGACACAAAAATGTGAAGGACACTCTAATTAAACATAAATCACTGCACGCAAAACTCGGGAACCCGCTGTTAAAGCCGTCGAGCCGTTTTTACAGCTTAAGAAATATTGTTTTCGTTGATAACGATATTTTAAGCGTCTCGACGTCCCACCTGAGCGCGAGGGTGTTAAAATGAGTTACCGTCACGCCGAAAACCGAAAACAATGGCAGTTTTACGCAACTAGGACATTTTGTAATCCTACTCGAGGTGTCAAAATAAGCTTCAGTGACGTATCTAGGTCAACTTTATTTTACGTAAAAATGAGCATACACGCGCACATGCTACGGTGGTACCTAAGTGTGTTCTATTGACTAAGATATAAAGCCTCAATACTACCTATAGTAATTTACTCCTACATCGCAACATTATAGCGCTCCGGGCGTACGGCATATGCAAGAAATAGATTTCTTGTCAGAGCGTGCAAAACGTACAGTGAAGAATTTACCGTCATCGATGTATTTCATAAGTCGTTACAAAAATGTATTTCTGTAATAAGAAATAACAATAAAGATGTATAATAAATATAAACAATATGTTATTATTACCTACTGTAATATTTTTATATTGTCTTGACTTTGAATTCACCCTCTTTTTTTTAAAAGATATTTTATATACTCGTAGTCTTGTTAGAGCAACAAAAATGTTATTAGTTATAAGTGGAAACTGTTTTGGCTTCTGAATTGTCTACTTTGTTTATATCCCTTGTTTGTTTATACATATATATATAAATGTATATATATATATATATATATATATATATATATATATATATATATATCAATAGACAAATACGAAATCAGCGAATGAGAAGCCTGACCAACATATCTGTATGTCTAATTTTGGTCGTAATTTGTTTGGGTTGTCATATATATATATACATATATATATATATATATATATATATATATATATATATATATATATATATATATATGTGTGTGCTGTTTTTGCCTGTTTGTTTCCCAATAAATAAATAAATAAACACTGTTGCACAACCCAAACAAATTACGACCAAAATTAGACATACAGATATGTTGGTCAGGCTTCTCATTCGCTGATTTCGTATTTGTCTATTGATACAGGTCCATGAGATATCTTTCATATTTTAAATATTATAAACCGTTCTAACCAAACGTCGTCGTGAGAGTTGCTTAGCCATAGTTGGAATTCTGGTTTAATAAGTTCTAGCAAGCTATCAACGAAGTCAAAATGGGGCTATCTCCGGTCCTTAGTTAGTTACTGTACCTACTGAGCACAGACACGTATTTAATGGCATGATGCAATGTCGTAGTTCGATTTCAACGTCGTTGATAGTAAGAGTTCGAATAAAAATAAAAGAAAATAAGATACGCAGGTATCGAGCTGGGATCTTGTAGTAATGAAAAATGTAAAAGCGCCGTCGATAGAAGCTCTAATTACGGGACTTTGTTTTGTTTTTAACACAGAATTATAGTAGGATATGAAAGGTAGAACTACTGAAGGACACATTAAGGCTTATCATTTGTCATTTTGTCGTGTAACGTCGCCCGTGGCGTGGGGTTTCATTTTACTCTATGGGACTAAACATCTGATTCCAGCTTTATGCCATAAATGTCAATCAAATACCAAAGTACCTACACTAAATAGCTATGTTTAACGGGATTCTAAAATTGAGCCATCTTAATTTTCCGATAAGATGTTACTGGGCTATAAATAATTTTAGTCATTATCATAATCCAGTATTATAAAAAACCGGGGGTTAGAGGTACCTACGGTTACTGTATACAACTAAACTCAAAAAATAACAACTACTTGGTCCTGTCTTAGATGATTTTTGGTAGGTATGAACACTTTAGTGGCCTGTATCTCAAGAAGCAATGAAGTCTTAGTGATACTAGTAGTCTTGGGACTTTTCGTTTTAAAGTTTTTATGTATGTGATTTCATTTAAAATATAGGTCCTACAGCCAAAACTACAACTAATTAAAATCAGAAAAATGGGCAGGGGGGCTACGCTCAACTCTAGCGAAATTGATACTTTTCGATTTCAATACTTCCAAAACGGACCCCAAATCTAAAAAAATGATTGGTTTTTTAAGAGCTATCCAATAAATAATACGATATTCAATGTTTTATAATGTAACAAAAAACATTATTCCTGGCTAGTGTTGTTTATTGTGTTTAAACCTGAAAGAAGCGAGGGCGGGTCGCTAGTAGGTAGGTAATATACCTACATATAATAGAGAATATGCAAGTGTTTTTTTAAATAACATTTCTAAGCAAAATATGAAAATACCGTAAAAGAGATCACCAAAAAGAAGTTCAGGTTAAAATCGGCCAAGAAATAGGGATGATAGGGTAGGGGCACCAAAAGATGAACGACACCCAAAAGCTGAACACTCGATCGAAATAATCACATAACTAAATCGTGACAAATATTACATAGTTCGGAATTTATTTTTCTTAAACAGCAACTCTTTGCTTACACCTCCATTAAATCTTAACATAGTATTATATTCTTTTTGGCCGTGATCGGTCGTCATTGTGGAGCTTCCCGCCGAAAACGTCGATAGTATGGGAAAATAGATAAGGACAGTGCTCTCCAAATTTAAGCTTTTAATTACGTATAAAATTCAATAATTGTCAGTCTTAGAAGGATTTGCTTGGTATGTATTCTTGATTAATCACTCTTTTATTGGAGTTATACGATATTTCTTTTTTCTTGTTAGTTAACGAGAAATATGCCGTTCAAGTAATGGTTTCAAAAATATATACCTAAGCCAATACTTGAACGGTGTTCAGCTACTAGGCAAGGCGTACTTTTTTTAAAGCGACTTAATAAATCGTACTGAAATGACAGATGGAAAATTTAGAACTTAAAATGATCGTTAAATGCTCTTGTATCTTTAAACCAAAAGATGAACATAGCTTTTGATGTCTAATCCAATGATTTTGGAGTTTTAAATACTATGAAAACTATCACTGTTCAATAAAAAATGTGTGCCTAATACTTGAACGAATTAAATTTACTAGTTCATGTTTTGGATTCTATTTCAATATGTGAACACCTAATTGATTTTGTTTGTTCATTTCATAAATTCTGTGTCCTAAAATTGAACTAAGTAAATTCAGTCGTTCAACTTTTAGGCATAGTTTTATAATATGAACACTAGTAGTAGTATACTAGTAGTATTTATGGAAATGTTTACTAATATTATAAATGTTAAAGTAACACTTTTTGTCGGTTTATCTGTTTAAAAAGATAAGTAACTAAGTCGTTTTGCTAATGATTATTGATAAAAAATACTAATTCGTTGTTTTTATGACACAAATAAATAACATAAAAAATAGGAACCTTATGTACGTAAGTAATATTAAATAAATGTAAACAATTAAAAAATAAAGAATATTTCGTTAACTCGCATTTTATTGCTAAAAGTGAAAAGAATTAAAATGACATAGGTATTTTATTATGTTAGTTCAACTTTTGGGCCCCAACCGTTCAGAATTAGGGCACGCTGTTCATCTTTTGGGCAAATCGGTACATTTTTGGTTTCAATGATTTTTAGAAAAATACGGAGATATAATAACAGGCTTTATAATAGTCATTTTCAATCTAGACCATATACTGTACCATATAAAAAAATTAAATAGGGTGAAATTTGTTACTTTCACTGAATATAAACTGTCTAAAGTTGGTGTAGTCGCTTAATCGTTCATCTTTTGGTGCTCTTACCCTACAAGCATTTAATGCTAATAGAAATATACGAAATAAACGGGGATAAGACAGAGATCCGATATGTACCTACTGTGATGTGACGTATGTATCAGGTAGCCATATAAAGTCCATGTTAAATTCTGTTTTGCTAAAAAGAGATAGGAACAAATATTTGTTGTTATATCTTGGTTAATTTTATATCTATTCAAAAAAATATTTTTTACGTGAATTAGCTATTATTGAGGCTGAAAAAAAAAGTCATGGCATATTCCCTATTTCTGAATCGTAATTTAATAATCCTTGTTTTAATACCTCCCACGATGGTATTCGACGAGCGTTGTTTTGGACGTTATTGGATAATCAATCCTTCATTTTGGACGTTTGGTCTCTATGAGGGAACAAATAAGTACTAAATCACACTCACACAAATATATATATATATATTCATGACTGTAGGTATCAAGTATAATAATATTATACAGGTGTTAAATACATTTGTGTGTGCACCACTACATTCTACCATAATTATGGTGTACAATAATTGACATAAGTCAATAAACAATAGGTAGTTAGTACATTTGAACACTCGTGTGTTTATTTAAACGAAGCATTTGAAAAGTAATGTTTGTGTCATAGTTCAATGTTAACCTTAGTTAACGACTCACGAAAGTGCCTACCTATAGATAGAAGCTGCTACCACACACAGGTTGTTTTATATTACATAGCTTAAATCAGTTAAAAACATTACAATACTTATAGGCCCTGTAGATCAAGCAGTCTTTCAAGTAAAAGTGTCAGTGAGTAGCGCACACTAGAAACACTTCTCTGTTATAAAACCAGTTTTATCACATAAGAAGAGTGTGTATAAGTATATTTAGCTTCAAAACCACGAGCTAACGAAATGCTCACCATGGCCTCACGTACGTGTTACCTCTCCATACACCAAAACACACATTCTGCGTAAACAGTACTTTGGTATTCGGTAAGACTGTTGTCTCAATATAAATTAGAATTTGTAAATGCGAGTAATTTCACCAGCACCACAAAACCAATTAAGCAAATATGTACCCGGACTATCGACTCCTAATTAAGATGGAGTGGCGGCGAACAAAACAACCTGTGTGTGGTAGCAGCTTCTATCTATAGGTAGGCACTTTCGTGAGTCGTTAACTAAGGTTAACATTGAACTATAAGATGAGATAAACACAAACATTACTTTTCAAATGCTTCGTTTAAATAAACACACGAGTGTTCAAATGTACTAACTACCTATTGTTTATTGACTTATTTCAATTATTGTACACCATAATTATGGCAGACTGTAGTGGTGCACACACAAATGTATTTAACACCTGTATAATATTATTATACTTGATACCTACAGTCATGCAAAAAAATATTTTGATTTGATTTTTGATTTCGTACATACACGCATCAGTAATAAAAAAAACTTACGTTTAGTCTTCTTCCCTTTCTTACTAGGTTCTTTCTACTCGTGAACGTAAAACAATTGTAACAAAATATATTTTTAATGAAACAACATAGTAAACCGGCGCGCAGACCAACACTATCGCGAACACACGCGTATCATGCGATAGTTCTCAGTGGACCGACCGCGCACAAGGTCAATCTATGAATATTTTTGGACAAAAATAATTCTTAAAAAATTAATCCTTAAAATAATTATATATTAAGGATTCTACTTTTAAAGTCGAATGCGACCACACATTTCGAAGATCAAACATTGATTGAACACTGAACGTTTACTGAGCAATAACAATATCATCATAATTAATAATTCATCGCTTATCTACTTTGACGCCGCGTCAACAAGCTCCAATCTTCGAAAGCATTAATAGAGGAAAATAAATAACCAATAAGCTCAGTAGCAGGGTGTTGGATATTATTATATTGACAGCTTGTGAATTCTATATAGATCTCATCTCGAGATAGATTAAAAACCGTTTTGATGACCCGGATAACTATTGAAAGGTAAATGTTCATTTTGATTATTCATTTGAATAATTACCTCAACGTCAACGTATTATTAAGGAAAAAAAAGAAATAATTAAACAAAAATTTTATAAAACCTTGGACGTAACCTTTTTTTTGTTTACCTTTCCTGTATTTTTCTTTTTCGTAGGATAAGGTTTTTGAGGTGTCTTTAATAAATTTGTAAGAATACGGATTTTTGTCATTTTTAATAATAATAGTAGGGTAAAAGTATTCTTTGATTTGTGGGTGTTCTAGTACTCTAACCTCAGTTGGTGTCAAACAGTGTTTTAATCCTTTATAGGAATGGGATCGGTTGGCAATTAAAAATAAATTACTCAATTCTGACGATTTTCTCGCAGACTGTATGTACATTTTATCACAACTCTGTGAATGTCGATTGTCATCACTCAAAAAGTTGGGAAAGGTCTCCTAAGATCATTTTCGCGTAGCAGCAAGGGATGTGGTAGCTGCCGTTAAAACCCCATCTCAACTTTCCACCGTATATATAAAAGAATTAAAAAAATGCAAAAATTGTAACGTTTATCGCCGTAGTAACTAGGGCACATATTACAAAATGGAACTTTCTTGCTAATTGAACCTTAATTGGCCTGAATTCATATTTTATTCTTTTCAATGTGATTTCTTAGAAATACGTTACTCCTAGACAGAATGAATACTAATTTTCATGTTCCAATTTATAAATCCTAATTATTGAAAAAGAACACACTTTTTTTCACACGGCCCAGATTTGGCCCACTGTGCACCATGCATGGCGATGGCTCGCGGTCCGCGGCTCGAGATGAGATCGGTAGGTATGTATATATATGTATTAATAGAGTTATCAGCGCAGAGCAACGCACTGACGGGTCGCCAAAATACCGCTCTCTGTCAGTTGATTCGATGATAAATTAAAATTAAAATTACCACTATTAATGCGGTTTTTCAGAGCATTGGATACATTGTTTATTTAAGTACATACTTTATTTGTTTTTTTCACCACTATATTATCATTCTGCATGAAAAGTTCGTCCATCTTAGTTCGAGTAGGTATGGAGGAATTCGATAACCCTGTCAGATACTGGAGGTGTAGGTACGGCAGAGGTCACCCGCAGACCATATAACTCGATAAGGGTGCGTGGAAATGTTAAGGCTTCGATTAAATACCTATTCCTCATTGGTATTCCTTGAATGTGCCGTAAAAAATCACCTTTCTATTCGATAACAAATCGGTGGATTATTTCCACAATTATTTTGCAAATATATCAGATGAGCTACTCTAGTTAGTTATCTCTCGTAAGCCATGAAGAGCGAGGTTGCAATTAATATTTCCATATCATAATTAAAAGTTTCATTGAACTGTTATAGGTTTTTTAAATTGCTAGAAAATTTGTTTTTAATGAATAATTTAAAAAAAACAGTTCTATGCCCTACTCATGGTTTGGAAAAATGCGGAATGGTAAGTAATAGGTACAAAAGCCATGCTTATTTAAGTAGGCAGGTAGGTGTAACACAACTGACAAACTCTTCGGCCTTCCTTGTGCTGTAAAAATGATTTAAAAAACTCAAAAACGCAAAAAATAACTTCTTTTAAAAAGGTAGGTAAAGGTCAGTCCAACTGAAGTCGGCGATTCACAATATTTGTAACCATTTTCAAAAGCCGTTTTTGTGTTTTAAAACACCTTTAAAAAGTCATTGTACCTAATACCGAAGCTGTTATGTAGCCCCGCTTCTTATTTAATATGAAAGTTTAAGACATCTCAAGCTCGCCGCAAGCAACGCCGCGGGAAAGTTATAGTCATATCTTTAAATGGTCTTCGTTACAGTCGCTCAAATATCTTAATCGAGATATCTTATCGCCACCCTTGAAATAGGTACCGTTGAGGAGTTCCGGTGGCCATTTCTGGTCTTCATCATCAGTTCCACTTCACAAAATGATACTTTCTTAATGAAAACGCTGTATTTGTTACTAAAAATACTAAAATCGCTATATGTATGAGTTCCCTCAATTCCTCACGGATGGCCTCATCAGATTCAGATTTGGTGAGAATGGAGGAAGTACGAGTACCTATATATATACTCTATCACCAGAAAATATTTTTTTAAATCTGACAACTCTGTAAAAAGTTAATCGCGGTCATACACAAAAAAAAACGGGTTGACTTGAGAATCTTTTCCATTTTTTTTCGTTTTTTTAAAATATCTTAGAAAGACCGTTGTAGAGATTATTAGAAGTGAACATCACTGACTGTCGATATTAAAACCCGTTACTACCTATAAGTATCTTATCTGTTGGCCCAGACGCACCTAGTTATCTTATCAGATTCTAGTGTTTTGTACAAACAAACCAAAATAAAACTGCTGTAGGTACCTAATAAAAATAGGTCCTACAACATTGCTCTCATTGGTTAGTTATCTCGAGAATCTTTAACCAAAACGTTTTCATTGTTCTTTGACTAGGTAAGTATCTTAAATGACACCACCATCAACGCTTGGTTCTTAAGAGTTAGCAAGTCCATGAACCTGAGAACCCACTAATCATCAGGTGACCTGGTCCTCTATTCTAGGGGGTAAAACAATATCGTCTTTGACCTGTTATGGTATTGTTTTAAACTCGGTTGCAACTAGGTACTGTCAAGTAAATAAGAGCTACCAAAACGTTGACAAACCGATAACAGGTCAAACACGATATAGTTTTTACCTCGTAGAATCTCGACCCTGCCTGCTCGTTTGATTTCTTTATATGCAATAAAAAACCCGGAACAGAAAAGGACAGTCATATAAAAGTAGCGATCCGCCCTCGCTTCGCTTCGGTTAGTGTGAGTTTACTGTGACACCCGTGCATAAACCAGAATTTATTATACATAAAAACCTTTGCGAAATATCGAACTGATGTCGAAAATCGCTGCGTATTTTGAAAGACTTTGTTTTACACTCTGTAGAGACATTGAGTGCGGTTGACCTAAAAATGAGTACCTCGAAGACCGATATACTGTGCAACAATACCAGCACAAACCACATTGCTGTAAAAAGTCAGATCATAGAGAGAGTGGAGGATTATGTCACACGTTGTCTCTTAACAAGAACGGACAAGAGGGCGAAGTCGATCGTCGCATTCGTTTGGGTTGGGGTGCGTTTGGCGACATGTTCGATGTGATGAAAGCGCCCAAGATCTGTCTTAAACGCCAAGTATTTGAGCAGTGCATTCTTCTGTCATGGTATACAGAGCCGAGACCTGGACGCTCAATAATGCTCGGTTCCTATATTCAAGAAACGAATGGTTTTCCTTACGTCTCGTTAAAGGTTTTTACGTAGAAAATTTTAACGAGACGTAAGGAAAACGATTCGTTTCTTGAATATAGGAACCGGGCATAAGAAGACGATAAGTTAGCTTCAGGTCACGCAAAGTGCTATGGAGCGAGCGATACTAGGCATTTTTCACACGCTACCGTGTTAGAAATACAGAAATCCTAAGAAGAACGAAGCTCAATCGATCGATCGATCTACGATCTCGTTAAGATAGGGGGGAATGACTGGATGAGGTAAGTAGAAGATCGAAGAATATGGCGTGCTTTGGAAGATACCTTACACTCAGCATTGGGTGGGAGGCGACAGGTTGAAGAAGAGAGAAGAGAGATGTAGAGACATGGGGACGCCGTCGACATCGTACGCATAGGTAGAATTATTTTTCTGCTACTCCCCTAAGCTATTGTTTCCGTTGGGCGTCGATCTTGGTAAAATCCTATTTTAATGCAACCCTGGGTACTTACGGAATCCCATCCGAATTTCAATTCAAATGCGTTTCAGCGGTCTAGGCTGTGCGTTGTCAGTCACGGGAGATGTTTATATGTTCAGTAAAGGAAAATGATGCCTTGACCACTTTGGACTATGTCTTAGTGACTTAATCAATCAAATCGTAACTTCTTATGATTTTATTTACAGTGTCACCTTGATATAGACCATAGTGGTCTAGGATAGAAAGCAATTTCTTGGATTGTAGGTACAAATTTGTTCGCTACCCCAACTGATATCTTCCATGGCGAAAACTGTATTAAGAACGAATTGATATTCAAAATCAAACCGAATCCGTAGGTGTAGGGACACAAACCTGCTTGGAATCGCTATCAGTCGCTACAGAGGTCGTTGCCCTCGGCGCCTGTTAACGCGGCTAAAAATCGTGTGTACACTCAGATCGTAATAATAATATCTACTTGGCACGTATTCAAGGCTCGCGGCGAACGAACACGAACTACCTACCTATATCGAAGAAGAAAAGTGACCTAATTTAAGTACTTACTTTATTTTGATTGCGAAACATGCAGCGTATAGTTTTCTAAAATGATCGTGCTTTGGACCTGCCTAATAAGGTCTTTTTTTTTAACGTTTGTCATTCTTTACATTCGAGTACATTGATGCCCCTCATAGTAAATTATACCATTTTCTTTTTGTACCTATATATGTAGTTATGTAAACTCTTTATTGTAGATACAAGACCAAAAAAATAATACAAAACACAGTAAAATATATTTTTAAAAACATATGCAAAGGCGATCTTATCCCTTTATGGGCTTTTTTCCAGCTATGTGGATTTGTATGGTTTCTCTAACGGGTACCCTTTAGTATGAAACTTTGCCGTACATAGAGATTTGATTATTTAAAAATAGTAGGTATAGTAGCTCTAAATACCTAAAATGACACTGTAGTTACAACCTTTAACTCTGAAACGAACTGATTTTTGTTGCTGCAGAGTTCTAAAGTGGCCTAGATTTCAAAATATCCGCCTTTACACATAGCATACACAAGTAACGAATTTACCTATAGACCAGTTTTAGACGGGGCTCGAAACAGCATTGAAATCACAATAGCTGTCTTATGCAAGTCAATTACGTCTATCCGCCGCCTGGTTAGTTATCTGAAGCCACTGATACAATATGAACTTGCGCGCCGTTCGAGCAGTTAGACCGCGGCTGCTTAACATGATTACTTCATAGTATGGCGAAATTGGATTAAAATCCTATTGTTAGTCTCCGGTGCAGATGGGAGTCTAGACAGACACCTTGGCGACGAGATATGGCGCAAACTCACCAGACGCCCGTATCTGATCAAATATTATTATGTGGTAATGTTAGTACATAGGTACCTAGGTACTTTGTATAATAAATACTTCAGTCACTATCATTTTCTCTAACACTTTAGTAGATCTTTATATGATATTTTGTTTCAACTTATTTATCTAACACGTGCTAATACATACATTAGACCACGACATGGGGATCGAATTTAAAAAAAAGTAAAGTGAAAAAGTGGATAGGTACATCTCTTTGCAGTCAACTGTACGTACGTACGTAGGTACCTTTAACCGTCTAGTCGATTATTAGAGTTTTCTAAACGAGACGACGATCGTTTATTATTACATTATTAGGGAACCTTGACCGCGATGTTTGAAGCGGATATCGAGAGCTTTGTCTAGCTTTTTAACATGGCATCTCCTATTTATTATCTTGGACTCGATAGCGTAGATATCAACTTTATTCAAAAGTGCACGTTGAAAAACTCAATGCCTATTTGTAACCGCCGAATCAGCCGCTAATGTCCTGCTAATACTGCGCGAGCCCGTATCTACAACTACTTCCGAGCACTACTTTGAGCGATGACCTAGAACGCTGTTTTACCGCAATGCTGGGTTCCTTTTATATGAGCATAAGCATTCCTTCCGACAATCCAATTTCGTTGTTTAAACAATGAAATTGAATATTGAGAAAGTGCTGCAAAAATCCATTCTGAAAATGGGGTATATTCTAGGAACCGACCGAGCAATATAAGCGCTCTCTTACGCTTGTGAGGAAAGATATTGAATTATGCTTATACATGCATTATTTAAGATGATGACTGGTGGTTATGTAATCCCTGGGCACTGCGCATGCTGCAGCCGCCGTATGGCACGGCCGTGTTACAGATATACGTCTACCTGTTATAGTTGCACTTCCACCTATAAGGTTCCCAACCAAGAGTTCTCGACAGTTTAACGTTTTAAATTATACGATTCACGTTATGTACACACCTTTATAATATTCGAGTTTCAATCTTTATTTGTTTTATTTCTGTATCACCTTCAACGTAGTTAACCCGAAATACATTTTATGGTTTCATGTGCTGCAATTTCCTGTAACCTCAGCTAAATAGCAGATTTTTATTTCATTCTTAAACAACAAGTAAGAGAATCGGAACGAATCTCGAAGTGTAGGTGGAGTGCGCCAGCGACGTGGTTTACGACCCTCAGCTGAGAAGGAATCTCCAGTGCGAATTGCACCAATACCGATTCAGTCGCACAGGTGATAAATATTATGCCAGAGTAGGATAAAATGTTTCTTTGTTATTTGCAGCTCTATCTACACTAGCAGGTGGAATGGAAATACGAAACGTGGGTCCAATATTAATGGAAATTTATAGAAATCGTTGCGCCTACTTACTTCGGCTAAAATTGAATTAAAACTCGCAGGAAGCCAGAAGAGGCTCGCAGGGAGAACGTCTACCACACCGTACAATCAAGGTGCTATAGGTAACCCAGGTGGGTAATAAAGCAACAGCGAATTTCGATTTGATATTGTTATTGATATTAAAAAATACAAGTCTGTACAACAAATTTCACCCATCGACCATAACCAATAGAAACACTCGAAATTTCACAATGTACCTACAAGTACATGCAACCCGGTAAAACAGGTTATCTAGGGAATAACGGTAAAATATTTCTACTCGAAGGAAGTCAAAGGAAAAAAACAGTTGTAAATAAATTATATCGCACTCCGGGTAGCGACCCGTGAAGACGTTTACTTTAGGGAAAGACCTAATCAACCTGAAAAAATCGCTTAATCTCGTTACGTCACTCGCTCTGCTAAATAAAATATAGCGATTAAAAATTAATTTATTTCAAGTTTTACAAAGAGCGGGTGAACTCACGATGCCTGCAATAGCTTTGCTGCAGTCGGATTCCGGCCGATTGTTGGATAATCTTGTTTTACTTCAATGTTTTGGCTGTTTACCAAAGTGGCCATATTGTTTGTTTTGAATGTTTTAATGATTTATATAGTAATTTAATACGAGAGAAAATCGTTTGTCAAAGAATATAATAAATAGCATGTAAAGAGTAGACGTTTGACATTCGTACGTAGGTAGGTATATTTTATTCCTAATCTGCCTAAATACCTACACCTAGGTATACCTACCTGATAGCGGATTTCAAGCTTCCTCTACTTATGAGAGGGACTGGACAAAGAATAAACTGAGATTGAACATAAGTTCAGAAGACAAATGCTCCGGCGGCATTGAACGATCAATATTTGTATGTTTTTTTGATATGTTTAGATACAAAATCTTAGTACCTACCTAGTTGAAATTAGCTTCAACGGTATCGATCCACGGAGTGTCTGAAATGCGTACCTATAGTCTGTGCCAATTGAAATAGGCAAAGTTATAAACACAACCAAACGAACCAATTTACCATTATTACTCGATAATCATGGCTTAGCAATGATTTTAACACTAGATCTTTACTTTCACATTAAGCTTAAGATTAAATAAGTATTAATTACTATACGTTATTTTAAATAAAAACAAGTTTGTTCCATATTTGAGGTTATGTGTCAAACAGTACTAATTTGTCTACATCTTTGGCAATTTCAATAGACACAGACTATACTTAACTACACTGCACTTTGAGCACCGAACCATTAGTCATACCTTTATGAGCAAGGTAAGCCGGGGATTATCTGCGCGCATATCGAATCTGTGCGCTGCGCCGGCTATATAGAGTAGCGTAAGTAAACAAGCAAGTGAAATTGCCGACCGAATCGCAACAACAATGTTTATGTGGATCTGGATATTTGAAATTGTTTTGTACGGGGTGGCGGGCCAGCTCATGGTGGGACAGTCTACAGCAAACTTGCAGAACTATACCTCTTGCGAGGAATTCGAACGAGACGCTTACTTCGAACCACGAGAAGTCGTAGATTCCATGTGGAAAATATACTACTCCTGGGCCGAAAATACCGAACTCCAGTCGATCATACTTTCCTTGTTGACGTTGAAGGTGAAATATTTTTTAGATACTGAGTGTATCCATTTTTGCATGCCTACATGTACCTAATTCTTTTTGTTATATACGTAAGTACTCTTGTTTGTTAAATTGTTTGCTAAATTAATGTACTTCTTCTTCTTCTTTTTCTAGACGAACTTAATCATCTTGAAATGCAGTTCAAGTTGTTTTTAGGAGGGCCAAAAAATACCTAAGCTACATCTTTTCTGCTGATGGTTTTGTACCAAATGGCGCGTGGGCTAACTTTGGAGAGCCCGCTTTGTGGTTTTCTGTGTGTTTGACTTTTCATTCGTGTCACAAAACAAATTATTTACCTCGCAGACTATTAAATAACCGCAAAACCAAATATCACAATTTTAAAGAACATGTCATATTTAAAGTGTGATACATAGTTTTGCGGTCCAGTATATATACTTATCTACTAAAGTAACAGCACAGAATATAGCTATTTTTTTTTAATTCAAACCTAAGATTGTGGTTTTTAAGTAGGTACCTACCTAATTATTAGGTATGAAACTCATCGAGACCCTAAGTGTAGGTATATAGAATTAGATCATGCATTTAAATGCTTATTCCATATCCATAACATTTTTTTTTTGGTATGTATTAATCGAATAATTAATCATTTTGGTAGGTATGTTAGGTATACCTATAGTTATTGGTATTTAAAACAGTACTTATTAAGTTTAAATTAAGTAGATCCCGTTTGTGTAAATTGTGATCGCCGATGCTAATTAAACTTCATTACAGTTAATTTAGTTAGTTCGTACGAGCTGTGACCTGAAACAGTAATGAACTTCGCAAATGAGACGTATTCTGTGCAGTTTCGTGGGGTAAAATAAATACGACCACAAACTGACCAAAACGAAAGTGTTCGGTCAGCCTCCGGTCGTGTGCTAACTTTACGTGTGATTTATAAAACCCCGACACCAAAATAAGAAGAGTTCTGATAAAGCCATTGTCGGTTGTGTACTTATTTGCCATCGCCCACGCCTTAACGGATGAACACCGATTGCGTTTATAAATATATGTAACAAGTTCCACAGGGCATGTGCATTTATGAAAATCAATGGGCAAACATGAGAGAGTTATGACTCAGAAACAAACGTGTCGGTTACGTGTCGGGCGGGTATTGCTTAACCTTTAATTTGCAATGGTAATTAGTGTTTATTTGCTGGTAGCGGTTGCGGAGGATAAAAGCCGTGGTGGACACGATAGACCCGCACCTGCAGGTGCCATGGCAGAAGGCGGCGCTGCTGATGGAGCCGCGCGTGGGGCTGACGGTGCTGCTGCTGCACCAGGACACGCCGGGCGCCTACCGCGCGCTCATCACCACCGAGCGCCGCGACAATCGTAACCAACAACTTTACAGTCGGAAACTCGCCCGACCTGCCCCATTTCCGCTCTTAACTTCCCTCGCTCGACTCGCCTCATAATGATAATAAATAGACCACATTTCTGTACTTTTTCTCCTTTTACGATGTCTTGCTAATGACTGTAACAGGTTTACTCGTTAGTAGTATAATAAGGTCACCTAAGACGGTTGTATAGGCATGTAATATGTACCTAAGTGTATTTAACGTGCCAGGGAAAATAAATAATGGGCGGTATCTAGATTTGTAACAGGCGAAATATAAGAGATTTCTTGTTTTTTCAGCTCGGCCGTTTCCGAAACCCCGCATAAGTTTCGCGGACGTGCGGCTAAAGCAGGTGGGGCGGCACATCGGCATGATGGCGTGCGAGCAGCTGACCGCGTACGCGCTGGCGCGGCGGCACGAGATACCGGTCACGGAGGCGGACTGCGTGGCCGCAGCCGCCAAGATCGGCTACCGCGGCCCCAACGGCAAATCGTACCTCTATGTCAAGAGCCTGATCAAAACAGAATTATAATTACACGTACCTATCATTGCTTTGTAAGACTGGCGGAAATTATTATGATTTTTACCTACCTTCTATCACCAAGAATACTGATAATCTACCATAGCAAAGTATTTTATTTGCACCACAATAAAATATGTTTTTTTGAATGAGGAGTGAATAGGAATTTGGAATTTTGAGATGAGATGCAAGAGCAATCGCAGTCAATTAATATTCATTACTCGTAATCATTACTTAGGCTAAGTAGATTGTCAAATGTGGATGGAATTATTAAAAATACTTTATTATATTCGTCATTTTCTGTGTAAACGTAAACCACAAATTGCACGATTATAGTAAATACTTTGTCCTCAAACATTTATACATAGATGTGCCTGTCCACAAGGCTGAGTATGGATCCGCTTGTGGTGATACATATATCCCCATCTCCTTCCCGGGCTCCCGTAGTGTATTATGATGTTTTTAGTGAGTAATGTGCGAGCGGGGATATCTCGCTGCCCCGATCTGCCTATAAATCAATAATCAACAAGGCGCACTATTCCTTCTCAGGATTCCATTTATCTCAGCGCAACGCGTTATACGTTGAACCAGTTTGAACGTGTTAACAGAGGACTGGGTGCTCATTAGTGTTGGCATCGCAAAAAGATTACACTCTGAACATTCAACACCTACTTGTTTTCCCAACTGAATACATTAACAAAGACTTAAATGATCTACAGCTATGAAAGCTAAACCTACATTTGATCGCCAAGGCATAATTAGTAACTTTTTAAGTGACTTACGACGGAATTAAATATTTAAAATAATATGCGCACGTTGTGCCCGGCGGCGGGGTAATCCGGGACTTAACGCATTTCTGTCCCTTCTCTTTGACTCGTTCAACAAGCCAGCGCCTAAACATATTTAATCAATCTCCGTTGTAATGATAATAAGGCGTTTCATGCATTTTCATGAAGTGTACTTAAACAACGTTATACGTTTATTATTTACCAATTTAATTATTTTCAAAACAACACTACTTTATATTAAGTAATTTACACGAAACCATATCGCGAGCTTCATTCTTTCTTATAAATTAAGACGTACATGCAAAAATCCGAAAAAACTTTTTTTATCCTATCCGATTCCGGTATTAGTAATACACATTCTCTAATTTTATCATAATTTTGCGACCTATATTTTTCGCTAAAATAATGAAAATCTTTAAGGCGTATAATTGGAATAGAGAAAAAGCTGTCAAACCAAAAAGACGCACAGCAGCCGAAAAAGCATTTATTTAGCAGAGTTACGCATTATCAACGGTCCATATAGACGGATGTACTGTCGGCTATAGATGTTTAGTGTGATCTATACAATTGTGTCATATTAGTTATACACGACCGATTGTGTGTATTATACGACCTTACAACAGAATAAATATATATTTTATTTTTGTCAAGCCAAATAGACGTATTAATTTCAGAAATTAATAGAAATAACGGTGTACATTGAAATGTCATTATATTTAAGCTTATGAACTGGATTAACTTCGTATTAAATTAAATTATCAATTAGGGATGGTTTCATATTATACGCCTGCAAATCCAAAGTATTTCTTAAGTTTTTTTTAGTTCCTGTTTGCGTATCATCGCCGAGCCAAAATGGCGTAATGACATGATTACAGTTTTCTAAAATAATTATCGTAAAAACATTTACTAACCGTTAACCAGGAAGTATTTAAAAGGTCACATGCAAATTTATAGCTAAATCAATAAATATACAAAAAAGTTATTAAGATTATTGTCTGTCGTGAAAAGTAAGGGTTTTGCGTATACGCCCCTTTAGCACGAAGCCCGCGATACATCTGCGTTGAATTAGTAACTCCAGCGTAATTAATGCATTGTTTACGTGTATAAATACATGTGTACCGCGCTCAATGGGAACCGCTGAATGCAGTGCAAAAGCTAGAGAATGTGCCGTAATTTCTCGAAACTATTTCGGTGCACGATAATGGAAGAACGGACTTATGATATGAATAGTTAATGCAATGTCTAAAGTAAAGGTGATTGCATATACATTACCTACGTATCCCCAATACCCGTTTTTAACCGGGCAGGTAAGAGAAGTCGTCTAATAAAGTTGGACCCTCTTTCAATTCTACAATCAATACTCTGCCTAATTTGCAATCCGACTTGATTTTCTTCTGTGAATTCTATTTTCTGAAAGCATTTTCGAGCACTTAGCTACATTATTGAAGAGTATGAAGTAATGACAGTGTCGAAATGGAGAGAGAGAGAGGGTCCAAACAAACAATGCCTATTGTAATAACTACACGGGCAAGTATATTCAATACTATATTGCTGGCGAGTGCTCGGAGTCAACCCATATCTACCAGAGCAAATTTATTTTCCTCAGAAGCATACTAGACGTCAACAAATAAGGATTTCATTCAATAAAGAGGTTTATTCATTCTTTACATGTTTTGCAAAGGTAGAGATTTAGAAGAGCCCTTTTATTTCTTTATTTTGATCGATACCCTGTACAGTTTGATTATAGAGTTAGTTTGCAGTTTTCCCCGGGGGCAGGCGGCGGAGCATATCGGTAGAGATTTATAGTGCCAGCATTGGTTCATTCAATATACATGACGAAATCTAATTCGAATACTAATGGTCCATAAACTTTTTTTCAAAACTGGTATTGCGATGGGTTGGTAGGTATTATAACTTAGTGAGATTTTATATTTTACTGGAAACAATTAGCTAATCCTTTATTTTCAACACAAACGTGAACCCAAATCCGCTAAAGCTTTGTTAAGGAAGTCCTTCAGTACAATATCAGTACTGCTGAATAAAACTGCTTGAATATAAAAACAGGGATATAATACATACTATACTACGGCCTCCTACTCCACCTACAATTTACGGATAAAATAAACTTACTGTATTTTATTTTACTTATACCTACTTGGCCAACTCATTTCCACAAATAGATATAGGACAGGTTCCCGACAAAATCCATTGAGTCCGAAACGAAAATATGATTCGGATAACACCCTCCCCGGCACGTCCCTCCATTTACAGTGTTACGGAGGAATTCCTATTAGTGAAGGTTGTTTTCTGTCTGACGGAACCATAAAAAGTTTTGTGTTAAATGAATGTTTTCTCAGTCGTCCAAAACAAAACTCTCGAGAAGACTATAAAAACAAACGTAGCATTTATTGTTATTGCTGTTCGACGTAGACTGTATTTAGAGCCGTCCTGGCAGCTAGGTACGGAACTAATTCAAGTTATTTTACGGATGATATTCATGAAATACTATCAAAATTACATATTGATCTCGAGCTTGCTGCTATCAATCCCTGACTTGACTTATTTCATCAACATTATTGTTACGATTTTCTTAAGAATTAATCAGCCGAGTACCGTTGTTGAAGCGCTTGGCGCATAAATTATGTGGCGGCCACGGCGCCTCCGCCGATGCCTCCATAAGCCCCAGTTTCCTGGGCTGGAGCAACTTTTCATGCGACTGAGTTTTTTTATAAGGCTTCCTTTGTCGTCACAGCAGATTGTTCGTTTTATTAATTTAATAGGACATTAAAAACTAAGTCCTATGTTTGTTTATGTTTTATTCTGTCTCAGCCCGCAGTAGTGTCAAAGTTAAAACGTGATAAATGAAGTGCAAAATAATGAACGCTTCGGTTTATTTATCACTTGAAATGATTTGACTCTTAAAAGGTTTTCGAACGTAGGTGAAAGAATACCAGTAATTAACTTGAGATTACCTTGTTTTGCGTTTACAATACTTTATATTGTAATAAATTACATCCTCAATGTTTCGTTTACACGAGTATGCAAAAATGTCTAAAGGCAAATGGCTAACACGGATACAAATACACGGATCAACGAAAATGTTAATTTTACCTCGCCTGGACAATGTACGAGTGCGCTAGAAATAAATAAGAACATCCAAATTGAGAACATAAATAAAAGTGACTACCTGCGGTCTTAGCTTCCTAATTTTTATCGCTCACGTAATGCATTTGTCACTTACTGCGAGTACAAAAGCACAAAAAGGGTAGACGCCCTGTAGCATTAACTGACTACTTCTATAACATAACAAAGAGCCACAGCAACGTGGAACTGCAGCTGCACCCAGTGTTATTATTTACACATAGCGATATAGCTGGCCGGATACCCAAAACGCAGAATAGGTACCAATTCCTATTCTTAAACGTAAGACGCCATAAAAACCTATGTAATGCCTGTCGAGCCCGCGTGGCCATGTCCTGCTCTTTACGGCCATCGCCCGGTCGTATCGATGTTTGCGCTAGAAGGCAACAAAGGATAGAGTTTCCATATAAACCTGCAAGCCAATCTAAGAGATAAGTTTAATCCGTTGGGGAGTTTTCCGAACATCAGATATCTCACCGCTTTAAACTACGCGAGCAACTTATACACCGGAGTAGGTGGCACAGATGTTGTGGCCTCCGTATCTATCAATAACTTTGAGATTTCTATTTGCGATAAGATTCCTTTAGTCAATTCAAACCAGACTTTGTACTTTTAACTTTGTACTGTAATCGTGTACGGTTTTGCTATTCGAATGTAGTTAGTAGGCGTTAACACCTACAACGGTTATCGTTTGGTGAATAACGTTTTATAAAAACATGTGGTAGATTGTTGATGTGTAAAAGTGCCCGAGCGCCCTACTTACTGAATAAATTTATTTTATCTTTTATCATAAAAAAGTGCAAATATTGTATCGAGTCACCACATTACTCTGGTTTATAGGGATTTTTAAAACTTTTGCCTTTGATTGTAGAGGATACTTTTTACTTGTACGTTATATGGTATGGAACTCAGGTCAAAGTAATTTCCATTTCATTCCCTATACGGCGCAATTATAAGCTTGATAGGTATTTCGTTCTCGGTTCGATTAGGACAAACTTCTAAAGTCCACGCAGACGAAGTCTCTGGCAGTAGCTATTTTAAACTAAACAAACAAGGTGTCGAACAAACACAGCGACACAAAGAAGATACTTAAAATATAAAGGAACAGAGTAAAAGAAAAAAAAGCTAGCTAAACATAATAATTATTATAAATCTGTACATATAATTATGTATAATGGCTGTATGGCAACATTGGAAACACTTTAACAATAGAACCGTTCCCTGGTGAGAGGTATTAAGTTACTGCAGTTCTCTTTAAAAAGACGAATTTGTGCATACCATCAGTTTGAAACAATGATATAACATCTCATCTCGCACACATTTTGAAAAGAAACGAACGAAGAATCTTGCTTATTAAAAAAACAATAAATAGAAATGGCGGTAGCAGTAAACCCAGCATAAACCCACGTAGCCAGGTACCTACCCACAGATACTTCGTGACTTCGTACCAGAAATGAGGAAACGTTGTCCACTAGCAATTCCACTAGCGACAAAATGATTTTGAATCGAGCCCAGAATCGTGAGGCAAGAAACAAAATACAAATATTAATAAGGTTGATATAAAGTTAAAAAAAACAAGCCTTCTAGCACCGTATTAAAAAAATAACCGTACCGTACCGTACCGTAGTAAATAATAAATAAATTATTTTAATTTTCGTCTGTCGAGTTGCTGCCTCAATAGGAGATTCCGACACTTAATTTTAAATAAACCTTTTGTTTTCAGTACTCTAATTGGAGCAGGGAGATTATTCCAGCACTTCGTGGCATATTGGAAGCTGCCGCGAAATGCAGCTGAGTGGTGTCGAGGACAAACAAGTTGGAGGGCCCTCGCCGACCTGACAGCCGTACTTCTGGACTTCTTCGCCCAGGTTAGCTTGTTGTAGAGGTACGAGGGTTATTGCTGGTGCACGAAACCTAACATTAAAGTTGCTAATTTTAATCGTATAGACATATTCAGTATTCAGTATTTATTTAAATACGGCGACACATGTGCGAGCGGCGGGATCTGAAAGCCATTTTTAAAACGCTGGACTACCCGCTGCCGCTGCGTGCGCGCTATGATGCGCGTCCGTAAACGATGTCACCATTATTCAATTTCGATAGCACTAGAGCATCGCATAGCCTTATTCTCATTACAACAATTTAGTATTTATTTATATTCCTTATTCAGTTTCTATAAGGTAAAGCTTCGATAAGCTAATTAAGAACACATACGAACTTACCCGACTAATTACCATGTCGGATGATTAACTGATTATCCACTACAACCTGTGCTTACGTGTTAAGCTTTCCTTTTTAACTTAAAATAATAGCTTATTTCCTTCAGGCTCCTAATTTAATCCCGGTTAATTAAATTCATGTCTTTTTAAGCTAATTTGTTAATAGATGTAAAGGTTGCGTGGCGAAAATAATTAAAATCTCGTTTACTTCAATGGGTATCTCTTTGATTAAAATTCGTCTGACGAGAATAATTATTTCAACACGCTGCGAGGGCCAATCCACTTATAGGTATTATTATTCTTATACAAACCACTTCTAGAATTAACTTAAATTGGCTCGTGATCACATCTGCAATATACCTACCTTAAATTATCGATCATAACAAACAGTCAAGTTATCGTTAACTCCTATCGTGTTAGGAACAAAAATAAAATATGTTATTATCTTGTGCGCTAGTTCTAGAGTTCTGTATGCGAAGGATGCCAGCAGGATGTCCGTCGGTCTGTCAGCGTGCTTTATCTTATGAACCGTTATAGGTAGACAGTTGACATTGTCACTGATTATAGGGCAGCTAGTGGCGAGCTGTAGGTGAGTAGTGACGCCACGGACCTTAGTCCTCTGTTCCTCACCTCACGCTTGCCTTCACCGGCCGGCTAAAGTGTACGATGACTATATGAGCCATTTGTTTAAAAAGATACACAAATAATAATAATAACATTGCTTAACCGTAACAATCGTTGTATCTCTTGAACCTTAATAGGGATATATACTAGTATATATTTTTCAAAAAGTTAGTAATACTATAACTAACTCTCTGCTATAATAACGAATATTAAAAATAAATTAACAAAATAACTAAACGGGATATAAGAATGGCACAGAACTCTTCGTGTGCAAATCTGACTCGCACTTGACCAATTTTTTAATGTAAAAACGCAAGCAATCAATTAGTGCTATCGTAACGTTGACACTATACGATAACCTGTCAAAAGCGAAATAGTTTTACCGAGTAGACTGTCCCTGTTCATTTTCATAACTGATATTAATTACGCAAATAGCTATCTGGAATACCTATATACTAACGTTTTATTATTGAACTAGTCTTGGCATATATGAATGCAGTGTTGAACCCTTAAAATAAATATTGCCGCGCGAAAGCAACCAACGCGTCAGCGCGGCTCCGTAATTGGAGTTTAAATTTATGTTTATTTAGGTACGTACCTATTGCGAAAGGTCGAGAAATCAGAACATGACAAATTCACGCTACGTTTTTAGATAAGCTACGTACAGTGTCACAGTTATTTTAAATCCCATTTATTTGATTGGTTTTGTAGACAGGTTTCTTGAACGACCTAGGAATCTCTGTACACTTGTACAGGTAACATTTTTACCTTGCCTTACTTAGCTGTCTCTTAATGGGTAAAAACGTTTTAATTAATGCCATTAACCTTTATACCTGTTTAAGGTTTTAAGTAATTCAGCGAGCAACGTAACTTTCGAAGCACACAAGCGAGACGCACCTACAGCGACGACGATGAGTGTAAGATACAATATGCTCGTGATAAATTTACTAGGCTTACGGGGGATCAGGTAACTATATCCGATAAAGCGTTCGTTCTTAATAGAGTTCTCGCAGGCACCAGAGCGAACGAGCCGTTTCAAAGGGAAAGCGAGGAGGTTTCCAAACAAAATCAGGTCAAGTTGCAAATAGTTACAGGAAATATTCATATTTAATGGCTTTCCTGGGCCTCTATTCTACTGGCTAAAACCATATGGCCTTTGTCATGTTGTGGTATTGTTTTTAACTCGGCCGTTATTACTGTCAAGTGGATAAGAGATATCGTAACGTTGACAATACGACAACCCGTCAAAGGCGATGTGATTTTACCCCGTAGTAACATAGAGATCCTGGAAAAGCAATGCAATCTTAAGATATGCACATGAGATCACCGACATTGACTGGCGTTCTGACCATAATAGTACATTAATTAATCCCGACTGCCGAAGTAACAGGGTAATTTTTTATGTACCTACCTATGCAGACAAACCCCGTAGCTTAGGGTCGATTATCAAATGGCGAAGTACCTAATTCCCCATATAACATGTGTTCAGACACTTAAGCGTATGTCCTAAATGGTCCTATAGCCTTAATATATTTGATCCTCTTGAAACAGTCTTGAGTCATCCTTGATTTAAATGTATAAACCTTTTTTATAAATATTAAATAGATTAGGATGGAATACAAAAATATTTATTTAGCTTAATTCTTACTATATGTTTACATTGTGTAGGTGCAAAATATTCTTGATTCTAATAATAAAAGAAAAAACAGTTCAGTCAGTGCTGCGAAAATGGTATCCACTCAGCTATTCGACGTACCTATTGGGAGAGTAGGTACGACGCTGGTCGCGCCAATGGACTGGTTTATCTAGACAGCATACATTGCATTCGCTTCTTAGTTCAACGACAAAAGGAAATATATATATAATATAATATAATCGGTTGCAATATGAGCTCTGCTCTCGTTTTCTACAGTAACAACATATAATAAATTATGATTATGTTTCTGTTTTTACCTTTCCTGGTCATGTATAATATTGTTACCGCAAAATGTTAATTAAATTCAGTTTCATGCCAAACGTGATTTATACCCGCAAATTTCATTTCATGTGAACTACGAATTACCAAAAGTAGGCTTTGAACTATGCCGTTATCATAATAACGGGAAAGGACTTTGACATGAAATAATATTAAAAATCTTCATTTGTTTATTTTTGTATGGAAACATAACGTTGGGTACATTACCTATACGTTACGTTTACACTTAATCACGTTTCATATTAACTATGTACTCACTGTAAATGAATATAGTATTTATTATACGCTGAGTAACTGCAATTAATTGATTTAATTCGATCCGAAAAATCGACCAGAGCGACTTTGTTATCAGATGATCCCTCAGGATAAATAATATTCATAATAGCCTGTCCATCATTTCCATCTGGAATATTGTACCTTTTAAGTTTCCTCTCTCTCTTTATAATGTTACTAGCGGCCAATCCCGACTTCACCCTTGTTTAATAATACTTAAAGGTACATATTAAATATAGTCTATTTCCATCTGGAACAATATGTGTGAATAGGTCCCAGATATAACCCTCCACAGTATGAACAAACTTACAAAATCCGCTCTCACTCTTATTATACATTTAGGTTTTTGGTGGGATTAAAGTGACTATGTTGGTTTCGAGCAAGTAACTCGGAAATATCTGTCAATATAGTAATATGTTGTTAATCTCCCGTTACACGCCGTGACTCGTGAGTAACGGGATGTAGGTAAGCGAGGCATACCATGGTCGTGGGTGAGCTCGCTCGCTGTTCTACATCCCTATTTGTATACGCGTAATGAACAGGTTACATATTCAATATAACACTATACGAGGCTTCGAATGAAGACGAATATTAAATTATCTGCTTAATTATAATGTTAGATACAAAAGTATTGTTGAAACTAGTGATTTACCTAAGAGTATTAGGGAATAAGTAGCCGAAGAATAAAGGTATATTTAGTCCATTGGGGTACTTGGGGGAATACTCAGTAATTGCTTTATTGAAAATAACTTTTTAACGATTCTTTTGGACAGGAAGTGTACCGGATGACAATATCTACAAATGTCTAAAACTGGTATTAAAATTTGGGGTGTTTTTCTTATAAGTAACTCGCTGGTAACTTCGTCGTTGAAAGCCTCCGCTGATACCACATAAGTACTAATAGTTAATATATTCAGGGGTCGCGATAGGTGGTGTCTACTCGCAAATACCTAAAGTTTGCGAGAGGACGTCCCTAATTAAGAGTGTGTACCACCCCGCAAAAATTGTTATTTTTTATTGAATGCCGGAATTCCTGGCTTTGTTGTAAGACAAATAAGGTTGCGTTCAGCAATCTAAGTCTAAGGCTATTTAAGCAAATACATACTCTAAACATCGTAGCAAAAACTCACGTAAATATTTTTTTTAAAATATTTCTTACATGCTGATAACAAAATGAAGTACTAAGATTTTCGTGTATTCTAAAAATTACTCATTTAGTTAACGAAGCATCCATCATATAAGGTACACGGCATTTTTCACAGCAAAATTTCAGTGAGGGTGCTCCCTCGGGATATTTTCAACCTATTTCCGTAATGTAAGTCATTATGTGATATTAAAAATAACATCTGGCAATTGGAAAAAATACTTATAATGAAGAATATTTAGAAAAAACCAATTGGGAATCTAATTGGATTTTGTGGCCGCTATACGGTAGACGTCAAAGTTATGTTTTTATTATTATACCTTATTCCATTGAAATAAGGTGCAAACATAGAAGCATTTATTTTAAATGTTAATTAATAGCATTTGTAGGTCCTGAATTACAAATACGCTGTACATATTATAAATAACTCACGAATTTAAACAAGGTAACAAGGAGACTACAGATATATCGGGTTGTCCCCTGGCTGGCACTTATCATTGTATCGGAAGACGTCGTTTCCGCCCCAGCCACAGCCGCCAGCCCGTAACGTTACCACATCCGCGCCTTGTCGGCACAAACGACCTATTTAAGAAACGATCAACTCAAATCTTAAATTGTCAAATGTCACTCTCTTAATAGCTTATAAGGGGTTTAATATGACTAAACTATTATGATTCGCGTGTGGTGTCAAGATTAATTCGAAAAACTTTCGTTGCTCGTGGAGCTCATCTTTACCCGTCGAGCACCTTTTTCTTGCTCTTCAATCCACCTTATTTTATTAAATGGTTAACGCAGTGTATTAAATAGTACAGTACAGCAGACCTTTCATCCAAACATAAATAGGAAGACAATGTTTCATTTCTATCTGTGGGTACAATAAAGAGCAAGGCCTCTATTCAACACGGTAAAAACCATATCGCGTTTGATCTGTCACCGTTTTGATAGCTCTTACTTACTCGACAGTAATGGCGACTGACGTCAGAACAATACAATAACAAATCAAATACGGGTTTTTTTTTACCATCGGGAATAGAGACCCAGGTATAGTGTTGTGAATAAATAAGCTATTTTAGCTAGTATACAAAATACTAGTATCGGAATTATGAGTTTCGGTAGAGTAGCCGTAGATTGCGTGATAGTGGGAGCAAATCAGCGCGTTTATTGAGAAGGGTGCGAAGCTTTCATAAATGTACACGTCAGGAGGCGCGACCCAAACATCTTTTACTTTACTCTCGAGAGTGTACGAGCCCTTCATCCACTTTTCTCCTTACCTTTCCGCCCTTTCTCTTTGTGAAATTCCGTTACATTTATATAATATCTAGAAAATGTCCCCGCAATAAAACTTGAAGCGCCGCGAGTAACTTCAGCGACGGACGATTATCATTCCAAACTTTTTGATCGATGAGACAAAAAATATAGTCCTACTTGAAGCAGATTTACCATTCCTCTGTTTTTCAAAACAGGAGAACCATTAATTTAAGTCATAAATAAAAATCTATTGAAATCAGCCGCGAACCAACTTCGGAGGCATTAAATCATTCTGAAAAGCCGTTTGAGCACAAAGGATATGGTTAATAAACAAATGGGACTCGGCACAGGTACTGCGGGCGGATGTAACTTTTACATTACGGCTCTGCTTCGTGCGATATATTTCACCGAGAATCTCATTTAAGACCCTTTATCTGCAAGAGAGCGCCAGAAATCAGAAATCTTGTTTCCTTCGTCGACCACCTTCCTAAATGCGCGACTAATAAACTGGTCACGTCAACGTTATTTATTATTATCGCAACAGAGTAGAACAAAACATCCAGCCCGCAGTCTCATTTTATTGCTCAATTCCTATTGGATGAAGCGTAAAACATAGATAGCTACCTACTCTGAATTTTTAACTTTATTGCTCTATGGCTCCCTACTAAACGAGTAAAGGCCGAGAGAAGATCAAAGATTACAAATCTCTCGTCGGGACCGCTAGGTCACAATGTTGATCAACAAAATTCTTCTCATACAATATTTTTCCTGCTCCGGAACTTACGCAATCTAACGATTTGTCTTTGCAAACTCTTTCAATATACCAAGTGAACATGTATTGATGAATGTTTGTCAAACAAACTTACTTCATTACCTACTTAGTTTTGGTGAAGTTGGGTAGTGGTTTTAAGTTTAATGCTATGAGATGTACCAATAACTTTAACAACTTAACGATCTGATAAGTAGGTCCGTCACCATGCCCGGACGAGAAGTCAAGTGGTGCATAGCGTGAAGGAACGCATATCGCTGCACAGATTCTAAAAGTATTTGGAATTGTGTCAACATGAAGGGGCGCAGGCGGCGGCGGCGGCGGCGGGCGCAGGGCGCAGGGCTCGGTGGGAGCAGTCGCAGGCTCGCGCGGCCGCCCGCCGGTCCGGTGACACAGCCTCCGCCACTCGGGTATGGATTATTCGCGCCGGCAGAGGCAGTGCGACCCACGCGCTCCCTGCGGCCGCTCGCGCCGCTGCCGCACCGCTCCCGCACCGCCGCCGCTCGACCCCGCGCGGAGCCGGAGACGACTCTCCGCGCCGTTAAAAGCATGCCATTAATACGGCCCTCGTTGAGTAAATGACGAGGCTAATGTCACATTACTATATCATGAAAAGCATTCGTGAAGCAATTAATTTAAACGGCTTTCATGAAAAAATATTGTGAAAATTGAACATTACTTTCGTGTGGAGCACAGGTATTAAATATTTGAGTTTAATTATTTCAAGTTATACATAAAGTTAAGTTTAGTTTAAGGCAAAATAAAAGTTTTGAAATGCATTAACTTATTTCAAAACTTTTATTTTGACTAAGTAAAGTTTAAAAAATGGACATGATAATAATAATTGTTTCCTAAAACCAGGTACAATGTGCCCAAAATTTTATAATGTTTAAAGGATAATAAGAATAAACAAGAGCGAGAGAATAAACAATGCTAGATTCCATTACATCTTTTTTTTTTAATGAAAGTAGCCGACTTAAGTTTTCCTAGACCATATTGAGTGTTTTAAGCTTTAAATTATTTCAATGTTTGTTAAAGTTCCTAAGAATGTTTTGGTGTAGGTAGCCGTAGCAAGCCCGTAGCCAACCCGTAGCACTTGCGTAGCACAGGCCAATTATTGCATATAAAACGTTAACGGCTAGGACGTAAACTTATTGACGTGAATTATAGTTAGTAACAGCGTAGTAATTATATTTATATAGTAAAATAACTCGGTTGAGCATTATTTTAACACATACCTAGGTAATTTGATACGTGATCGATCTACAACCCAGCCCGGCTCGTTCTGGGAATAATTATTACTCGTTCCAAACGATATCAACCTGATGATGAGCGTCTAATAATCTCGCTTTTGTTTTGGAGCCACAAACTTTGTAAAAGGGGCACTGATTGTTTGAGCTGTATAAATACTTTGGAGATATTTCTGCGGTTTCCTTTATCCTCAATGATTCTCGAACATCAAATTAAATTTAATGTAGTTTAGTATGTTTATTTTAGATGCAGCATTTTTTAATGGGTTTAATGAGAAATGTTGTTAGTTATACTTGTCGGACGGAATTTTAACGGTTACATAAATATATTAAGTCCAAAAAATCGTTTGCTTGCTGTTTCGTTTTTCCGAATTTTCATAAGATTAATTTTCCGAAAATTAATCTGATGTTAAGTGAATAGGATTTAGGACAGGACTAGGACATTGTCCCCTGATATTTATTTATTTATTTTATTTATTACTGATTTAACAAATTATGTAGCAGCAGCAGTTTCAGTAGTAGTTTTTCTATATATGTAACGGTATCAAAACATTTGAGAATTCTGAAATATAGGTGATCTAATCTAGCTAATCACCGGTTCGTTTTTGTACGACCATCGCTTTGATTAATTTTCCTATTTAACAGAAATATTGCTACTGAGTTCGTATCATTATTTTATATTTAAAATAAAACTTTACGTAAATTTGCTGCTATTAGTACCTATAATGTAAATTCGTTATTTAAATAAATTGCAGGTAAATGAAATAATATTTGGTCGACCTGTACATGAGAAATAACTTAAAATACTTCACTTTAAGTAGGCACTTTAATAGGTAGTGTTTATGTTAGCCCAAATACCGAAATCCGGGGAATTCATTTCATTCAACAAAATTAACAAAACTCCTCCATACTATTCAAATACCTACGCCGAAGCCTCAGTTTAGGTAAATAAGCATTAGAATTTCCGATCCCTACTAATAAAGTAAGAAGGACCAAAATATATTAACTTTGTCATCCTAGTTATAAAATAACTTACATAAAAAATATTTAGTAACAAAGAATCAACAAAATATTAAGAAGAAGAGCTTAAATATATAAGTAGGGGTCGTACTTTTGATGTCGATAGCGTCAAAATGACGAAATTTTACCCACAGGATGATCTGCTTTCATTTGGCAGGTGTTTAGGTATACTGTAATAACTGGTACAAATTAAAATAATGAAAAATAAGAAAAGCGGTAAAACGATAATAGTAAAATACTTACAGCTTAATCGCAAACAAGATACGGATCACGGCAGCATCATATTTCTTTTGTGAATGTCAATGCCATAAATTGTGATTACGACTATTTAATTTTTAAAAACATATTAGAACATAAAATCATTTCTTTTAATCATAATGTTAGTCGAAGATTTTTGCTACTGTACTTCTCAATGTCTGAATCGTTAAACTCAGAAAATTTAATAAGGGTTTGTAGGGACACAGAATGCTGCGTCAACTCATATCGCAGTTCATGTCCCATTTCAACAATTCAAAGATATAACTCATTTTGTTCATATAACTACTGCAAACAATTGCGCTAAAACATGTGTATCACAATTTTATCATTATGTATATAAACAAAAAGTTCCATTATAGTTCAGTGTCGAGGACCAACGTCTCAATCCCACGATTTTTAAATATGGTGTAATAATTATGCGACCTCGATATGTACGTAAACTATATTAAGGTGAAAAAAAATACTCGGGGTTAGGAAGGATTTCAAAATCAGACTAGGTTTAAGAAGAGAGAAACGTTATCGCATTTTATATGGAAATGTTTAGGTTCACCATTCCCTTAACGGATAAGTCATTATTTATTCAATTTGATATTGGATTCAAACACAATTAAATGAACGTAAAAATAAGTAACAATACTAAAAGTACTTCCACCTCCTGGATGTAATACTCGACAAAGCAGACTCAGGTACATTGAACCGGTATTACTGCCGGTTCTCATCGGAAATTGACTCGCCTGAGTCGGGACTGCTGTTGTTTTTCCCGAGGGGCGAGTTGTCTTTTGACGACGGAGTTCCACAACAAATTGTATTTGCTTTGTGCCAAAAGGGCAACCAAGTTCTTGACGCATAACTTAGAATTATTTACGAAGAAAACCTATTATAGAGGCATTTTTAAATCATAATGTACAATGCGTATGCAACATGTAGTTTTAATTGATTTATATGTAAGGCTACTCCAGTTCTCTTATAGTAACTGACTGCAAAAATGTAGAGAGAAAGAAAAGAAAAGAAAAATACATTTATTCACTACACACACAAGACAAATCTAAATAAATAAATATATATATATATTATTAGTAATATATTATTCGCTGTCGTCTAAGTGAACGCACACTAGTCAATATCAATCGACACATTTTTTTATTATCTTCTTATCTTGCCCTACTGTTTCAATAAAACACTTTATACATATACTAATTATATGCACTTAGACGTTACGGGGCTGATGAGGTTAACATCTGGCAAATACAGGTGTATGTGCCAGTCAGGTGTATTTATGTTTCAGAAGTACGTCACATACACAGAGCATTCTAAACTACAAAATACGTTTTACGTACATTAAATGGATAGAGTAATGTAGGATATGTATTACATAGAGGGTGACGACTCACCAAGTTAAGATATTTTCTCCTCCAAAATAATACGTAACATAAACCAAATACTCGTAGTCAAAAGACTTGGCACCGACAACAAACCAACGGTACACCTTTAAGTAAACGGGACTATTGGAAATAAAGAAAGTTGTCGTTGATTCCAGAAAAAGAAAAATACAACAAAAGGAACAGCTGAACAAAATCTAGGAAAGCCAAAATGCTGAAACCGCGCATCGTTATTTGCTAGTAGAGAACTAAATAACTACATAGTTACATACTTTTGCTGCTATTCTCTGCATTGTGCACTTCGAAAAATTGTGAGCATGTACGGAAATATTATGGTATGCAGCCATCTAACTGCTAAAGCAAAAGCTGCGAAAGCTGCTTGTAGTGTGCCCTTGTGTGGTTGCTATACAAGTGAAGGGGTAGAGTTTGGGCTCGGGGGATTTTTAGTTTCAATGAGTGGCTTTCTAGAAGTATTGGCTTCGATGCTTTAATTTATATATTTTGCTTTTTTTTTCCAACCTACCTTAACCTTACTATCAGTAAAATAAAACCCATAGACCTTCCGGGTTAAAATCTTCAATAACTGAATAATGGTCAAAAATTCGCGATGTTCTTTATGTTTGATCAGGCGCTCAAAGTCGAAATTATGGATAATCTGTTAGGTGAATATCCTAAACAACTCGACAAAAATCAGAATTACTTACTGGAACTAATGCAAAGTCAAACACGGCAACAGTATCTATATTAAAACGGCATTTGTATCGATGACAAAAAACATCTCATTTCGTGACAATAAATCCTACTTTATACAAATTACATAAAAACCTAATTGAGTAAATCATCAATAAATTCAAAATCTCTGTGTAGAGGATGGCGAACCATTTGCGAATCGATGCCTAAATCGCGTAGCTGTCAAAAATGGTCCATACTAATACCACAAACCTGCGGGCCACGACGTTTCTCACCCCTCCCTAAAATCAAGTCCGACCATCACGTTTTTTTTTTAATGGCATAGAGAATGCAAACGATCGCATAGGCCACCTGATGATAAGTAGAAACTGTGACCCATAGACATTCACATTCACAAGTCTGCAAGCTTTAGACTGCAAATGCGTTGCCAACCCCGAGGACTAAGATGGAATGCCTCATTACACCGGCTGTCTTATCCCCAAACCGGAACACAACAATGCGAACACTGCGGTTTGGCGGTAGGTTAATGGATAAGATGGTGCTAGCGATCCGGACGGACCCTGCACAAGGTCCTACCACCCGCATTTTATTTGAAAGCAAAACATGGCAAAACGTACAGACCTATTTTTTAATAATATTAACTACAGATAATACAGATCTTAAGAGGATTGTAAAGCTAAAAAATTCCATACAAAATATAGTAACGTTTCTCTCCCCTTACCTTGTCCGATTTTTACGAAAAACTATGTCTGTACGTTTTGCTATACACGAAAATCTTTCCAAGAATAAAATAAAATAAAAAACAAAAAATATAAACGTACAGACCTACTTCTTTATAATAACTACAGCATATTCAAAAATTGTGGAAATCGGACTTGATGTAGGGGGTGACGGAGCTGAAAAAAACATACAAAGTTATTGTATGGTTTTTTTTTTCCACGCCATGCGATTTTAGCGACGCTTCACAATAGTCTCAAAATACACTTTTTTACAGTACGCTCTGCGGTAGAGTTTGTTGGCGAGAATGCATTACTTATTGTTATTTAAATTACCATTTCATGACTACACACGTTTTAGGCGTATACATTTCTTTGTTCCTTGTTGTATTTTGATGTGATTTATTAAAATCAAGTTTAAAAAAACATCAATCAAGTTAATACCTACGACATATTCTTGTTTTGTACAAATGTAAAGGGTTAAAAGGAGTTAGGAAACACACGACTCGAGGACCCGAGGGGCACCCAGCTCGAGAAACCGAACGTTACTTAATCGAAATTCCCGCGGTGACACCGCAGTCTTCAAAAAGTTTTTTTTGCTGTTTATATTTCTTTGAGAAACCATCATGACAAATCAAATATACTGCCAAACGTTTGTCAGGTGAGTTGGTGAAGAATAATATGAACTACAAGCTGTTGCCCGCGACTCCGTCCGCGTAGAATTCGTTGTATCGCTATTCCCTCAAGTTCTGTCCAATTTCCATGGTTTGAAACACCCAAAGCCTTCTTCAGGAAATCGGCTTATAATATTAGTATGGTTAATATTATAACATAGTAGTTTTATAATAAATGTTCTTATACATATTATGGTCTAGTTATAGCGACGAAGGTTTAAGGCAGGCTTTTACTAAAAGTTTTTTCATGGGTACTTTGACATATCACATCATTTTGTTAGGCAGGGTAATCCGTCGCAACAGCCATCATCCCGGGCCGTAAAAGGGGAAGCCGAAATAGCTTAACTTTGGCTGTCACTCAATATTTGATGTGTACTTTGTTTAAACCTGCATTTAAATACAACTTAGGCCATTTCCAACGTCCAAAGATGGCGGATGTGTAATTTGTTTTAGTTTTTATTTTTGTGTATTTAGGTGTTCAAAGTTCTTTTCTGTTAGTGATTTGTACTTTTAATGCCTTTGTGTTGCACAGTGATAGAAGACTTGAACTTATTTCTTGTATCTGGCATCTTACTTCTCGTTTCAAGTGGACTCGCAGTGGTACAGAGGTTAAAAAAGCTAAAACTAAACTATCTTCACCTCTGTCCTACATATCACCGTACAACGTTGCCCCCAAACTTCGTAGAAAACATTGGATTGTGTTTTATTGCTATATTGATTTATACTTATATACTTGACACTGGCGAAATCACTTCATTGTGGAAACACCATATCCCCGCGGTAGTAGCTGTTCAAGTCAATATATACAACTTAAAATAGTACAAATTGTACCAAAAGTAATTAAAAAACCGAGCAACCGAACTTAGCATTTCGGAACATGCTAAGTGTAGGTTTCCAAAGCCATTACAAGCACAACAAACAATAAAATGTTTGTGGTAACCGCTTTTCTTTAGGAATCTGGTAACCTTTGGGAAGGGAAGATGGGCGATTGAAATATGTCCAGTTTTTACTTTTGATTTATTTTATTTACTGTTAATCTATTTATCTCACTTGACATGAGTGAAATTATTTATTTATGGCAAATGAACAGCCAATATTTAACAGGTGTCCCAGAACTCAGTGTAAGTTTGCATTACAGCTGAGGAAGCCACATATGGTCCAGAACCTATAAATAAATATACTTAACCAATAAATATGTCTAATTATTAGTTTAATAGCTATCAACCTTTAAATTAAAATCAATGACACTCGTAAAAAACCTTGTGGTTTGTTGTCTAAAAGTATTTGCGATTCCAAAGTTGATACAACACAGTGTGTCTCAGAACTTGATGTAAATAATAAGCGATAAATAAGACCCTTTTAAAAAAACGCTACTTTGGGGTGCCGACCCCTTTCCCAGATAAACCTTTACTATCTAAGCCACTTAAACATTTCTCGCTTTTCATTCGACAACTTTGACTCTTCGTAAAGAAAAAAATGCAAGGTGGTATTTTGTCTCAAAGGACCTAATTTCGATTAAATTTCGCATCCACTCCAAAATGCCCAGGTTTTAAATTAGTCACTTCTGATAATTGTAAATAGACGTCATTTGATGAAATTTTCCCAATACAATACGTGAAAAAATGCATTGTTTTATTTACGGTACCTAGTAGTTTAGGTCATATTATAGTAAAAATTAAACCTGCCTCCCGACATTCAGAGGTAGTAATTTCCTTGCCTTAATACCTTCTCATAAGCATAACTGGGGGGATGAAACAACAATAATTGAGCCTTATTTAAATACAGCCCATACATCGTCGATATTCAATTGTTCGGAAAGCATGGTGTTGTGTGAGCCACGTAAACAAGGTTGAGGAATGTGCGCCTCGGCGGTGGGTACGTCGCTAACCGTTCTCGATTATTTTTTCTGGACGAGTGAGCATTTTTCTCGGCTGCTTACAAATGACCGGTTACTTACTAAGAAATCTTTCTGCCACGTTTTATTTTCTCTCCTATCCCGTGAATGCTTTCCTATTCTATTAATGGAATGTTGTTGAGCGACGCCCAAACAATGTTACTTTTGCGTGGGTACACATGTCATCACAGAAAGGATGAATTTACTAACGTTGTGGTAATAATGAAATTCTCGAGGCAAAATATGAAAACATAGTGTACTTGTAATATCTCCTTGAAATGATTGTTATATCTCGTTCGGTAATTCTAGTAATGGTGGGAATAAAATCAAAATTTGTGTGTATGTGCGTACTCGATAATTCGCATTAGTATGGCATTTGTATGGGATACCGTAGCTTTACATGATGGCTAGGTGCCAGTGAAAGAGGCATGTGATGATAATATTACGAAAAGGTTGGAGCTTTTGGAGCTGCGAAGGGACTTTGGATCTCTTTGCATATTCTATAGGCTCTATCACGTGGAGTGCTCTGAGGAATTGTTTAGCTTAGTACCTACAGCGCCATTCTATTATGGCCACATAGGACCACCGGAGTAAAGTTCATCCATACTCCCTGGAACCATTAAAATCAATTACACTCCGTTTCCGAAGATCCTTTCTTCCTCGCACCTTGAAACTATGAAATGAGCTTCCCTCCACGGTGTTTTCTCAGCACCATGACATGTCCTCTTTTAAACGCGGCTTAAAAAGAGACTCACTGAAAGGCAACAACTTCGCTGTGCCCATGGCATTGCTGATGTCTGGGCGACGGTGACTGCTCACCATCAGATGACCCGTCTGCTCGTTTACCTTTACGGCATATATATATATATATATATATATATATATATATATATATATATATATATATATATATATATACCTTGTAGTTTAAAAATGTTCATACCCTATAAAGGATATACTGCCTGAGATATATTTTAGAAACAAATGGGTAACTTGTTCCTTTTTAAACTTGAGTATGAAAATTCACTAAGGAACGACTGAATCATCGTCATTAACCGACTCTGAGCGCGGCTGTTTGTTACTGGTAATCTTAGCAAACAAACATATGTCATTCGGAAAACATAAGGAATTTGAATAAGTTTTCATGCTATGATTCGCGCTCCAGATTGTGAGCGGCAATTTTTCTTAGTAATTCAGAGCGGCAATGCTGCCAGCAGTGTGCTGGCGAATTTATTAATTTTATTGTTTCCAGTGTTTTGTAGTCAAACAAGGAACCCTTATTATTATTTTCAAATTTCGCCATATCTGTCCTTTTATTCAGGAACTGTCAAGGCCATAGTACCTATACACAATATATGAAAATATAAAAAAAAAAGTGTGATAATCGTGTACTAGCCATATTCATATTATATATATGATGTGCTGTAGTGCATTGACAGATATCATACCGTCTTTTTCAGGGTAATCACCGTTACCCAGTTATAGCAAAACGTCTGAAAATTGTCTGGCTAAAACATTTCCTCCAATGAAGGTGAACTCTCATATTTTATGTTAATTTTAAAAATTTAACCACGCCCTACGAAGATATTTAAAGAAAAAGAAATTAACAAGATGATTTAACATTAATTATTGTTGCATACATTCATACATAAACTCACGCCCTCATTCCCAGAGTGACGGAGGCAGAGCTACAGAGTTACAACTCTTAAAACTTGTTGATAATTATTGATAATAATACATAATGATGAAAAATAATTTTGCTAGATTCTTTTTCCGTATGAATTTCCAGAAATAAATACAGTAAAATCGTTTGCAATAATATTAATTAAAAGCGACGCCAAAGTTGGTTTTTTTTTTAAATTATTTATTTATTTTAAGTAATTTCTTTTTTTTTAATGAACTAATCAAATTAAAGTATAACAAATATGTTTTTATTTATTAAAATATTTATATAATATGCCATATAATTTTACATGTTACGTTGCCCTTTAAAAAAAAATACAGTCGAAGTTTTTTTAATTTATTTTATTTTAGTTAAGTAATGTAGATAAGAGAAGAGTGGCGGCGTGTTGTGAAGCTTGCCACCAACACCTGAAGTGATGACCACGGCCACTCTGTCAAGAATGATACCGACAAAGAAGAATGTAGATAATCCCTTTTTTTAAATGAACTTATCCAATAAAAGTATAACTAATATACGTGTATGTTTCATAAAATACATAATATGTTAATAACTCAAATTATGTTTTTACATATTATGGGGCCCTTTTTACTTTTTTTATGTTAGCGATATAATAAAATCTAGGTCCCTAAAAAATAAGAAAATGACACACATGTAATTTTCAAAACAAAACAACATGGCCGCCATCTTGAATTTCTACCCATAATTTGACATCATTTTCGAAATCCGAGCATCATCCCGAGAAGTAAGTTATCTCTCCTCATTTAACGCCGAAGTAATCTGATGATAATAAATGCTGAAAATTAGCACTCGACACAAAAGCCGTATTGCCATTCAGAAGCGGTAAAAGTGACATAAAACAAAAACGGCTTGATCCCGTCCGGCGGCGCGGCGTCTCCGGCCGCCGCCCGGCGTCTGTCGCGCCGCCACAAACACGCCTCTCACGATCTGCGAAAACATGTCAATGATTATTCATACGTCAACGAGATACTTTCATACGAGCTGTCGCGGCCCCTATTCCACTTTCTTACAAACCATCTTGTTTTCGAAACTGTATTGCTATTTTTTACGAGCTTTGTTAGTCAGTCTGTTCAAACACTTTCTAGTTAATTTTGAACCTGTCTCCAAAGTCAAGTCAAAGTTCTTTTCTATTCAATTTAGGCATAATTATTATCGGTGAGAACCTGTAATTAGCTATTAGTATTTACTATTAAATAAATAATATAATGCACCTATGAATGTCAAAAAGCATTACCACCGGTTCGAAAAATAAAACCTTTGCCCCGAGAAGAAGAGAAAGAAACTCAGCAAGGTTTTTTTAAAAATAAAAATGTAAGTAATACATAATAAATTTACAATATCACAGTAGTTTGGCACACAGACAGACACCATATTAAGCGTCGGTAGATTACTCATGCACGGCCTCTATTCTAGGACTTAAAAAGCATACCTACCGTATTTGAACTGTTACGGTATTCTTTTTAGCTCAGCCGATATTTCGATGCTCGGCCGCCATTACTGTCAAGTGAATAAGTGAATAAGAATAACGTAGACAATGCGATAACAAGTCAAAGACGATATGGTTGGGCTCTGCTCTTATTCATTCTTCTGTATGGCCTGAGCTCTTATTCATTCTTCCTAACAAAGATTATAATTTCAAATACATGCATATGTATATTTTGATGGCAGTGTTAAATAACGTAAGTAATACGTATTCTTCACATGATTGAAGCAAAAATCTAACGACCGACCGACCGCCCAACCAACGAGACAAATAATTTAATATTGTAACATACGAAATGCGTTAACAAGTCTAACAAAAGCAAGCTTTATAAAACTCAACTGCTGTTTGGATAATGTCGTCAAAGTAATCTTACTTATCATTTTTTTTTTTTTATTTCGCAAATTTCACATTAAGGTAATTATAATATAGCCTATGACACTCTAGTGGTTAAGACGAATCTAACCACGTATAATTTATTAAAAACGGTTTAGCCGTTTAGTAGTTACGATCGGACATTGAGTCGGACATATATACAAGTCAACCACATAACCCTCCTTTTGGGCTTTGCTGCAGTCTGGTAAAAAAACATGTCGGTTAATTTCTCCGCTCGATATATCTTACTCAAAACTGTCAGATTTTGTTAGGTGTTTGACTTGCAATAATTTTAAACAACAAAGTGTCCACCATATTTTTGACACAAAACATAAAGCAAAGGCTGTAGTAGCACCAGAAATATAATCAAATTTATATAGTTTACAGTTCCAGACAGATATATTTTCCATGACTAAGTAAAAGTAGTTTCATGACACTAAAAGTAACCAACGGGTCCTTATGTTCTTACTTCTTACCGCAGTCTGAATTTATTTATTTAGGAGACAAAAAATACTGTTGAACTAGAGAACTTTCTGGTGCAAATGACCCTTGAATTATTTACTTTGTCTAAAAGCTCCCTAAAATTTCGTAAAATCATAATCCATATAAGAACCTTATAGTTCTTAACGTAAGAGTGCGTAGGTAATGTCTAGCGTAGCAATATCTCCCGCACAAACTTCCCCCAGCTCGCCGTATCAGTCTTTCATCTGCCACTTGTAGATATCATCTCCCAACTAAACAGCTCCTAGGCTGCAGGACATGCTTAAACAAGATGGATCGAGTTCGTTATTGTAATTGATGTCTGGATTAATGTAATAGGAAAATATAGCTATCTGTCGGTAGGGTTATATGCAGTATTATTAATTGGCTATGCTCAACAGCTTGTGAATATTTGAACGGTTGTAATTTTATAATGTTATTTATTTGAATTAATTTAGTTTGTTAGTTTAATTCAAAATACTTTTGCTAGTAGGTATCAAATTAGCAAACGTAGGTATCAAGGAGCAAATGTAAAACGTTATAATAAACTAACCAAAACCAAAACAATATCTAAATTGACAATATAAAAACTTGATGTATGGAATGGTTACACAAATGAGCATTAATTTATTCGCACCGTTTTTATTTTTCCGACATGTCACATATGGAAAGGGAGCCTGAGTTACCATAAACCTTATTAAGATTCACAGATAGATTCGAGTAAACGAGCGTAGCAAACATATTTGAGAAAATATATTGAAATATGTAAAAAGGGTACAAACATCAGGCAAAAAATTGAAGCTGTAAAGTTCCCTCAAGCGAAATGCAGACAAAATCATAAATTCATCTTAGAAATATAGCTTTGCGTCAGCTTCGGAGGGCGTTCGGCTACGTTTTTATTAGAAATCAATTCGAGTGGAAGGGCATAAATAGAATTCTAAACTATTACTGTCGTATTAACGTTAGGTGTTTAAATATACTCATGATCTGAATATATTCGTTTGACTGATATTATAGGAGCTAATTAAAATACACCGGTTAGTTTCTCTGAATCTGAATTCAACCAATAAGTTGTGGTTGAATTATCGGCAGCCGGTATCGCCCATGTACTTTGTTGGCCTGTAGGCTGAATAATTCAAGCGGCTTTCGTGAAGCCTTCAGACATATCAGATTTCCCGGTTCGTCGGTCTCGGAGCATCCGGCGAGCCGACCGGAACACGGACTTTTGTGAAACGAATTCAATTTGATACTTTGTCAATTAACATGTTTGAGCAAAGGATTCTATCTATGGATAAGTCTTATTTTGAATAACGCCATCAATGCTCATAGCTATGCAGACGTTTGTACTGGGGCTCTATTATGCTCGGGCTAAAAGTAGTTGTATTTGACCTGTTATCGTATGGTCGACGATATGATAGCTGTTACTTACTTGACAGTAATGGTGGCCGGGTTAAAAACAACACGATAACAATACGAGTAGAGACAAAGTAGAATAGGATCCCTGTAATGGTTATCATCCTCATCATCATCATCAGCCCACTTTCGTCCACTGTGGACATAGGCCCCTCCCATGGCACGCCACTGAGCTCGGTCTTGAGTTTTTTGTTTCCAACCGCTGCCAGCCACTTCTTGTATGTCATCGCTCCACCTAGCTGGACCACTACACAAACACTACGTTTGCTAAGCCGTGTTCTCCACTCCAGAATGGTTATATCTACATTCAAAACTGTGTTGTAAGTTTTTTTTAACTTTTCTGCCCTAATACCAAAGAAGGGGCTACCTGCAATGTAGTAGTCGAAGCATTCTATACTATTCCCTCCTGTTACAAATCTAAAATAGTACTGAATCGCGTAAAACAGCGTCGATAAGTTGTAAGGTTTTGTGTAATGTTTTTACGCGATTAAGACCCATTTTAGATTTATATTATAACAGCAAGTATCTGTTGTAAGAGTTTTTCTAAAGCTAAATCGTTTTTTAGTTTCAACATAAATCATTGTTAAATGCCAATGATGTAGAAGCGCTGAAGCGAACACGTGTAAAAAAGTCAGTGGTGTTGAATTGAATTTGCCGCTACTGTTGCCCTTATTGCATTGTACTAGTATACCTACTAGTAAAATAATTGCTATTATAATTATCGCACCACACACTTCAATTATTTTTTCCAATAAAATGGTTCAGCAATACTACCTACAATGCTTTATTGCTAAACTATTTTTACCCAACTGTTAGGTTCTTTAAAGATCAGCGTGCCTTCTAGCTTAAGGCTTAACGGAACCGACTGTCCTATTTTTGACATAACAGAGACCCAGTTATTAATAGTACACCGAATCACTAGAAATTGTATACTATAGTCTCAATTGAAATTGGCAATTACACTCGACTTCTTTCACAATAAATGACTATTATTGATACGTTATTTTAACTAAAAACATGATTGACAAATATTTGACGATATGTGTCAAACAGTACAAATTTGTTTACATCTTTGTCAATTTCAATTGGAACATACTATAAGTTATTTTGTTCTTGTATTTTATATCGATTTTGAACAATGTAATACGTTTATCACATGTGTATTATCAGGAATCTGGATCATAATGCATAGGTATATATTCTAAAAGATTGCTTCACTTTCGTAGGTGCCAATACCACAGAAAAATCGGAGAGAAGAACTGAAGCATGCTGCAAGTAGACGGTTTCAAGCGGGCGTCGCCGTCGCCGTCGCGGAGTTCGCTACGCAGCGACAGTCGTGCGTGCCGGCAGCCGCGCGTCATCCACGTCAACCGCGACGCCTCCACCATGGTCGACGACGAAGCCGGGCCCGCGCGCGCCGGAGCCCTCGTCTCCGACTGGGAGACCCCCGATCAGCTCACGCCCGGCTTCCGCTCCCGCACCTTCAGTGACGGTTTCATCCGAAACACCAGCCTCGAGCTGCTACTCGGCGTCGACTGCGACGCCTGCCTAGCGCTAGCCGCACAGCGACAGTGCTTCAACAATCACATATCAGACCACGACTTCGATTTAGTCTGCAATTGTAACATTCAACAGAACAACTACCTTAACTGCCACCGAGACGTCGTGGACCACCGCGGTCACACTCTAAATATTTACGACTTAGAACGAATCAAACGGGGTGCCGCGAGGAGCCATCTCAACTTAGGCTCCCATCGCAGCTTAGACAGAAAACATAACAAAAACAAAAATATAGGAGTCTCAAATTATTTCTCGAAACAATTAATTTCTTACGATCCGACCAATACCCTCGTACAAAAGATAAAAAGAAAATTGTCGAATTTAAAGAAGATCGGGGGCGAAGCGATGTCAAAGAAAAACCAAAACTCGGTCCAACTTTCCGAGATAACATCGGGCTCGACGAACTCTCTCAAGAAACTATCAATGCTGTCCGTCGTAGACAAGTCGCAAAGGCGGGTCAACAGCCAGAGCTGTGTTTTCACTTCGTCGGAATTTCAATCGAAAGACGAATTGAAAAACAACGCTACTACGTATGCAAATTTTTCAGGGAATGTTGACCAGTGCTTCGATAGACTAAGAGAGTGCAGTGTTAACGCGGACATGAACAGTAGGCGGACTCCTCGTAAAATGATAAAGATGCGAAGTTTCGATAATAATGACGAAATGCTAACGAAGCACTCTCCAGCGCCAGAAAGGATGAAATTTTCCACTCTAGATAATCGTAGTCGATGCCGTAGCATAAGAAGGCAAATGTCATACAACGATTTTCCAAGTGAACGATTCAGGGATAGAGGCTCCGATCTTTGGACGCGTGATGAAAGCTTGGAGGGGTCAAAAAGTATTCACAACGATTTAGTAGATGACGAGGCGCAAAGTTTTGTGGAGGCGGACAGGATAGCGATGGGAGCCCTGCGAAGCGCGCGCGCGCCCTGTACGTGCGACTCGGGACGCAATAACCGGATACCATCCATATTCTACGATACCCAAGTAAGTTAAACCCACATTTACCGTCCCCCACTTAGCATGAAATAAGAAATTATTGTTATTACACATTTCTAAGTTTTGGCGAGTTGGTGAATAATACTGAAGATAACAAAAGTATAGAACATTTTCACGGACTTTGTACACCACTCATTGTTATGTTTGCTCGGATACGGAAGTAGGTTGCACCCATCCGTATTTTTTTTGTTATGGATGTACTTATTGACCAAAAAAGCAATCATACACAGGTTTTTTATAGTTAGGTACATGTTACATTGACATGATATGCATGATATGCGTTCCAGCCGAAAAGGTGATCACATGTATTCACAGTGCGCTAGAGTGTATGTGGCAAAGAGTTATGGCGTTGAGTTCGTCATGTCTAAAATATGGTTGTGCACAAGCCATACATTCTTTGAAGCCAAATTCGTTCACATAGTTCAGTTAATACAGCAGTTGATCTCAATTCGCGCGTCTCAGTCAACAAAGTGTTAAAGTGAGTAGTTGAGTACCAATACAGTTTGGATAGGACAATGCTTTCGACTCAATTAAATTACTCGTGAACTGAAAATAAGAAGCCAGAAAAGGCGCGTTTGGTTTTACACAACATCAGCAACATACTTTTATTATAAATTTAATAATAACAATGGACAATCTCACACACATACTTCTAAACTAACTAAGCTCTGGGCTTGTATTATAAATAATGGGCGGATGACGGATTCAATTTCGTGATGATGACATAGGGTGGATAAGACGTCGAATAAATTTTGATTACGATTTATTTATTAAAATGTATGCAGGTTTGTTACTTATATGATACTAGGGGACGCCCGCGACTTCGTATGCGTAGAATAAGTCAGTGAGTCAGTTTTGCCTTTTATTAGGGTTCCGTAGTCAAACTAGGAATCGTTATAGTTTCGCCATGTCCGTCCGTCCGTCCGTCCGCAGCCTAGCTCAGATACGATTAGTACTAGAAAGCTGTAATTTGGCATGAATATACATATAAGTCACGCCAAAAAATTCGTAAAATAAAATCTAAATTTTATCTAGTGTATCTCCCCTACACGTAACGTGGGGAAGTGATTTTGTTTCTCGTCTTCCCCATGGTGCGGGGTGTCGTTGAATAGGTCTTTCAAAAATATAGCGGGATTGTAACAATATTAAGGGATTTGTTTATAAAATATTAAGCTTTAAAGCGCAAATTTTTGTTGAGTCAAGTGTCCGTCAGTTATCGATAGAATTTCAGCTTATATTTTTTGAAGAAGCTTTAGTACCACTGATAATGCTCCAAATAATAGTGAAATATCACATTACAAATACGCACCTCGTACGTCTGTAGATTTAGAGAGGTCGTTATCTGTATACAAGTGGATTATAAAAGGAACGGACTGAAACTATAATACTATAATATGAAAAAATAATAATTGTACAATGTTTTTTTAAATTATCTTGAGGATTATCCATATTATGGATATCGTTTAACGTTATTGTGACGTAATTTGCACCCTTCGGTCGCCCATTACTTATAAATACATACATATTATATTGTACAAATAAATTAAAAATATTGAATAGTTGCTAGGTGATAAACGGCCTAAGCGATTGCCATCAAGTGTTATGTTAAATCTTAACACCTTAATAAACCCAAATAACTATCAAAAAAAAAGTTGCAGAAGAATCCGTCAATTTATTCCGGATTGCGGAGACAGAGAAGGACAAAGACGCAAACTTTTAAACCCTTTTTTTGTTCGGAGGTTAAAAACGTTTTCACTCAACCTATTCAGAAAAAGACCTATATTTTCCTTAAAAGTAGTTATTTTTTGTTCTATGTAAACTGGCGAACAAAAATAAAGGAAGACTTTATAAAAAAAACAGTACAGCGTGGGCCGGTTAATTTTGCTTGTAAGAATGTATATGTATAGTGTTATCAGGTTTATTGACTACAAGTTGAATACAAATTGTTTTTATGGTATACTTACTTACCATCAGGGGGCCTGAGTGCTCGCGTGCCTTCTAATTGCCATAAAAAATATATATATTACCTACTCAAGTTTTAAAATAAAACAGATCTATCTTGTAGGAGTGAAAACCTGTCGCATTAAGACGACATATGGATTTAAATTTAATATCGACAGTATCGTCTTAATCGGTGTCCCTTAAATCCCTCGCTACAATTAGGTATAATTCTTCTTTACATAAAATTATAGATCTAAAGAATGAAATTAAAATATCATCTTTGCCGAGTAAACCGTTAATATAATTTCGCTCCCTTAATTATTATGTGTACATATACAAATAAACATAAGTAATTAACAAAATAAAATATCAGGGAAAGAAGCGATCAGCACCAGCACCCGATGTGACGGAACGAGGCGGCATGCGCCCTGTGGCGTGCAGCGCATGCAAATCGCCGCAGTGGCATTCCACCGGCACCACGTCTACCACCAGCCACAGCTCAACCACTACCGGCAACTCCTCACGTGAGTCCAGTGTGTCCAGGGAGTGCGGCGGCAGCAGCAGCGCCGGCAAGTCGCGGCAGTGGTGTCCACCGGCACCTCGTCCACTCACTACCACCAGCCATAGTTCAACCACCACCCACCCGCAAACGCCAATTGTGAGTCTAGTGTGTTCAGGGAGTGTGGCAGGTGGCAGCGGCAATCGTACCACCAAGTCTTCGCAGTGGCGTCACAGCTCCACCACCATCTGCAAGTCCTGTGAGTCAAGTGTGTTTGTAATTTGAATTCTCAAGTTGATTTTCAGATAGGTATACTAATACGTATGTGTTAATAGGCGGGCAGCTACATCACAGCCAAACTATAAGTTTTTAATGCCACAAACATGCTTCATTGTCTCCACTAATGTACAAATTTAAATGTATTCATCAAATTAGCTTTTGACCAGAACATCGTCCACATAATTCGTTTATACGTAAGTACGTATTTACTTATTCGGTCACGACAAATTTATGATTGAGTAATAAAAATACAGTTTCTCAAACATGCAGGTTAATAACATGAATATGGTGCGATGTGATTTACCAATCCGATAGATGGCATACTAAATATAAGTGCAGTAATAATAATATTTCCGCGTATTTATTCCCTAAACTAAATAACATCTCGTCGAAGTTGTATCTGACAGAAAAGAAAGTCAATTTCAGTTGAATGGCGCACAGATAAATGAACGTTGTGCGATTAGATACCCGGCCCGCAGCTGACCGCTCCGCGGGCGTTGTTGGCAGCCGCCCTTTGGGCACGGCATCCGCCGAATGTTTCCAGCGCAGCGTCGCATATGCCACTCGAGGCGCCGGTCATGCGACTCTCTTTTAATCAATAGATGTTAGGGTTGTTTGTTCCGTTCCACCGATCATGGATAATTAACTAGCTTTGAACGGGCTGACATCATTTATAAAGTAAGTAGTAAGTAAGGTAAAAGAGGAAATGTATAATAAAATAATAATAATGGGTAACGAAATAGTTGTATTATAGGGGTTCATTAATAGTACCTACAGTCGCATGGGATCCCGTGTTGTGTCTGTACAAACATGTCATCGTAAACATTTGGAGGATTTGCCTGTACATCGCAATTACGTTGGCAGGTACCTAGCTGCCAACTCGCACATCGACGGCACTTTATTACCGAAGCTCAGCTGAATTCGTGCGTTATGAAATGCTTTTTATTTCCCGCGATACATTCCCCAGGCAATTCTGAATAAACAAGTTAGCGATATAAAATAGTTTCATTTTGTTTCGATGGTTTTGCGCCTAAAAATTGGATGGCAACATTTCAGCCTACTGCGGCTCAGTTGCAAAACCAATTATGGCACGTACGTAGGTACCTACCCACATTCGACTCGCACGCAGAGGGAACCCTCTCTGAAGACACTAAGTAATGTGTTGCTCATCTCGCGTACAGGGCAAATATTAAATTAATCATCTCAACGTTGTTAGTCTTTCGAATCCGGAGAAGGATGATAAATTATTGAATAAAAACCCGAAATAAGGTTGAAATGGCTAAAGTTAATGTAGTGAAGAATTACTGCTAGCTATAAAATGCCTATTAGCAAAAAGCAAGGTTGCTCAGGTATTTTCGAAAATGAAATTAAGGACATGGAAAGAAGTTATGGTAAGATTAAATTGATTCAAATGGCCTGAAGCGTGCTGGCCAAATCTTATGTCAGCGATGTTTGTATATTAATTCGAATGTTCATGCGATTGTTTTATTTTATGAATTGTTTTATTCTATTCCAGACGGTAGGTACAATGCAAATGGCATTTGACCTGTTATGGTATTGTTTCTAACTCGGCCGCCATTACTGTCAAGTAGGTACCTAATAATGAGCTATCAAATCGTGTTAAATAGAGGCCGGTAGGCCTAGACAAGATGGATTCTACGAAGGTAATCGTTATCGAAAATATAGGATTGACGTAAGCTGCCGGCTTATGTCAATTCCATAGATATTGACAGGAGCCATAAGTAGAAACTTTATATTTACACATTATTACTATCGTATTGTCAGCGGTATGATAACTTTTACTTACTTTATAGCAATGGTAGGCGACTTAAAAATAAAACGATGACAAATAATGACAATAGGTGTAAAGACAAAATAAAATAAGGCCAAGGTATAATGAGGAAGACAGGGGCGAAATTGTGTTTTATTGAAGAGGAGCTAGAGAAAGCACCACTGTAAATAAATAAGCTAAAGCTATATTTCACTTTGTTTTGCCGCCTAACCTCTTTTTTGAAAATATTGTTTGGTTTACGATATGGCCTTTACTGTCAATACAATAAGAGATACCCAGCTACGATTAAATTGTGTCTAGTAAATGGTTACTTTTTCAGTTACCGCCTATTGATGCTTCTATATTTATATTTCTTCATTATCTCTTTCTCAATCTGAAACGCATTTTTTTAAAAGCTTAATATTGCCTTTTAAATGGTAACCGATCACTTTATCGAATTTCACTTCATCGATTGTATCATTTCATCGAACGCTATTAAGTCCCGCGATGGCTTGTAGGTATATTGTAAACTATGAGCCACTCAGTGAATTCGGAGTGTAAGATCAAAGCTCGTTGGAGCTGAAAATCAAGAGTTATGTAAATTTATCTTCCAATGCTGCGTTTCAACTGCTTGCGTTTCTTAAACATCTCTCATTTATCCTCGGTCCCTCACTGCCGAGGATCGCGCCTAAACAATTATTATGGTGTTTTGCTATATGTACGAACGCCCACTGAAGGGGCCGCATGCAAACCTTATAACGGGGTCTATAATGACCAATTTTGCCAACAAATGAACAGTAACGTTTGAATGTTTCAAAAATGTCAAATGGTTTTCAAGAATTTTATGGGTATAGATATACAGTAAGAATAATCCTTTCCCATCGTTTTTAGGAACCCTAATTGTTTCGCCATGTCCGTCCGTCCGTCCGCAGCGTAGCTCAGAGACTCTTAGTTCTAGAAAACTGTAATTTGGCATGAATATACATATTAATCACGCCGACAAAATATTAAACTAAAATATTGAAAAACAATTTTTTTAGGGTGTCTCTCGTTACGCCTAAAACGTAGGGATTTATTATTCTCGTCTACCCCGTGGTATGGGATGTCGTTTGATAGGTCTTCCAAAAATATTGCGGGTTTGTGAAAACATTTTCGATTAATTTTCCACTACCCGTTTGTGAAATACGAGTACCTATTAAAATTTAAACGCAATTTTTTTTTAGAGTCAAATGTCGAATTGAAAGCACATAATTATAACGAATTTAAAAGAAAAACTATCGGCAGAAAGTAGATTTGATTGGTTCCTGAGATACAGACGACTTTTAAAAGTGACTTAAGAAAAATATACGATCTCAATATAAAAATGACTTATGTACCTACAGTTCGCCCTCCTAACTATATACTGAACAAAAACACTGTCACTGGAATAAGAATACACATAATCATTTACCGGAGTGTATTAAATTAAGTCGCTACGTAATACACAGTTCTAAAAGAAACTTAAAGAAAGGTCACTATGCAAATGCTTTTACTATTAAAAAAAAATATTCAAGACCGAGTTACAGAAGCTAAAGGGATTTCGAAAAGTACATTAAAAAATATCTATATATGAATGTAGTTTCTAATGCCCTTACTTATAAACGTGGATATCTGTGGGGTAGCTAAACCATGCCTTGTCCTTATCTATCGAAATCAAATGTCACAATTATAGATAAGGACAAAGCATGGCTTTATAAGTAAGGGCATAAGAATCCACAAGTGGGTATAACAGCTCTATATACTTCCAAACAAAAGTAGTGTGTGAAGGCGCGGTATTCTCTATTTAAATTAACGATGGAAGAATTCGAAAATGATGATTTTGTTTTATTTGTATCATGACAAAAAGTAATATTGTATGAAAATATAAGAAAAAGATAAATAAGCGTAATATTATTAAAGTAAGGTTTATTTTGTACTGATTGTTATTCTTGACATAACTTTATACGGTAACTTCGATAAGTTTTACAAGTTGATAACAGAACAGAACCGCATATCACGATCGCGTTTCATCGTTCGGGGCTCCCATTTAGGACCCTTATTATTTAATATATTTATTAATGATGTGATCGAATATTTTCAATATTCCAATGTATTGCTGTATGCAGATGATACAAAAATATTTACTATCATCAAATCAGATGCAGATTGCATCAATTTGCAAAGTGACTTTATTTAAATGTCGAAAAGTGTCTCTCCATAACGTTCTCTCGTAAACGTAACTGCCTCGTGTACAATTATTCTCTTAATAATACAGTAGTTCAGAGGGTTACACAGGTAAAAGATCTAGGTGTTTACCTTGACGATGAACTGCAACTTACTTTACATATTAATAAAATAGCCTATAAAATGTTGGGATTTATATTTCGCCAGGGTAAAGAATTTAAAGACCCCAACACCATGCAGCTCCTTTATAATGCATATGTCAGATCCAACTTAGAATACGCATCCACAGTCTGGAGCCCTCACTTTCAAGTGCATACTGACGCAATAGAAAATATTCAGAAAAAGTTCATAAGGCGCATGAAATACAAATTTAAATCCTTTGATGTTAAGAGAATTGCGTCTCTTCAAAAGAGGCGTGATATAAAGGATCAAGTGTTCTTGTATAAGGTTATTAACGGATATCTATATATCCGTCGATATCTATACATACTCGCCAAAATTGCTTTCAAACATATTCTTCCGGAGCCCTGATCGACGAACCCGTTCCTCGAACCTATTTGCCATCTATTCTGTTCGGACTGCATATGCAAGAAATACTCTACTTATTAGAGCATGTAAAAAGCATAACCAACTATTTTCTAGCATAGATATATTTAGAATGAAAATGAATCAATTTGGTTCTGCAATAATCAATAAATCAATGAAATCTTAAAAACAGTATATATATAGTAATTGCTTTAAAATAGAACAGAAAAGTGAAATAAAGTTAAATAAAATTAACAAGAATTAGGCCATGATAATAATACTCTGCAACCATTGTTGTTAAATTACCCGAAAAATGCAATATGTTCGTTTAAGAAAAAGTATTTTTTAAAAGTCTTACCTGAGCAACTGAAATGTCTTCTATAAGTGGAAACTGTTTTGGCTAATGTATTTTTAAGCTATGATTGTATCTCATTGTGTTATATTTTGCTGTTTGTTTCCCTAATAAATAAATAAAGAAATTAAAAATAAAACACAAAACCGAAGGTTGATTGTATCTCATTGTGTTATATTTTGCTGTTTGTTTCCCTAATAAATAAATAAAGAAATAAAAAATTAAAACACAAAACCGAAGGTTTTTTTAGGAGCTCACGGACTGTACGTTTAACAGTCTGATAAATTGCTAGTGAAATCCACGGAATCAGCTCATTAATGTTTACATTAAGTAAGATATTAGACTTAGCCCAGAAAAGGAAAATTAATAAAAACGAAGGAACCCTTTGCTCGCGCCATGTCGCGCGCGAGGGGTTCGTCCGTTCTTGAGAGCTGAGCAATTTTCCGGGATTAAAAGTAGTTCATCTACGGTGTCAAGCTTCCTTTCTGCCAAGGTGCACTCTATTATAGCGAGGCGAGGAAGCAAAACCAACAGACTTAGAGATTAGCTTTAAATAAAGTACCTACCAAGTATGGTTAATATTACGGACCATGTACTGCGAAAGGTTTACAATCCACTGACCCACCAGTGTTTATATCGCAAATAAACTGGAAACTTCAAAATAAATTGAAAACCGCGCGGATGTTAAAGCTTCTGAACAACATTTTAATTTGCAACGAACGATGATTCCACACACGTAGCTTAAAAGGTGGTACGTTTTATCAGCCTTGTAAGTGCTGTCCCTGTCTTCCCTAAAATTTGACACAGTAACATGAAAGAGAAGAAAAAGTTTCCATTTACTTGTCCCGGAAAAGCCTGCTAGTTCGGTGGGCGCGCGGCGCTTGCTTTTGACAGGAGTATTATCGAAGGTTTCTCTACGACCGATTGCTACGAGAATGACCCGAATGTCGTTTTATTTGCTTCATGTTCTGTAAAATTACTTGTTTGGATATATATCAATCTAAATTAATAAGTAAGTGAATAAATAAATAATCCTATTGACATACGAGAGCATACCTATGTTATAACTTATAATACTTATTATGTTATGCTATAGCCGAAATTCCATGCTAATCTTCGACCTTGCAAAAGCTTAACACTTATCACTTTTGGTGTCGCGTTATCCGAAAAATGCAAAAAAGTGGTGCTGGTGTGGTGGTGGAAGTGGTGGAGGACTGTGAAGCTAAAAATTTCCATACAAATTGCGATAACGTTTCTCTCTCCTTAAACCTATTCCGATTTTTACGATTTTTGAATATGATGTAGATATCATGAAAAAATATGTCTGTAGGTTTTCCTTTCCAGGAAAATATTTCTTAGAATTAAACCAATTAAAAATAAACACAAATCAGAAATTTACAGACCTAGTTCTTTATTAACTACAACATATTCAAAAATCGTGGAAATCGAACTTGATTTAGGGGGTGAGAACCGTTATCGTCTTTGACAGCTACACAATTTAAGCGGCGCTTTACTATCCTCTTAAGAACTAAAATAAATAACGGTAACTTTAGTACTTAACTATGAGCACATGAGCAATTAATTAAAAATTAAAGACAAGTAAAAATTTGGTCCGGGTATCGAAGAACCGGTTCTGTATAAACCCATATTAAATTTTCTCAGTTCGTCGACACTGACATTGAGATGGACAATATCAATAATCATCTAGTAACATTATCATAAAAACTTTTCTTATGTTGTAATTTGTATGCTTGCTTTTTTTACATTTCCATAGACTAAAGTTTTTTTTTCTGTTTCCTTGGTGTTGCCAATTTTACCAGGCTATAAATTTTGTGGTCTTTAGAGACGTTCGAGATAATGTCGAACAAATGATTGTATTAGATCCTTGATGTTTTTCTTTTAACGTTGTTTTGTGCTAAGTGTGTCACTTTCCGTCTCTCCACGCGGTTCCAACGGAAGACCAGTACTGGCTTTACGACTAGCGAATGCTGAGTTGGGACCGTTTTTATTGGACCGCAACAATTTCTCTGTGTCTTGATTTTTTTGTATCTATGTAATGTGGTTTTGTTTTGTTGCGAATAAATGTCTTTTCCTGTTTCTCATTATCTTTAAATAGTATGCTGGCATTATTATTTTGACCAACACAACAAACTGACATTCATGAATTTCATGATAGAATGTTGACTCAATTTCCATTCCGCTTGGATTTACGGGGGAAAACAGATATTTTCGAATTTACTCATTTAATTCAATAAGTATAATTCTTTCGAGATATATCCCGTGAAATGCGAGTCAGACCCAAGCTTCGAGGGTAAATTATGATTGTTTATTTACTTTTTTTTAAGGAGTAGGTAAGTAAACATATAAGTATCTCAAAAATATTGAACGTACGAGTATTTACATAATAAACATAAAACTGGATATTAGTATGTAAGCAGTTAACACTACATATACTCACTAACACAAAAAAATATCTCTTAGGTACCAAATAAAATATATATACATGTATGTATTTAAACTCTTTATTGCTCAAAAATATAAAAATATATGTGTTTATATTATATAAATAATAATATATTCGGTTTGTGAGGTTTTTAGAATGATCTGATGGGATTCCGTGGAAATTGTTGGCATAAAGTATTTCCCTCGGTGCAGTGAAGGTAACTTAGCGGGGCCTCTATTCTAGGGGTGAAAACGATATCGTTTTTGATCTGTTATCGACGTTATCATATTAGCTCTTATTTACTTGACAGTAATGGCGTCCGAGTTAAATACCTACAATACCTACCATAATAGGTAAAAAATTAAATGGTTTTTACCGCCGATCTGGACAGCAATAACGTTTCACCATGTAGCATCTCAGCCCAGGACGATTTTTAAATAGGTCTTTCCTAGCTATGTGTCAGTTTCAAATTATTTATTGTTACGTATTATTTATTGTCTGTAAGGTATTTGTGAATAAGTACCTATAGGCCACGTATAGCTTGAAATAAAGAATGTATATTGCTATTGAAATAACGGATGTCGCAGGATTCTCAGTGTGGCACCGGCGCTGGTGCTGCGTGGCGGTGCTGGTTCTGGTGGCGGGCTCGGCGTGCGTGGCAGGCCCGCTAGCGCTGCGCACGCCCACCGGCGCGCCGTTGCACGAGCGCCTGCGCCTCGCCGAGCGGCTTCTTCACGACACCCCTCTCATCGACGGACACAACGACCTCCCGTGGAACATACGCAAGTTCTTACACAACAGGATCAAAGATTTCAGGTTTGTAGGTCCGATTCATAAGAACTGCCACCGGACGAAACAAATGAAACTCATGTCATCTGCCAGTATGATGAGTGTCCTCTATCAGAGAAATATTTGAACCTTCATGATATAATTCTGCAATTATACTATGTTACAGTCCTATGATGCGTTTACATTCAGTAAGTTAGAACTTAGCAGAGTTTAGTAGCTCATTCATGCAATCAACTGTTTGCATGAAATGCTGAAATAGGAACTCTATATACAAATACGCTCCGATAACCTGTAAAATACGATTAAGTGTTGTTCAGTTTCAGTTTTGAGGCCACTTAAAAAGGAGGATTTTTCCTAAGGAGTAGGGATTGGTGCCTACAACATGCCTGACGCTACTGGGAATGTTGCCCAGAACCTCACTTGTAAAAGTTATCAACGTCTTTCTTCATCTGTCACTTGTTCGTCACTAATCGTCTCGCGCAGCACCATCGTTTGTCAGTACAACATCGTGTGACATATGGTTGGAACCTGTCGGACCATGCTCAGTGTAGGTTTCCAACACCGCTACTACAAACACAAAAAGTACACACGAAAAAATTACAAGTATAAACGAATTTAATATAATATTTTAAAGTTGGTGCTGTCGAATATGTTTTTTAGAAGGTATAAAAACACTTTAGACGCCTGTATCTCAAGAACCAATCAAGGCTATTTAGTAGTTTTAAATTAAATTTTAAATTTACTATGCGCTTTCATCTATCTATCTTATCCATCTAATTTTTTTTTTAAATACGGGCGAATTGAGTAACTCTTCCTTTTTTGAAGTCGTTTCAAAATAAGAAACTGAATGACTGACTGACATATCTACGCACAGCCCAAACTGCTGGGTGTAGAGATCCCAAATTTGGCACGTGGCTTCCTTATGAGGTCTAGGGTTGCACTAAGAATGGATTTTCCGACAATCTAACCCCAACGGGAAATAGCCCCCTATTTAGCGGAAAATTACGAATTTCGGGTGTCTTCTTGTGTATTTATAAAAATAAATCACCGAAATGTATGTACGCATATTTCTTCCGAACCACTGCATCAAATCGGATAACTATTTTTTTGTTGGATTACTTACGTCTCATGTGGACAATTTTTGTATAAAAGAAAAAGAATAAAAAATCCACCGGGAAAGTCCGAAATTTACAGGGTGGGCAAAGCCGCTAGCGTGTCGCTAGTATTAGATATTTTTCAGATTTTTATTACTTGTAGTTTTGGCTGTAGGGGGGATCCACACGTACCAAGAGTCACTGAGATAAACCGCGGACAGAGGGAAAGACGGACATGGCGAAACTATAAAGGTTCCTTGTTGACTTCGGAACCATAATACATGACCAATTTTAAGGTTTAGGGGACCACTAATTACCTACTTACCCTTTACTCTACATCCAAATCCATAAGTACTAAAAGGTGGTAAAAGGTGGTACGCTTGAAAGTTAAAAAACTACACGGGATCTATGTTTTCCTACGTCTATGTTTCCCTACATCTATGTTTACATTACATTTTATTTTGACACATGTTTATCCGATTTTATTCAAAAAAGTTGAACTTACATAAAAGCTCCGTGCAATACAAATACCTAAACCGCTGAGTCTAAAGATTCCAAATTTGGTACATGGGTTCCTTATGAGGTCTAGGGCTGCAGTAAGAAAGGATTTCCCTAAAATAGACTCCCTACAGGAAGAAGTAGGAGGAGTAGCGGGAAACGTCCTCTAGTACATACATAAATAAACTAACGCCTTCATTCCCAGTGTGGGAGCTACAGAATTACCAAAAACTGTAAACACTTGTTAAAATTGTGTAGCCACATTTTGCACAATCAGGCTAAGATGTTTACCAGTATATTGGTGACAGGTTGCAAGCCCATCGCCTAACAGTACTACAACCCTCTGTTCCCTTAGTCGCTTGAGTGGCACTAGCGTGGATTTCAAACTTTGAAATCTGGATAATTTTAAAACATTAGCTCGTAGAATATAAATATATTTATGTAATAGGTAAATAATAGCAATTACCTACTAGGGTCAATTTAACATAAATTGGACGGCATCACCCATTAATTAGATACTTAATTCCTAATTTCAAAATATCGAATGTCAATTTAGTTTTAATGTTATAAATTGTGATGTTTAACAATGGTTTAACAGCACTTAAATACATTGAGACTATCATTTAGGTTTCTTTAGATCGTAATAGTGCACGCATTTTTAAGCAAGGGATTATTTTGCCGAAACGGTAAAAAAACCGAACTGTGCCTCCCTTAATATTTCTGCTATACTTAAGTAATTTGAATGGAGTAGGTATCTAAAAATTATGTTATGAATAATGTTAGGCCTGTTATGGTGACAGTTTGGGAATCATACTGCGCCTCTATTATAGGCGGTAAAATCGAAATCGTATTTAATCTGTTATAATTATTTTTTTAAGTCAGCCGCCATTACTGTCAAGAAAATAAGAGCTCTCAAAACGCTAACAATACGAAAGCAGATCAAAAACGATATGGTTTTACCGTGTTGAATAGAGGCCCTGAGCGAGAGTGATATTTACACATTTACATGCTATTTACATAGGTTCGAATGGAATGACGAAAGACGTCAAAATGTCAGATTTATATACCAGCCAGTTTGATTTGGAGAATCTGGTAATACCAGTAGCGAAAGGTTGTAAAATTCCTCGTTGTAATTTGAACTTTGAATGGTAAAAAATTTCTACGTAATCTCGTTATTAATATATATATATATTTTAAATTAAAGTAAGTATCTAAATTAGGTTTGTGACGAAAATAAGAGGATTATTTAAATTAATTCGTGAAATTCGAGTTTGTTCTTCTTTGTAGGTACTTAGTTGTAAATCAAGTGGCAACGTTGTGATGACGTAGAAATAGTCTCTTTTAAGAAGAGAAGACCTTGTTTTATAGGACCATTGTTTTAAAATTCTATAAAATCTTAGTATTTTTTTAAAGATAAACTTATGATAGGTCTTTTTTCCCGAAATTATGCCGCCCTCAAATATTAATTTACTCTGTATTAATATCAAGCTAACTTATAACGTCTTACCTTAATACAAATTTCAATAACTAATTTAGGTTTTAGATAGCAGTGAGAATAAATTTTATTTTTATCTAGGCAGCCATCGTGTAGTGCTCAATTTACAGTAGTAGTTTAGATAAATTTGTTGCAGGTTCGATGAGGATTTACGGACGATATCGCCGTGGGCGACCAGCTCGTGGAGCCACACGGACCTGCCGCGGCTGCAGCAAGGCCGAGTGGCCGGCCAGGCAAGTGACGTAACGTGTGGGTTTTGTTCCGGTGCCAACAGCGCTCATGATACCGCTTATAATAATATACCTACTAATCATAATGTACTTGGTCGTGTTCTGCCTTAAACTATCTTTATTTATTGCGATCAGATCAGAGATGTGGCCGAATTTCAGATGACAGTTATTTATTTAACTACATCTCTCACCTCTCTCATCTGACATTACATGGAGTGGCGTGGCACCCAATTTTTTGCATTATAATTTATAACATAGTATTCATTATTTATTTAAAATTAAATTTTCACTGTATTTCATTTACCTAATTATCTTTGATTTGCACCAAATAAACGATTTTCTTTCTTCCTTCTTTCTTTCTTTCTAGTCAACACTAAGCTTTCGTCGCTCTACATTATGATAAATAGATACCTACTCGTAATGTCGAGGTAAAATCGCACGTGGAACGCAAGGTATTCATAGTTTTAATATTCCACGTACCTCGTACATAATTACTTAAGTTATGTTAATTGCCACGTGTGTATAAATAAATGAGCACAATCAAATTTCTTTTATGTGCGTTTCGTATTATTTTAATTACACAGTTTATCGAAAATTGGTAATTATTCTGATTATTTTATCATATTCGATTTTATTATCTTCCAATAGTCAATTAAGACACTTCTCCTTAATTGTACTTATTGACTTAGCCTAAAGCTCGTCTAAGCCTATTTGTGGCTCAAGCCAGGGTAAAAAAGCATCGAACAATGTCTGCTTTTTGTCTTTATAGTGCTGACACTCAAGAAGTCAAAATATTTAATAAAAACTACCTCGCGTGTTCATAAGTTTTGAAACGAAATAATAAAATCATGAAAAATGAAAGAAATGAAATGAGTTTTTTTTTATTCAGATAATAATAAGTATACATTAACCAATAACTACAAGCAATTATTACTCAAAACGATCGCCTTTATTATTTAAATAAGCTCTTAGACGTTCTGGCCAGTTTTCGATGGCGGCACGAATCTCTTCGGTTCTTTGATGAGGGCGCGCTTTAGAATATCCAAGTTAGGGTGGGACTTTTGGCCAAGACTTTAGTCAAGTGGGTTGAGAGCAGGACTGGAGGATGGCCATTCTTCCGCTGCGATGAGTTCCATCGAATTTTACCTTAACCAGGCTTGAGTCGTTTTAGCCTTATGTTCTAAAATGTCACATTAATATTTTTTTGCGTTCACCTTAACTCCTTGTTAGCAAAAATCAAGCGGAGTGACACCATAGGTATACGAAATGCCCCACCATACCAACACACTCGCTGGATGATGGGTACGTGGTACATTTCGAGCTGGAGCTGAAAAATCTGTAGGTACTGCTTTTGACATTTATAAAATTAATTGTTTTTGTGAAGATTTTTTCATCGGTAAAAAAAAGGCAGCATCGGACAGTAATTTTGCGTCGTATTTTTCGAAGGCTAAGGCTCCTTAAGAACTTTCCCACGTCTGCAAGCCTTTACCTTGAGATTGTATTTCAGTATTCTGTTTCCCGTAACACGCGAAATAATCATCTGCAGACCGATTATTTTCTGCGCCCGCAAGGATCTTTCGGTAAAGTCGCTCTTATGTTGATGATCGCAGTCGCCCTTACGGACCGCGGGCGACCACTCCTTTGGTAATCTTTCAAAGAATCAGTCTCCTTGTAACGTTTTATGGTAAATGAATTGAAATAAATAATAAAAACATACAAATCGAACCCAAACATTCCAAATTCAAAATTGAATGGGGAATTACACAGCTGCCAGTATTAACACTTTTTTTTTAATGTATTAATTTGTCTCGAAACTTATGAACACACGAGGTATAATTAACATGAAAATTAGCGTCTTGATGTTGGAGGAGTATTTACATTTAGGACTAAAAAAATCGTTTTCTTGAAATAACGGTTTAATGAGGATTAAATATGCTAAAGACAATAAAGGAAAGACGAAAGAATCATCGCGATAAAAAAATCCTTTCACCGCGTTAAGATATCGCATCACCGCACTCAAAGCAGTATGCTTGGCTGGACCAGAGACAGACACAGACAGCCAGACAAAGAATCAGATTGATATACCTTCACATAACATGTCATAACTATAATGTTACATAACCCAAGCATATTAGAGCTACAACAAACGCCAACGAAATACGCAGAATATTTATAATAACTTGGTCCACAATCATACTCTTATACATTTATTGCTTTACTTTGTACATGCGGCCTTAAAAATACAGTAGGTAGACAGCTGCGGTATATATTTATGTAAACCTACACCTAGTTGCTACGTAGGTACGTGTCCAATCCATAACCCAACAAAGTGAGTGTGACTTAATTACGAGTACTCACAATATAATTTTCCCTTTTCGCAACATCAGTTTAAATTTCCTCGCATGTTTTACTTCCTCGAACATCGTAAGAACGTCTTTTGTGTCGCATTGTTATTCCGGCGCTGTGGCGTCGTGCGTGATATTTAATCAGGTTTGTCCGCAGTTCTGGGCGGCGTACGTGCCGTGCGACGCGCAGCATCGCGACGCCGTGCAGCTGACGTTCGAGCAAATTGACGTGATACAGCGGCTCACCGACAAGTACCACCCGCAACTCACGCTCTGCACCTCGGTCGAAGGTGATACGATTATCCGTGGTTTCACAATACATTGTCAAGATGTCACGTTGCATCGATGAGGAGTACCCTTGCAAGATATACTTTTTAGTCTTTGGCGGGTAATTGTTACATCCTCATAGTAAATATGAGTTGAGTCCTATAGTGGTACAGTAAATTGACTTTATTCTGTGGCTCATTATTATCTACAACTCTCGTTCTCGCTTCCGCTGATGGTTATGTGGTTTTTCTAACTGCGTCAGTAAGGCGTCTAATTATATAATTAAGATATCGCAGTAGATAGTGGTTCGCCGTACAAAGTTTATTTAAGTGCTGACTCATAAAATCCTTATAGTTGCCTGTATCTTCAGCGGGTATAAGCTGCCTTGACGCCTACTGCAAATCGAGATGAACCAGCGACTCACCTCAGAGTTGGTGATGACTTTTGAGTAATGACATGTTGTCGATTTTTTCCAACTTCACACTGTCGAGAGCAAAAGTTATTACGTTTCGTAAACTAAACCATAATGAAAATGTGACCAGCTGCTTTTCGGCCGCCCTAACGCTGTGGTAGATATTCATTTAATCAAAAGTTATAACTGGCGCCCAAAACTCTACAAGGATAAAACTTGAGTCGCACACGTATTATTTTGCGAACGTAGACGGATTGTTGGGTAGGTACAGTAGAGCTGCTGTAAAATCAGATGTATTTTTTAAAATTTACTCTTTGCATTCGAGCATTTGCATGAAAAACTCATTGTCTTGCCGGTACGACATTAAAAAACCTTAAATGGTTTTAATTAATTTCCATCGGCGACTTCGTTTTCTTTCATTGTTTATATATTTAAATAAGCCTAATTTGAATTCACATTTCTTAAGGGGTACTTAGGTACATATTAACAGTAATTGTTCCACTGCAATTTCACAGTTAGGGTACACATTTATAGCTCTTTTGCGTTAGTGTTGTAATAGAAAAAAATATGGCTTTACTCTATTAGTAATTATAAGTGTCATGCTAATAAAGTTCATGACTGCGATATCTAAACTTATATAATTATCGTAGGTACCTCTACTTCAAAACAGTATCATCTCTAAAAACGACCTAGTGTTGTTTCAAGTGTAAACGTCTATGAAGTTGTTGTATTAAAAATTACTTTTAAAAATACCTGCAGTTAAGTTCTTTGTATTTTAAGTTGGCACTGTATTTGTTTTAGAAATTTACATCAATTTTTAATGATTGAACTTATTGCGTCGAGAAAGTCAGAGCTTAAACGTTAAAGGACTTAACACCCTTAAAAGTGTGTTTTGTGCCTTGCTTTTAATTTTAAGCCCGGGTTCGATTTCAATTCAGTGACGTTGCCGACGCTGTATTTTACTTTAAACGGAGTGCAACTATAATAGGTTTACTTGCAATATTATTAAACACAGTAGCGATTTCCAAATATAAACTCGTGTCACAGAATTGCTACGAGCGCCTTAGCGCGTCGTCACTCGTCACTTATCGGTTAAGTGTAATGATGTGTGCACAGATATATTATCGGCGCACGCGAACCACCGAATGTGCTCGCTGGTGGGGGTGGAGGGGGGTCACGCGCTCGGCGGGTCGCTGGGGGTGCTGCGCACGCTGTTCCAGGTGGGCGTGCGCTACCTCACGCTCACCTCCACCTGCGACACGCCGTGGGCGGAGAGCGCCGCCGCGGACCGCGCTGAGCCCTCCACCAGACCTGGACTTACCCCCTATGGAAAGGTAAGGTTCATTTTTAGGTAAATAATCATCAGCCTACGTATACCAAGGCTCGACTTCGCATCTTCTAATTATTTCTAAACAACGAAGACAAAAGAATTAACTCGACATCTGGATTATGTTACAAGTGAAACTGAAATTAACTTATGATGTAATTACCTACCCATTGCAAAGACGAAATAAAATGAGTTCCGTGATTTTCCATTAGATAAGGTATATTTTGCTTCTGTGGATCGCCAAAATTTCAACTTATCTGTTCTCCTCTTTTCTGTTTAAGAAGTTGTAATCTCTTTTACTGTATTTTCTTAAAGGAAGCTCGTTAGAAGTGGATTTACTGTCCGATCCCTTTTATTAAAGACTTTTCTGTCATCGGAAAGTTGTTAGCACAACAAATAAAGTGTTAAATTAAGTTTAGGTACCTCCTTACACTCTTTTGTTAAACCCGGGCCGGATGTAGTTTGAATTAGGACTTCTTCAATTTGGTTATTTTAAATCCGGTAGCTATTTTAGTAGTTCAGTGGGTCTCTAACTTGTTCTCGTATCGATTTTATCCACTTCCACTATTATCATCCGCACCCAGGTTATACTTAAGTAACTACTTACTTGTTGAAACTGATGCCGTACCTTTAGTGTACAATTACAGAGCTAAAGTGTTTTAATTTGTAGCTACAAATGATGACGGACGACCACAAGGACGAGTATGACTAGATATGCAAAATAACGATTAGAAATAAAACGAACGACTTATATAAATATATAAGTAGATTGTGAGAGTTTTCTCCAGATTTCATCTTCCTGTCATAACCCGGATCAAAATGGGTATCAATATACACACAAGGCGGTAAGTAAAATAGTCGGTTCACCCGGAGTAATATTGAGGCAGGTACTCAAAACGAAACCGTAAAGATTGAGACGTCGAGCAGAGTGAGTGTGCCATAATCATAAACATCCTGCCTCGCCGCAATATTCCGCTTTGTATGAACTCCGCCTGCTTGCGAAGCAGACTCTTTGTTTTCCCTGCAACGATACTTTTCGAAATATTTTCTTTTGTTGAAACCACTCACTGTGTGTAACGCTCTCGTCAGCGTCACTTACGAACTCTTCAATAACAAATGACATCAAGATCATCAACATTACTGTAAAAACTTCAGAATGTTCCTTTAATAACAGAGCAAAGTATTAAAAGATATAAAGGTACAGGCTGTTTTAAAAGCATTTTGTTTTAGACAAAAACCGAAATATAACGCCTATGCGGTCGACACTTAGCTACAAACGACCCCTCTCTCCGATAATCCTTAAAGCCAGGTACTTAACCCTTCTGTCATCGTATTGTAAACGTTATGATATGATAGCTTTATTTACATGATAGTAAGTAATGCTCGATAACATGTAGTCAGCTTAATTATTTGATCTACGTCCATATTATAACTTTTCTACAATATGTTCTGAAACGATAGGCAAATATTAAGAAACCTGTATGTGTGGTCGTATTTTAATGTTAACATTAAAGTATTGCATGTTATATAGGAGTTTCGGTTATCGATTTGGTGGCTTCGTAGTGTTCACATTAAAGTATATGTGACCGATACTTTATTGTAAACATTAATATACAGGGTAACCACAGATCCAGGTTCCTCACACACTTTAGAAAACTTATGATAAACATGTGCACATAATTAGGCATTATGCACCAGCCACATAAACTACTATTATGTCACTGGTACATAATAATGAAGCTTCTTAAGGTAAACCCTCTAATTACAGGCACGCGAGTACCTTAAGCGCTAATTATGTACCGTTGCATACATATATTTTTTCTACAAGTTGAAAATGATAATGACAAAAATAAACAATCGCTTACTTTTTTTGGATACTTTCCTGTAACAAATTACTTGTCAGCAAAGTCATTTTCATCATTCCGATTGGCGTTAATAGTTTGTATATTTTGCAATGTTTACATGCTAATAGTTACTAAAACAGTTTTGACAATTTATCATAAAAGTCGGAATGCCAAACGAAACGCGATTTTGTTGATATCCATATTGAACGTAACCATGATTACCAAACCAAACAACAAATTGATGGATATTAATAATCTATTTATATTAACTATAATAAAAATGTAATTTTAAAGTTATAATTAGTCCCAAAAATAATTTGGCTTTTAATATACGTAATTTCAATTGGTATTAAAATATTTTTAACGGTTTATTATGCAAAATAGGATGTCAAGTGTTCACTAAACGCCAAGACTGATATCCGGATTGAACGTAACCATGGTAACGCTCATTATATAATGGTTTTCTCGCTACGGTTACGCTATAGGTGGCATTCTGATGATACCTTTAACGATATCAATATTAGCGGTTTATAGTACGCGAGTAGAAAAATATATTAATTAGACTATTACAATGCCCTTTTATTGCTTTCCTTTGATGGGCTTATTTATTTCCAAATCATTCGTTAAAATCAGTTAAGCGGTTTGGAAATAAAAACATAACTCTCACTCTCGCATTTATAATATTAGTAGGGTACATATATTATTATTAATTTTAAAGTAATTTTATAATAGTCTGCTGCGTTTTAGACACTAGTCTAAAAAATAGAGCCTCTTTCCTTATGATTTGAACAGGGTGTCAATGTTATCGGTTAAAATCCTCGTGGATTTCACTAAAAGTGTACACCGAGCCGTGGTCAAAGCCGTGGTCATCTCGCGGCCGACGCCCCGCCCCCACCCCGCGACTTCTACTCTTGGTAAATCAAAGGCCATGCCGTTGTGGACTGAAACCACTTTAGAACCTTACCAATTGCTTTACCGTGAACGGCACGGCTCAGCATCTTTTCTTAAGTTCCGAGATTTTAAAGGTTAGGCAACTATGACCAACAGTGTAGCACAAAGCGCGCTAACTATTCTAGCTACTACACCCGTACCTACTTCTAGAACGCGGTCTAAAATTATTACCCCATTCAGTGCACAGCGCCGCGGGTTGTTTGACGGCTTGCCAGCGCCGCATCCATTTCAAAACTCTACTATTGTTTTACATTCGACGAACGGAGCTCACTCATTAATTACACAAGGCAAACTTTGCTCCTAAAGGTGGGCATTCACGGACGGGCCGTTTGTCTCGGCGACGTGCGCGTTCGTTTCCACTGCGCTAGCGACATGTCTAATGAGAATTCATACTATACACCGCAGTGGAAAGCGCACGCGCACGTGTCGCCGAGACAAACGGCCCGTCCGTGAATGCCCAGCTTAAGCGGCACTAGAGGACAATGCGTTAACTTAGCGCACGTTGCGCAAAAAATAGACCGCAGCAATGCAGTTTTTCAATTATTTTGGTTCACTGGGTTCGAGTTTCCCAAACTTCAAATCCACTGATAATTGGAATTCAGTGAATTTTGTTTATTATTCCAGTCTATGCTATGAGGAATTATTTCAATATATGCGGTTGGTGTGGTTCTGAGTCGTTCGATGTATATGTAAGGTTCTTTAAATTAAACAGGTTTTATAATAAATTATAGACATCCGTCTTCTGTTTTCCAAAACAAACTCTTGTGCTGTGTCAGTGTTACGAATATGAATCTTTTTTTTAAATATAGCCTAACTACTAAAGCCACTGTTCTCTTGTCGTTCGAAATCAAATGTACTACGATATTGTACATGAAATTTGGGATTAAGGCTTGTAAATAAGTATGAGGCTGTAAATTTACCACATTCATTTTTTTTTATTTCATCTCTAGATGGTCGAAATAGTGGATTAAAGTTTGTATGAGAAATACATCATTTTTGAAGTAAATTACATCAAATTTAAAATGTAGTCACCTGGTACAAATTAAAAAAATATATAATAAATATAATTTACTATAATTTTATGTAAACATAATATCATCATCATCATCATCATTATCAGCCGCAAGACAACGATCGGTCCTCTGCTGCTGTCATCCAGCGGTTTCCCGCGACCTTTATCAGATCGTCAGTCCACCTTGTGGAAGGTCTGCCAACACAATATAATATAATATAATTTATGGAAATTCAACCGCTAAGGGAATAAAAAAGGGGTTTAAAATTTCTACGGGATTCCCGTTGTTTCAAAGCGCTAACACTATAAATTATGATTTTAAAAATCAGGGTTTAATTGGTTCAACTTCGTTTACTTAATAACCATAAATTAGAACATATTGTTCAAATAATATGAAAGGCAGTGCTATGATTATTAATAAACAGTGAATGTTGAGTCATTAACGTGTTGTAATAATAAATAAACGATAGGTCGGGGGTGGTACCCAAGATGACCAACGTTTAGCTTTCGTTTAACGAAATCGACAGAAAATGTATGGAGCGACATTTGATGACGCCTGTTATTCCTGGATACATTATGTTTCTAATCTATTACAAATTTATAATTATGATGTCAATATCATATTTTGATATGATGATAACTAGGATTAACTTTATCCTAGAATTAACATACTAACCCACGCCCGAGCGAAGCCGGGGCGGACTGCTAGTTAATTTATGAAAGGCTGTCTAAAGCATATTTGTGTTGAAGGTGGTGGTGAAGGAGATGAACCGGCTGGGGATGCTGGTGGACCTGTCACACGTGTCGGAGCGCACGATGCGCGACGCGCTAGCGGCGTCGCGCGCACCGGTGCTGTTCTCGCACTCGTCGGCGCGCGCCGTCTGCAACGTGTCGCGCAACGTGCCCGACGACGTGCTGCTCCTGCTCCGGGCCAACAAGGGGCTCGTCATGGTTAACTTCTACACCTCCTTCCTCACCTGCAAAGATACTGCCACGGTCCAGGATGCCATAGGTAGTTTATTTTTGCTTTATGCACACCTATTCCTCTATTTACGTTCGGTTCAAGTCAAAACATGAATACAATCTGGATACATCTAGGAGGAACTATGGCCTAAACTGAAGGCTAGTAAGAGTTGGTGTACCTACTCAATTTAACAACATTTTCAGCTCATATCAATCACATTCGAAAAGTCGCCGGAGTCGACAGCGTGGGGCTCGGCGCGGGCTACGACGGCATTAACTAGTAAGTCCCTTTCCGCTGTTGAACCCAAAAGAAACAGTTCCTTTATTGTTGCACTCTTCGAATTCATTCAAGATTTACCTACATATATCTAAATAGTTGTTTGACACAAAAAAACCTGATAATAAAAAAATACAGATACCTTACTTTCTTACAAACTAGTAGAGACTGTCTAATTTAAAACAACGCCCCAGGTTAGGCAGGTCAACATTAAAGGATCTCTACCTACGTGTTACATCTGGCCTTATTTACATATAACCAAATGTATTTCTGGCCCACTATCGAGGTATAATAATATCTAAGGGCTTAAAGTCGTAAAAGGCTTTTACGGTTTTATTGATAACGATCGACTTCACGCCATTTTGATATAGTTTATAGTGGCGTAGAAATACATTTCGGTTGCACCGATTATATATGACTCGGAACGTAACTTAAGTGCTACCTTTTAGGTATTCATAACTGTCATAATCATAAGCATAATTCTCTATACGTAATTGATGTAAAGTTTTGTTTGTAAGCTATAAAAGTCTGTCTTTCTACAGCACGCCGCAGGGACTGGAGGATGTATCGTCGTACCCTCTGCTCTTCGCAGAACTGATGGAGGCAGGTTGGAGTATAGAGGAGCTGAAGAAGCTGGCGGGTCTGAACCTGCTACGCGTGCTCGGGGCCGCGGAGCGCGTAGCGCGGGAGCTCGCCGACGCGCACGTGACGCCCTATGAGGAGGCGCCCCCGCGGCTACCTGACTCGCACAACTGTTCCAGCCAAGACCTTTAAACACTTTGAAATATGAAATGTATATGTATACCGTTTGAATCCGCTCTATTCCATTTCATTGTTTTGCATAGTACTCGTACCTGCGTTGAAGCGTAGGTAGAGTTGCCCGTTTCTTCGATCGCATTAGCTCTTAAAACGTCCTTCGGGTTTGCAATTTTCTATCATTTGCTCTTAATGTACTCTTATGCCAGTCTGCAACTGATTTTCCCCGGACCCGAAACGCTTTTTACGATCTCTTGCTCTGTACCAGCTCGGTGCTACGGCAACACATACACTAGCTTCAACGTACCTACTAAGCATAACAACTGAACGCAACGATGCGAAATGGTATGTACGGTACAGGCCTTATCATTTGTGTGTCCTACTACATCGATACTCGCTAGCAGCCGCAAAATCGGACTGTTCATATCGAAAAGACTCGCAGCGGCTAGCGCGTATCGACACATAACCCGAACATCCGCCATCCGCCATCAATTTTGACTTGAACGGCCACGTTTATTAGCCGTAGGTACTCAGCCCGTACTCGACTGTTTTCAACTTGGGATCTACCCCAATAATCTGTACAAATCTACAAAGCGACAAAATTGCTTTATACTTATTTCAATTCTATCATAGGTAGGTTGTAAAGTTTTGTGAGAAATGGCCCTGTCAGTTTAGTATTAGAACTCAATATATACTGGACCGCAAAACTAAGTATCACACTTTATATAACATGTTCTTTAAAAGTGTGATACTTCGTTTTGCGGTCCAGTGTAGTTTGATAACAGCGACCGCGGTCGCGGATTCCAAGCTTTAATATTTTAGTAGATTGAATAATATTGTATTATAAAGGTAAGTCTTTTTAATATAAATTAAGCTGGAATTGTAGTCCCATCATCGTCCGAGTAAAATGTACCTTAAATGTTAAAGGTTTCTTATTTATCCGTGTTATAATTACATATGTGTATAAGTTAGACATTATTAGTCAATTTTATCAGTAGTTGTCAATATTGTTATTGGGTACAACTTAATCAGACTCGCTTTTGATTTAATGTATTTGCTAATGGTTGCTTACCTAATTGACGTCTCAATTTAATATATTTGTAGAAGAAAATCATAATAAAATAGGCATTAGGACGCAATGGGTCATGCAGCTGGAGTTAAACAAATACATTTCTCAACAATCAATGTCTCATATTTCTGGTAACAGGGCTGACATTGTCAATTAAGTGTTTCATTACCAGGACCTTTATTCTACTTTGTCTTAAACCATATTGTTATCACATTGTTGACGTCATGGAAATGATAAGTACCTATTTAGCTCTTGTGCTCTTAAGAGCATACAAGTGCCAACAGTTAACAGTTAGGCTACCTTAACTGTTAAGTATAAATAGTTAAAAAAAAGAAATATCATAGATTAAATACTCCACGTTACAATATAGGTACGTGTAATATGACGGGGTAGAACAGAGGTCCGGCTTGTAAATCACCCATTACGTAAATAGGTAAATATACTACATCGTATAGGTAGATTGAGCCGGTTTTCTATATTTCTTAAGATCGTCATTTTTTTAAATATTAAGCGTTTACATCGATCAAATAATTATGCTCGTAGGTAATTATGAATCATCTCATATTTAGCTGTTAGGTAGTGGCTTTTACAATGTATCATCCCTGGATAAGTAATACGTGTAGCTTTACAATGACCAAGTCTAGATTTAAGAAGTAGAGTAAAAAGTATAAATTGTCCTTTTATATATCTTCACATGCAAAGATTATTTGTACCAAACACCTTTAGTAACTTGACGATCCGTCTTCGAGCGGGTAACGACGACCTCGAGACTGACGACGGCGGCCGAGCGATAATAATAATATTGTATATAACACCTAAGACATTCTGTTATTCCTTCGAGTACCTATATTTAACTGTTTTGTTACTTTGTCGTTATTTACTAAATATATTTTACCTTCTTGCTCCATGAGCTAGAAAACCTGCGAAACATATCTCATATTTAATATTGTGAACTAAATGTATCCTTTACAAATAACTGCAAGTATTTAATATAGTTTTAATAATAAATAGTTTAATGTGTAGCCGTTTTCCAAACAGTCTAAACCAAAATAAACAACGTTTCATTTTTATCACCAGTGTAATTAATTACTCCGTTAAAAAAGTCATTAAAAATTAATATACGATTACGATTTATTCTTTTCCCAATATGACATGTACCTATAACAAACGGCGGACTTAATGCTAAGATATTATTTACTTACCAGTTAACTGCATAACTAAACAAGAACGTGCATTTTGGATCCTTGACACAGAAAAGTATTAAAGTAACACTGGTTTGAATTTAGTATACCAACAGCTGCGACAAGGTACTAAAATGTACAGCTACCGTACCTATGCATACTATAGGGACGGTAATCGGAGTTTATGTTTCAGTTGAAAACATACTTATTTCAAAAGTTGTAGCAGAGTAGCTACTCAGTGCAACGTGTTACAAAAGTAACCAAAAAAAAGAAACAAAATAAAAAATCCATAATTAATGTGAACCCTAGCAGTGCATATGTGTGTATGTAACTATGTAAACTCTTAAAAAAACAATTACAAGTAATTTCAGATTTCGACGGTTCTGTGACTCACACATAAACATAAAATGACACTCAATAAGTACGCGAGTGCATACTTAGTGCGTGACTGTTTATACTGGACATAATTCAATATACGAGGTTGAGTCACAGAACCGTCGATTACTTACATAATAGTAGGTACCTACTTAAGATTAACATGTACAATGGCCAACTTATCCCTTTAAGGGATCTCGTCCAGCTAACAGGAACATGAGGAAACTATACGAGGATAGATCAGATTACAACGATGTGCACAAAAAGTAAATAAACCAATATTTCTACTGCAAAATATTAAGGTAAGTAAGTATACATATGAATAAACATCATATACACCAATACAAACAGCAGTCACCCTGTCAGTCAATGACTAAGATTCTAAGAAAGTTTGAAATTATTTTTGGCTTTGATAAATAATTTCTTTTTTTGGGATTTTTTTTAACACGTTGACTTTAATAAACATTCAAGTAGAAATAATAGTTTTATAATCCTATATAGTATCCACTTGTTTGACTGCCTATAGGATAATAAAAAAACTGATCGTGCTCATCACATGAATCATCCTTAAATCTTGGCTCTATGCAGCCAACTCGTTACGAGCACCCACCTTAAGCATATGTTGGAAGCTTTTTTTTATGTAACAACATTAGTCACTTTAGTCAGTAGAGAGGGACAATGGCCAAGTTCTGTTAGATAAGGGTGAGTGACACTTGCCTTACTGTCCTTACTTTCAGGGATTAGATGCCCTTTTTCAGTTGTACATGACACGCACGCGGAAGATAAGCCTCCCTCAACCCGGCGAACCCGCTCGCGCTTAAACCTGCGCGATTCTGCGCATTCCCACTTAACTGAATAGACGCCATCATAATTATAAATGTTCTCGGACTTGGTGGAATAGGTAGTTAACGCTGTATGATATAGGTATTATTGGAAAATGTAATTGTTGCAAAGAAAAATGTTGCACGAAATATGTCGAAGATGATCCAGAACACATTCGCTTTGCTGTTTAGACATTGCGACACCAGAGAAAGAACTATCCACATCATCTTTGTCTCCTTGCCCTTATTCCAATAATTTGGGTCCCGCGCAGCACGTATGTTTCTTCCACACATGCCTATTACTCGTAGCCGTCATCTCAGTATTCACTCTCTTCTTTCTCATATCTTTTTTTTATTTTTTGAGTAAAGTGTTACACAATCCATCCATCTCTTTTTAGGCCTTGTTTCAGACTCAAATGTAAAAATGTAAATAAAATAACTGTGATCATTGAGCACTTACCTAATCTTATTTATCCTAAAGTCTCGACCGCGTCGGCGTCGGCGCCCGTCCCCCCAAATCAGATCATGCCGTAGTTTACTTGGAGGAAACCTATCCATGTATAAAAACCGGCCAAAAGCATATATCGGACCATGCTTAGTGTTGGGGTCCGATGCCTTTACTACAAACACAAAAAAAACTATCTCGAGAACAACAAGTATGAACGGATTTTCTACTTAAAGTGATGAAAGGGAAAATGAGCTTATTTACGTGTAAGTACAGTCCGTGGGCTCTTAGAAAAACATTCGGGTTTATATATATATTCGGCGGAAATCGGAAGGATTCGTGTACTAGAAAATGACTATTGTCTTTTTGACTTAGTAGCACTCCGTCACGCGAAGAACGCACTCTTTGTGCTTTCATTGATTTATGTAGAGCAATAAAACCACCACTTATCTACTTATTTATTTCCTATGTTATTTTTCGTAAATTTATTTCCATGGGGAGTCAACTTCAACAGGGTATTTCTGTAAACAAAACAATAAACAATTTCCCGTGTGGCTACCGGTCCCGGCTCCCGGTTTTTTACACCAAATTCTGTTCCATCGGTCCAAGCCTCTCCGGACACATGTGAAGTGTGGATGTAGGTTTCATCAGTATAAACTAGTGATCTATCTTTAGACCGATATTCCGCAATTTTGGTAAAGTAATTTATTATAAGCAGTCGTATGTTGTGTCTTTCCATTAATATTTTTCGGTTGTCCTCGGTCTTTTTCCATTTAAATCCTAATTATTGTATTTGTTTTTGTAAGGTGGAAATGCCAAATTTATAATCTATATCGGATTTTAACACAGAGTGGAGTGCCTTTAAGGTTGGAAATTGCTTATGGGACAGATGAAAATTGTATATAGTTCTCCGGATGACTTCCTGATTAAAATTGTCTACTGCTGATGACGGACAAGTACGTAACTTTTTATTTCTCGGGGAGGTGAATTTCTTTGTTGATGCGAATTTCTCACTATTGCTCTCAGACACAATGTTATAAACAGTAGAGAGACAAACACCTGTAGTTTTTTCAACTAACTGGGCAGCGGTGTAAGGGGAATTTATTTTTTTCTTCAGTTCAAGTTTAAAATATTTATAACAGTCAAAAATATTTTGTTTACTTTGACTCTCAATCGGACCAAAATTACTCACTGCCATATTTTTTGAAAATTATGTAATTTACACTTAGTGGTACGGGCTGACACAAAATTATTCTGATAATTGTGAGAATACCTACAATAAACTCGGACGTAAAAATATATGCACAACGTAAATAATATTCACAATTAGACACTGTCATTTTTTTTTGGTATTTACTTCTTCAATTTATAACAAACCTCTTTTTATGCTGATAGTACGAGAAAATAGAAAATTCAAATATAGAATGCCTGTAAACATACAATACTACTACATATGCAATTCCATGCTCTCGTTAATTTATCTATACATCGTTGAACTTCGTACGCGGTATTAATAATAATAATTATATATGTGTGTCATAAATGTATAAACACTTTAGTACCTTGTCACTTTAATCGCTGTGACAATTCATATATAGCAATTTAAACATGACACATTATACCAGAAATAATGAAAAAAAAAGTTCAACCCTTGCTACTTTCTATTTTTACATTACATTTTAGATTATAGGTATCGGTGATAGTTCGCAAACGATCTTTGGGTGTTTGTCCTTCAATTATACGCATAAACGGCCGAACAGAATTGGCTACAATTTGGCACAAATATACTATCTCTCTATCTATAGGTACTTACTATAAATTTACTATCTGTAGGTAATAACCTACAGATAGTAAATTTAATAGTTAACACGTTCAATAGTTGCAACCAGCCTCTTGAGTTTAAATAACAACGTGGAATAGATATATATATATATATATATATACATACACCGTGTTTTTTTTGATTTACGATAACTTTAAGGGAACGTTCTTTAGGTCAAACAAAGTTAATTTCCCGAAGTCAGACAAATGATAAGTCTAACGGTTTTAAAAATATTTAATTTTTAAATTTAATCAGTTAATCTCGTTAAACTAGTGTAAAAGGCTCTTAATTGATAACAACAATTTTCTTTTAATACTTATGAGTAAAGAGTTTCCAATTGTTAGGTTTGTATACGCGTCAATCTAAAGTGACAATCTTGTACCTGTCAAGTGTTATCTTTACTTGTGTGTGTATGTCACGCCAACATAGACGTATTTGACACTGATTATTAGTTAACTCTAAAGGCTCTTTTAGGATGACCAAAGATAAAAGATTTCATTATTTTGTTCTAAACTGAAAAAACAATATATTTTTTGCAATATTTAAAAATCTAATCTACCAATTAGTTTCTATGGATATACCTAGTAATATGCCGAAGTTATCGTAAATCAAAAAAAACACGGTGTAAATTTATAACTATTTCACTGCATTTATCTGAGATGCCTCCTAATAAGAGAAGCATGTAAGAAAAAAGGTGAGGTCAAAAATACATTTTGAATATCGACCGTTTTTTGGAGCTCTTATCTGGACAACGATTGAAAATAGGTAAAAAAAATATACAATCAAAGTTGTAGAGAATTTTATCAGCTGAAATAATGCAATGCGATAAAATTTCATATGACGCATCGTTTTCAAGATGTTCCAAAAAAACCAAAAAACGTTACGTTCTTTGTGCGCTTCTTAATAACGTTTGGCCGGTTATCGTTATCACACTTTCACTCGCTACTAACAGTGCAAGCTTCAACGTGTGTCACCGGCGCGAGACGAGCAAGTTCACAAACTTTAAGATCGCGATTTTAAAGCTCGACCGTCTATCACCCCTTTAAGAGCAGTTTGGCAATCAATTGTCACATAGACTTGTCACTGTCACTATCATCAGTTTGTTTGACGTTGACATCGACCGTCGTTGACGTTTATGTGTGTTTGGTTTGGGTTTGCAGGTTTGCGTTTGCATTGCTTTGCTTTGTATGTATTACTTAGTGAATTGCATTATTAAAAGTTATTTGACGCCGGAAATTTGTTCGCAAAAATGGGGGAGAAATCCACTCCACTTCTAGCGGTATTACAACTGCTAAGAAAGTATAATCTCAGGGTAAGCTTAAAGTTATTTGAATCGGATGCAGTTTCGCATAATTTACCTACCAGGTATTATATTATAACACAAGCAACGCACCAGATCAATCATATCTTTCTCGCAGGGAACTGAAGAGATTCTTCGGAAAGAAGCAAGTTTAGGGGATGCTGAAATAGATAATTTGGACTTACCTGAAGTGGAACTTGCTAGCATTCTCACTGCTCATCATGCGGAAAGTGATCCACTAAGTTATGAGTTTGCATATGACAGTTTAAAAAAGTTTGTGGAAACAGCTTTGGATATTTACAAGGTTGGATAGAGAATAATTACTTCTTAATATTTATTACAAGACAAGTCAAATGAGTCCATACTCGGCAGACTGTTCTATTAGCCAACGAGGAGCTACTGAGCCACTTTCTGTGTCCATTATGATCCCAGTGTGAACAGAATTACAAACTATATGGGTGGATAAATTCATTTTATGTAAGAAATGCCTGCATCCACACATCATAACACTTATTTATCCTCATAAGTCCCCCACATACTTGTAAAAATACAAATTAACTATAGTAGTTCAGACCTGACTCACTGAGTCTGACTACTGTTCATTATTTAGTTCCTAATTAGGTGTTATAGACATAAAACATACAGAAAAAAATACAAATAAGAAATTATCACTTCAAAAGTTATGAGAAATGGAAAACTTTCCTTCTCAAGCTAAATCCTTTTTTACCCAACTGCAGAAGGAGGAGGGTAATGTTTTATAGTTTGTACTTTTAGTACATTTGGTAGTTAGGGCTTATATTATTAAAACTGGATTTCTGAGGTTACATGAGTTTGTTACATTATTATACCATATAGTTTAACCTTAGATATTAACTTGGTTTTTAAATTTTCTCATGTAATTGAATTGTAATTCAACTGTGAATAAAGTTTCTTTAAACACTAACCCTGGCTGAGGTTTAACATCCACATACCGAGCCAAAACTCTTCATTCTTAGATTTTATAGAGACTCACATACAACTCTGGTATTCTTAACAAGCTGCATACTTCTAAATGCTTGTGGATTTGGTATTCGGATTATCCTAGAACAGCGTCGGCCCTAACCCTTGATCAGAGTAGAGTGAGATGGTCTTTTGGCGCCTACGTTGTGTGACGCCTGGTTGATCTTCATTTTGACATCACATAATATTTGAGCTCAAAATTGTTTTTTTTGTCGTTCCTTACAACCTAGTGCACTCATGTTACAGTGTCAGCTCTCTTTAATAAGAAGCCTGATAATTAGGTATTAACTTTGCACTCACTGGGCGCCCAAGATACAGGCTCAGCCTAGTTTGGGGTCTGCCAGATATTACAAACATTGTACCTTTGTGTTAATAAATCTTTTTTCTTTAATCTTTACTTTACCACCAATTATTTGTATTTAAAATCACAATTATTAGCCTATTATTGTCTCGCACTGTAGGCAAACGCCTCTTTGTTGGAACTCCTTCAGTAGAATTCCTAGTTAGACTATAGGAAGGCAGAAGACAAAATAATTTTACTAATTAGAATATGATAAAAAAATATGAGTCTTACATAAAAAACATTATCCCCACCAACAACCAACAAACTACTAAACTAATGGGAGAACAGTCGTCACCTGCAAAAATGTTACAGCCCTAGTTCCAAAAATATTTACACAAAACCTGAACCCTTATTCCTGATTACACAACTGTTGTTTATTAGTTGATATTGTTTTATTTATTCCATATTCATGTATAACAAAATGGTATCCTAAAAAATTGATTTATTATGCCAAAAATAAGTTAGTACAGTTGTATTATCTCACGAAAGCAGGTTTGTCATACTAGTGTGTGTAGATGCATGTGCACATTAAGCAACACCGTAGTGTGGGTGTCTATACCATGTTACAACTATAAATATTGCAAACCCACTATAAATCATATGTAATAAATTACAATTAAATTATCTAAAATAAAATAAAATGCCATTTTATTAATATCTAAGACTAGACTAGGCCAAATTCCTATAGTATTTTTTATTTCTAGCATGAGCTGTCAACACTTTTATATCCAGTGTTCGCTCATATATATATGGTCCTTGTGTTATACGACCATTATGAGCATGCCCACAACTTCATGGAAAAATTTGGGCCCGAACAGGAAGATTACTATCAAGACGATTTGAAAAAACTATCTTTCGTGAAAAAAAAGGAGCAAATAAAGGGCAATGAACTAGCAGAGATCTACAGGTAAATTAAATTATATTAAAAAAAAAAAAAACTTCAGTTATTATACAAAAAAATATTTAAAGAATAATTATACTTGACTAGCTGCCCGCTAGCAGCCTCGCCCTGCTGTAACATTGTAGATGTGGTGAAGGCAAAGGGATGGCAGCAAATGCCTTGTTTATTTTTTAAACCTACTTAACCCTCGGAATTTGACTCAATCCTTAGTAGTATCTGATCATCAGTCATTTTATTATGCATCTGAGTAATCCCGCAACCTTGGCCTTGACCACTACACTGCCGACCTTTCTAGTATTCATTTAAAAAATATTATTATAGGCCTTATAAATAGGCTATAAATGAATTAGGTGTTAATAAATTATTCAATGTGATTGCTGCAAATTTAACATACACCTAATATGCTTACTATGTTTCATTGCTTAGACGAATTGCTTATTCCTGAATTAAACTTTAAAGATTTTTATTTATTACATCATAAAGAGTTTTAATATCATGCCCATCACTTATTACAGCACAAATAAGTTTGTAGTCCAACTCTCAAGAGATGCATCAACTCAACTGAAGCGATACTTGCACGAACAGAAAAGCTCTACAGTGATCATAACAATCATTAATAATCACATTCAGATAGACGTACACGATGGGCCCGGCAGGACCCTGGCGCAAGTCCGGGCCAACAGCGGCAGCCTCCTTGGTGAAGCTCCGAGAAATGGTAAAACATACTTGATTATATTTCATTTTAACAATGATTGACGATTACAACCTCTTCAACTATATTTACTTGTTATTTTTAGACAATGTAGGCGTTTGTTTTTTCAATACAGAGTGTGATTTAGTATCAACATAGACTGTGGAGCTCTGGTGTACTATCCAGCGGCTTATTACTGTATTTATAGGCGCTGTTGTCCGCGATTTCGGCCACTTTCAAATCGTTTATCGCTTTCCCCTCAGCAGGCCTAGCTAAGACGCAAACGCTGCTAACGTTTCTGTTTTCTATCGACTCGAAAATTATGGAGTTAAAATAAGCGGTCGACGCGATCTGTCATCAGCTTACGTCAATGCTATTAATTCTGACGATTTTCGAAAATCGCTAACTTACTGTTATGCATCTTGACTTGGCCCTGAGGAACTGACCAATTTTCGAGGCTTAAAGCGACCTCCGTACCAAATTTAATTAAAATCGGTTAAGCGGTTTAGCTGTGAAAGTTTAACAAACAAACAAACAGAGTTAATTCTGAACATACGTTTACACTTTATGGTCTTATAGTCTTAAAGAATAGGTGATGGTCGCCGGCGGGCGGGTGGGTCTTTACCTCCGGACTATCCATGAACATTCTAATGTAGGTACCAAAAAATCAAGCAGTATTCATAATTGACCAAAAAAAATACTTCGTTTTCTTGATCAAAACAAATTATTGCTAACGTTACGCTTTGTGTTTTTTAATGCAGAAAATCGTGCAAAGGTATTTTACGGGTTGTTGAAAGAGCCCGACATACAAGTTTTATCTGCCCCTACGGAAGACGAAGAAGAAACAGAAGAAACTCCAGATAAACCAAAAAAGAAAAAGGCTAAAAAAGACAACATATTTATGAAAAAGCCCAAGTCTGATCCTAATGCTCCACCCAATGACAGATTCCCTCTTCCTGAACTGTGAGTTATCCATAGCAAAATATGTATAAATGTTAAGCACTACTATATACTTTGTATTTAACAAGATAATGTTTTTACCTGTTACCTATTTACACACTTATTTCCCACTGTAATTTGTAAAACTTTGATTCTCATTTTTTGATAGTTTTGCATTATTTGTCTGTATTGTATAGGAAAGAAGCTGATAAAATTGAGAAAGGCAAAGCTCTCAGAGAGGCGGCTAAGCGTGTGCAGTTGGGACCGGAGAGCTTGCCATCTATTTGCTTCTACACTCTGTTGAACAGCGGTCACTCCGCTACTTGCGCGGACATCTGCGACGATTCTACTCTGTTGGCTGTTGGCTTTAATAACTCGACTATCAAGGTCACTTTTGAGTAATACTATATTAGTCTATATAATTTTATATTATAACTCATTAAAGACAAACAAGGTAAGCATGTACTTATTAGTCTTATTACACAGGTATGGACCTTAACTCCCATCAGACTGCGCGGCATGAAATCAGCTGAAAAATTACAAGACATTGATAGAGAAGCAGGTACGTACTTAAAGTTTCTCTTTGGTATATTACTTATTAGTTTAAATTGAAAAATATCATATATTTTAAAATATTGCGCAGGAGACGTACTTGTGAGAATGATGGAGGAAAGGGATAGAGACGCTTGTCGTACACTATTTGGGCATGCGGGCCCGGTTTACAAGGTTGCATTTGATCCGTTCAAGACGATGCTCTTGTCCTGCTCCGAAGACGCAACTGGTAAGAAACATTTCTACAGATACAAAGTTTTCGTTGGTAATATAGTTATATCTATATATATAAAAAATTAACCCCTATTTCTTCTTTCCACGCTATAATTTGAGTACGGCTTTAACGATTTCATTCATCTTTTTTTTTAAAGTTTTCTAATACTAAAACAGATAAGAAAATAATGCAGAAAAAAGTCCACTGGGAAAGTCGTTGCAGCGGGGCAAAGCCGCTGGCATGCCGCTAGTAAAAAATAATCTAAACATTTAAATTGCTTTGTCCTGAATGACTGACTGACTGACGGATCAACGCACAGCCTAAACCGCGGATGGTAGTGACCTGAAACTTGGAGGATGTGTTCTTTTTATGACGTAGGCATCCGATAAGAAAGGATTTTCAAAGGGGGCAAAGTTTGTATGGGACAACGTGATTGATTGTCCAATCTACTTTAATTTTCGCATAAACATTCTTTAACAGAACTGATGGAAGACGTGTTTCGTATTTTATTGAAATTCATCTCCTAAGGGGATGAAAAAGGGGTAGAAACTTAGTTGTTATCAATACTCCTTAGTGCTTTTGATTTACATTACCTTTTATTTTGACACATGTTTAAAAACTCAATACGATTTTATTCAAAAAAGGTTGAAATCACATAAAAGCTTGGTGCAATGCAAATACCCAAACCGCAGAGTCTAAAGATTCCAAATTTGGTTCATAGGATTTCCCGAAAATCGACCCCCGACGGGAAGAAGTAGGAGGACTAGCGGGAAACTAATTCTACACGTACGAAGTCGCGGGCGTCCTCTAGTTATTAATAAAAGCTGAGCAAGGTCGAGTCGGACTCTCTACCGCACAATGTATTCTTTCACTTACTTCCATACAGTTTGGGAACCTAAGTGCAAGCCCGACGGGTTGGATTGACGGGTTTTTTAGGGTTCCGTAGTCAAACTAGGAACTCTTATAGTTCCGTCCGTCCGCAGCCCAGCTCAGACTCGTAGTACTAGAAAGCCATAATTAATGTCTGACACTGCAATCATAGCGCATAACTGGGCCTCTATTGTAGGTGGTAAAAACCATATCATCTTTGATCTGTTATGATATACTTTTTAAATCGGCCGCCATTATTGTCAAGTAAATAAGATCTATCAAAACGACGGTCAAAGACTAAATGGTTTGCACCGAACTTAGAATCTCGGCCATGAGTAGGTTCCTGCGGTAGTAGAGCGGTGCGGGAGGGCGTACAAGTGACGTGACGGAACTGTCTAGCTATGCACGTGATGAATAGTAACGAAATATATTCTGATACTTCAAAGCGGCCGTCAGTCTTTATAACACGTGTTGGCAACAGCTATGCCGACGCCGAAAACACACTCCTCCCGCACCGGCTCCACTACCGCAGGGACCTACTCAATTAAGCGCTAATATAATAAGTATGTAGTATCTGGAACACCGAGCGTCGCTCGGGTTGATAACGAAATTTCCCGAAGATGACAACTTGACAGACCGATTTTTCGCCCCCGTACTTTTTCAAATTTCATCGAAATAGTTGGTGCCGTTTCCGAGATTCTAATTATATATTTATATGTATATATACAAGAATTGCTCGTTTAAAGCGTTTGTTAGTCCTTTACCTCAAAATCAAAAAAAAAATGTTACAGTATTTTAGTGCGAACATCAATTAACGCGGCACATTAAATATAGTCCCAAACAAACATCGATCGCGACGAAATGCGTCTAGGGTAAAATACTACAAGAAATATTAAATGCTACATATTAATTATATTAATGTAAAAAGCCACACGAAAAACTGCTCCAAGTAAAAGATTCTATTGATATTTTGTTCATTCGAGGTGAAATGCGATTCTGTGAATTGCTAGGTACAAGGAATTTATGCTTTTGAGGTAAAGGCCTAACAAACGGTTTAAAGGTATTCGATTTTCTTTTATGATAGAGTATTGTTATCGTATTGAACTTAATAGCGGCCAAGTTAAACACAATACGATGATAATAGGTGTAGGTACCGACAAAGTAGAATAAGGACCTAGTTAGCACCGTTTGTAATTGAAAGTTGTATTTTTATTTACCCTATAATCATATTACAGTGAGGTTGTGGTCGCTTCAATGTTGGACGTGTCTTGTGGCGTTTAGAGGCCACGTGTGGCCCGTATGGGACGTCAGGTGGTCGCCGCACGGACACTACTTCGCGACCTGCGGCCACGACCGCACCGCTCGCCTGTGGGCCACGGACCATCACCAGCCCCTTAGGATATTCTCCGGCCATCTCTCTGACGTTGATGTTAGTTCTTTTTAATAATAAAATAATACTGTATGGTATTGTTCAAACGAGTTTTCCAAACAAATGAACTATGTTATCATTTGATTTTCAGTGCGTGCAGTTTCACCCAAACTCGAACTACATCGCTACAGGGTCTAGTGATAGGACGGTTCGCGTCTGGGATTGTTTGACGGGAAACCAAGTGAGAATTATGACTGGACACAAGGTTAGTGATGAAGGGTTGTATTACATCAATGAATTTAGAACATATGCCTACTTTTTCAGCATGAGGAACCAACAAACACACTGGCAGGCACGCAAGCGTGGCACACATGATCGATTAATTGTAACATGATTTTTTTAAACTTGGAATGATTAGTGGTAATGGAAGTGGGTGGTATTTGTTCCAGAGTGCAATATTCACACTCGCGTTCTCGGTGTGCGGGCGCTGGCTGGCGTCGGGAGGCGGCGCGGGCGAGCTGCAGGCGTGGGACCTGGCGTCCGGCGCCGCCGTCGCCGCGCTGCCGCCCGCGCACACCGCGCCGCTGCACGCCCTCGCTTTTAGTCGCGACGGCACCATCTTAGCTTCAGGTACTTAACTAACCAAATACGGTGTATACGTACCAGGGCTCGGAAACGTTATTCAAAATAACGTTTTAAAAACGTTTCGAACCGTTCTTTGTTCAACATTTTGTTCGGAACGGAAACGAAACGAGAACGTTATCAAAAACCGGTTTAATCCACGGGACGCGGCCGCGCGCGGCGTTCGACTACAAAGCGGCAACAAGCATGAACTTGTTTAGTAATGTTAGATACTACCGAACCCAGCAAATGGAAAAAAACGGTTAAAAACGTTATATGGATCAAAAAGTATTTAAATTTCGTTCTTGTTCAAAAACGTTTTCTATAACGTTATTTGCGAACGAAACCGAAACAAATCGTTCCTTAGGCATTTAAGACGAAACCGTTTCGAAAAAAATACCGTTTTCCGAGCCCTGATAGATATTTTTTTTACCTATACTGACTAATCTCCAATTGAATGGCCCTATGATATGATGTGGCCTATTGGCATAGCTTAGTACAGCACCCCGCTGCCGAAAAAAGTCGTGCTTATGTGAATATTTTTATTTTTCGGTCCCTATCATTTTTATTGAATTGAAATTATGGAAGTGGTGGAAGAACCCTTAAAATCACCACAGGCGTTTGGAAGGGTTCTCTTCCTTTTGGCAAAAAAAAATATCGTTTCATTTGCAAACCCGCTTTTTTGTAACTGTAAATATTTCAGGATTTTTATAAATACTAACCTAACCTACACCTATATCAACAACGATGGTACTGAAATAAATCCTTTATTATTTAAAGTAACAGAAAAAAAAACCAGGTGGCAAATAAAACGGTTTCGCCATGTCCGTCCATCCGCAGCCTAGCTCAGACTCTTAGTACTAGAAAGCTGTAATTTACATGCGCATAAATATACATATTAGTCACGCCAAGAAAGTGGTAAAATAAAATCTTGAAAAGTAATTTTTTCAGTGTCCTCCGCATGTTTTTTTTTTCACGTTGACGTTGGGTAGGTCTTTCAAAAATATTGCCGTTTTGTATTGACTGTTTTTTGATTAAGGGATCCGTTTATGAAATATTAAGCTTTAAAGGGTTAATTTTTGTTAGTCTTATATTCAATGAAAGCGCATATAACGAATTTAAAAGAAAAACGATCTCGACTAAGGTAGGCTTTGGTTTTTGAGATACAGGCGATTAAAGTGTTTATACCTACTAAAATCATCTAAAACGGCACCAAATGACTTTTAATAGAAAATTTGTTATTACTTGTTGTTTTTTGTTTGTACTACTTAGCGGCTTCGGAAGTTTCGGAACCCTACACTGAGCATAGTCCGACATGCTCTTTCCCGGTTTTTTGTATGCATGGTTTAAAATCGCATTTTATGATAGGCTATTTTAACTTGGTCTTACAGGTTCATTGGATTGCACTATTAAACTATGGGACTTCGCAGCTATTACTGACGAATCTTTGGTAGAAGATGGAGCAAACACTAGTGTGCCAAAAGAAGAAAAGTTTTTGCTGCGTTCCTTTGCTACAAAAAGTTCTCCTATAACAAGTTTACATTTTACTCGACGCAATCTTTTGCTTGCTGTAGGCACCTATGAAGGAAGCACATAATAAAACATAAAATGTTCATAAAAATAGGTCTAATTATGATTATAAGTACATTAGTATATAAAAAAACAATTATTGTATTTGAAGCAGATAGGCCCGCTCTGATGTAATAAACTGAATCAAAAGATTTAAAAGAGATTCATTGCTTCTAGCTACTTGTGCCTTCATGGCTTGTTTAAAATCCTCCTTAACACCCTTGTCAGCACCCCTAGTCCCAATCCTTCTCTGCCCCAGATGTTGCTGAGAATTAGGCAAAATATCCAAAACAACATTGTTAGTTTGATTATTCCACATACAACTAATCTCCTCTAGAATTTCTATGTGAATTATATATGCTGAGAATAAGTGATAGTGGAAGACACCCTTTTGTTTTATTATGTCCAATATGTTTGAAAATACAGCTTCTTCTTGGGGCCATCCAAATTGCAGTAATACTAAAATGTGACCATAGATCAGGTCTGAACTATTTCCTGTACTTAGCAATATTCTTATGAGCAATGTACAGAAGTAATGCATAATGGCAACTTTAGTAAGTGGCAGAAAATGAAGATGTCTGTGTGTGCCACCAACAATAAGTTCTGATTCTAGGGTTCCCTCCACAAATGGCAGTTGAGGCAAAGCTGCTAGTATACTTTCAATACAAGCTGCATACTTTTTATGGAAGAAATTAACAGATACTCTCATTATATTAGCAGCTAGATTGTTAACTTGAGCTGCCTTAATGGTTTCGTCATATCTACCCTGATACAGTGCTAGTTCATCAGAAAATCTCTCTGCCCATGGTTTAACTTGTAATTGAGTAGCTAATTTCATGAATTCGCGAGATATTACTTCATTACTGTGCAAAAGTTCCCAACAGTTGGCTGCTGCTTGAAACTGATGTGATGATACACCTGTGACCTCAATATCTACTTTCCTTCTCTTCATTGGCACCAAGTCTGGATCAGAAAGAGCTTCTATGAGAATATGGTTTCCTTTTTGAGATTTCTGCTCATAGAGAGATCTCAGGAAAAAAGTGGTTCCACAGTACAATAATTGCCGACAATCTTCACAGTTCCTTAATGTCATAAGTTTTTGAAAATATGACTCTTTGTTTAAGCTATTGGTGTAATTTATAAGAAAAGGATCCCATCCAAGCTGTCTACCAAGTAAATCTAATACACCATAGAGTCTTTGCCAGGGATCAGATATATCATGCTCTGTCTCATCATAAACATAACTGTTATAAAAATCAATTGCTTTGACGAGCAACCGCTGTAGTAATCTCGGTGACTCCAGAGAATTGAGAAGGGGCAGAGTTTCCACAACCAACAACCTGGCATAACGATTGTCACAAAAGATTTTATCTGCATTAATTAGAGTTTTTACAAGACTGTCAACACCTAGCTGGGGAAACTTCTTTAATAATAATACCAACAACCGACCGTGCTCCATGGTGTCATCACTGTTTTCAACACTTGTTTTAAGTATTGTAAGTTGTATATCAGGACATATTCTATCAAACATTTGATTTAAGAAATTAGGCTCTGTAGATTTTAGAGCATTCGCAATAGCGGAGATTTCTGGTAAAAGCTCCGAAAGGTTTTGCTTCGACAGCATCAAGGAAGTGAAACATTCCGCCGCCTCCTGTACATTACCAGATTGTTTTTCCATCAAGTATGCTTCAAATTGGATTTTAAAGTTTGTGGGAAATAATGTTTTGGCAGTTAGCATCCATGCCATAGCCGAATGTATATTGTGTTTTTGAGCTTCCTTTGCTTTAGTGATAATGAAATCTTCATCACTAGTCATGGCTTCAATCCCAGGCATGATAGCAGTTTCTAATACATGTGAATCGATTAAGTTATAAGTAAAGTAATTAGTATAAAAACAAAATACTGTCTGGTTTATTTAATTTTATTAATCTTAAGCAACCAACCACAGAGTTCACACTTCACAGTAGAAAAAGAGAATATAATCACTACGTTTTTATAATCTGTCTGTGGGGTACATTTCATAGATTATAAAAGGGGTGACAGACCGGCGAGTAAATACGCGTATATACTTGTGACTCGGCGAGCTTACTCGCCCGTGTGTCATTGTGAAGTAAAGTACGCGTAGAGGGAGAATAGAATAGACTACAGATGTAGTGCATAATTGTTTTCCTTCGTATTTTCACAGAAACGTACGAACGTGTCATGCTACTTCAGTCGACCTCAGTACTTTTTTTACTGTGACCGACTGACAATTATGCACTACATCTGTAGGCATTGGACTAGGTACCAGGTGGGAAGACAGAGATGCATCCATACATATTACGTAACTGTAAACGAGATGCACTTACTCTTACCTGTCGTGTGACATTTACTTTTTTTCATTCGCAAAATTTTAGAACATTTCTAATATTTTCAGATACACATCTGATACTGAAGTAAGGAAGCTTTGAATTAAAGCTGCAGGTCGCATAAATTGGCACCCAACAAAGTTTTCTCGAATCTGCTCAAAACATTTCGAAGCACATTGTTATATGACTACCTTCTTTAACAAATAAGTATTTATATTAATAAACATTTACACAAATTTGAAGTAGGCATTTCAGACCTGTACTCGATTCTAACCTAATTAATAAAACTACTCGACTCGAATCTAATTAATAAAGACTAAAATCCTAATCTCAACGGGCGCACATTCACTGTGATTACTGCATTTTGGTTTTTAAGTGTAGGTTATCTATAAAACTTACCCTAATATTACTAATTACATGAGTTCTCATTCATGTTTTTATGAAATAGTGTTAAAATAACGAAATAATCAAGATGGGAACTGTCAGATTTGGGCCTTTAATTAGATTTTCGAGTATAAAAAATTAAAATTACTGTAGATGTTTTGACCGTTTTCGATATTGTAACTTTCGATATTCAAATACTTACACACATTTTGAGGTTAGGAGGTTGCGAATGTGATTTACATTTACGAGGATTATATTTCCGATTCGCAATAAACCGGTTGTTGAAGTCAGGTAAAAAGTAGCTATTGGGCAAATTTTGCAAATTGTTGGCAACTCAGAATAAAAATGTAATATGTATAGATACTATCTCCATCTCAAAGGTATACGCGCGTGCCTAGCCTATTATATACTCTGTTTACAGAAGTAAAAACGCCGAGTATGTTCGTCGCCGATCCAACTGTTCTATTTTCTTTCATAAGTTGGAACGTCTTCTGAACAAGTTGAAACAAAAAACTAGGTATAAAATAATAATCGCTGAAGACTTAAACATAGATGTATTGAAGGAAACCGAGAGGTCCAAAGAACTCTCTAGAATTGTAACAAACAATAATTTTAAATTGCATATGTGCCCTACCCGTCAAAATTCATGCCTAGATCAAATTCTCTCTAATATGCCCGAGGCCCAGAGTGCAACTCATAAATTGGGGTTATCGGATCACGAGACTGCTCAAAGCATCGCTTTTACTGTACCTATTGAAGAAACCTAAATCAAAATTATTTGGCTATTTTTATAAAAGGGACCATACAAAAAATGTTTCCAAGTTTGTAACATGCCTTGGTGCGCTATCGTGGTCTGATGTTTATGATGAGACGAATATGAACACAGCATTTGATAGTTTTTATGACACCTTTATTTTGTTTTATAATTTGTTTCCCAATAAATAAAATTAAACTTACAGCTAGGTCAAAAACGGAAAACTGGTTCACTCGTGGCATTAAAAAATCAATTAAAACAAAAAGACATCTGCGCTTTACCTATTATAAAACCAGCAAAAACAAGGCGCGTAGTTGTATCAAAAGCAAATATAATAAATATTCTAAGCTCCTTAAAAAATGCATACACCAATCTCAAAAATTAGCCAACTGCAAATATATTACACAGTCCAAAAATATATGTAAAGCGGCATGGGAGGTTATAAAAAACGTGACGTGGCCAAAGAGTCCTAGTGACGTAATCTTTGATAAATTATCAATTAAAGTCTGGCAAACGAAAGCTGTCCACAAAAAAGGGCGGCAATTCAAAAATCAGTAGCTGGATAAGCTGGATTAGGCGATACTAAACGTAGTTGAAATTATTTTATTTGTCAGAAATGTTAAATGATTGTTTCTATCTATCAACTCCGTTTGTTTAGTGTACAGACATTGATATCTGCTGCAGATATTTTGAATTGCCGCCCGTTCTTGTGGACAGCTTTCGTTTGCCAGACTCTAATGATGAAATTTTAACTAATCCAACTGGCATCACGAATGGTTTCAATAACTACCTACTACATAAATATGACCAATTCTAATACTAATAATCATCACAAACCTGACATCTTGAACATGAATTCTTTAAATGCTAGCTTACTTATTCCTAGGTCGTACGGATGAACATGAGATCATGAAAATTATCCATTCCCTCAATTCTACAAAATCAACTGGTCATGACGAGGTTCAAATAATTAAAGAATGTAAACCAGTAATCGCATCAGTAATAAGTTACTTGGTGAATTTGTCATTCACCAGTGGTGTCTATCCTTCTGGTTAGACACCACCTTTTAAAAAACCATTAATTAAACACATTTATAAGAAGGGTGCAAAGGACAGTGTTGAGAATTATAGACCAATTTCCTTGATACCTATAATCTCAAACGTTTTTGAAAAGGCGATGAACGAGCGTTTGACTAGTTTTCTTAACAAACATAATTATAATCAAAAGGGAGCAGTTTGGTTTTCAGAAGGGGAAGTCGACCTCTTTAGCAGCGATTTCTTTGGTCAACAATATTCTTAAATGCATGGATAAGGGTATGTCAGTTGCAACAGTATTTGTAGATATGAGCAAGGCCTTTGATTGTGTATCGCACAAAATACTATTAGCCAAATGTGAGCTTTATGGTTTGAGAGGCCTCGCAAATGAGTGGCTTAAAAGTTACCTACAAAGAAGGACTCTGTAGATATAAAAAAAAAATCGATCCTGATAATGTATTAACTGCTTATAGATCTTCTACAAAAGTAAATGGATTTGGTGTACCACAGGGTAGCATCCTGGGACCTTTATTATTCCTATTGTATGTGAACGATCTCCCAAATATAAATTACTTGAATTGTACACTTTTTGCCGATTACGTGTCAATTGTGATACCATGTCGCGATATAAAGGCATATAATGATGAAATAAATCAAACAGTTTGTAAAATTATAACTTGGTTACGTAAGAATGATTTAAATGTTAATATAAATAAAACTACGTTTATACAATTCATTAATAAAAACGGTACCAAACGCCCTCTGTATGTAACTTATGGTGATCAAGTTATCAGGGAATCAACTCAAACAAAGTTTCTGGGAATAACCTTGGATGACAAATGCTCCTGGAATTATCATATCAATAATATATGCAGTAAAATAAATTCCTTTGCATATGCTCTCTGGCGACTGACAAAAATTTGTACGCAAAATGTTGCCATCCAAGCCTACCATGGATACGTGTCTTCCTTGCTTAGGTACGGTATTGTATGGGGGAACTCCTATCATACTAATGCGGCATTAATAGCACAAAAGCAATGTATCAGGGCAATATTTAATGTAGAAATTTTAACATTCTGCAGACCAACTTGTACAGAGAATTAAAGCTGCTTACAGTCCCTTGCCCAATCCCCAATTTTAGATCCCTTTTCAAATATTTAGAAAATTAATTTCATATTTTCTTACTTAAAAATTGCAAGTAATACAACTATGCCAAATTTGAAATTGATAGGTAGCTAGACACCGACGCCTCACCATATGGGTTCCTTTTTTACCATTTTGTCACCGAACCCTAAAAGCGGTACACTTTTGAAAGCGGTTATATATAGACGTCCCTTTTTAACAAAGGGTATTTGTAACAGGTGCGAAGAGTATAACTATATTAGACATTTTTATACTCCGTCTACGTTATTATACGCCTATGTTAAAAACTTGGTTCCACCCATGATGTGACAGATGTTGATGTGACGTATTGATAATCAGTAAAAGCATAATAGGAAGCAGAGAGATGATAACAAATTTGTTTTGTGATAATCATTTCCTTGTGCTACCAAGTCTAAAGTAATGGAACAAGTTTCATTTAACTTGAACAATCTACACCTTTGTGAGGCTTACTCGCTTGCAGAATTAGTGCCCGATCTAATATTAGAAAATGTTTTTTCATTTTTGAATTTGAAAGATCTTCGTAATTGTTCCCTGGTTTGCAAGAGCTGGTACAGAATTCTCAATGATGAAAACAACGACGTCTGGAGATTCCATTGTCTTAAAAGATTGGCAGAGGAAGTCATAAAGTCAGACCTACTGTCTACATTGACTACATATAAATCAAAACTTAAAGCCTTTCATCACGCGTGGAACCCACACGACTGCTCAAGAAATATTTATATCAAGCCTAATGGATTTACATTACACAGGTAATTATAACTTCGTACTTAAAGCACCCAAAACCAAACCAACCTTCTTTTCTCTTTTCTACCAAATGTAATTTATATCTTTATTTTTGACTTCATCATCGTCTTAAAAGTGAATTATCATTAATATAATAATAAGAATAAGAATAAATAAGAGAATAAAAAATAATATTCTTGAAACATAAGTCACTTCAACTAGTAAACATCTATTACAATTAATAAAATTAATCTAAGAAATTGTGTCATACTTAATCTTGCAGGCTTCCTTCTTTAGATTTACTTGAATTAGGGCTGGTAGCCTTTAGGAAGAGAAAGTGGCCGATTGAAGTATTACCAGCTTTTATTTTTGATTTATTGTTATATTGGATATGAATATGAACAAAATTCTGCAATCTGGCTTGAAAGGAATGAAAATGCTATTGAAAGTTATGTACAGAGATCGGAAATTCCGATGCTTATTTACCTAAAGTTGGTGAATTATCAAAAAGCAAAATTAATATGTAATGGAAAGCTAAATAAATACGGATCTGGCTTCTTAGTTAAAAAAGTTCTGGGATCATGAGAATGGACGGCATTTCAACTACATTTATCTCATAAGGAAATCGCAATTCCTATGGATGTAGTAGCCATTGGAATAAAGATCCATTTCAAAGGAAATGAAATGGATTTTCTTTAGTTTTAATGACTAACAGTTGAATTAGAGAATTGACTCTTATCATATTCACAACAGGCTTATATTCCATTGACTAATTACTTTGTTTGGTGGGCCTGAAGAGGTTAATTTATCAAACTTAACAGATATATTGATAGTTTATATCATTATTTTATATTTAGGATAAAACTTTATGTGCTTCTAATAGTAGCTATAATACTTATTCATTACTAGAATGAGTTGCAGGTAAATTAAGAATATTTTATTTAAATACACTTGGAAGCAAAGAAATCGAGCCAACATTGCAATATTTACGTTGATGCCATTTGTGTAAAGGTCGTAAGTGTTATCATGGAAATTTGAATGTCATATGATAGGTAATTTTGTCTTCTATCTAATGACACAATTTTTAGTGGTGGGGATGGATATTTCACGTTACTGTGGACAATAACAATACTCTCCCTCTAATTAGCTTGTTAGTTTCACATACTGATTGTGCCACATCATTAGGTATAAAACCATTTTAAATAAATAAATTTTGTTTGTTCTTTTTACATAATTTGATTATGATTCGTCATCCTGAACACAACTCTGTTCAATTCTACTGGAAATCCTTGAATAAACATGGTCACTACCCCGCCTGAAGCCGCCCAAGCAGTTGCTCTGTTGCGAGTAGGGTTGAGTCAATGTGAAGTGGCCCGACAACTGAACCTGATGCGATCATCAGTCCAACGGGTGTTCCAGCGGTTCCAACAGACTGGTGCTTTCTCAAGAAGACCTGGCACCTGACCCGGAATGTGTCCATCAGCCAATGGACAGTTAGAAGGAGACTAGCAGAGAAGAATTTCACATCACACACGGTTGCGAATGGCTCAAGCTCACCCCGAGTCACCGTCAAGCATGTCTACATTTTGCACGGGAACATGAAAACTGAACACTTGAGCAATGGAGGATAGGCTCTTCTCCGACGACTGCAGGATTTGTCTTTTTGGCAATGACGACAGGAAAAGGGTCTACCGAAGGCCTGAAGAGCGACATTCACAATGCTGCATCGAAGGACGAGTCGCATATGGTCGCGGTTCATGCATGGTCTGGGACGGCATTTCTTTGGAAGCGACGAGAGACATTGCATTCGTTACTGGGCCTGGTGTCGGGTCAAATTCAAGAGGATTGCCCGTTCATAGGTACATTGAAGGGGTTCTTGCTGAACATGCACAACTTTGGCTGGCTCCACTTCGTGCTGACACAAGATAACGCCAGACCAGACCACATGCTAGGATCACTCAGGACTACCAAAGAGAGGTCAATATCCCCGTCCTGAATTGGGTAGCACGGAGCCCGGAGTTGAACCCAATAGAGCACTTCTGGGATGAGCTCAAGACTGATTCGGGCCAGGGATCCCGCTCTTGAGAACCTGCACTAGCTCGAAACAGGGATCAAAGAAAAATGGTCGGGAATACCTCAACACTTTCTTTATAAACTCGTGCGCTCAATGAAAAATCGCATGTGTGCATGTCGATTAGCTAGAGGAGGCAATACACTTTATTAAAAACTGATACTTTGTTTTATTTTTCATAAAAACCTTTAATTATTCCCTGGTATTCATTGGTTCTAAAGCCGTGCGGTTTTCGGCCCTGAACGAACTGAAAATATTCATCCCCACCATTAAAAATTAAAGACAAAATTACCTATCATATGACATTCGAATTCCCATAATAACTCTTACGACCTTTACACAATTGGCATTAACGTAAAAATTGCATGGGTGGCTCGATTTCTTTGCTCCCAAGTGTAGTTCATTTAAATACGTTAATAGGATCTTTATGTTGGCCTAAATTCTGCAGTCCTGGGAATTTCATTAACAAAATCGACAAAATTATATTGTCCTCAAATACCTATTGTGTATGCCAATTGAAATTAGCAAACATGTTAACACAACCAAACGAACTAATTTCCCATCATTACTTGATAATCAAGTGCTTTTAAAGGTCAAATGAGGTGCAGCATCAGCAATGATTTATGCACTTGATCTGTACTTTCACATTAAGTTTATGATTAAATAATTATTAATTATATGGCTGGACGTGCCACTTCGCCACGGTAGCCGCAGCATCGCTCGGAACGCGTAACGTATTTTTTTTTTAACCCGTGCACAATGCACAATGCACAAATTTTTCCGTTCTAAGTATTAATGTTTTTTTTTTATGTCCAACCATGCGCCTAACACCTTGTATATTTCTGAAACCTTGTTCATGTATATAGTTATGGACGTGATCGTATAAACAAAAGATATAACAATTATAAAATTAACAAAAATAGAGTAGAGATATCTAAAGGCGACCTTAACAATTAAATCGAGCGGCCTACTTACTGAATAAATTTCTTATATCTTAAATAATATGAAAATATGATATTTGTTGAAAGATGATAATGTTTCTGATTTTATCACATGAACTCAATTTCAATAACATTTTAAGGTTTGAAATATGGACACAGTTAAAACTTTCTAAAATGTGTAAACACGACTCTGCTGCAATGGAATAAGGGTGTATATACAGGATATTAGGCGCATGTTGGACAAAAAAATATGGCGAAGAAGTGGTGCCAGGACCAGGACTGACCAGGAGTAATTGTACAGTCACGTCCAATAATATTCAAAAATTCAAAAATTCAAAAATTCTTTATTTTCTTTAAATACATAGTAGTTATAAAATAGGGGATGGAGTTTCCTAGTAAGCAATAATTTGCTTGTGTCAGGAGACTCCGCTCTTCCTAAAGTAGAACATGAGTACATTATGACTATACCTAGTGTGTAATTTACATTTAAAGTAAGTTTATTTTTAAATAACAAAAAACAGGTAAAAAATAATAATAATAGCAAATAGGTAAGTACAGGTAAACAAGGGTTTAGATGCCCGTGTGTGTGTGTGTGTGTGTGTGTGTGTGTGTGTGTGTGTGTGTGTGTGTGTGTGTGTGTGTGTGTGTGTGTGTGTGTGTGTGTGTGTGTGTGTGTGCGTGTGTGTGCGCGCGTGTGTGTGTGTGTGTGTGTGTGTGTTAATTCATATAATTTAGTAAAATCTCTGTGTCCTCGTAAGTTTTGCATTTTATCCATTTTAGAACAATCATTTTACATTCCTGGTAAGTTTTAGTATAGATACTTAATTCTTTATTAATTTTGTTGTAAATATGTGCCGATCTGTTGTAGAACTGTATACTAGCAAATCTAGTTCTTGTTTTTGGGGTTTTTGCTACTTTGTGTTTCCTTCTTTTGTTTGTGTAGTTTGCGTTATACGGTAGAGTATTATGTACTTTTAGGGTAGTTTGCAATATGTAAAGTTTTCTGACAGACAGGAGGTCGCTGATCTGATATAAGGCTTCAGTGGGGTACCTAACTTTTTTGAAGTACATCACTTTTATCAGAGCACGCTGTGCGCGTTCTAGGTCAAGAAATCGAGTCTTTGTCGCACCACCCCAGACTGGGATGCAGTACACCAAGACAGATTGTACCAGGGACACGTAAATTTCGTTCAAAATATTACGCGACTTAGTCTGTGTGATATTTAAGTTAACCGGTACAATATGTCTTAACCCCAGGAAGATCCAGATCAGTTTCCTAACTCTACTGATGACATTATCAAGGTGAGGGTACCACGTTAAATGCTCATCTATCAATACTCCCAAATATTTTGTTTGAGCAACTTTTTCGATAGCAGGGCAACTGCAGATACCATTCGGTTTACAAGAGTGGATTTTGAGATTCATATCGCTTTTAGGTTGTGTGTTACTTGTTATGCTGAAACATATATAATTTGTTTTGCAGATATTTAATGTCAATAAATTGAGTCTGAGCCACTTTGAAACCTGTGACATTCCGAGTTCGGCATTGATTTTAACTTCGTCCCACGATTTACCAGTGAAGACAACGGCAGTGTCATCAGCATATGAAAAGATTTTTGCGTTTTGAATATTCATGTCACAGAGGTCGTCAATATAAATCAGAAACAGCGTAGGGCCCAATACACTCCCCTGAGGAACGCCAAATAAAACATCCGCGTCCTCACTGATATGTGTTTCCAGTTTTACTTTTTGTTTTCTTCCAGTAAGGTAACTTTCCAATAGAGTAAGCGGAATTCCTCTAACACCTATCTTTTCCAATTTAAGTATAAGAGTAGGGAGAGAGACGGTGTCGAAAGCTTTTTTCAGGTCCAGAAAAACTGTCATACATTTATTGTTTAAGTCAACTTGTTCTACAATCAATGAACTGAGAGCATTTATTGCGTCTTCAGTTGATTTTCCATGTCTAAAACCAAACTGGGAAGTAGATAATAAATTAAATTTTGTTAGATATTTTAATAGTCTAGAATTTATAAGCTTTTCCAAAATTTTTGATATGACTGGTAGCACGGAAATTGGCCTGTAATTATTGACGTTGTCTTTGTCCCCACTCTTGTACACAGGGGTTATCAGGGATTTTTTTAATGAATTAGGAAAAATGCCTTGGTCAAAACAAAGATTAAAAAGATGAGTTAGAATAGGGACTACTTCATTAGACATGTACTTCAAAAAACTTGTGGAGATATTGTCCCAACTCGGAGCACTTCCTGATTTTAAATTCATCAGTGTACTGTAGACTTCGTCTTCATTAGTAGGTAGTAACACAAATGATGTGGGGTGAGTAGAAAGATTGTTAAGATAATCATTTTTCTCCACTTGTGTGTTAGGAGGAATTTGAAGAGCGAGCTCTCTACCAATATCTACAAAGTATGTATTAATAAAATTAGCTGATTCAGTCGGGTTTATTTTGATATTCAGTAGTTCTGTATTAGTTTTATTAGATTTGTTAGTGTAAGTTAGAGATTTAATATTTTTCCAAAGTAATTTATTATTTGAAACCGATTTAGCTAGAAGTTCTTTTTCGTATTGTCTTTTTAGTTTTTTAATTAGGTTATTACAATAATTTCTGTAGCGTTTGTATGAAATTTTTAATACTTCATTGAAAGGATCTTTTCTCATTTTAATTTGTAATTTATTTCGATTTCGTATACAGCGCAAAAGTCCGGGAGAAATCCATGGTTTGATAATGCGATTTTTACTTGATATCACAGTAGTAGTAGTATTTTCTTTTATACATTCAATTAAAATGTTTATCAGACTGTCAGTTAGAATGTTAGGGTCATTACAAAACATAAATTTAGACAAGTTTATATTTTGTAGGTATTTTAAGGCATTTTCAAAACTAATTTTGATTTTAGATTTCGTTATTACTGGATTTTGTTTTATTTTAGAGAGTGAGAGAAACGTTGTGTAGTGGTCAGTTGTAGTAGTTTTTATTATTGCAATAGTTGATAAATATTTACTTTTTTTAATTTTAAGCATAAAATGGTCCAAACAATTTGCTTCCCTGGTAGGGTTTGTATGGCCGGCTAATATTCCAAAACTAGATAACATGTTTAGGTAAGAGTTTCTATTTTTAAATTCATGAGAAGGTTCTATCGGTTTAGTCCTAATATTAATATTAATGTCCCCCGCAACTATAAGATTATTACTAGAGTTTAGTGTTACTAAGTGTGAATTTAGAGAGTCAATGAAATTATCTGCGTTTGTGTTTGAGGGTGATCGGTAAATGCATAATATAGTATTATTCAGAACATCCAGCTGAAGACAAGATGCTTGGGTTAGTCTTATTTCGCGAACTGTATGTTTCAAGTTATTCTTGACATATACGACCACCCCGTCATTTTGGTTCAACTGGCATGTTGTAAAGTAAGTACTATAATTATCAAGCTGTGGTAATGGTTTGTTAGAGCTTAGTCTACATTCGGTAAGAATAATTACATCAGTTTGAAATGAAAACGATGATAGTGTAATCAAAAAATTATCAAAATTACAGTATATGCTTCTTATGTTTTGTGAGATTATCGTCAAGTCATTTTTGTTTATATGTATTTGTTTGGTGACTTCATCGGTACTATCACATTCAATAATTCGAGCTATCTTGATATTGTCTATCTCATTCAGAGTTTGTAGAGTGTCACTCATTTTTATAAGCAATAGTTAAACACGTCGTGGATGGGATAGCATGGTGCAGGTGGTTTATCAGTGATAGTAACCGGTTCGTATTATAGAACGCGACTTCGCTTACACATAAGTATTGTTTTTCTAAGTATGATAGCAGATAATGTATGTGAGAGAACACTAAGATTGAGTTTTGAGAGGTGTGTGTGTATGAGTGAGTATTTGGTTTATGAGTACATGAGTGTGTAGGTGTGTTGTTGTGTGCGTGGGTGAGTTCTATGTTATTTGTTTTATACAGAAATACTGTTAATAACATAATTAAAGGAGATAAAGACAGTTTAGAAAGACGCAATAAATATCTTACGAAACAAACGGTTAGTCATTCTTCTATTAGCAAGCGGTGGATTTGATCTTCACTTTTTATTAAAATTATTGCAGATGCTTCGTTTTTGCGCACGTAGACTTTGCCGTATGAGGTCCAACAAAAATATGGACACAGACATATTATTGGACGTGACTGTACACAAAAGTGTATACATACATAAGTCACCGGAATCCCGGGACCTATCCATTTTTGCATAGTGGAATTCCCAATACTAACGTTATTACTAACTGTTGGATTATTTAGTATTTTAAACTGATTAACTTTCATTATTATTTTTTAGGAATCCCGTAGCACAGAGCACAGATGCTTGCCGTGGCAAGATGGGGTTTAATTTTGGTCGTCATGCATGGGAAGTTATATGGGAGGGACCATTGGGCACTGTAGCTGTGGTGGGCGTTGCAACTAAAGAGGCCCCTTTGCAATGTCAAGGATATATAGGACTATTGGGAACAGATGAACAAAGTTGGGGATGGAACTTGGTGGACAATCACTTACTGCACAATGGGGACACCCAGGACCATTATCCACTTCTCAACAACTGTCCTAAATATCAGGTAAGAATAAAGACATTTTCCTTCTTTCGTTACCACCCTCTGTAAACCATTGCAAGCTGGAATATGGGATATTTCAATAATAAATTAAACATTAAATACAAAGAGATTAATTTAAAAAAGTTCACAAAAGAAATTATTGTGCTGCTCGTGACAATGCATTCTGCGGAGCTACAAGGCCTACAAGGTAACTGATCAATACTTATGCACCCCGGCTTAACCAAATGCAAATAAAGTGTAGGCAGTTGGTGTCCCACAAATATGTCCACACAACTGCAGGTAATTAATAGCATCAAATTAGAGTTAGTTTAGCCATTATATTTTGTTGACCACGGTTATGAAGGGTTATTTAAAGCCTGACCAGAAATAGGGTCACTAATACATTTTTCTGTGTTTCGCACAGACCTTTATCTAACTAACAGGTAGGGGCAAAAGTATTTTCGTATTTTGAATGTATTATTAGTAATCAAACCTCTTTGGCTGTACTGAATGTAACTGGCTGGTTCTAAAACCATTAAATTTTGACATTCTGAAGATGCAACAAATAAATAAGAACTAGTTCCTGCCATTTTTCAATTAATTTTCAAGCAAGCAAAATTAACGTATGTGACTTACAAGGAAAGGTACCCAACTGTCCGGCTCCGATTTTAATGATTTCGATATATGTTAGAGAGTAGTTTAAAATAACAGACACGTATTTTTTTTAGCGGCCCAAACTCAACCTGTTGGGAGAAATTGACCTCCAAAGTACTGAAAAGTGACTAAACCCTCTAACTTATATAGAGATATTTAAAAAAAAAAATCAAGTTTCATAGCAGTTCGATTACAAATGTTTAAGAAGATGAAAAAATAATGAGCACGTGTTTTGTTATATCGGCTAAAACTAAAATTATAAAAAAATACCACAGGAAGTGTATCTTTGATTCAAGAACTGGATATTGATCATAATTATCAATTGATCATAAAACAGTTTTACGTCATTTACAAAAGTCTGGGTACAAGAAAAATCTTGACATTTGGGTACCACATGATCTCACTGAGAAACCTAATGCAACGTGTTTCCATTTGCGATTCTTTGTTGAAACGTAACAATTCCGAACCATTTCTTAAACGTTTGATTACGGGTGATGAAAAATGGGTCACTTATGATAAGAATGTGCGAAAAAGATTGTGGTCGAAGCATGTACAACCCCAACAGACCGTGTCAAAGCCCGGCCTGACTCGGAACAAAGTGATGCTGTGCGTATGGTGGGATTGAAAAGGAATCGTCCACTACGAGCTTTTGCCACCGGGTAAAACTATCGATTCTGACCTCTACTACCAGCAACTGATAAGGTAAAAAGAAGCCATTGAGAAAAACCGGCCGGAGCTGGTGAACAGGAAGGGCGTAGTGTTCCATCATCACAACGCCAGTACGCACTCATCTATAGCCACGCAGCAAAAACTGCCTGACCTTGCTCCATCAGATTTCCACCTGTTTCGGTCACTTCAGAACTCTTTAAGAAGCATAAAGCTAACCTCGAAAGAACACTGAAAACTACCTGTAAGATTTTTTATTACTGGCACTACCCACAAGATTGCAACAAGTCATCGATCAAAACGGCACATACATAGGTATAATAAATAAATAAAAAGTTATACCTACGAAAAATATTTTCCTTTGTATGAAAAATACGAAAATACTTTTGCCCCGTCGTTATAGATTAAGTAAACACCTCAATCTGTATGAAAACCGTGTCACTTTTTTTCTACCTACTGTGACGTCACAAGAGCGAATTAGTGATGTGAATTCGCTGTTGTCCGCGCGAAATCGATTCAACGGCGCCGCCGCCCGCGCTGCGCGGCTCGTGTCAGTTAGTAGGTATAGTTTCCGCAATATTCTAAGGGCAAAAAGCCATAAACCTAATACTTACTTTTAAGCAGTATAACTCCCGGAACATATTTAACGCCTTTATAATACGATCCAAAGTAAAACTGCATTCCGCAGCGAGGAAGTAATTGTTTTTCGCCGTTAGGGTTGTCGCATGTTTACTAATACCGTCTTTATACTTAAATAATATTATAGTTTAGTCTATCAACTTTATTGATGATTAACTTGCACTCCTTGCACCTTATTAAATTAACGAATGACTGTTGACCTTGAGAGGACTAATTACAATGTTTCGTCCGTGGGAGGATAAAGTACCTATAGAAACCGAAAAAAATCGCGTACGTGTGCATTTGAGCTCAGAGAGCAAACTTATTGTCGATTTAATCCGATCGAGTTAGTCTGGAGTGACTTAAAACAACGTATACGACACAAAAATACAAAACCACAGCTCATTTCGAATGTAGTCAACTGATTCGCAATGTTTCCGGCACGTCAAGAGCATAGAGGACAGCTACATTGAACAAGATCCACAACGGCTCGTGATTAACGTCATGTCATCGTCTGCTAGTGATTCCGACATTTAGTAGTAAGATTAATATTTTTTTAGGTATGTACCGACTTATAAAAAAATATATATCTTGTCTTATAAATAGTAAACACTAAAGTAATTTGTATTATATCTATATTATATAAAATGCGACTTATTATTAAATATAATCTAATATTAGGACCTACAAACTAACAAACAGTAACATTTTTGACAACCCTGATTTTCATGCTGTGTTTTGTAAAACCAAACGTAATTTGAACCTTATTAAAAAACGCTTGCATTACTTTGTAGTATAACAGCTTGTGATTTAAGACGTTCTGGTATGCAGTATAACAATGGCTTAATGTTTGTATTGCTATTTGCTCTTCAAATTGTGCGGATACTATACCTACGCGGTCAGTTTATGTACACTCGAAAATATAATTCAAGACCGTAATGGGTTTCCAATAAAATAAAATACGTTTGCGTTAGTATATTTCCAGTTTTTAAAAGACCGCGCTACGAATATAATATTTTAATTATTGGTAGTTTTAAAAGTTAGATTTAAATAAACAAGTTAATCCAAGTTACTTAAGCATAGAAGATGGGTGCGCCAAAGTTGAACTAAATTTTTAATGTCGATTATCGGAAATCCGAAAATGTTGTTCCTAATAATTTACATCCTAATAATCACTACTCATAACTACTTTGTTCCTAACGCTCTGAATTCCTAATCATTCAACTTCATAATGTCCGTTGCAATAAACATCGATCATACTACTATTTGTTTTCCTATATTTTCTCAACATAACCATCTTTTACACTATTGTTCATTGTTATATTTGTTTTATGTAGAATGGTTTTTATTCCTAAAATTGCACATTATTATAAGTACATTAAACTTATTTATAATTGTAAAAATGTTATTTTTTCTATTATTTTTATGCTAATACCGTAAAAATTGAAAAACTTTTCTCTAAAGTTAATAGTGACTGAGATCCTAAGGGTCCGTCATTACGTAGGCAGTAGGGAATAGGGACTTAGTGGCAAAACCGACTCGGATCGCGGATAGGTTAGAAGACGAAAGCGGGAGCTTCGCTCCCGCTTTCGTCTTCGAGGTTATTTTTTTTTATAAAAGAGCAGATCATCTTTAACTTTAAAATAATCCTGCGTAAAGTCAAAAATGTTAGGTTAGGTTAGGTTTGTTTTATGAAAACCCTGAAATAAAAACCGTTTCAGTAAAAAACACTTTAGGACTTGCGATGATTAGGGATAAAAATACATTCGGAGTAAAATTTTTTAGGTGAGCCAATATAGACCCAAAAAAAATATGATTAAGAATGTTATTTAAAAAAAAAATAGGAGTTTACAAAAAGTTACATCAGTGACATTAGCACTTAAAATTTTAAGAGATATGAGTTTTATGAGCTACGTTAATAGTAAAATAAATTGTAGGAACGAAATTTTTAGGAAAACATTTTTTAGGAGCAGTGATCATTAGGAGTACAAATCGTTAGGAAAATCAATTTCGGGTGATAAACTTTAGCGAAGCCAATATGGACCCATAGAAGATATTTGGTAGCAAAATTGTTATTGCACTTGTAATCATTAAATAACATTTAGTACTATATGTATATAAACAATAGTTATAAAAAACGTTAGATGTTATTTAAGTTTAAGTTAATTTAAATTAAGTGTAAGGAATTTGAATACGGCTTACCTATCAATTTTACCTTCCTACCTATCGGCTGATAAAAAAAAACGACTATTTCTTGTTGGAAACCAATTTCTTTGCCCGGTCGCTTCCATCCATTTCTCTTTTAAGTTTGGATTACTTTTACTTGGAAACTTGTAATTTATTTATATTTATAATTATGTTATACAGACAAAAATAATATACCAACAAAAATAATTTACGTAAGAATCGATTAGAATCATGATTATCATGAAACATCGAAATGTTGTACATCACTAGACAAAAAAATTTGTTACCAAACAACCAGTCAGTTTTATAGATATCGGTTGACGTCCGCTAGCGCGATGACGGTCGAACGCGGACTGGCGGACTAAACGAAGCCGCGTAGAAAGCTAGAAAGCAGACATTTAAACTCGTTTGACACTCGAAGTACGTACACTCGCGATGTCTAGTTAGATAAAGGTCGGTGGTGTTTCGTGATAGCAATAGAAATGACTGTTCATATAATGAAGAATGACAGTAGGTACGCCAAATCGCTTGAACCTTTGTAACAGTAAAGCTTATAAATAAACAAACATACTACTTTTTGTTTCATTCAAATAGACCCAATAGTTTTCATTCTACGAACGTTTAATATTTTGGTCAATATTATTAAAGGGCGCGAGCGCCATCTTGCTATAAGTAGTTAGTGTAGTGATAGCGGTACGCCCTCTTATCTAATATAATGGGTGACCGCTTATAATATTGTGTTGCTAAAATCAGTTTTGTCACATATTTGAAGCAGCTTCACTTGACATTGCTATGTAGTCCTTAACAATTTGAGCTTATAATATCAAAATAAGAAGCTATTATTGAAGTAAAATCCGTATAAAAACTATAAAAAAAATGTTATTCCATGATTCTTGTATGGGGACCCCTCCTGGGATTTGATTTATTGACCATTTTATAATTTTAAACGATATAGTTTATAATAACACGTATTCTGTGAAATTTACAACTAGTTACTTATTTTATTACGGTTAAAAAGATATAGCCCTGTAAACTTACTCAATCCTATTAGGTCGTGTACCGCTGTGAAGTGATGACGTCATCACCCGTGAGCGCCTAGCCATCGGGATTCGAGCGCCGCATACGAAGTTTAAAATTTAATATCTCAGGAACTATTTGATGTATCGAAATGATTTTGTTACAAGTATTTTTCGTTTTTAATCAAACTTACGGTAAGATAAAGATCTAAACTGGCTGAATTTCTCTATTACCGCAATATGACGAGGTTTTTTATTTTTCTGGTCAGTTATATGTTAGCTTAGTGGTGGTGTTGCAGGTCCAGATTGCTACCACTGTGCAATGTTATATTCCAGTATAGGGGGTAGAACCGGTGAAATAACTAGCATAGAGGCATTCCATCTGTGTCCTCAGGGTTGGCAACACATTGGCAGTAGCTATGATTCTCATTGTAAGATTGTGAATGTCTATGGGCTTAAGAGTCTACTTACCATCAACTGGCCTGTGTTAAAAGAAAGGTCCATGTATAAACAAATATTAACTTTTTTATGGCATGGCTTTTTCAGTTTATCAGTTTAATCATTGCTTTCATGGGTAGGTACAATGGTGTTTAAGTTACAATTTTCGTTCTGCCATGAAACCCTGTCCCTAGCCCTTGATGCACGTTTTTGCCAACATTGGGGGATTTTTGATAACTGATGACAGTTGCTCACGATGTTTACAATTTTCCGGAATAAAAAGTACCCAATGTCCTTCCTCAGGTATCTTTATACCGAATTTCATCAAAATCTATTCCGTGGTTTAGCCGTGACGAACATTAAAGCGCAACAATCAGACAACTGTCACATTTGTACACGTATCAAAAAATTCCAAAGATCTAAATAATAATATTTTTAATACTTGGACATTTGTGTAATATTAGTATTGATGGATTATAGTGAAATATTATTGTTACACTTACTGCTAATATTAGTAGTACCTACCTTATAGGTAAGATTGCCTCATTAATGTATAAATAAAGCAAGTATAAATATTAAGAGGATTATAAAAGAACATTTATTTAATTACATTTATATGCAAATAATGTATATCCTAATTTAACTTTAACTACCTACGTAAGTACAACAACTAAAGCAAAGGTGCTCAAGGCACTGGTCCCACCACCAGCGAATAAGCGATGAACTATGGGCGATTTTCTCGCCCAAGAAACGAACAAAAGATAATGACTCCCGTGTAAATAAAAGGGAGAGATATATATTTATAGTTCATACTTACTCGCTCGCGGTGGGACCAGTGCCTTAGTTGTTGTTTATGTTTAGGTAAGGGGCCTTCATTTCGAGTGTTACCTACTACATTATTAGCCTGCAATTATTCGATGCTAGATAATCCAGACATTCATTACATTTCTGCAATTTTATTACCCTTTGATGTTTGTCTATAAAGGGATAATAATTTTGCATTATAAGTACTATCTGAAATTAATTTCAGGTGGGTGAGCGCATACGAGTCATATTAGACTGTGAAGATAATACTCTATCATTTGAACGAAACTATGAATTCCTAGGAGTTGCCTTCAGAGGTAAGAAGTTTTAAATATTTTGATGTTAATAAAATGAAACTTCTTTATTGTAAATGATGAGGACATTTTTGTTTTAGGTCTACCTAACAAAAAATTGTATCCAACTGTATCTGCTGTATATGGTAACACAGAAGTTTCTATGGTATACCTTGGCCCACCAGTGGATGGTTGATTTTTTTTCAATAATAACATTATTTATAAGGAATTATGTTCTAGTCAATACACAAATAATGGTATTTGCAAGTGTTGATAGTATCAAAAATATGAAATTTTAGCATAAATAATAAATAAAAAAAATGTTACCTTTATCATTGCTGTTTATAAATTTATCATATCTGTTAGCTCTTAGTGTAAATTGTAAATAATTTGGCAATTTATCTGATAACTAATTATGCTTATATTATTTAATTTCTCAAACAAACTCTAAAATGAAAAACGAAAACGCGAAGCGCTGCTAGGGAACACATTAAAATTACGAATTACTTTTTTCCGAATATTCATTTGTCCGAAATTTCATCTTTCCGAAAGCTATGTTCCGCTGGAGCTAATTGAGATTAAATGCATAGTTAAATTGCTCTCCGTAGGTTAGGTTAGGTTTGATCTATAAGCGATACTAAAAAAAATAGTCTTCTATCAAAACGTTGCAATCGGAATTTTGATCAATTCGGAAATATGACTCTTCGGAATTAGGTAGTGTACCCGAAGGGCTGGTTTCTTCATAGATTCATAAAAGTATAATAAACATCATGAAAACATTTTTGTTAGTTGCTATATTCGCATACAATATCGAAAGGACCTCGTTTTGGAACACTGTGAGTGTGTGTGTGTGTTTGGTTTTTAAAATACTTTGGTTAGAAAACAAAATTTAAATCATTTAAAGTCGGTGGCGGTTCATTCTGTGTGAAATTGTGACTATGAAATGGTAAATGTAGAAAGGTAGAGGAGGAGGATTTTTTAAATATATTCGTACCATTACCTGACTTTGTTTGAGAAAAGCATTATAAATTATAATATATGCCTCGGCGGAGACGGGTCTTGCCTGGCTGGCCTCGCTATGTTCTGCTCTGTAACCACCTCGTCGGGGAATCCCTCTATTTTCCAGGCCTCTACAATAATGTACTACAAAAACTTAGAAACATATTGGGTAGCAATTAAGTCTTAAATATAGTATTTTCTAGCTGTTCACATGCGACAAAAATGTACATGCTTGCCGATATTCGACGATAGGTTTATCGCTCGGCGCACACGGGAGACTCTTGTTTTGGGTGAATTACAAAAATATTGTACATAGTTAAGGGCTCAATTAAAAAATCCTTAACAATCATTAACTTTACCTTTGTGTAACGAAGATTAGCCATATAATCATATGGACAATTTTCGTTACACAAACGAAAAACATTAGAAGAAAATTAACGTTATCTCAATTAACTCCTTAACTATGTACAATATATTTGCAATTTAACCTTTTATGTCAGTAGGATATGTAGGTACAATTAATATTATACAATGCAATAGCTAGTTACTCATAAGCAGACCCCGTTATCAATGGCGCAAATTCATTGAAATAAAGGGCTGTCACACTGTAGACATTTCGTGTAAAGATTTATTCCCGGTTCCTATATTCAAGAAACGAATCGTTTTCCTAATTTGAAACATTTTGTACATAGCAAATGTCATAACGCATAAGGAAAACGATTCGTTTCTTGAATATAGGAACCGGGCAATATGGGCTATTCCCAGTAGTCCGCACCCCGTAGTTCGGGCTATTCCCAGTAGTCCGCACCCCGTAGTTCGCACTACTTGCCGGAGGTGCGGACTAGTGGGAATTTTTATTCCCAGTAGTTCGCACTATGCCGAAGACGCCAATTCGCGTCCCATGTATGTGCAATCGTAATGCCGAGGACGCGACGTCGCGTGCGAACTACGGGGTGCGGACTACTGGGAATAGCCCGGCAATATGTTTCCGTCGGTAAAACCGATCTCAATCGGAAGACGACGGGACCCGAAGTGTCAATTATTTATTGTATTAAATGAGGGACATGTTTATAGTCATTAGTATGATACTTTATTATTTAGTGTCAAATGTCAAAAAGAAAAAAAAGACAGCATATGGCACTGTATTAATATAGAGATGTTATAACCGCCCTAAGAAATTTAGAAATACACTCATAGGTAAGTAGTACTTTGTCATTCTTAAACGAAACACTCTCCTTACGTTGTCATAAAATGCAGCAAAATAACGCATACGTACTTCGAAATATTCAAAATAATATTATAATTTCCGTTTATTTTTCTTAAATCAAAAACCTATTTCGCGAAATATCTTTCTTAATGTAAAATCACAGCCTTTAAAATTCATCGTTTCCATCAATTTGGACTTTAGGGCCTGGATCGTAGGAATACTGGAGGATACTGGAGGCGTTCTCTTCTATTTTGAGGTTTCGGCATGATAATACAAACGTGATACACGTAAACCGTAATTACAATATATATATATATATATATATATATATATAAAGGCTGCTGAATGTGACCTACCCCTACGGTGATATGATGGGTGCTGAAGCTAATTGAGAGAGCACGATAAATACGATTTATTCCGATAAAACACGATGGAATCTAATTATGCACTACATCTGTACGTTATGACATATTTTATACCTATTTTACAACATGATAACAATAGACTTGTTACGTATATTATTAAATTAGTTACTTTTCTGAATAAATTATTAAAAGTTTTTCGACATTATTCTGTTAAAAACTATGTCGTCTGTTACTATAAATCCTACTCTAAAAGATGTAGTACTTCAGATGTCTTAAATTTTGCACGTAGCTCTTCTTATAATCCTTTGTGATTTCAGCTTCTCCAGCATTTGGACATTATAAAACCATATTATTGTTATAAATGACCAATAATAGATTTAAAAACTGAAACAGCTCTTCGCGGCCTGCAAGATCCTTAACAAACAAAAAAACACACTAACACGTTACTTACATCAAACTGTTGTCAGAAATGTAATGTGTAGTACCAACCGTAATATTTTCAATGGATTTGCTCCACTGATAACGGGGTCTGCTCATAAGTCTTTCGGACTCCAGTAAAGTCTGCTAGACTAGTATAAGAGCATTTGAGAGCGAGTTATATTCTTCAGAAAACAATAATTGTAATAAAACAAAGCAATTGTGTTGCGGCATTTCACAACCGTCTCGACACACGAAATGGACCCACAAACTAAGTTTACCTACAAACAGTTCCAAGCCTAATCAGGCGGCCTGCGGTCCAAAATCTATGAAGTCCACACAATAAACGATTCATGGTGGCCGGCAATATTCGTACGGTGCTATAAAACCGTCACTCGCACAGACCCGCCGTCCGCAAAATTTCTGGTTTGTACCTACGGTACCTAGGTAAGTACCTAGTTACAATCCGTGAGCTCCTAAAACAACCTTCGAAGCATACTTTGGGTATTGACGATGATTCGCGATCGTAATATGCGGTTCTGTTCTGTTAACAACTTGCAAATGTTTTTGAAGTTACCGTAAAAACTTATGTAAAGAATAACCATAAGTACAAAATAAACTTTACACTAATAATATTACGCTCATTAATCTTTTAAAAAATTAAATGCAATATGACTTTTTGTCATGGTACAAATAAAACAAAATCATCATTTTCAAATTATTCCATCGTTAATTTAAATAAAGAACACCCCGCCTTCACACACTACTTTAGTTTGGAAGTATAAAGAGCTGTTATACCCACCTGTGGATTCTTAGAAACTACATTTATATATTGTATTTTTTAATGTACTTTTCGCAATCCCCTTTGCTTCTATAACTCAGTCTTGAACCTTATTAAAATATTTACAATCAACACTTTTCTTAAAATTTTCAGGTCATCATCATCATCATCATCATGTCAGCCGAAAGACGTCCACTACTGGACATAGGCCTCCCCCAAGGCTTTCCAGGTACAAAAAAATAATTGTATACATTATAAACAATTTCACCTAATTGACTATTTACAGAAATACACTGTTTAAGTTGACTCTCCATGGAAATACATACCTACATAGATACATAAACTCAGACAGAGCTACAGAATTACTGTAGGTAATTCTCTCTCTAAAAACTTGTTGATAATTCTGTAAATACCTACATTTTGCACAATTAGGCTAAGATGTTTAACAGCGTATTAGTGACAGAAATCGATTTCCGAAAAATAAACTGAATAAATAAGTCACTGGTGGTTTTAACTGCTCTATATAAATCAATAAAAACACAATGAGTGTACTGTCATTTTCTACTACACGAATCCTGCCGATTTCCCTCGAAACCCGAAGGTTTTTCTAAGAGCTCACGGACTGCAGTTGCTACGGTTGACTGATAGAGACGATAAACAGGCTGCCTGCCGACTAGGAAATGCAAACCGGTAATTTACCGGACCGTTAATAAATAAAAAGCGACAAAACAAAACGATTTTCATTTTATTTCACGAACTATCCTTAAATAATTATGATTAGGTACAGTCAATTACATAGATGTATCCACTTTTGGACCCTATTATAAATGAAATAAGATGAAGAAGTAGACACATCTCTTTGTATTCGACTGAACGTAGTTATTAATCGGCTTTTATCTTTTAAACAAGTTAATCAGATATACTGATAGTTTTAAACTAGTCAAGATTAATTACAACGTTAGAACTGTTAATACATTCCCTAATCGTAATGAAAATAATTAAAAAAAAACTGATCAAGAGCGAGTCAGGTTCGCACAATTAGGGTTCGTTAGAATACAATCCCGGGATCCTGAATAACGCGATCCCGGCCGTTTTCTGACCCTGAAAATCCCGGGGCTATACTTGGCTAATCTCGGGATTTTCGGGATTGCTACAAATGGGGCTAGTATGCATTCCGTAGTCCATTGCGCCTTAATAATGACCTTGCCTATATTTATATTAAAAGCATTTATTTTTACATTAGCTAATAAAAAAACAACCCTAACCGCCTGTTTCAAAATCGACAAGTAAAGCGTATTTGACACATACATTTAGCCCTTTCTCTTTCTTACACTCAAGAATGGACAAAGAGCGAGCCAACTTTAAATGGCAGATAAATTAACTTGTCGATTGTGAAACAGGCCCTAAGATACGCCATACGATACGATACGTTGAAAGTCAAACATTGGGTGCTTTAATATTTCTACTATTGTATTTTCAAAATTCTAAATAGGTTTTTTGTTTTGTCTGTTTTATTACGTATAAATGTCTAGATTTCTTGTTTTATCTTTTTAGCCCCGTGAACTCGGGGTTATGCATTCAAGGTCAAGTCCCGTATTCCCGGGATCCGCACAAAAACCAAAATATAACTTGTCGATAGGCCATATTCAACTCTTTATCCGGCAGGGTGCCTTCGGAGACGTAATCAGAAGTGATATTACCTTGTTTTGTAATTAAAGTCAGAATGTGGTAAAATAGAATGTGTCAAGAATTAACATTTTATTTAAAAAAACTTAAAATAATATAATTTCCAGCTAATGGTTTGGGCACCCTACCTAGCTACGTCGCTATGGCCACGTTGTCATTGTGATTTTCTGACTCGATTGCCATTAAATAAAATAATGCTATTCGGTACCAAAACAAAATGATTTTGATTTTCAATAGCGGCCCATACTTGCCCAGAACTTACTTACTTACTGCTGCGGCTCAGGGACCCAAAGTGAGTCTTGGCCTCCGACACGAGATTGCGCCACTTGTCCCGGTCCTGCGCCGTCTCTTGCCAGTTGACGACTTGAAGATCACGCAGATCTGACTCCACGACATCGCTCCAGCGGTACCTAGGCCGGCCGACCGGGCGTCGCCCCACTGGTCGGCCCAGGTACGCTCTTTTGGCTCCGCGATCTTCACCCATTCTCTGGACATGGCCGAGCCATCGCAGGCGGTGAGCTTTAGTTTCGCCAATAATGTTGGGCTCGGCTACCAGGTCTTCTATTTCGGCGTTCTTCCGGACTCTGAAGCTTCCGTCTTCTCTCTTCTCCGGTCCCAATATTTTACGGAACACCTTTCTCTCGGCTACCAAAAGCTTGTGTTCTTCTTCTTGTGTTAGCGTCCAAGTCTCACACCCATAAGTGAGAATCGGCCTTATGACCGTCTTATAAATTCGAATTTTGGTTCTTCTACTTAGGAGCTTGGACACTAGCACATTGTGAAGGGCTGATGTGCAGCGTAAGGCGTTCTGTATACGGATGTCTATCTCTTCCTTCCGTGTATTGGTATCGGTGACTGTGCAGCCTAAGTATTTGAATTTTTGCACGCCTTGAACTGCATTATAAATTTTCACACATCGGCAATTGAAGCATTTGTAACGACTGTAAAAGCTATATAGAGAAATACGAGGCCCAATATGACGCTCTCTGCTGTAGGTACTGTAATTCTATTAAGCACCACACACATACCACTGATTCACTGTTATCAGCGTTTAGTAGTGCTGTACTCCATCAGCTGCAAGAGTGAATGTGTGTGAATACGAATAATGCAGTTTTCTGAATCAGAGTCCACGTGAGTACATCAAAACTGTTGCATTTTATGAGGGAACATGTGACGTACTTTTAGATTTATAGCCTAAAAGTTACGAAAATATCTCTGGTTTATGAATCAAAAAATCTGAAATATTCTTGATTTAAAGATAACTATAGTATGTGAGCACTTAGAAGATGCTTCGGCTTTGTACTTCTCTCTCACTCGCTTTTCATAAGATCTTATTAGAGCGAGTGAGAGAAAAGTACTAACCCGAAGCACCTTCTAAGAGCTATCGCACTGTGCTTATTTTGTAGTAAATTTACCTGAATTCCTTATATTTAATCTAATATGGCATGTACAGGTTGGAAAACCGGGCAAGAGCGTCTCGGCCCATGCTCAGCGTAGGGTTCCGAAGCCTCATGAAGTCATGACTCAGTTTCTATTTAAAGTCATTTGGTGTCGTTTTAGATGATTTTAGGAGGTATAAACACTTTAATCGCCTGTATCTCAAAAACCAATGATCGTCTTAGTCGTGATAGTTTTTCTTTTAAATTCGTTATATGCGCTTTCATTGAAGATATTTTTGCTGTAATTTGAGACGCTTGACTCTCTTACCAAAAAATAGCTATTGGTTTGGCGTTGTATATCGTGATATACATACATACCATAACATCAGTTTTTGTACTGTTATTGATATTTTATAATCGGAAGAGGCTAGAGTCCATTACATCTTTATTAAAAAAATGGGTTAGAGCTTAATATTTCATAAAAAACTCCCTTAATCGAATTTTTTTTTGCACAAACCCGCAATTTTTTTGAAAGACCTTCCAACTACAGCCCACACTATGGGGTAGACGAGAAAAAAAACATCCCCACGTTTCGTGTACACTATACATTTTTTTCCAGATATTATTTTACCACTTTGTTGGAGTGATTAATATATAAATTCATGCCAAATTACAGCTTTACAGTAGGTACTAAAAGTCTCTAAGCTAGGATGCGGACAGACGGATGGACGGACATGGTGAAACTATAAGGGTTCCTAGTATGAATAACGGATTACTAAAAAAACACGAACGCCACATGGACGGTAACTACCTTAAATATTGGAAATAGAAAGTTCTAGGCAAAGGAGACTTACTTTTATTTTTGAAAAAAAAAAAATACTGCAGTATTGGATTTTTGAAAAAAAATACTCTTCCTTAACCGGGAATCCAACTGGTCGAATATGACAAAACAATAAAGTCGTGTTTTATGATACAGATCGAAAGGGTCATGGACAGGGAGCGAAACTTTGATGCCGGTGACGTCATTAACGCAAATTGACATATAGGGTGTTTTTTTATAATATATACATGACATATTAAAATAAATAGTGACATAGATGATATATTATTATGATACGTCTATCTTTTAATAACTAACCTAACCTAACCTAACTTTTTTTCTCGGTAAAATCTTATTCATCCTTCTCAAGAAGACTCTGAAGAAGTTTCAGTACTTAGGTGATGATTCAATATGTTGGCAGTTCTCTCCATTGCAATGTCTCGTAATAAATTTGGAACCGAATGACTTTTATCCATCTGACTAACTATGTTGCTTTAAATTTTTATTTATAGACTAAAGTTTTTCTTCTGTACAACTGCCAGTGATATAGCCTAAAGTAAGACTTAGGTAAAAAGAGGTTCTCTTCATAACAACCAAAAAAGGATACGTCTTCAAATACGGATGCATAGATTCCATGGCGACTATGGTCAAGCGATGCCTGTAATGTGCTAGTTATAACAATTCGCAGTTCTTTAATTCACGAATAATAAATACTATTTAAACGGATATACATTATTATTGTCTCCGACAATTTTCTGATTAATATGACAAAGACAGTTAGGTGTCACTTTTTATAAGTACTGGCCGTCTCAAGTGTCAATAAAATATCCGTAAACTAAAGAGGCCAATAAGTTGTTAGTGATCATCTATAATGTAGATAAAAACACTCTGTATGAAGCTTGACGTCATACGGCTGTCACCGGCATCAAAGTTTCGCTCCCTGGTCATGGATAATGTAATGATCATTTATGTCAATGATGTGATGTCATACACTTTTAAATTAAATAATAACCGTCAAAAACCCTTCTTTATTATTTTGACATAATGGACCAATTCGATTCCCGGTTAAAGCAGCAAAATTTTCAAAAATCCATAAATGCAGTAATAATTGTTTTTAAAAATAAAAGTATGTATGTATGTATCTAAACTCTTCATTGCACATAAACAATTACAATATATGTTTGCATCAATATAGATAATGCACATAGGCAAACTTATCCCGAATGGGATCTCTTTCAGTTAACCTTGGAGTAAAATAAGCATGGACAATGCATATTAACAAAATTACAGGAAATAACAAATTGTACATACAACGGAGAAACAGGAGGAAAATCAAATATCTTCTTTAAATACAATACATAGATAGATAATAGAAAATACTAATATATACTACCACATACCTACGTATACAGCAGTTAAAACCTACAACAGAGATAAGGATCAACACTCATCTTGCTGATTTAGCCACAACTTCTTTCACCTTTCCTTAAAAGTAGGTAATTGCCGGCCACGTGGCGTTGTTGTTTCCACCGTCTGTATATGTGGCCTGTAGTGGTAAATGACGCAATATAATAAAATATTCGTTTCAAAATTATGTCTTTTATTTAATTTCGGGGTTTGAAACATGGTTTTAAACACAAACACAAAAAGATTGAAAATTAGTAGGTAAGTAGTGTACCTAAAACTTTAGTCGCCTGTATCTCAAAAACCAATCAAGGTTACTTAACCGTGTTAGTTTAAATTCTTTATATACGCTTTCATTTAAAATATTTTTCTGTTGTTTAGTACCTATTTATGGTTTTGACTGTAGGGGGGGGGGGACACGATACTTTAGCGAAAAGGCACTTTCGAGTTTTTTTTTTTTTATTATTCTTTGCCCCGCGGCGACTTGAGCACCTACTACCGCGGGAATATGGCGTTTTCACAATGAAGTGATTTCGCCAGTATAAATCAATATAGCAATAAAACACAATCCAATCTTCTCTAGGAAGATTGGTAGCAACGTTGTACGGTGATATGTAGGACAGAGGCCAAGATAGTTTTAACCTCTGTACCACTGCGAGTCCACTTGAAACGAGAAGTAAAATGCCAGGATACACGAATCACTAGCAAAAAAGAACTTTGAACACCTAAATACACAAAAATAAAAACTAAAACAAATTACACATCCGCCGTTGCAAATGGCCCCCCCTTCGAGTTCAATATAAGTATCCTAAACGGTCTGTCAAACCCAAAAAATGATAATGACTTACACGTATGGTTTTTAACAACTATCGAACAATGTATCACACGATGTTGTAAAGTAAAAATATATTTTTACCCTTTCTTCACAGTTAGGTACGACACAGGTACCTAACCCAAAAAATATTTTTACCTATTTCGTCCTTGTTCTTAGTGCACGGTACAAAAACACAAACAACAACAAAATTTCTGTTTGTTACTTTGATAGTTGCTGAGAAAAAGTGAGTGTCACACATAGTGATCGCGCGACGAAACTATAGGTAAGGGTTCCTAATTTGACTTCGGCACTGAAAAGAAAAGCAAGCTTTAAAAAGCCGACTGCATTTTATGATATTATTATATTTATTAATGCTAAAGCTACTATATTCGTATATATTTGCGATGGTCACATTAAGACCTTTCAAATGATACCCATATTGTAATAATTAGAACAGTTTTTTGTTGACAAATAATTGACATTTGGCCATTGTTGTTATTTCAATTCTAACAGTTTAGGTATCCTATGTCACCCGCGATGGTAAAAGGATTCTAACGATACGACACACATTTAAATCGGCTCAGCCGTTTAAAAGTTACGGTGCAATAAAGAATCGTTGCACACATACATACATGAACCCTGAAAACATCACACTCCTTTTCTTGGGCAGTTGTGTAAAAAGAAAACATGCGAAGTTGCGAGTTAAGATTTTGTACAACAATTCTAATCATCAAATAAAATCTACCGCTGGTTGTGGTTACACATATGAAATAGTAAAAAACAGTGTTCAGGATAAGATGAAATAGTTCTGTTTATGATTCTGTATGTTTTTTTATCGTTTGTTACTTATGCATGTACATTAGTGAGGATTCAAACCAAAAAGGACCACCGCGAAATAAGTTGTATTCTACTAAAGCTATGCGTGCAAAAGAACCAATAAAATGGCTACCTTTTCTTAACCTAACCATAACCCAATAAATAGCATGGTGTTTTTCCTGGCGCGGCTCAATCCGACTGGCAAAATTTGCTTGCGACTTGTCTGTCGCTTGTAAATCCCATTCTATCCAAGTAATAATGTTTGACGATCACTGAAGACAGTAACAAGCAAGAAAATGGAAGTTGTGCGGCTCTGCATGTTTACGGCGTTCTAAATGCTTTTTGCGTGAATATAGCACCGCCGTAATGTTGATTTTACTTGAGACTGCTACAGAAATTAAATAAATGATATTTATAGTATGTAAGACATAAATAAACATACGATTTATTTTACGTATCAGGTAGGGAGGTATAGTATTTCGGTTTTGGTTTCGCCGCATCAACTTAAGGAGAACAATATTTTGATTAAACAAAGCCACAGTCGCGCCACACGCGCCATATAACGGTAGATATATTAGTTCGTAATAAAAGCCTGCAAACCTAACCTTAAAATTAAATGGATATCAACTCTATCGCCATAGCAAGTAGATTACAAATGTTTTGAACTTTTATAGTGCTTGTAGTCCCTTTACCCTGAGTTTTAATTTATGGTTAAACAATACTATAGCTTAGTTTAAGAATCATATATCGTTTTCTTTGAAAGGATGCTGCCTAAGTAAAAATGAAATACTATGTTAAGTAAAACTGCTGGGAATAGAAATTTTATTAAATATTTAAATTTGTTTCCATTAGGGACAAAAAGCTAGGAACAACTGCGAAGAACTCGATTGTCTATAATTTAGGAAGGGTTTACAGGTCAACCCTTATAAGAGTCAAAAGGGATTTGGTAGAGCTACTGCTATAAGCTATTTACGAACGGACAGAGGAGGTTTGACCCTAATATCGACAGTTAGGCCTTTTATAGTGTTTTAATTCACGACGCATGGCATGACCCCCCTCCCCCCTTGCCAAGAGGTATAGTCGCGGGATGGGGGGTACGGGCGACCATTTTTAAGCCCGCTATAAAACAAAGTAGGTAGGTACACATCTTCCTCGCTGACCATAATGCGATAGGCATGATCTGTATGTAAAATTATATCAATTTAACAACTAATGCGTATTGCCTATGAACTAACACTAGCACACTTAAACTGTACACATGTACGATTGCCGCCGACGCCGACGTGGGTTAAAACACTATAACAGCTACCGACTGCTTTGAAATCGTTTAAAACTAGTATTAATGTTGATTATTCATAAAAATAGCTTTTGTTTTATTAAGACAACAAGTATGTTGCCGCTATTAACTGCCTGGTACGTTAATAAGTTCTGTTGCAAAGTTTTAGTCAAATAAAACTAAGTGCTACTTGTTGTTTAATTTCAAAATACATAAAAAAAGAAAAGCTTATGTACTGTACATTTATAGGAACAAATAATAATTTTACATAGTCGCCGCTTTTTCCGGTACGATCTTTTAAACGGCATCGATAAAATTATGCACGACTTTTGCGCAAAATTTCATTTTTTGGTGTTAGTCTTACAGCCATATTAATACACTCATCTTGACTGAGAGACACAAGATACGTCAAAGTAAACGCCAAACCACACTCATTTTTGACGCATCTCGAGACGAGCATTAGAGTTGAGATCAGTTTATTACGGGCCTTAGTCTTTGTTTACCAAGGGTTAAGGAACTTTTTTGTTTAATATTGTAAAACTCTCTCATATCTGTGTCAGTATGTTTAGAGATCAGTATTATATTTCTCAGTAAGACTAAGGCGTGTTTTCGCATTGCTGCAAATTGTTGTAAAAAGTCGATTTTATGAGACATGTAATTCAAGACTGGCCGTGTACAAGCGGAACTTTTGTTGCTTGGAATACATTTGTTTTAGGATTTAAGGTAAAAGCCTATTCAATATGACAATTAAATTTGGACTCTACGAGAACTCTTACAAAAGTTGTGACTGTTATCAGCATCATCATCGTGCGTGATTTGAACCAAGATTTCCTAGTCCCGAATGGGATTGCTTAAACTTCTTGAATACATCAAACTATAGCAATAGTTTAGAATCTGTTTCTAAAATGTGTATACTAGCTTACGGCCGCGACTTCGTCCGCGTAGATTTTGATTATCGTTATTCCGTCGGAAACTTTTAAATTTTCCGGGATAAAATGTAGCCCAGGTATGTGTTAATCCAGTGTATAAGCTATCTACGTTTCACATTTCATCCAAATCCGTTCAGCCGTTGCAGCGTGAAGGAGTAACAAACTAACACACAATAAGACACAAACTTTCGCATTTATAATATTAGTAAGATAAGTAAATTAAATGTTTGGTTAATGTACAGTATTGTACAGGTTTATGAAAGACTCATTTAATATATTTTTTTTACTCTAATTAATCTTAGTAACAGAACTTATGAACCGACTAAGTAGGTATTTAAAGGTTTAAAATAATGCTCATAATTATTTTATGGAAACCTCATAACTTAGAAATTAATGTGAATTTCAAGAGCAAGAACATAGCACAGCCGAATTTATTATTCCTAATTTTTTTAATATGAAAAGGATAACAAGTTTTAGGCATTGTATAATTATTTCCCGATATCATTGGACATTACATAGAGCACGTTTCCTTGTAACTATTTAGAACAAAATGAAGTATTTCGTTTCCTGTGTTAATTTCTCACAAAATGATCCATAATATTCTATTTACATAATAACTATTCATTAAAACGGTCGTATTCTCGTTATGCTAACCTTATCTGAAATAGGCAATGTTTCTATAGCCTCGTAAGGCCCACCATATTACAAACAGGGAGTTTTTTGTGAGTGGGACTTTCAAGTCTATTAGCAAGGCAATAAAGTTCAATAAAGTTTGTTCGATAATGCAATTTCCAGTTTATGGAGATAGGAAAATGAACTTTATTCCCATTGCAATACAATTCAAATTAAAATCACTAGATTGTGTACATCCTATTGCACACCGGTTCTTACAAAGATAGACTAGATAGGAGAGGATTATACTTGAATTGATACTAGATTCTTTGGTATTATAGCGTTGTTGACGATTCACATTATTATATAAACCACCATCGGTATTGCCAATATATCTAATTATATTACAACAGAAATGGTGGTTGAAACGGTAGGTAAATATTCGTTTAAGTAATCGAGACCGTCAAGTCGGTGGTACCCCAGATATTGTAACGGTAAAACTCACTAAATAGGTACATATAAATTACTAATGACTTAATGAGTTTTACCTTAACACCATCCACATTCCTATAACTATCGTATTCCTATATATACGGTGACTTGACGGTCACGATACTACTCCATAGCCATCTGTTTAATTATACTATGTAAATAGGTTGGCAAAAAAGAGTTCATAAAAATGCGGGTGTTTTTGGGAGTGATAGGTATTGGCAATATAACACAATTTATATCGAAAACTACATTGCCACCTGACCATTTTGCAGTTTCACGAGTCAATATGTCCAACTCTTTTGTGCCAAGCCGTACCTTCGTATTTACAAAGAATCATTAGGGAGCTTATCGTACAATGACTTCAATTGAAATTACTCGAGGCAGCTAAGCAACTACGATTTATTTTAATAAGTTTCTGATAGATCTTGTTCCCAACAAACATTGACGCGTAATGCCCAAGATTCAGTAAGAACTTTTTTGTATGGATAGGTAATCTAACAACAATTCTACCGTCCATGAAAATTTGTATGTATTTAGTGGATTGTGAATGTCAAATAACATGAGTTTAGAACATACCTATTAAACCGAACGATACAATTAATTGTTAAGTAGCGTTGGTATACTAAGTAGGCTATAAAACATCGGGCAAGAGCATGTCGCACCAAGCTCAGTGTTGGGTCCCGAAGCCGTTACGACAAACACAACTAAACACTATCTCAAAAAACAACATGTACGAACTAATATTCATATAAAGTTATTTGGTGCTGTCTTAGATGATTTATACATAGTAGGTGTAAACAATTTAGTCGCCTGTATTGTATCTCAGGAACTAATAGAGTCGACCCCCTCGTGAGTTTTTCTTCTAAGTTCGTTATATGTGCTATCATGATATGTTTTTTAGATTTCGAAGTGATATCTTCTAATGGGAGGGTAAACCGCTTCGTTACGTAACGCGTTACGGCGCCAGTCTTGTCTGGCTTCCCTTTCTCTCACGCATACGGCAGCGGTAGGCTGGCTCCAACTCTCTCACTCTAACCCACAGCGCTAGCCGTATTTCGGACAGGCGCTTCCCCCTAGTGTTTAGTGTGCGATAGACATATACTGTTGACAGAGAGCACATAAGCTAAAACTATCACCGTTTTTGAAAGTGTTTATAAAAAATATGATGAAACAAGCAGAAGATTTTTTAGGATTAAATAATGATACTAATAATGTACATTCACAAAATTCTAATGTACATATTCAATAATTGTAACTAAGAATCAAATATATTTTATAATCTATAAAATATTTTATTAATACCTTTCCTTACATTATCATATTAATATACATAAAATTTAAGTTATTACTAATTTAATCATTTCCGAAGTTAAACAATTTCAATCGTATCAAAATCGTTCTGTCGGGCGTCCCGCACACGTTTTTTTTGTTTTTGCAATTTGGGCTACGGGGAGTACGGGGACACGAAACTCTATGGAAAATTACACTTTAAAAGTTCTATATTTCCTAAACAGTCCTCCAAATCTAAAAATATAATACATATGAGTGTAATTTTTTTTTAAGAGATATCCACTGACTCCTCACTTGATGTCATATTTTTTTTTATATTTTTGCTGTCCTTGTTTGCAAGTTAGGTTAAAAAAATGTTTACTTCTTTCATGTTTGATTTTAGTGCGCGGTATAAATAACTATATGTGCACAAAATGACAGATTTCTAACTTTTATAGTTTCTGAGATGAAGTGAGTGTGACATACAGACAGAAGATCACGGACGACACGGCGAAACTATAAGGGTTCCTAGTTTGACTTCGGAACCCTAAAATTAACCCTCCCTTTCTCTTGCAGTCGGCTTCTAGAAACGCGTAACATTAGCGTGCCATACATAAATGTGGGTTTTTATGATTTTTCAAAGGTGAATTATCGTTGGTCCGATATCATACAATTAAATTAGAACTACTGTTTTGTAAAACCAAGATTTACAACATTTTTATTACGTATTTTAAGTTATAGGTATATAATTAATAATTATGTATGATTTTAATAGTTTAGTACTTTAATCGTTTTTCCTAAAATACGCGTCGAAGTTATGTAGGTATTTTTAGGATTCACACTCATTTTTTCTCAGAAACTATCAAAGTTACAAAACTGTCCCTGCGTCCGCCCGTCCGCAGTTTAGCTCAGAGACTCTTAGTTCTAAAAAGCTGTTAGTCACGCCGACAAAGATGGGGAATTTAAAAAAAAAATGTTTTTACGGTACCTCCCCTACACGCATGTGAACCTAATTTTTTGATTAAGGGATCCGTTTGTGACATATTAACATTTAAAGTGCAATTTTTATATGAGTCTCGTGTGTGTTCCCCCCCTCCCCCACAGCGAAAACTACAAATACTAAACATGTGACAAAAAACTTAAATGAAAGCGAAAAGACGCATTTTAAGTAAAACTATCACGACGTAGACTTGATTGTTTCCTGAGATATAGACGACTAGTGTTTATACCTACAATAATTCATCTAAGACCCCACCTAACAACTTAAAATAGAGAATAAGTTCATACTTGTTTGCTTTTGATGTAGTTTTTGTGTAGTAACGGCTTCGGAACCCTACACTGGGCATGGTCAGACATGCTCTTGCCCGGTTTTTAAGGGTCATATTGACATTAACACACGTAAAGAAGCTGTAACTAGCGACCAATCCTCATTTTGCTTCGTGTTAAATCATCGCGATGGGACATACCTACATGAAATACTAGTTTAAATACCAGTTTTAATTCTTGAGATGATCATTGAAATCCGTAGAGACTTTGCGGCGCTCATTTGAGAGAAACTTATATACAGACAGACAACTAATGTAAAAACAACTCGTTTGTTTCGGCACCGTATAAATAGCAGTTTTTAATTAAATCTCGGTGTTTATTTTGAAATCACAGATAGACAATTCCATTGTATTAAATGGAAGGTAGGTCTGTAAGAAGTTATAAGTCGCCAAATTTCAAAAAACCCTAATATAAGAAAAACATTACGAGTTTTTTTTTAATTTTTTCCATTATGTACACATTTTTTTGCACGCGTAGGTATGTTCAATTGTGTCTAATTCAATAACATTTTACTACCTATTTACAGTCAAAGACATAAATATATACACGTTCCCAAGACGACAAAAATATCTACACGCCCCTATGCTACTAATAATATGGTATGTGGATACATATGTATGGATATTTGACGCGCTGGCTATGTAGATATTTATCCTTTCGACTGTACCTATTCCGTGTATTTTTAAACGAGTTATTTATATAGGTTCACTTGGTTCACGCAATGTTTTCCGATTAATACCTACTAAAGTCCATTAAATCTTACTTGTCTTATTTAGTAAACACTTGCTTAAAATGTAAATGCTACAATTTCCTCATTAAAAAAACAATCGATGATTTATAATTGGGAAAATGTTGTGCAAAACGTGGTCTCTAGGTAGTTGCGTTGATTACCGGAAACGACCGTATTAGCCAAAAATATGGAATAACTTTACATCAATGACATCAAGCCGCGTTATAATGAAGCAAATTATATCGAAATCGGTTGCTACTTTAGTGAGTTTTCTACTGTTAATACTTGAGCGGAAGATACGGAATTGTAGCGACCACAGAGACATCTTTGGACGCCCTTAATAATATATTCAAAGTATCGCGGACGGGAGAATTATTGTCGGGGGTTGCTCGGACTATCCAAGATCTTACCTTGACCATAGCTAAGTATAATTTGACTTATATTACTTAACCCATTATTCAAACTTTAACAAAATAATACTTTAATGCGACTACTATTCAGTGAACTATTATTTATCCTCATAAAATATCTAGTAAGAGATCATGTCTAAGTTATAATTATGTTAGCTTAGTACCAACAATAATCACCCAAAAAAATGGACGCGATGATATATTGTATTTTAGGTACTGCAATAGGCAATTCAATAGAGATTCTAGCTACCCTGAGAGGGATTAGAGCCGCAGAGCCATCGACGCGTCGTTTACAAGTCTTTTAATTTGTCTTCCGATCGTTGTAGCAGTCTGTCTCGTAAGAAGTCCTTCAAGTCGAGTTTGACCTTGGTGAGCGGGAACTTGGTGAGGCAGAAGTCTGCGAACAGGCAGTAGGCCTTGCAGAGCAGCGGACACAGCAGCGCCTGGTGCAGCACGGCGGCGGCGCGGTACCAGGCGCCCTCGAACGGGTCGAGCACCGCCGGGCAGATCATGTGGTTCAGGTTCACCTGCGCCGGCTGCAACACGCCACCACAAGCGGTGTTAACACAGGGCTGTGCAGCCGCCTCTCTCCAATTCGAACAAAACTTATAACTATGGAAATCAAACTTTTGCCTACGTCTCTGTCCGCGTACAATTTTGCTATAGTTTTTCCGGCGGGAACTATCGAATTTTCCCAAATTAAAGTTGTTCTATCTGTGCACCAAATTTCATCCAAACCAGTTAAAATGTTCATGTGTAATTAAAGGGCAAACATAAATCATTAAATCCTTGCATTTTATAATTTTTGTATGATAGGTTATCTATGAAGAAACAGGTCCACCCGTCCAAAACCACGAATTACATGAGCAGTACAGTACCTTGTACTGCTCTATAACAGTAGATAGTAGGTAAAGCGCAAAATTATGTTGATTGTTCTCTGGGATGAAAGCGTGACGGTATGTACGTTCTCTAACTCTAAGCGACTCGCCTAATTGTCAAACTGTATAAGATATATCAACTATACTTACTATTGCTATAGCCTGAAGAATTATGAAGTGATATAATAGGTTAAGGCAATAACTAAAGATTGCCCAATTAAAATCCCAAAATGGTTCTATGTTATATACACCTGAAAAAGTAATTAGTGAAATATTTTTTCTTTAATTATTTTAACAAATTATACAGGAATAAAAAGATACTTGCCACCGACTCTCAAGAGATAGTAAGGTATAACAAACATCATCCCATGTTGTATCCAATATAAGGCAGCTTCTACTGGAATCTAAAAACAAACTTAATAATTAACTAGGTATATATCCTCTTCAATTAAGTTTAGGTATATAACGATAAGTACTTTTAAATGGACCAACTAAAGTAGAGATAATTAGTTCATTTGCTAAGAGGAAACTTGGATAAGTAGAGTAACGTGACCGATTCGTACCCTAGAGATGAACGGACCCGGGGAGATCGCATACGAGAATGTGTTGAAGCTCACAGCAAAAGAAACAGGTCGCAAAGGAGAGAAACCAGTGGAAAATGTTAAGAGGCCTTTGCCAATTCGTACAGTCTACATAAATATATACACGTACAATATGTCAAAAATATCTGCAGGCCTCTATATCACTGACAATAAGGTCCATGTAGGTACACTTATATTTGATGCGGTAGCTGTATTGACTGTACGGTCACGAACGTTTGTGACCCATTTCACTTGAAGTCGTCAATGTCATTAGTACTCATTAGAGATGCCGAATCATTTTTGTAATTTATACGAAACTCAACCTTATTGCTGTAGAATGTCGGATTCACTTTGGACCTAGGGTGAGCCTCCAAATTTAAGTTATTGACTGTACACTGAACATACACCACATAACATAACATAATTTTTGAACAGTGTTCAAAAAAGGAGGATGTTCTCAATTAGACTGATTTTTTTAAATTAATTTTTCATGTTTTTATCTCAGAAGTTCAGAACTTTCGACTGGGGAACCCATTTTTATTCTTTATTATTTGAAAGCTGGTCCTTCCCGTGTGGTCCCATTTTTATCAAAATGAAGATCTGAAGATGGAGCCCATGGGTAATCGACGAAACTCCTCAAAAATTAACGGCACACCTACAGCGATTTCGGTATTTTTCATTGTATCTCGTGTATTTGCTCTTGAAAAGCACTATTTGGTGAAGTGGAATTGATGATGAAGACCACAGATGGCCACCGGAACTCCTAAACGGTATCTAATAATAATATAAGATAAGATTCTGTGAGATAGTTGACCGACTATGACGAAACATATTTAGGTTTAAATATATGACTATGACTTTCCCACGGCGGCGTTGCTTGCCGCGAGCTTGAAATGTTTTATAGAGTCCCTTATTATTTAAGAAGTCGGACTACATAACAGCATAATTAAGATCACTAGAAAGTATAAAATAAAATAAATGTTTAAAAAAACCAAAACCCGCCTTCAAATATAGGTCACTCCAGCTGAAGTCGGCGGAGTTCTCACAATATTTTTAACCAAAAGCAGACTTGAGTTAGACCTACCGTTTTAAAAGTTGTTTTTTGCGTTTTTCAAGGCGGGTTTTGGTTTATTTAAAGATTTATTTTTCCTTAACAATTCAGGATAGCCTAATTGATTGATTTTTTGATATAATAATAATAACGTAACCAATACATTTTCATTCTTTTAAATATCCTGTTCTGTTTTACATTACCTGTCGAGAAGCTGTCTCAGGAAATAAAAATGCCAGAAGGGGTCCATTCAACAAATTTAAATGAATGCGAAACACAGCTGTCACTGTCTTGCTAGGCGGTGCTGCTAACAGGAAGATCTGAAAGTGTTATCAACAGAGAATTCGTGTAGTAAGATGTAGTTTACTTTGATGATGACGATGATGAGTGGGGGAGTGGTAGTTTACTTTACACTGTCATATTGTTATGCGCCTCGTTAAGACCTCCAGAGAACCAAATTGGAAAATATGAGGTAGAAGTACAAACAACCCACAAAGCCCAACTTCTAATAATTTATGTCTCCTTTTTGTTTGTGCTACAATCACTCCAAATTTAACACTTGTAAGAATTATCTTATTATTTGCTAGAAAATCCGTAAAGGTCTCTGTCCACTACACCGTACCATATCATGACCGTACTATGAACGTATCAGGCCCTGAAGGTAAAACGTGACGTGAGGTGACGGGACGGTGAAGTAACGGTCTGGTGGGCATAGTCTCATACTTTTCAATAGAAAGAATATTGTTTGTCTGACACGTTCCTACTACGGTCATGGTATGATACGGTGTAGTGGGCAGAAACCTTTATTCTGTAATTCAATAGATTTTTAACTAATGGATTTTTAAATTAAATAACATACAGTATTTTTTTAGATTCTATGCATTAATTTCTGTGATATTTTTTGATTATAGTTCAATTAAATTCGCATTTTTAATGACTGTAACGAAAACTATTATTTATTGAAAAAAAAACCGTTATCATTACACAAAATTAAAAAAAAATCATAGGTAAACATAATGCATAATATTAAGTAAGTTCCAAAATGACCGTTTTGTTTAAATGGCACCAGCAGTTATTAATATCTGACTTACACCATATAAATTTAGTATAGTCATGGCCTCCCAACTCGAACAACGTATAATTAATTACTTTAATAAACTCATAGATGGCGGCACAGGTATCGATCGAAACATTTGAACCAGTAATCGTGATGATTGAATGATTTTTACACGTTAAGAAATTCAACGCATCTTAATTATATTAAAAAACATCCTTCTCTACATAAAATAAGAGTATATTTTATAAGTTTAATAAATGCAATAAAAATTATATGAACACTATCTAACTCATACAATACGTGTGAGCTTTCAAGCTTACTGCGTCTTATTGGGTACTTTCACTAGATGGCGCCATCACGGATAACGAAAGTTCTATGGAATCACAGGCTCCAAGCGTTTCGATTTTGTAAATTCTTGGGTGATGCGTAATATTGTCTCAAAATACTAGTTTTATATTAAAAGCAAAAAAAAACGTAATAGATAAAATAATGTCTTAACAAACATAAATGGCCATTACAAAATACTGTTTTGGCGGTTTTGGTGTATTAAATGTTAGTACAAACACGGAACGATTATACATGATCAATGAAATGAAATGAAATGCAATGAAATGTTTATTCGCAGAACATATTATTATATACTTATTCAATTATCAGATTGGTACCTATTGATATTTCCAAAAAATTAAGCGTACCTATTACAAAGTGTAGTGATTACACAGATACTCGTAAACTGAATAAGTAATTAGGTACCCTGTCCTACTCTTCGGGTCCTACTGTTTAGAACTTGTTATATAAGTACGTTATACAGGGTTATTGGTAAGTCGACCTATTCCCGTTAGGAGGTGATAGGGGTGACTATTTGCGATAATTTTGACCCCCATATGCATTATGCAAAAGTGAACCATTTTTGAGTTACCGCGTTTATTCGTTTTTTTTTAAATTAGTCGGAAATTCAACTTGAAAAATTCATTACAAAAAAAGTATCAATTTAAATCTTTTTTTCTTCTGATTTACAAAACCGATTAAACACTGGTTATTTCTCAATATTAAAACAATAATTATCGGTCCAAATTTAAAAAAGCGAGACGGATAACGAAATTTTTTCAATATTTTTTTCGATCGCTTTCCACTAAAATGCCTTAAAAACAAAAAAAAAACTTTATGAAACTTGGCTTGCAGATTATTTTAAAAACTTAACTGTTTTCTTAGATCTTCGAAATTTTTTCAATATTTTTTTCGATCGCTTTCCACTAAAATGCCTTAAAAACAAAAAAAAACGTTATGAAACTTGGCTTGCAGATTATTTTAAAAACTTAAGTGTTTTCTTAGATCTTCAAAAACGCATAACAAGTAGAAAATTATTAAAAAAAAACCTGAAAATTTAATCATATCACAAAGGAAGCGGGCGGAAACGAAAGTCACAAACGCAACTTCAAAAATTAAAATTAAAAAACATACCAAATTAAAATCATACATTTGTTATTTGCTTTTGTACAAGATGAATTTGTTGTTCCTATGCAAAATTAAAAAAAATATTATCTGTACACGTTTGAGAATGCGAGGCCGAAAACTAAAAAATACATGTTTTTTTATCAAACTCCAACATAAATTACACGAAAACAGAAAAATTTACCAATACATTTGGCGTGCAGATTACACATAAAACATTGACGTTTTTCCAGCTTTCTAACGAGCTATTAAAACTAAAATGAGTTTTGTTAAAGATTGCTGGAAAAAATTGATCACAAAGGAAGCAACAAGGAAGTCACGTCCGAACAAAACTTAAAATTAACGAACTAAATCTATCAAAACTAACTGTTATACCTACTCGTAAACAAACAAAAACAAATAACAACATTAACTTATGTAAAATGTTACAATATTAAAACTAATAAACAATTAAAATTGAAATAATCAGGATTTTTATAGTTCATTTTCAAAATGGCTGTCCATTTCTTATTCTAACATAAGTTAATGTTGTTATTAATGTTTACGAGTATAACAGTTAGTTTTGATAGATTTAGTTAGTTAATTTTAAGTTTTGTTCCAAATGTATTGGTAAATTTTTCTGTTTTCGTGTAATTTATGTTGGAGTTTGATAAAAAAACCTGTATTTTTTAGTTTTCGGCCTCGCATTCTCAAACGTGTACAGATAATATTTTTTTCAATTTTGCATAGGAACAACAAATTCATCTTGTACAAAAGCAAATAACAAATGTATGATTTTAATTTGGTATGTTTTTTAATTTTAATTTTTGAAGTTGCGTTTGTGACTTTCGTTTCCGCCCGCTTCCTTTGTGATATGATTAAATTTTCAGGTTTTTTTTAAATAATTTTCTACTTGTTATGCGTTTTTGAAGATCTAAGAAAACAGTTAAGTTTTTAAAATAATCTGCAAGCCAAGTTTCATAACGTTTTTTTTTGTTTTTAAGGCATTTTAGTGGAAAGCGATCGAAAAAAATATTGAAAAAATTTCGTTTTCCGTCTCGCTTTTTTAAATTTGGACCGATAATTATTGTTTTAATATTGAGAAATAACCAGTGTTTAATCGGTTTTGTAAATCAGAAGAAAAAAAAGATTTAAATTGATACTTTTTTTGTAATATATTTTTCAAGTTGAATTTCCGACTAATTTAAAAAAAAACGAATAAACGCGATAACTCAAAAATGGTTCACTTTTGCATAATGCATATGGGGGTCAAAATTATCGCAAATAGTCACCCCTATCACCTCCTAACGGGAATAGGTCGAGTTACCAATAACCCTGTATAATAAATAAACCAGTTATTTTTACCTATTGCTTTTATTTTATGTCAGCAAAAAACTTCCCGAACATGTCCCATTCCTATTTTATCGTGGACATCATAGTCAGGGCAGTTCCCGTGAATTAATAAAACGCCACTACAATGTGACCGGTAGGAATATAGCGATTAGATATTAATTTATAATGGTCTAATATCCGAATAGGAGAGAATTTGCACCTAGCTGTTTGTTTATTTGATGAAAAGTACTTACCTATTTTATGTCATATTAGATGCCTACGCTAAATAATATGTGGCGAATAGGTTGTGGCTGAAAAACTAACAAAACATGTTAAGTACCTAGATGTTTAAAAACATCAAAAACACGGCGCAGCGGACGCGGCTAAACATTTTGGCCACGCTCCTTTTCTGTTCGGAATAACATGATAGATGTTAAAAATATCAAAAACGCGGCGCAGCGGACGCGGCTCTAAAGGCAAATTATATAGGTAGGTACTAATCGAAAGTATGAAGCCTATAGCACAGATAAAAGAATACAAGTCCTATAGAATATGTAAACGTTAGGTTTGGTGCGAATTATTAGTACCTACCGACTTAGCTGTTTATACCTGCCAACCCAATAGTTTGACGGGAAAAAAAAAATCAACCTAACGTTTGCATATTAGATTAGTATGCAATTTGTCTAATAAACAAGCAATTTGCATTTCTTTAGTACAATTTATTTTATTTTTTAATTAATTATACCTATACCTACTGGACTGAATTTTTTTAGCCTAACTATTCGCCGTATATTACTTAGCATATAAAATTTGATATAAAATACGTTTTATCGAATAAACAGCCCGGTGGAAATCTTCTTCTATTCGGATCTCCTACTAAGTACAACAATTTTCTAGATGCCTCAATTTTAAAGTCAAATATATTTTTTGAAGTCAACGCCATCTGGTAATATCTCAATAAAACGAATAGGTAGGCTGCCAGCGTCATAGTAGTGGTGGCTCAGATACGCCATCTACTGGTGTGACTACGGGACTAAAATTGCCTAAAGAATTGCCTACTTTAGGACGGCACGCTTTTGCTGTATGGGATTGGGTATCTGTACTTGTATTCTTTATCTGTGGTATAGTCAACTTGGTTTTAGCATTTCTCTAAAGGGCAATGGGTAAATTTATATGAGAAAATTGTCTTTTTTTTTTTCAGAGAGTATTTAGAGGACCTCTTAATACACATAGATATACAGAATTTATGGCGTTAGATAATATCGGAGCGGAGAAATTAAAGATTTAAGTATTCAGTTTTGGGTACTAGAAGTACGCCTAGGTATGAATATTTAAATATCTCGGCTCCGATGCAGTTCAGAGTATATTACATAACAAAATACGTTGATTTTGTATAATTATATCATAATTAACCACTTTTATGAATGGCCGCTCACCTTGAAAATGTATGACTTTTATAAATGAGAACACTGTTACCCAAACCCCTTTGTCCCTGAGTGTAAACATCTCATAATGTGGCCAAGTTACGAGTGCTTTGACACTCACTGACTGCAACTATAAGAACATTATTGTTAACACATTCACAACGGTATCAGATTGCATCCGATACATTGTATGGTTAATTACAGTTAAATATTTTGCCACCGTAAAGGTGTTAAGCTGGCTCCATCAAAGAGGGCATAATATACTGTGGCAGTAAAGTTTTGAAGTACTTTAAGCACAGATGAAAGGACAGTAGCAACATAAGTAGTTACAGTAGAGGGGACTAAATTATCAATTAAAAATACAGTAGACTCTCGGTAATCTGGCACCAGTAATTTTCCCCCTAATTATTTCCGGATTGTTGGACCTGCCGGATTATTATAGGCATAGGTATTTGGCTGTAGAATCTGCCGGATTATAGAGTGGGTCACCTGAGAGGCTAACTGCCAGGTTACTGAGCAGTTGGATTGGTGAGTGTTGGATTACTGAGCGCTTAGTGTATCACAGCTGTTCTCAACATCTTAGAAGTCTAAGATATAACTTGGCTCATTAGGCTACACTTAATAAGCTTAACATAACATATTATAAAGAATAAATACACACTACAAAACAAAATGAAAGTTGATTTCATCAGTAATCTAGTCACCTGCATAAGTGTAGTGACATGGCAGGGGTTGAGCAGGTATATGACTGTCCGCGATGCAAACTTGAATCCTATTTCCATACCCCACAAGAGGGCCAACAAGATTAATAGCAGCCTCTTGCCACCTCGGTCACTTTTTTCATAAATTGCTTCTTCTGGTAGTTTTAACTTAGGAAATGTCTTCACCTGTAAATAAATTATTTAGCTTTGTTTAATTAAATAACATGCCAATACATTTAATTGCATTTTCGCTTTCTAACCAAATAAAAGAGAACAAACAAAACATAATTGATTCCCAATTAAAAAAATCATAATCAAACTGTTCAAACCGAGGGTTGCATACTGCCTATCTCACACTTAGCCGGTTTGTATTATTTATTGTTATCTAGGGTTTGAACTATGATCACATTAATTTACTCTGGTGTCAAATTACCATTTTTATGATAGATCAATAACTAAAAACATTAAAAAATCACGTTTCGAGTTTTAACTCATTCATTCATTTTCATTCTAATGAAAATGTCTCTTATTGATTTACTTGTTTATTTTTTGTTTGTTATTTAATTTGATGTTATAATCAGAGATCAGACAAATGGGCGTCATCACTTGCAATAACGTGGACATGACTCAAAATTTTTAATTAAAGAAATTAAATTACATTAATTGATTAATTACTCTAAAAAATATTTTGTTCCTTTGCAAGACAGTAATAAATAAATAACACAAAGACTTGTTATTGTGTATATTTATTATAGCAAATTTCTTTTTCACCGCTTAAATAAACTTTTGAGGTGAAAAGCTTGTTTCGAAATCCACAGATGTTAATGGAGCAAACTTAAGTAGATTAATATTAATGGCTACCTCTCACTTCTTTGTACTATTTATTTATTAACCTCTTGCAAAGGATCAAAATTATTTTTACGTACATATATACATGTGGAGTAGTCAGAGCTACAGACTTACCAACACCTCTGCAAACTTTATAAGGCTATTACTTTTAGGGTAAGTAAATCAATTAATGTAATTTAATTAGTTTAATTTTAAATTCTTTGGGACTCCACATTATTGCGAGTAATGACACCCATTTGTCTGATCTCTGGTAATAATAAACATTCTGTAAATAGAGCTACCAGCTTTTATGTTTAAAAAATATTGCTATTTAATGGCAGGACAGATACATGAACGTAAGCACCGTTACAATAGTAATAATGGGGTCCTCTTTGGTACCCTTTGAGTGTAGAACCCTAAAATTAACTTATTGATACATACATACATTAAATCACGCGTTTCCCAGAGGGGTAGGCAGAGACCACTTCTTTTCAACTGCTACGATCCTGATAAATCTCTTTCGCTTATTCATATAACTTATTCATGACCCTAATAATATAATTTAATTATAACACGAACATCATTACTTACTAAAATGTATGAGCATAATGCGGTAACCACAATAGTTTCAGCCACTTGTCTATAATAAGATAAAAAATATGCACACTCTGGGCCCACATTTCGGGGAACAGCTCTGTTAGCACCACTATAGGCCCATTCGAACATCGTCAAATGCTTCACAGCTTGTAATACTGTTAATTAAATAAAAGATAATATAAATACAAATTGTTACGATCAAATTATTAAGTTAAGCTTGCACATGTTTCACAACTAATTAGTACAAAAATCTTATAAAATAAGAAAATATAATGAAATCCGTCTGTAAATAATTTAACGATTCAATTTTAATCAATTCCCGCTTTGACAGATGACAGGAGCCTCAGTTGTTTTTTTTAGCACCAGACACTGGATAACCTGTCGTACCGCCATAATTTCTAAATCAAAGCGTGTGGTAGCCACTTTATCCCACTTATAGCGCTCATTTATTCATACGTTGTATTTGATCGTAATGTTCACAGAAATAGAATTATCATAGCAAAAACTTAATGAGAAGCATAATTGACAAGTAAATCTATAAGGGGTGATAGACGGTCGTGTAAGTTCGAGTACTTACTTGCGGGTCGGCGATCTTTACTCGCCCGTGTGTCATCCGTACGCGTACTTTATAAATGTAAAAAAAAAAAACAAAGCACCGCCTTCAAAAACCCAAATAATAACTTCTTTTAAAATGGTAGGTAGGCTTTTGGTTAAAAATATTGTGAGTCGACTTCAGTGTGACTGACCTATGTCCTACTATTTTAAAATAAATTATTTTTTGCGTTTTGAAGGGGTTATTCCATTATGTACGGTATCGGAATGGGGCTGGAGATATGTCATATGACATCAATAATGAACTTAGTCCTGTAACAACAACTGAGAAAAAAATATTAAAAACATTTAGTTTAAAAATAGTAGATTATACAACAAACCATTTCATCCGAGACTTTTGTTATAATAATTACATTATATGGTATGATAATTAAGTCGAGGATAAGATGGGTTTTAAGACCGAGTTATACACTCTGATTTTCACTTCGATTTCGAGGAAATAAAACAGTGATAATGTAAAAAACTTTAATTAAAATAATTTGAAATTTGAACAATTTTTATTATATGTTAGGGTTTTTCCGGGCATATTTACAGTACCTATTTGTTTGAATTTGTGACGCTGATGTAAGTAATTAATAGTCCAAAACCTCTTTCCCGCCACTGTATTATTATTATTATTATTTATATATTTTCTGCTTGAGATTTTTGACTTCAGTCGAACGCCATACAGCCAAGTTATACCTACGTTGTTTTTTTAATGTTCTTGTTAATAATGTTTGTTTTTAATAGGTTTAATACAACTACGATGTAAAGAAATTAAAGTAAATACTTCGTTTTTGTTAGATGCAACTACGATGCAAATAAATTAAAGTAAATTTATTCAAATACCCAGCCTATACCCAGCATAAAGAAGGACTTTACGAGCATGAGAATTGAAAAATATATTTCAATAGGTACAGATGATTTTTTGTAAATATAAAGTGTTCTCTTCGTTGTAACTTAGTATATGTATATAAGACGTACAGAATAAATAATAATGCAAAAAGTAATTATCATTTATATTGTCTTTATACTTTTCATTCATAGACATTTTTGTCACAAAGTCAACTGTTGAAGCATTATGTAAAAAAGAAACAATTTTGGCCCCTTTAATTCAAGATGGCGGCTAAGGCTGTGACCCCTCGACGTCGAAATCTTATTTTTTTTATGACTAACAAAACAAATTAAAACATTTTCTACACCACCTTTTGTAGGGCAAAAATAACTGCTGACTGAGCGATATAGAAAGTGGTCAATATCCACCTATCTGATAATATTAAAATAACAAATAAAAGATTCAAAAGTTTCGGGATTTTACGAATAAAGTTGTAAATCTTTCAAAAACAATATTAGTACGGGTATAATCATGATCATCATCGATTTACATTGAGCATATCTTGTTTTTGACGTGTTTCCGCGCCTATAGATGTCAACTCCATACATTTAGTCAGTTGTATAATAGTACATTGTGCATCAAGGGTAGTATGAAGGGAATTACTAACGAGTGTTAGAAGCCCGACGCCGAAGGCGGAGGGCTTTTAATGACTCGAGTTAGTAATCCCCTTACTGCCTGTGATACACACAATGGTTTTCATCACATTTGCGAGGAAAAACACTTTAACTCTGCAAAATATAAAGAAATAAATTTTGACGAACGGGAACGTAAATGGAAACGATATTTTTTTTGTGACCTCTACCACAGATAATAACTGCGTTTAGTTTCGACCTGGATTCGAGCCAGATTTAGCCAATTTTATAAAAATGTATAATTACTAAAATTAATGATAAATGTTGATATAAACTTGAATTAGGTATAAAAATAATGAAGTTTAATGAAGCGTATAGGTTTTGTGTAATGTAAGTTAGTCTATAGCTAATTTTTAAAGATGAAATTAGAAACCGATTTAATTTTTGGCTGAAAATTAAACCTCCTTAGTCAGAAATGATGTACGAAAGAGCTGCAAATTTTAAAAAGAAAGTCATTACTCCCTAGGGATGACAAACTCGCCATAATTCCCGCGGGAACAATTTAGGCCATTGTCCTTCTGTATACAGGCATGGAATAACACCATTTACGAGCAAGTGTGATGAAAAATGGTTTTCCTACTCCTGTACCTACTTTTATCTGTCATTTATATAGTCACGAACACTAATATAAGAATATAGATAATATGTCCGCAGAACATTCCGTAGAAAAGTCTATCTAGTCTATTCCCCTTAACAGCACTTGTGCTTTTTTGAGCCAAAACGATATGCCTAGCTGCCAAAGCTTACACCTAGGTTAATTTGACCAATCAAAATAAACAATACACATTGACTGTCAATCGGAACGTTAGGTTCTTTAAAAAAAACATTTTATTTGGTATCAACCAACAAGAACGCAGCTAAATTAAAATCGACCAATCAGGTAAAAGAATTCATTTCTCAAATCATTAGGTGTTTTTTAGTCCCTATTTCACAAGTTAAGTCGATTGTGCAACTTTAAAAAAAAAAAAAGTAACCTGGCAAGTGCACATCAATTTAAAAACAAAGTTAACCATAGACACATATTTTGTTGTTTTCGAATGTTTCTCGCTCGTTTGTTGTTCTGTGCTTCGTTCGTTCGTATTCTAACCTAGGTATATTAATAAAATTTTGTTAATTTAATTTTTCTCAAACATGCTCGGAATAAACGGTTTTCCGATTGAAAGACAGGGACGGAAAGAGCCTCATTTTACTCCTAGGAGTAAAAAAACCATATGAAAACACTTTCCGTCCATGTCTATATTTTTCTTAAAAATGCTGTCAATTTGCATACAAAATCAAAAGGACCAAGACAAAAATTCCAAACAGCCAAGGTAACTGCTCGCTTTTTTAGCACAGTGCGTGTGTTTCTTTTTGAATTTGCATTCCAATTTCTATGGTTAGTATTTAAAAACAATTGACAGTCGGTAACATTCGTTCATTCTGCATAATTAAATTACTTGGCTTTTTAAAAATGTATTTGTATTATTTCCTCACATGTTTGAGAAAAGCATTATGTATGCCTTGGCGGAAACGAGGATTTCCTGACTCGTATTTTAGCAGGCCTCGCTGTTGCTCGGCCTGCTAACCACCTCGTCAGGAAAACCCTTACTTTCCGCGCCTAGGCAACAATGTACTATTGCATTTTATTTGAAACCTAGTCGTAGAAAAAGTATTGTATGCAACGGTGTATAACTCGGATGGTTCAAAGATGAGCTCCGGTACGGGGGCTGGTATTCATGCCAAAGACTACAACAGTAGCATAAGTATGGGCAACTACGCAACGGTCTTCCAGGCGGAGTTGTATGCGATAATTGCCTGCGCGCAGGAGAATATTGATAGGACTCTACAGGAGAGAACTATCTATATCCTAAGCGACAGCCAAGCGGCACTCAAGGCGCTGACGGCGCCTAAAGTAGACTCGAAGCTAGTCTACAATGGAATCCAAGCCTTAAACCGACTTGGTAGATACAACAAAGTGAAACTGATGTGGATCCCAAGACACGAAGGCTATCCCGGAAATGAAGCCGCGGACGAGCTGGCAAGGGAGCATACGTCGGACCTGAACCATTTGTGGCACCTTCACCGGGCACTATAAAAGCAGCCCTAAACAACAACGCCCTAGAAAACCACCAAAAAGAGTGGAAAACTACGGTAGGCTTAGGGCATGCAAAGCTCTTCATAGGAAGAGTTGACCAGAGCTGGACCAAGAAACTTTGGAAACTCAGCAGAAGACAACTTCGATACATTATCGGAGTGTTTACCGGGCATTTCGGGGTTAAATATCTCCTAGCAAAGATGGGCCTTTATGACAACACAGATTGTAGAATGTGCGGCGAAGAGGCTGAGACAATGAAACACCTATTGTGTGAATGTGATGCCCTCGCCGGAGTAAGAATGAAAATCCTCGGTTGTGGATACCCAGAACCGAACGATTTCAAGGCACTGCCATTGCACTCCACTATCCGCTTTTTGGAAGGGGTGGAGGCTGCATTGGACTAAGTGCTAAAAGAGGGGTAATTACACAAAAGATCCCACAGGGTCGAAGTGACCCCACCCACCCACCATAAGATAAGATAAGATAAGAACGGTGTATAACTAAGTCAAAAAATACTTGTGGCGTCTTGCTTTACGATGTTCGCCTGCGGCTCACATCGTAACCACACCACTCGTCTTTTTTGACCTCTCTTATACAACTGTTGCATAAACTACTATTACGTTACTGTCAAGCAACTTGTCTAGCCTCAGTTGGCTTTTATTTAACTCGGTAAAACCATATATTACCTTTAACGTGCACTGTTATTTTTTTTACCTCAGCCGCCATTGATGTCATTAAGTAAATAAGAGATATATAAACGTTTACAATACGGAAACACGTAAAAGACAATAGACCTACTTACTTAGTTTTATCGAGTTGTGTGAAATCACTACGAAACCGCCATAATTAAAATAAAACGGTGTAGTGCGAGTCGGACTCGGGCACCAAGAGTTCCGTATTTTAAGATAATAAATGGTTGGAAACGCATAAGTAAGTACACATTTTCTTATGAACTATATTATTTATGCAATAAGGTCAATTTTGACTAGCCTAAATTTTAATACAGTTCTTCATTCATGCGCTCTTCCATATGACACCTCGTATGCTATAATCAAACCACTTTAGTTTTTCACCCTCCTATTCTACACCTAGAATGTTTTTCGACTAAAAACAGATGCGGGCCAGCAAGTTAAGAACTATGCCAAATTTCAAGTTGTTAGCGCCTATAGGTAGTTTCTGAGAAAAACTGCTGTGACAGTGACATACAGACAGACAGACACCGAAGTATAAGTAAGGGTTACTTTTACATTTGCAGACATTGCGATCTGAGGCCCTACTTTGGAAATCGAAGTTCGAGGTTACGTCTAGCTCAATTCCTTTCTTTCAATTTAGTCTCGAATGACGAGTGACAGGGATGGAGCTAAACACGTAACTCTGAACTTCGATTTTCATATTATAGTGCCCTGCCGTTAAGAAGTAAATCCTGACAGCTGTCATCCCAGTACAATTTAAAACCTATTCTTGGGTTTGAGGTTATAATTTGTACTGAAGTGACAGGTGTCAGGATTGACTTCTTAACGGCCGGGCACTATAGGGCCTCATTACGTATCGACAATGGGCCGACGACCGGTTCCGTTCATGTCATTGGGATACTACAGAAATCTAAAAATGTAATGTGGGGAGTTTGATTAGGCCCGCTTGCACATATATTTTACACTAGGTTAACCCGTTAAATTATTCACGAATGTCAGATTCATATATGAGATCTGTAAATTTTAACGAATTAACCTGTTAACCGAACCTGGGATTAAAATTTACGTTCAAGCAGGCCTTAGTAAAACAAGCATACGATTTTATTTGTTATTTATTAAGACATAAGCACTTAAAAATTAAAAAATAGTAACATTATCTACAATGGCAGTGCTTGCGTCAACATCTTGTCCTTAGTTACCATACTCGTATATTTCAAGTTTCTATTTCAATTAACAAAATCCGTTTGTTGTTGAAGCCAAATATGAAAAGTAGGTCCTCACAGCACTACATATAATACTACCAGTTCGTTAATAGTTATCGGCAATATAAGTTTTTCTATGCAACACGTGAAACACGTATGATACTGTCATAGGCAGTGGCGCGCGCCAGTGTAACGGCGACCGCCAAGCCATACAGCGTGCAGCGACAGCAAGCCAGCCGAACGCTATTAACAAGCTGGGAGTCAAAGAGGCTAAATTCATTATCTAAAGGCTACTGGAATCCACATAAAGAGTGCAAGCTCCTTCTGCACAGTGTAATGAAACGATTTGTGTATAACTTGCACAAACGTTAACGCACATCCGTATCACAATCGCATTCTATAACTTTTGGGTAGGAAGACAAATTTTGTGACTTAATTTAAAAGGGTCACGATCACGTTTGATCATTCTTCTAGGAGTATGTCGTACATAATTTGGTATAAATAAAGCAATTTACATAAACACTATTTAATTTTACAATATTAAATCTTAACTATCCTTTAAGCAAACTTTGGCGTTTAAACTTATTTACCCAACTACAAAAGTACAAGGGTAATAAGGCAGGAAAACTCCGACCTCGACTTGTGGTTATGTAAAGTTACCCCTGAGTTAACAGGCATGTTACAAATGCTTTATGTAAGAAGGTACCTCAGAAACTAAGACCATGTTTTTGACCCCCCTGTTAATAGATTTTACAATTAACTTACTAGATATACCTACCAAGAAACATACAACTCTAATTGTTTTGAGGAAAAAAAACCTTGCGTGTACCTTTACTTAAGTGGTTTTTTTGGGAAGATAATTTAATTAATTCCAGAAAGGTAAACGCCTGTTAATATTCAATAATAACATTTGGTTTCTACCAATAGGTCCTATACAAGCAAGCTGAGCGGTAAGCGAGGAATAAATTCTATACCTCGTAGGATTGCTTCATTTTCCAAGCTTTGCACAACGGAGCATTTATCTCGGCACAGTTTTAGTGAAAATGCACTCAAACGGACCGCTGCCTTAGCGTCGCTCGACTTCGCCAGACATCAATTGCCTGGGATAAACTAAAATGATCTCTGTGACAGCTCATAATATGTACAAACGATGAACACGTAGGTATGTACCACACTAACTTGTTTATTTGACCTTCATAAATACTACGTTGACTGGGCATTGTTACAAGTACACTTTGGGACGACACGTTAAGTACCTTTTTACAATTAAAAAACCAGAGGTTGAACAGTATTCGGCTCTATCGCTGTCACTCTCTCTGGTATAGTATCTGTCAATCATTTATGGTAGGTGTGTGAGAAATTGCGAGACAGCTGAGTAAAGACAGCGAAATATGACTATCCATTACTACCACTACATTGCCTGCAGGGATAAATTTAACGAAAAAGCGGTTTTATAGACCTATTAGCGACCCGCCCTCGCTTCGCTTTGGTTTATGCGAGTTCTCTATAGCACCCGTACATAAATCAGAATTTATTATACTTAAAAACCTTACGTGAAAAATTACCTTAGCCGATGGTGAGAACCGCATGAAAATCCGTTTAGTAGTTTTTGAGATCATCGCGAACATACATAAAGACAGATAGATGCGGCGAGTAACGTTGTTTTATTTATACAGGTAATGATAGTGATAATGATATCTGAAGTGTTGAAAAAATGTTGACTTTATATTGAAAGGCGATCTTAAAATACAGTTTTAAGTCCTTTAAACAGGATTCTTTAGTTGATTGGCGGAGTTTTTTGTGAGCCCTTGGTCTTCTTTCGTTGCATTGTTCATCGACATATATATTGTTAGTGGGTTACTTAATGATTATTATTAGTCATTGGATTTCTTAGTAGGTTTTTTAACCCGTTTGAATCAACTGTGCATCTATACGAATTATGCAAAAAGATGCACAGTTAATTCAACCTTTTTTTAAGTATTTTGTCCACAAGTGAAAATGTATCATTTAATCATAGTTAAGAGTTCTTGATACATACGGCACATCTAGACACCTCCATCCTCGGGTTTAAACCTAGTTCCTTTTTATGCGTTTGCCTTTCCGGCGTCCTGAACTGGTCCTCGTCTCTGACTGGTGTAAGCCAAAAGCTAAGCAAGTTAGCAAAGTGTTGGCAGGTGCCTCCCTCTCCGTTGCACTCGATGAGGGGCGTCGCGCGGAAGTCCTGCAGGCAGGAGCCGGGGCTAGCGAGCCCCTGGCCGCCGCCCTGTGCGCCGGCGCCGGTGTGCTGCAAACATTTTCATTTGTTTATTTAATGAGGTATCTACGTTTCACAGGCCTTGCGGTAGTCGTCCTAATAGAAAGGTCCCTATATTTTATGAACAGTCGTTTAGGTCTAGTGGAATAACATGACAAATTTAAAAGTAAAATGAAATCGATTTTCATACGGCTATTTCTCCTTACAAATTTCACCGCTTGTTATGAGTAGAGTTCGTTATTTTTCACTTCTAATGCTCACTTCGTAAGGCCCACGTCGAATTTCGTGTTCGAAAAAGTATCTTACGTCGGTCAACTAAAGTCAAAAGTCAATTTGACAAATGTCCTATATTTAGGACGTCGGGCTTTACATCGGGACTTAAGCTCCTTATTAATTTCTAGGGAAAAGTACTTAATTTTTTTTATTTACTTTTGAAACGCCCAAACCACCAATCACGGTGTTTTTGAATAAATTATTATCTCCATTTTAAGTGATTGTGTAAAGACTACCTATTTATAGGGCGTGGAAATAACCTATAAATTACCACTGAAAAATATAAAAAAAGAAACGCTTTAATTTCGTGAAACACGAGTAATGATAACGAATATGAATCAATAAATGCATTATTAATTATTATCCAATTAGTTTTAAAATAATTTTCAAGTTTGAATCTATTGGCTTAAAACCCAAGCATTTAAAGCGTAATTTGGTATAAAATGTGTTTTTTTTTCTCGCATTCAAAGTGAAAAGTAGAGTGTTTCACGTGGCTAAACATTTCGTATCTTTATCAATTTGGCTTGTTTTAGTCCCTTGTTGAACAGTCTACTATTTTATCAAATATGGCGTTATTTATCAGGGAAGGGTTCTCATCCTAACTCTCAACTGAAAAATATCATGTCATGTAGGTACTGTCATGAGGAAGATGTAAATCAAACATAATCTTTAAGTTTACCTACTTTAAGTTCCGTGGTACATTTACAGGAATGTTACTTACGAGAATCATTGCATTTTGCTTTTATGTCTGACACGTAAACTAAAAGACCATTTAGAATTCTTAATAATTAGGTGGTAGGTAAGTACCTATTAATTGCAGGATTATCTGCTGCCATCATACATGATGTTTTACGAGGAATAGAAAAAAAGAAAGCTCACCCTCAGACCCTCATAATTCATAATACGAAATGGATTTACATTAAAGTTTCATATGGTGTGCAGTTTTGGAAGTTGTTGAACTCCAAAGTTAGTTTTGACGGTTACTTATATACGAGTAATTTATTAATGGTAACTAATATTGCAAGTGATTTTTAGTTCTGTCTTTACGGCATGGTTAGTTGATTGCACGGACATGATATTTTAAGTGTATCGTGGAAAATGGTGTTCCCAACGAAATAAAAACTTCTATGCGGACTACATCCATCACATCCTACTTTTAAACAACTAGTGGAAAATCAAGTATCAATATGTTTTAATCCCGGATTTGTCGCTAACTAGTGGATTTTTCCTTTTGTCATGAGATTCTGGTAGATCAGTTTATTTTTTTTAACTGAAAGTATTCGTATTGTCAGCGTTACGATTGCTCAAGCTATCGCGATATTGACAATACGATAACATGCCAAGGTCCAGCCAAAAGTAACATTATTTTACCCACTATACAATAGGCCCAGGACGTCAGTGCCTAACTTACTAATATTATAAACGATTTGTTACTCAATCGTGTCACATACACCTAGAAAAGCTGTAATTATACAAATACCGCATTTGCCGTGTGTACATATGAAATAAAGATCAAGAAATGCTCATTTTGATATAGTTATCTAAATCTTGTTACACTAAGTAGGTATAAAAATAATTTTCATTGCAAGATACGTCCTACATACCTACTATCTGTTTAGTTCCATTTTTCATATACAATTAAGGTTTCCGTGGGAATGTTACAAAGGATGAAGGCACAGAAAATAAATGGACAAATGGTCAGTCTAACAGACACGGACATGACAAATTAATAAAAAGGGGTCCCGGTTTTTGCCGTTTTGCTTCGGAACACTAAACATGAGTGATTTTTGCAGTATTTTTATTGTGACAATCGCCATTCTTAGGGTTCCAAAGTCAAACAAGGTACTTTCTAACTTCTTATATAATGTCCTGCGTAGTAATTTAACATTAGTATTTTAATGTTCTGTGCATAACACTTTAATTTTCCATTCTACGATTGTATAAGAGTTTGTATAAATAATGAAGCAGTACTTACCATTAGAAAACTATATCCCCACCAAAGGACACTCCATCCTGTCGGACATTCTGGGCTATTTACAGTCTGGCTATGTACAGCAATGACATTAGTAGGTACTTCGCATACGACACATCTCGAGATATATTTCTCTATCTGAACTCCTTCCGCAGGCATAACCGCTATAGGTGCGCCTGTTGATAGCCAGTAGCTACGGTCATTTCTACTTGCGTAATTGCAAACTTCGTTGATGTCGCAAAACAAAAACGGCATTGTACTGAATTTTCTTACGCATGATCCAGCAAGTCCTAAATCTTGATTATGGGCCTTTTCATTACCGTCTATGTATAGCAAAGAATATCCGTCCCACAATTTATGATGTCCTGGATCACACTGGGGTACTTGTTCGCTTTGGCTGTGTTTAACTAAAAGTATTCCGGTCAAATAGTCGACGGAAGCACACGGTCGTCCATTCTCTCCTGGTGGACCATCCCTTCCGGTCAAACCAACTTCTCCTCTTTCACCCTGTAGTCCTTGAAGACCCATCTGGCCAGGCGGCCCAGTAGGACCTTGGTTACCTGGTAAACCGGTATCACCTCTTTCACCTGGTGGCCCATCCGTTCCTGGTATTCCGACTTCACCATCTCTTCCAGGCATTCCGGCTAATCCAGGGGGCCCTGGTGGTCCAGGTTCGCCTTTTGGTCCAATAATAGTATTAGCTGGTTCTCCTTTATCACCCTTTAAACCAAAATCACCTGGCATACCAAAAGCTCCTGATAGTCCTTTGTCACCCTTAGGTCCTGTTTCTCCTCTTTCTCCAATTTCACCTTCACGCCCTTGTGATCCTCGGTCACCTTTTTCACCATTAATTCCTGGTTGCCCAGGTTGTCCTGGCAGCCCTGGCTCACCAGGTTCACCTGGTCGTCCATATACTGTCGGGCCTTGATCACCCTTTGAACCTTTTTCACCGTCTTGGCCTCTTTGCCCTGCAATACCTACAGCACCATCGTGGCCTGGCGGTCCTGCAAGACCTTCACTGCCCTTGTCACCTTTCTCACCTTGCCGTCCTATGGGACCTGGAGTTCCTGGCAAACCTGCAATTCCTGGAAGACCGGTCAATCCTGGTACACCCTTTTGCCCGGGTGCACCTGGACCTCCACGCCCACCATGTTGGCCTGGTATACCGGGCAATCCTTTTTCACCCTTAATTGATAATCCAGGAGAACCTGCAAACCCAGCTGGTCCTTGGTCACCTAAAAAAGAAGGTTAATATATAGATATATAATATGTATGTATCAAAACATCCAACTAAAATATATTAGCGTTTTATATACACTATCGACTACCATTTCTGCGAGTTTAACTTTATTAGTATTACTATACGGCAACTATTCAACTTTCTAAAAAGATTAAAAATTTCACCAGAATTTGGGCTATCGGTGTGATAAAGGAGATTGATCATCTTTGTATAGGAGTTGGACCAAGTGCTGACCAGAATACACAGCGTATACATAGTTAGTACATAGTGCATTATGACCCTGAGGCTAATAATAGACTAACCACTCCTGGCTCCTGGCTCCTGGCTTTAAGATTTATACCGGCAGTCAGGTATAAATAGAGTATTTGTCGAAAAAATCATCAATTAATTTGATAGTACATTACGTAGGTACTTATCAACTGTCGTCATCGTCATCGATAATAGTTCTATCCAGGAACAGAGTGAGGCGCCTAAAAATACCTTGGTGCCTACCCCACCCTAAAAACCAAACTAGGCACATGACATGCGCACATCGGGTGTGTATAAAAAAAAATTCTATCATGACATTTGATGCAATTTCAAAGGATATAATCATTCTATTTATAAATATAATAAACGATTGGTATAACATTGAAATATCTATGTTTATTTACTTATTTATTATAAACATCATTTGGTATAACCATAATTTCATACAAAAAACGTATTGTATTATTTACCCAACCTAAACTATTTTTCTGGTAGCAGTTTGTTTTGGTGCACGGGTCTAGTTCTAACCTAACCTAACCTACATTTCTGGTAGCACTTAGTTATGAGCACGGGCGACGGGTTCAAGGGCGAGCCTTCGAAGACCCGCTACCGCTCTGTCTCGTCACAAGGTAAGTAACGAATCTGCCCAAGTGGTTGTACTAAGTAGTTAGTATAGACAGATTTTTTTAATGCAGGGGCTTCGGCCCCCGAGTTCCCTCGCGGAGGGCTACGCCCCCTCTAGCCTAAGTAAATTTTGTGGGGTAGTAAATTTATGATTATATCTCATACATTTTATAAAAAATGGTTACACCAACTGTACTTTAGATGATATTAACTTTATATCATAAGTTAATTATAGTAAATATGCATTGTTTATACTTAAAGTATGTTATATAAAATATTATTAGATCAAATGGTCATTCATTATAAAAAGGATAATTATATCATATTTCAATACATTAAATATTATTATATGATTCAATAATTAAATCAAATGAGCGTTATAGCGACCGATATTTAAAAAAAAATTTTTTTATCGATAGATACGCAGTGCGTAATACGCACCCACGCAAAACCACCTAGTTCCTAGACTAAAATTGCTTTGACATTAAGCAACAACAACATATAGTCGTCAGTGGTGTTGAGGGCACAACTTGTGACCACATTATGTGTCGTTGGCGCTCAAAGGGTCCTTTTGACATTCGCTCACAGAAAAAGCTCAAAACAAAAAAGTACAAAGTAAAATCCATAAAACAAAAACTTTTGTTAAGTTTGTTTCTTTCGAACAAATTTTGTATTTTTTTTCTAATACACAGTAAAACGTAAGGAACTCGTTAGAGCAATTTCCAGTACCCTTACCATGAGTTACAATTACCGTACTCGCTAGCGAGTCTGCTCTGTCCTGTCCCTCGCAGACCTCGCAGTATTCTTATAGAGTGCGAGGGACAGAGCATTCGACTCGCTAGCGAGTACGGTAATTGTAACTCATGGTAAGGGTACAGTTCTCAGAATTTGGTCCACACTCCGGCAATCTCCTTTCATCTAAACTCGTTCAGCCATTTGTGCGTGGTTGAAAGACAAACATTAAAACATTCTAATAAATGTATGGGATATAGATAATATTAATAGAAGTAAAATGGTAAGAAATGGGATAGTAGGATAGGTAGGTTAGACAGAAATATATAATATCAGTAGGTTAGTTAGTAGGTAGATATCCAAAATTCTTATTTGAAGAAGATTTTGGATACACAAGTCAAATAATTAACCACAAATTATACCTGAGGAAAGCTCAAGTAATATTTTCATCGAACACGTGAAACAAACGTGGCATGGTACTTAAATGTTAATTAAAATAATCGATATAGGTATAAGTTAAATCCTATTATAAAACCCGGTTGGTACCCATCGCATGTCCGATTTTTCGTTTCCACCTCTTTAATTTGCCAATTTTATAATGACATTTAAATAAGAAATGCATTTGATAATAATAACTTTTAACTTCATAGCATAATAAATCTGGCCAAGAGCGAAACGTACTCGCACACAAAGAATTCTGTACCATTCTTATATAGACGTCCTGATTCTCCTAATTTTTTTTTTTTTCTTATGATAGCAATAGAAATACACACTCTTTAAAATTTCAACAGTCTAACCCGTTACGGTTCATGAGAGACAACCCGCTGACTAAGAGACGTACGGACAGACAGCGGGACTTAGGGTCTCATTGGCAGCCTTTGGGTACAAAACCCTAAAAATAACAATATAACCTATAAGTTAGGTCAGGTTTGCTTTAAAACAATCCTGAACAGTAAAACTTTTTAAGAAAACTATGCATTTCTACTTAACGTATGAAAATTGCAAATGAAATAGATGTAAAACCAAAATTCGGACATGTGACAGGTACAATAAACCATCACAAACCGGTGAATTGGCCAACCTACCTACCTTCCTACATCAGATTGTATTGTGATAATTGTTGTCGGACTCTTATTGAATGTTCAGCCAAATAAAGTCATATGCAATTTCATAAACTAGCAGAGCATATTAAAAAATATTATTAATATTACCTTCATGCCCAGGGAAACCGGGCGAACCAATCGATCCTTTTTGTCCTTCTTCGCCTTTATCACCTTTTTGGCCTTCTATTCCATGATCCCCAGTTAAACCCCTCGCTCCCTTTACTCCTAGAGCGCCAGGCAAACCTATTGGACCTATTTCTCCCTTCTGTCCTTTTATATCTTGCGATATGCCCGGAGGACCTGTGTCTCCCTTAGGACCTGGGTAACCGGGCGGTCCTGGTAAACCAATAGAGCCTGAACGACCCATTTCTCCCTTTATTCCAGTAGCCCCGTCTTGTCCTGACCGTCCCGTGTCACCCTTATCGCCCTTGGGGCCCTCTGCCCCAGGAAATCCTGAAAAACCTTGTTCTCCCTGTAATCCATGCCTACCGTCCGTCCCTGGTTGGCCATGTATACCCGGTAAACCTTTATCTCCCTTAGGGCCTGGGTACCCTGAGTAGCCACGATCGCCTTTAATACCTTGTGGTCCTGGGACTCCGTTAACGCCCATTATTCCAATTCCCCCCTTTTGCCCTGGTTGTCCAGGTATACTGTTTCCTGGAATACCGGCGTCACCTTTATCACCTTTTTCCCCATCATTACCTTGTACTCCGTCAAAGCCTTGTAAACCAGGTGCACCAACTTCACCTTTCTCTCCTTTTCTTGATGCTAAGCCAGGCTCTCCTTTAGGACCTTGTTGGCCAATCAATCCCATATTTCCCTTTTCACCTGGCAAACCCATGCGCCCGTCTGGGCCTTGTGGTCCTTGATAACCCTGATCTCCTTTTGGTCCAACATTTCCCTGCGGTCCCCTGACACCATCTGCACCCGTCAAACCTGGTGCACCAGGATATCCAAGTTCTCCTTTATCTCCTTTCTCTCCCCTTGACCCTGGAACACCTGGGGTGCCCCTAAATCCTGGTAGCCCATTAGTACCCGGGAAGCCCTTTTGCCCCGGAGGTCCCTGGATTCCTTGGTTACCTTTAATTCCAGGCATTCCTATAACCCCAGCGATTCCTTCTCTTCCGCGAAATCCAATTGGTCCTTGAGGTCCCGGTCTTCCCGCTGCTCCAGGACTTCCTGGTACTCCAGCGGAACCCACCGGACCAGGTTCCCCCTTTTGCCCGTCACGGCCAGACAGGCCAATATAACCTTGCAATCCTTGATCGCCTTTTTCACCACGGAAGCCGGTTTGTCCAGGTTGTCCATCATTTCCATCCTGGCCGCTTAAACCTCTTTGGCCTTGTTCTCCTTTATCCCCTGGCAAACCTATTGGTCCTGGAGGCCCAGGCACTGAAATTCCATTTTCTCCTTTATCACCTTTTGCTCCTGGGTCACCTGGAGAGCCTCTCGGTCCAAAACTACCTGGTAGACCTGGGAAGCCCATAGGTCCAATGTCACCCTTTTCCCCTCTGCTTCCAGGAAGACCACGAGGTCCGTTTGTTCCTTGTTGACCTTGCAGTCCCATTTCACCTTTAAAACCTGGTCTGCCTGGATAACCCCGTTCACCTTCTTCTCCAGGCTCCCCTGTAAATATGTTACAAATCAAATTTAAATAAAGTCGTAATTACATAATGGCTTACTCGCAAGTTCAGTGGCAACGGCAACGCGACCCGTACTGTGCCGAAGACTACGGCTCACAAACCCCACTCACGGCAGACTTTGATTGTTAAGTTTATACCCGAGCCACTGATTTTGCAACAAGACAAAAATATTGTTATATGGGCTTCGTTGCCAAATAAGCCAAATTTAATCCCATCTAGACACGCAGTAGCGTGTCCAGCCAAGTTTACGCAAAAGGAACTGGCGAGCGCGTTTTGTCCAATAACCAATAACTCCAAATCTATTTGGCATAAAATCATGAAATTTGTTTTATGTATTAAAACCCTTTTGATCAACTAGAACCTTAAACACACACCGAACACGTTAACAGCCTTAACAGCGAACACGTTTAAAGTCAAATGTAAGGCATATTTACTAAGTCAGCAAAAAAAGTAAAGCTTGATCATTACGCAATCTTTTCAATTTTCATTTTTCAAGGCTGTAATGTTTACCTTGTGGGACTGCTCTGAGTAGAATCGTAAGTAGTTAAATTCAAATTTCGCACTGAGGTACCATTGAAACACTATTTATTTTATTTCACGCACTAAGACTTTGACTTTGACTTTTTAAGCTAAATCAACGTTGAATAGAATAAATATAAATTAATTTTGTTTCGTAATCCAGCCACACCCCAAGAGTGAGAGGAGGTAAATGAGGGTAGGTACCGGTTATTCCGCTGCCGACCCGCGCCGTTTGTTAAAGCCTTATGTTGGTAGCACCGATTGGCGCTTTTACCCCTCTCCACTTCCTTGTCTCCTGTGCTCAGTTGCCTTCCTATTTTTATTATTTGTATGAATATTATGAATATTTATATTTTACTCCTCTATTCCATTTTTCTACTATATATTGTATTCTCTTATTGGTTATTATTTAAATCAGTGTATATGTGGGCAACCGCTGTCTCTTCGTTCGTGTGTCACGTTGGCGCCACTGAAAATCAGCGTCGCGGTTCAGGCCGTGACATAGTGCTGAGTGGTGTCAATTTCGACGACAGGAATCACCCATGGCAACATTATGCTAAAATTACTAAATTCTTTTTCCTTATTGTTTAAATTTTTTTCTGTGTTGCCATTCTTTTTGTCAATGTTAAATTTAATCTGTGTTTTATTTGTTTTTTCCTGTGATCGTCGAATAAATATTTTCTATTTCTTTTTCTATTTAAATTTCATGCATAAAGGTGAAACGGTTATTGAGATATTAACGTCTAAAAACACGTCTAATACAAAAAATATCCATTATAAAAAACCTAACCTACGAGTGCCGCCGGCAGCGGAGCAGGTCTCAAGCTACCTGTGGTAGGGGCTGCAGAGAGAGGAACCTCCTCCTATTATCATTATTATTTATGCTAGTTACCTCAGAACTCCGTCATTTATTAATCGATTTGAAAAATCTTTTTTATGTTTGTTTAATATTAAACCTACTCATTTAAAAAAGGAAACGTGTGACTACTTATTTGACAAAAATAATGATATCCCATCCAAAAACATACATGTGAACATGGGAGCTAAGTTCAATATTAAGAATATGCGATGCGTGTTTATCGACTTCACCGTCAAAAGAATTAAGATCTAAATGGGTGCCAAGTTCCGTAGATAATCCTGATATTTATTTATTAAGAACATATAACTTTCTAAAATAAATTAAAAACACAACAATATTTATATTCTGCTACAACAATGATTGCTATTTAAAAAGCATAACTTCTTAAATATGAACACTAAAAAATATTTACACAAAGCAGATAACTTAGGATAAACTTAAGCGCGAAACATGACTCGACTAGTTTTTGGAAGAGTAAGATATGACCATACAATATAAATACAGTAACTTGCGTAGAACATAAAGTAGATTAGTTGATTAGCCAAATGTAAGATAACATAATTTGTACGTATGTGAAAACTAGCCAAGTCAAATTTTGAGCTTCAGTTTATCCTAAGGTCAGGTTTATCGTCATTTTGTCGGTGAAGTCGATAACGACGCATCGCATATTCTTAATATTGAACTTGGCTCCCATTTTCACATGTATGTTTCTGATGGGATTCATTATATCTGGTAATTTTTTCTGTTTATAAATGCGAGTTTGGGACGAATTGGCCGGAACTTGAGAGGTTGTTTTGCTATTCGATTAACGGTACAAAAAATACCTACTCAATTTGGACTCATTTTAGTTTCTTATATTTTTTAAAATAATTATTTAAACCAAATTACCCAAGTCTTCTATCTATTATCTATTCTATTATCTATTACCGCGAATTCAGCTTCCATTACAGATGGTATAAAAAACAGCAAGTTTCTACCATCGCTAATAGGAACCCGACTCTGGCTTTGTTTCAGTATGTTTGTATGTTTTGAAAAAAACTTAATAATACGTTAAAATATGATTATACTTAGGATTTATATTTCGTTTGTTAAAGTTGTCACAATAAAAAACAAATAATTAAATTACCTAGCTACTACAGGATACTTTTTCATCTCCTTTCTCTATACATATGAAGACGAAAAACATATTTAAATAATACATTTCAGAATATATGGCTTTATGCACCAGTAAACACGGAAGTTTCCAACTGATGAGTAATTGTCTCAATTTTATCAAAGAAATCTGTACTTACGGTACCTTAAATGTTATTAGGAGACTAAAATGTCACAAGGTGATATATACTTCTTCAAGGACCTACCACTATTGAATGGGTCGGTAATAGATTCCTATACATTCTATTACCGAGGGTTTTTGTAAAACCTAATTCCGACCCACAAAAATAAATGGATACAGTTTTTGTTCATTAAAAATCAAAAAAAAAATCGACCTTGGTATAAAACCAAAATTAAATATTTGGTAAGTAATAGTATATTGTGGCATCAAGGGTAGTATGAAGGGAATTACTAACGAGAGTGTTAGAAGCCCGACGCCGGAGGCCGAGGGCTTTTAATGACTCGAGTTAGTAATCCCGTTACTGCCCGTGATACACACAATGGTTTTCATCACATTTGCGAGGAAAAAAAACAAAGAGAAAACACTTTAACTCTGCAAAATATAAAGAAATAACTTTTGACGAACGGGAACGTAATTGGAAACGATATTTTTTTTGTGACCTCTACCACAGATAATAACTGCGTTTAGTTTCGACCTGGATTCGAGCCAGATTTAGCCAATTTGATAAAAAAGGAATAATTACTAAAATTAATGATAAATGTTGATATAAACTTGAAATAGGTATAAAAATAATGAAGTTTAATGAAGCGTATAGGTTTTGTGTAATGTAAGTTAGTCTATAGCTAATTTTTAAAGATGAAATTAGAAACCGATTTAATTTTTGGCTGAAAATTAAACCTCCTTAGTCAGAAATGATGTACGAAAGAGTTGCAAATTTTAAAAAGAAAGTCATTACTCCCTAGGGATGGCAAACTCGCCATAATTCCCGCGGGAACAATTAGGCCATTGTCCTTCTGTAAGTGTGATGAAAAAAACATTTATACTTACCTATGACAGTGCAAGACAAACATACAAAGTTTCGATACATTCTCCTACAGAAACCGTGTCCCCTATACATATTTACATATTTACATATTTTTTTATGACTAATTTATTATTATTTATTATTATCAGTTATTTAGGTGTTTAGTTAAGTTTAGGCCAAGCATTTTTATCCGTTAGATAGTTCTCGACCCTATAGTAAGCTTTAGACATCAACGACTTTTTCAAGTAAGTTTTAAGTACATTATCTGTATCGCAGTTATTAGTTAGTAGAGGTCACAAAAAAAATATCGTTTCTATTTACGTTCCCGTTCGTCAAAAGTTATTTCTTTATATTTTGCAGAGTTAAAGTGTTTTCTCTTTGTTTTTTTTCCTCGCAAATGTGATGAAAACCATTGTGTGTATCACAGGCAGTAAGGGGATTACTAACTCGAGTCATTAAAAGCCCTCCGCCTTCGGCGTCGGGCTTCTAACACTCTCGTTAGTAATTCCCTTCATACTACCCTTGATGCACAATGTACTATTTTTTTATTACTACTACTTATTACTCCCTATGAAAATTCTGACTATTGACACATTTTACTGCTTAAGCTACGCTTGAATAGATATATTTTTTGTTTTATGTTCGATTCATTGTTTTATATAATGCTAGGTTAAGCTTTATAATTGAATAATATCATAAGTAGTATTTAAAAAAACGACTGACTGTTGAGTTTCTTGCGGCGTTTCTTCTCAGCAGTGGTCTCTTGCGAAGCGCTGGTAGATTTTTGACGTGTAAAAGTGCCCGTGCGGCCTACTTACTAAATAAACATCTTATAACTTCTTTTTTTTTTAAAGGGATCCCGTTCAATGATCAATGCTCGTTGCTGATCATGTTTAAATGTGCAACTTACAAATCACTTGACACTTATTTGTCTCCATGAATGTAGTTAAATGATATCAAATACATTATAATTATATATCTACCTTGTGGCCCCGGTGAACCAGGTAGGCCTTTATCTCCTTTCTCTCCTCTCGATAGTTCCGCTATACTAGCAGCACAGTATCCGGGTTCCCCTTTGAGGCCCATGACACCTTCGTAGCCTTTGTCTCCTTTAAGGCCTCCAATTCCTGGTGTACCTTTTTCACCTTTGATGGATATTCCTTTTATGCCATGAGCGCCTGGACGTCCATTAGTTCCAGGTTCACCATCAATTCCAGGAGGCCCTCTCATGCCAAGGTCTCCCTTCGTGCCAGGCATTCCCATATGGCCTCGCTCGCCTGGAGGACCCTCAAGGCCTTTGTCTCCTTTCGGCCCCGGTGGACCCCTTAATCCTTCTGCTCCCTTTTCTCCTGGAGGTCCCTTAACTAGATTCGATGGTATAATTGCGTCATTACCACGAATTCCAGGAGCGCCGGGCGCCCCGTCAATACCACGCTCACCCTGGGAAAGAAAGGATACAAGTGAATCATTAGGACCCGAATAACCCGACGTTAATTGTTATGTTTTATATTAAAGCTTTTTGTAACCAAAATTTAAAATTTGTTTAACTTCAAATCATATTTTTGAAGTGCATAATATTTCATTATTTGTCATGATGTGTGGTCATTGAAATGCGGAAATTTTAGTGAAGCGACGTGTAGGTATAGGCAGAGCAACGGGTACCTCTCTTGTCTCATACCAACTATTATTGGTTCACAAAATACAGCAGTGGCACAATTACGAACCTACTTAGTAACTAAAAATAGTAAGTGGCAATACGCGAGAGAGCGTAGTCGGCGAGTAAATGGGTAAATGGAAAAATGCGGCAGATGCGATTCGGATAGGTTCTGAACCCTTCGCCCAATAGCTAGCTCGTAGAAAGTATTTTGGATACAATATCTATCTTACTCCTCTGACCATGGGGTAAGTAGGTAATAGAACATGTAACAACAAAATGTCTATTATATATAAAGCCACTTTATAATTTATTATAACACTTAATGGGTAATATAACGGTCACATTGTATAATACTTATTAATTATTATCTAATAATCAAAACCTATAACATTTATTTAATCTAACAACAGAAAATATAAATCAAAAAGAAAGAGAGTTCAGCAGAGAACAAATAATATCCTGAAAAGGAAAGATATGTTAAGGAAAGTGAGTTTCTCAAAGCAATGGCTTCACACTTGAGTTTAAAAACTAATAAAATTTGCATAAAATTAATAACTTTTTGTAGTAATTTTATCTGCATATTTCGATTTCACATCATACATGTAAACAAAACAGCAAGATTTTCTCCACTGCTATAAAAAAGACCTCACACCGAAGACCAAGACGGGAACCTTCTAACGTAACCTATCCGAGTCGGTTCTGCTCTGGTACCTGCATCTCACTCGCTCGTTTATTGCCATTTACAATTTTCCTTTTCAGAAGAGTTGTCAGAGGAGTATGTCGTATGATATTATATTATCTGTAAGTATATATTAAAGGCAAACCTGACTCATTGACTTATATGTCAACGCACAGCCGAAACTACTGTACCTAGAAATTTGAAATTTGGCACAGGGGTTCCTTTCATGATGGAAGTGAGCACTAAGAAAGGATTTTGGGAAATTTACCCCTAAGGGGTTAAAATAGGGGGAGTAGCGGGAAACAAATTCTACGCGTACAAAGTCCCGGGCGTCCTCTAGTATTACATTAATGTTATACTAGTTGACATTTATACCTTGTGAATTATATATAGCTAACGTTTATTATATCTTATGACATGAAATTATATAAAATGTTGCTATATTTTACAAGACAAACTCCTGGCAAATATAGTCGTCTCAAAGAAATTTCGAAGAGGCTTAATGACGTCACGGGAGACCGAAGAGCTGGGCTCTGTTTTATAAAGCTACAAGTTAAAATTTTACAGGTCTAAACTGGCAACACTGCTCAAATGGCTGGTCCTCCTTGGTCGAGGTTGTTTCAAATGGAAATATGTAACCTTTTAATTGTTATTTGTAGCTTTATAAAACGGGCCCCTGGTGGTTCGTCGCTCCACGCATTAGTTTAACTATTCAGCCAGGAAATGGTGCCAGTATCTTCGGAACAATGACGCTGGGCCCGCAGGGACCTTTTTTAGATTTAACTTTTTAGTTCCTGACCTTCCTTTCGTTCCTTTTTATTTATTTTTAGTTTGTAGTTCTACTTTTTATTTGTGAGGTGTTGAGATATTGTCTTTATTTTATTATAATATAAATAGTTAATATTTATGATGTTATATTGACACGTTAACATGACGTTTTTTCGAAAAATCTAATCGCGCCCTCCTTGCTATCTTTTTACACCCACTTAGGAAGGCGCGCCCTACTGGTTGGGTAATCCTGCATTAAGTATAGCAAAATCTAGTATTTAATTAGCAGCCGATGTGGCCGAGAATATAATAATAAAATAAAATAAAAGGGTCTCAGCACCGGTCCGTGGACCCCAAATGCCCACACGGGCCTATAAAAACGCTTGGTCGATGAGACGGGTGACCCAAAAGCTGACTGCTTCCTCGCTCCACGTATTGTTATTCCGCGAGGAAATGCTGCTAGCCTCTTGGGCACTATGGCGCTTCTTAGATTTAATTTATTTTCCATTTTACTGAATAGTTATGTTATAAGTTTATGTGCAATTAATTTACAGCGTATTATTTGATTATTGTGTTAAAAAAAAAAGATACTAGATAAAAATTTAATCCTATCCTTCCGCGATAAAATCGACACTCACTCAACATTGGCCTAATTTTCATGCTTTCAAAGTTTCCTAAGTAATATTTTATACTCAACACTTACCCTTTCACCAGGTGGACCCGGTGCGCCATGATTTCCGTCAGTTCCAGGTGAGCCCGGCATTCCTGTGGGTCCCACGGGGCCTCGATCTCCAGGAGCCCCTTGTAAACCATCTCGACCATGCTCTCCCTTCTGACCAGGCTCTCCCGGTCTACAATCATTGCAACGACCGCCTATGTCTCCCTTAGATCCCTTGTCACCCGGTGATCCATTATAACCTGGCCTGCCTCTATCACCTTTTCTGCCAGGCTCTCCTACTTCTCCTGGCATTCCCGGAGTTCCTAGAGTTGAATTACCAGGAGCTCCTCTTACTCCAGCATACCCTCTTTCACCCTTTTGACCTTTATCTCCCAAAAGCCCTGGTCTACCACTAAGGCCTCTTTCTCCCTTAAATCAAAGAAATAAATTAAAGAAATTTTAAATTAAAGTACAATTAGGTTGAAACTTAAATTGAGCAAAAATAAAAAATGTAATGTTTTTTTCAGCGTTCTATTTCATGCACTAACACTACGGAACCCTAATAAACTACTTACTGGTATTGAGACGCCGCTTTCACCTTGGAGGCCCCTCGGGCCTTGCGGTCCACGTGCGCCGCTGTATCCTTGAGGTCCAATACTTCCTGCTTGACCGTCAATTCCTTGCTCGCCTTTTTCTCCTTTTTCGCCAGCTGGGCCTTCTCTTCCTGGTTTTCCAGGCAATCCCGATCCACCTGATGGACCCACAGGTCCAGCTTCTCCCTTGGCTCCAGGGATTCCATCACTACCCTTTGGACCCTGAGGGCCACGATACCCGCGTGGTCCTTCAGGACCCGGGGGACCAGTCATAGATCCTGTACTGCCACCCGGTAGGCCACGTGCACCTTTTAGGCCCATTAGACCTGCTGGTCCATCTCTTCCCGGCTCGCCTTTAGTACCGTTTAAGCCATCAAGACCTCTAATGCCATCCTCTCCTCTATCTCCTTTTACGCCCCTAGACCCGGGTGCACCAAACATACCTTCTCTACCCTATAATAAAAGGTTAATGTGAATATGATTATTAATCAACATTGTCGTACCTAAGTCGTAACGAGTAAATTATTATTTACTATGACATTTACAATAATCCGGTCGCCGAATGCGATTGGGTGATCGTACGGTGGTCGTCGGGACGGACATCTATAAAGGCAAAGTTCGGCAAGATTCGTTAGCGGCAATTAAAGATAAAGATAAAAGATAAAAGATAAAAGAAATTTATTTAGTAAGTAGGCCGCTCGGGCACTTTTACACGTCAAGATACTACCAGCGCTTCCCAAGAGGAGACCACTGCTGAGAAGAAACGCCGCAAGAAACTCAGCAGTCAGTCATTTTTTAAACTTATTTCATATTGCATATTACAATGGTATGTACAACTTAATCTAGCATTATATAAAGCTACAAGTATTAAATTAAATATAATATCAAATAACAGTAGTTCAGCAGGAAAACATGCCAAAAATCTTACGGGAGAGAAGGATAGAAAAGAATAAAATAAAATAACTACAACTACGTACTTATATATGTGTATATGAGATGGTGCAAGATGACCACATAAAAGTTTCGATATGTTTTCCTGCATCAACGGTGTCCCCCAGACAAGAAAAAGCAGGATAAAGCCTTTGCATTTGAACAAATTACTATTGACTAAGTTTCGGGTGTAGGCCATGCATTTTTGTCTGTTAGATAGTCCTCGACCCTATAATACGCTTTAGACATTAACGACCTTTTCAAATATTTTTTAAGTGCTGGAAAGGGTAACTTTAAAACTACTTCAGGTAATTTATTATAGAAATGAATGCATTGACCAACAAATGATTTATATACTTTACGGACACGGAATTTTCGAATAGCTATTTTATTTTTATTTCTAGTATTTAAATTATGTATATCTGAGTTTTTGGTGAACGAATCTAAATTCTTAATAACGTAAATAATATTCTCGTAAATAAATTGAGACGCTACAGTTAAGATATTAATTTCTTTAAAAAGTTCTCTTAATGAGTCACGGGAATTTAAATTATAAATAGAACGAATGGCCCTTTTTTGTAACACAAATATAGTTTGTATGTCAGCTGCCTTACCCCAAACCAGAATACCATAAGACATAACACTATGAAAATAACTATAATAAACTAAGCGAGCTGTCTCAACATTAGTTAGTTGTCTAATTTTCCTAACGGCGTAAGCTGCCGAACTTAGTTTACCTGCCAGTGCAGCTATGTGGGGACTCCATTGCAAATTTATATCTATTGTTATGCCTAGCAAAACCGCCCTATCTACCATTAGCAAACACTCGTTATTTAGAAAAATACTAGAATCTACCGGTTTAACATTAGGCAAAGCGAACCTAACACATTTAGTTTTCTTGGCATTTAGTAGCAAGTTGTTACTAATAAACCAATTATGTACTTTAACTAGAGTGGCGTTTATCCTACTGTAGTCTACGGTTTTTCTATCTACCTTGAAAATTAGTGAAGTATCATCAGCAAAAAGTACAATATCGCAAAGTTCATCTACTATTGGTGGTAAGTCATTTATGTAAACCAAAAATAAAAAAGGACCTAAAATAGAGCCTTGAGGCACACCTATTTTCACTGTAGCTCCAACAGATTGCGTTTTGTTTACAACAACTGTTTGAGTTCTATCACTTAGATAAGAAGACATAAGGCTTAAAGCTTTATTGGACAATCCATAATGTTCTAATTTTAAAATAAGGGTCATATGTTCCACGTCCGCCTTATTAGGTATACGGAGTAGTGTGAACATAGACAGAGCAACCGTATACGGTGACTGTACTATCATAAGGCATTTCGCGACCACCGTATCAGGCGGACTTATAAGGCCATGTAAACATGACATAAAACGATTTGATTCATTCGAGACCGATGCGACCGCCGTATTATTCACCGCCGACCGATATTTTTTACTGTAAGGTACAAGAATTACTTACTTGTATGCCAGGATTGCCTCGAATGCCCTTCTCTCCTTTAATTCCTTGCTGTCCTGGAATGCCTGGTTCTCCCATAGACCCTATGTAACCCTTATCTCCAAAACGGCCAGGTTCACCCTTTTCACCTTTTTCGCCCGTGTCTCCTTGTGTTTCTCCAATAAATCCCTTCTCACCTTCTAAAGGTAAAGTAGTTACACTGGAACCCTTGTCGCCTTTATCTCCTCTTTCACCTTTTTCGCCAAGAATCGATTGGCCTTTTGAACCTTTAACACCTTTGTCTCCAGGCAGTCCTGGTGGACCCTACAAAAATACAAGTACAATGTAAGTAGGTGTTTAATTATAATAAATTACCATTTAGGCATATGTATTCTATAGGGATACTAATTTCCCAATTGGCAATTTGTGACTTATTCTTATTATTGTTAATCAACGAACACCAACAATTGGCAAATAAATGCAATAAATCGTGTCGTGTATAGTCTGGGTGATTGTTTTTTGTGGTAGAGGGGATCCTCAGTTAGGTAACATGCTATGAGATGTTTTGTATTTTTTTTTGCTTCGTTGTTTGAACTATTAGGTACCTAGTACTTAACAAAACACTTCGCATATATTTAGCCGAAAGTATGCTATGACGCGCGATTGACTCCGTAATAAATAGACAATAATAATTTTAATAGACGCAATCGGCTGTCGCCGCATCCTTTCGTATCTTTTCCAATCAGATTCGATGCGAGCCGTTTGGTGGAAATCACACTGAAAAAACAAATGGGTTGATTTTACTAAATTTTAGGGCCTTTCCATGAAGTTTGGTTTGGGTAAAACCTAACCTTAGTAAAAACAACACATTTGTTGCTTCAACCCTTTTAGTGGTTAACTGAACCAAACTCACGTGTGTAGGTATAAAAATAGTAACCATAAAAATAGTAAAATCAACCTACTTATTTGTTTTTTTCAGTGCATCCTTTATGCTTTCTCGCTTGCCCTTTTACGCTCGAAATTCTAGTCAACCCGGTTCACTTATATACTCGTAGTTAATCTCGTTTCAATGAGAGCTACATAGAAACTTATTAAATAGATAATAAATCAAACTCAGAGTTGATTCTATTATTCTATTATTATTTATAGAAATACATTTTAAAATTACCTGTGATCCGGTCCTCCCTTGGCGTCCTTGTGGGCCTGGCGGCCCGGTCAGCCCCATAGGCCCCGTTCTACCATACTCGCCTTCGGGGCCGGGGTCCCCTTTGATACCCTTCTCGTATCTACCGCTTAATGCTGGTTCTCCTTTAGTTCCTTTATCTCCTGGAGTACCTACATAACCTCGAGGTCCTTGTAAACCAGGGGGACCCGGTGGTCCTTGTTCGCCCTTAAAAAAATAAGGGATAGTTATGGATTTTAACTCGAGGCTTCTTTTCATTTCTTTCGCTTGAGAATGTTGAGACGGAAATGAATACTTAATACCGTAAATGCGAGTCGAGTATGCGAATATTTTATCTTGATGGATTTATACACAATACACAACATTACCCTTACGCGTTACTTGGAGAAGCGTCGCTCACGTAGAAGTCGTTGATTGCGGGTAAAAAGTGCCCTGGATAAATTTGTCTTTCCCGGGGTTTAGGCTCTCCAAATCGGTTTTATGACTGACAATTCCGTAAATTGGACGTAAAGACTGTACACGATAAAATCCGGGCAGACAAACTGGACTGGCTCGTTACTAAAAAAAATCTAACCTTTTTACTACTGTTTATTTTTTATTCTACTGAAAATTCTCTATGGTTTGCACATTTTACTTGTCATAATTATCAATAACACAAAACGTCTGCGAATGAAGAGAGTAAGCGGAAAAAAATAGTGTAGGGGGTCATTTGCAACGTCAAAAGATGGCGGATGTGTAATTTTTTTTTTTTTTTTGTGTATTTCGGTGTTCAAATTTCTTTTTTGTTAGTGATTTGTACTTTTAATGCCTTTGTTTGCACAGTGATAGAAGAATTGAACTTATTTCGTGTATCCTGGCATCTTGCTTCTCGTTTCAAGTGGACTCGCAGTGGTACAGAGGTTAAAACTAACTTGGCCTCTGTCCTACATATCACCATACAACGTTGCCACCAATCTTCCTAGAGAATATTGGATTGTGTTTTATTGCTATATTGATTTATACTTATATATACTTGAAACTTTCGAAATCACTTCATTGTGGAAACGCCATATTCCCGCGGTAGTAGCTGTTCAAGTCGCCGCGGGGCAGTAAAAAAAAAAAAAATAGTGTACCTAGACAATTTGAGTTAGTCGACTAGAGCTATCTCTAAATTGCTAAAACTACTTAAATCTACTGTTACCGATATCATTAAAAGATATCGTGAGAGGTTGATTACTGAAAGAAAGCAGAGGTGTGGTAAAGTTCGAGGTCCTATGTACCCAGGAGCTGATTTCAGTGGCTTGGATCCGTTTTCAGACAAATGGTTTTGTATTACACGGGTTCTGGCTTGTTGTCTGCAGTAACGATCCAACCAAGTGGGTTGGATCTTTTTTCCGATTTGAAATAATATCCCTGCGATACACATGCATGGGTTGGTTCTATGTGATTTTAAAATAACTTGCTGCAATAGTTCTTGTTCCTTTTTTCAAGGACCATCGTGGCATACTTAACTCCACTTCCGATTGTTTCGTGGATAGGAGGAGCGTGATATTGATGGTGTCGAAAGCTCCAAAAAAATCGAGCAATGAGAGAACGGTGCTTGCCCCTTTATCCTGGTCACATATTATATTGTTCACAACGTCGAGCAAAGCAGTGGTGGTGCTACGATTTCTATGAATGAACCCCAGCAGACTGGCGGACAGAACACTACCTACTCGTTTCTAAGTACCTAGGTGGTTCTAATTACCTACCTCAGTAAGTCCTAAAGAAGTATATTACACTGAAATGTTTAAACCAACACGATTAAATTATATAATAATATAATAATATCACGGGACAATGTCACACCAATTGACCTAGTCCCAAACTAAGCTCTAGGCTTGGACTATGGGTACTAGACCACGTTATAAATACTTATATAGAGAAATATACTTGAAATTTTAATAAATAGAAAACATCCATGACTTAGGCACAAATATTCGCGCTCATTACACAAACATCTGCCCTTAGCGGGATTTAAACCCAGGACCGCAGCTTAGTAGGCAGGCTTCGTAGGCAGGGTCAGTAACAACTAGGCCAAAGCAGATAATTTTCTTCATCTATTTAGAAAGGCATGGCAATAATTTATGCTGATGGGGCGTTAGGGCGTAATAGATGGGTTATTTTTTTTAGCAATAGGTTTTACTAGCGCAGGTTTCCAAGTAGTGGGAAAAGTGTGACTTGTAATGGATTTGTTTATAATGGCTGTTATGGCGTTCAGAGTGCAAGGCAGATTGAGAAGTATCATGTCTCGGAAAATATCATATACGCACTGCCGTGTTCAGTTAGGCTTACTGGTAAGTTAGTATAATACTCCGGGTTCAAAAAACATTAAGGTATCTATGTTCACGATAAAATTATTTTCACATAAAATACTTACATCAGTACCGTTGCAACCGTCTACTCCGGGAATTCCGCCCCTGCCCTCTTCTCCTTGAAGACCTTGAGGGCCATCCGTTCCTTTTAATCCCTCACGGCCAGGTCTGCCTATATCGCCTTTTGGACCCCTGGGCCCTTGAAGCCCAAATTGCCCTTTTTGACCTTTAGGGCCTTGCTGACCCTCAGGTCCCTCGTGACCAGGAAATCCCCTGAGGCCACGGGGGCCTGGTGAGCCTGGTCTGCCCTATAAAAAAATTGAACTTTAAATGTACAGAGCAGGTAGGTAAGTAAGCCATATGTATACTACCATACCTAATTAAGATAACGTTTCTAAACGGGTAGGTAGGGAACGTCGGCCTTGTAAAGTAGCTGCACACTTTAGTGCTTTGGAACTTTAATGTAATTTTTGAAATGCTGCACTAATCTGTCAAAGGCGTTAAAGCGACAAGGCACAATAGTGTGGAGCTACTGAAAAGGCCGACTGTATTCGTGAACTTTTCCATTTATAATATTAGTACATCTTAGGTATTACATGTAATGTATTCGTACAACGAAATACAATAATAAAACATGGAGGACGCGGACGAACATACATATACATGTACATACATACCTTCACGCCTTTAATCCCAGAGTGGGGTAGGCAGAGCTTACAGAATTACCTACAACTTTAGAAACTTGTTGCGTACGTAATGTAATCACTACATAGTATAAAACAAAGTCGCTTTCCCTGTCCCTATGTCCCTTTATATGCTTAAATCTTTAAAACTACGCAACGGATTTTGATGCGGTTTTTTTTAATAGATAGAGTGATTCAAGAGGAAGGTTTATATGTATAATAAGTTCTGGATCATGAACGGGTTTTACAGAAAACTCACATTAACCGAAGCGAAGCGAGGGCGGGTCGCTAGTTAATTATAAAGAAGTAAAAATTCTGGAAGAGTAAAAATAAAACTTAACTTAAGTAGGTACCCGTCCATATTTTTATGTATGTACGGTCGACCTTATAAGTAGCTGCACACTTTAGTGCCTTGTCACTTCAAAGTCATGTTTGAACTGCTGCACTTATCTACTGTCAGAGCGTTGAGCGACAAATCCCTGAAGGGTGCTGCTACTTGGGTATAACTTAAGGCGGACTATACTTACCTACAAGAAACTATTATTTACTTCTTCGTAAAAAAATAGGTAAAGATTTTCTTGAATTTTCACGATATTCCCACATATTTTTTAGTTAAACAGGTCTTCACAATTAATAATGTTTATTTTACGCGATTAAGTTATCGACCAGTTTAACTAAAAGGACGAGTATGTGTAAAATAAAGGAAGATCAAGTAAAGTAGAAAAGCCAAGCCATAGTAGTTCGATGGAGTTTAATATACCTGGTTACCCTTCTGTGCGAAGCATTTCGGCACGCAGGAGCTCTTCGCTGTGCAGTTACGGTCTAGAGTGGTGTGCTGCCCGGTACCGGGGTTGATGATCGCATAGTTTCCGTAGACGCCTTCGGGCGTTGGCGCCGCGGGCGACCATTCGGGCAGCTGCTGCGTCTGCGGCGGGAAGTCGGGCCGGCCCGAAAGGCCCTGGACCGGTGTGGGCACCGCCGGCCGTTGATAGTAATTTCGCGCCGCGGACCCGGCGCCATACTCACTGTTCCACTCAGGATACCCATTTCGTTGCTGCAATCATTGTTATATTTTTACATGCCTATACTCAATAATACGACCTGGTACTTTTACATTTGAGTACATTTATACAAGTCCACGCTACCTATTTACATAAAACTTGCTTCACACTTAGACTTGATTTTACTGCCACGAAAAAGATAAATAAATAAATACCACTTTATGATAGTTATTATGCAATCTCAAGTTTGCAAATCGTTTAAATCCTGAATACAGTTATGAAGTCCTTCTATGTTATTATCTTCACCAGGCTGTGTGGGCTGCAACGGTCGGTATGCAGATCAGTGGTAGCGATCCACCCTGACGGACCCTATCCTTCACCTGCTTTATTTAAGATTTATCGTAAGCACGCATTGTTCCGTAGGAACTATTAGAGAAGGGATAGTAACTTTACTAACTAGTGTACATAGGTACGGTCACGAGCGTTAATTTGGGACCCATTTCAAGAAAAAATGTGCTTGAAGTCATTAGAGGTGTCAAGTCATTTGTAACTTTTAGAAAACTCAACCATATTGTTGTAGAATGTCAGATTGACTTTGGACCTAAAGCAAATTTAATCTTGTGACTATACAGTCAAAAGCACTAATATCGCACGGCCATCGCGCTAAATATATGTATACAAAGATCTCATTGTCAGTGGCATAGGAATGAGTAGATATTTTTGACGCCATTGAAACGTATAAGTATACAGGGTGTCCTAAAAGTCAACGTTAAGAATTTTTACTAGTTTCGGAGGTATTGATCATTTTATTCTGATTTTTAGTAACTTTTTGTCCATTCAAGAAAAATCGTTAATTTCATGTTTTATTTCATAAGTTTTTCAGTGGCATCTAACATTATTAGAATAATTACGAATCAACGTAGTTTTTAAACCTTGTTGCTCTTTTTTTTAATCAACATTTCAAGTAATAACATAAAGTTTGTTTCTCCATACTAGGTATCCCATTGTTTGTTTTTTACTAATGTATAGAAAACACAACTTTATGCTTTGTGTTACTGAGTCTTCTCGTGACCACCGCGGTTGAAACAGAGTCGAAACGTCGAGGTAAATGTTTAATATATTACGCGATTAGGTCCCGTTTTATATAGTTTAAAGCAAAGTATTATCCTAGTAATCGGGTACATGGATTCGGTTTATAGGTTTTGACAAAGCCTTGTCTTTTTTGGCTTTAGTTTAATGAATGTTTTATCAAGCTAAATTGACGTTGTTCGGAGATAATTTAAGAGTATGAGAAAAATTACAATAAGAAATAATAAATCGATTTTGTCTAATAGCCTAAAAATAGCTGCCTGAATATAGATTTCAAAGCTGCTGCAACGTAATCATTTATACAAGGAACGTACCCATGTATAGTGCCTATGTATGTTTGCATTCTGACACTTGATACTTGCTGTGTGCGCTTTTTATTCGTAACCGGACACTAGTCACCAGGTAGTTGTGGTGTATGATGTCAACGTAACTAACTTTCATAATGTTTTAGTGTGTGCCTAATAATATATAATCATTCGTCATTTTGATGATTTCATGGCAAACCGATTTCCGTCGAGACCATTTTAATTACTAATGCAGTGAAAGGAAAAAAATCAGGAGCCATGCCTGCTGAACCGAGCATCACACCGCTTGTCCTAGCATGAACTACGGCCACCGTGTCGGTCGAGCCATGAAGTGCCAAAATTAGTTTTCTGTTTGCTGTTTGTTAGTTGAAGTGACGGTAATATAGATAATTGTCTTAAATAATGGTCCTGACCGACGGATACGAAAATCATCTTATTTGATACGGAACCCTAAAAAGATATAACGGCAAAGAGCTAGGGCAATGACAACATACATATTATAACCTATTTTTAAGTTAATTGAGTATGGTGAACGATCTTTACTCGTAGGTTATCAGCAGTCTTGCGCGCGCTTGAACGCGCCGCGTCCGCGCCTAATCAGTTTGAGATGCACGGTACTTATATTTGACCTTTAAAAACCAAGTTATGAAAAATAACGGACATTCTGTTATTTAGAGATTTTTTGTGGAATTTTACTATAAGATCGGCAATATGGGATAAACAATAATCTGTACTGTAATTGTAAGATCTAGGTTATAAACTGTAACCGCCTTATCCATAAACGAGCAGTTAACTTGTATTTGTTAAAGAACACTGTGTCTTATTTCTGTCAAAATTAAATACCTATCACAATAAAGTATAATGAGAAAACATATTTGAAGCACATTTTAGCTATCGTGCGTGTATTAATAAGGGGGGTACCTAAGTCATTTCACATAGGTATGCAAGGAGGTACGAGCTCCAACATCTTAACCCGGGAGGTAGTAGAAGCACAAACCACGGGTTCCTCTCAATCAAGGCGTGCGCGCAGAGGCGTACGCACGGCGTGGTGGGAAAGAAAGAGTTTAAGTGACGCAGGTGGGATGGTCTTCATGCACAGGTCGTTAAATACGTGGGACCATAGCTCTACTCTGTATGCACCATTAGTTACCTACTCTTTATACGTTGGTATATAGTTATATGGCTAAGCCAAATTTGTGTAAACTGCTTCTGCTGCGTAACGAAATAACGTCACGACACACGCGCGTGCGGTGCGTAGCCGTGTGTGCAATGGAGTGACAAAACGTAGGTACCTACTCCCTTTAGGGTATTACTACTCCGCAATATACAACAGTACTAAATATTATGTTATACTTTAAATGATTAAACAAATGTATTAACATTATTAGTTAAAGCTTTATTTCTTTTTTTATGCCTACGATACAAATGGACTACGCCGATAGTTCAGATAGGTACTCTGTCTGTGCGGCTTATTAAATAAAATGGTTAAATAATTAGACAACACACATAGGCCCAGCTAGGAAACAGTAACACAACTAATACATTATGATAGCTTCGAAAGGTTTCCTTACTACGTGTACCTATAATTTTCTTTACTAAAAGCACTGGTAAGTTGCAAATTTTATTCCGTAAAGTAGCTCCGAAATACTCGTGGAAACCGAAAGGGGGGGTGGGAGCATGGCTTAAAAACACCCGACCTTATTAAAATCCTCCTATCTATTTAAATTTCGCTTTAAGTCCCTAGGCTCGCTTTTACATTTTTTCTTGTCTAGTACTTATTTACCGATATACCTAATAGCGTAGAGTTATCTTTCACGGTAACTTTTATTAACTGCTTACATATATTTTCTTTAGGCCCTACAGTATGTCACCGAAGTAAATAAATAATAATTATCCTTTTATTTTTCTATATTTCAGCTTGCCTTTTAAGAAATTGAAGCAGCTTTAATTTGGGGTTATTTTAGAAATTACGAGTTTATTTGACTGTACGAGTATGTGCCGTACAATTAAGATGTGCCGGAGTAAATAGGTATATAACTAAGATATGTTGGAGACCCTGCAGGACACACGCAGCATACAGTTTAAATGGAGCCAAAGGTTTGCGCAATACCGACGCTTTACATCCGAATTGATAAACTTTGTCGGTCGCGTGTCTCATCCTCTATTTTGTAATTATTTTCCTATCATATGAAAAACACGATTAAACATGGTTTCACAAATGCAATTTAAAAAGATACAATATAAATAACCTGACTTTTAATTTTATTATTTGTCTTTAGTTTAAAACCGAGAACGATCTTTGTTATGTAAAATAGCGGGGTTGGGTCGGCCTGCGCGGCGGCGGTTTCGCCAAAAGTTCGCGTTTTGAAGAAATTGCAAAAGGACAAGTGGAGCGGCCTGCAGACCCGGCCCGGCCCTCGCCGGCCGCATTCCCGATTCATTCACTTTTTATCTAATACGATTTTAATCACTTTCACATTTGTTTAGTTATTTTTATAAATGTACAGTATAATTTAATTACTTACTGTATTAACTCCAATAAATGACAGCGCCGCCACCAAACTATGAAAAACAGAAGAAAACACTTTACAAAATCGCAAATTTACAAAATATTTATTTATTGAGTTTTTAATATAAATCATGAATTTTACAGTTTTTATTTTTTATATATTCATATCATCCGAATTTGGGTTTAGAATATTTTACTCACATATGTAAGAGCAGGTATATTTTTGTAAAATGATTGCACTAAAAAGCTTACCATAACAAGTGGACCGCCATGGCCCGGAGCGCGTTGGGCCAGAGTCCCGTGCGCGCGCGCAGTTAGTGCCGGGACGGGATACTAAGGAGCGAGGAGCGCTCGGCGGCGGGCGGCGGCACGCAGGCGCCCCCGGGGCCCCGCCCTGCCCCGCTGGGCCCGGCAGCCCGCGCCCGCGCATGGCGCCCGCAGCCAGTAGCGCGGCGCAGCCATGTCGGGTCCAGCGCGTGCGCGCCGCCTCGTTCTACGTATCGCGCCTTTCACGATCCTGCTCATCTCCACCTTCACCCCGGCCGACGCAGTAAGTACCCACCTTCCACCTGTTCACCTTTATCTCGAGATTTACCTCACCCCAAGATTTTCATACATATCTAGTAGCAAACGGAAAAGACATCAACGCGTCCACGAGTGCTAAATCTTCATAAAGCTCTAACAACCAACAATAACAAAACACTGAGGTTACCATGCATACCTACACATTGTCTAATTGCTGTGTGAAGTGATGCAAACGGAAGAACAAACAACGAAATAAAGATAAATTAATTGATACGTACCTACTCAGAAAGGTTTCTAAACACAACTGCATTTCGTAAAGGTCAGTTAGAATAAGACATGTAATAAAATCTGTTATTTTATTGTACCTACATTAACAAAAATGTATTTAATACACGACACATAATTGACCGGAAACAATTATACTCGTAGTTGCCTAAATATATACCTAATGTCAGATTTGTTCCAAACAGATTGTTTATACGGACATATGGACAACACAACCGATTAAATAAATAAGAATAAATAAATAAAATAAACGTAATCTATTTAGAAGAACAAGATGTAGATATTGTAGAATTTGTAGACTGAGATAAATCGAAATGAGATGGTGTTTCGTTTACTTTTTTTTACAATAAGCTTAGTGCTTAGGGAAATGCAAAAGATACATGAGGCTAAGTCAACCAATAAACATTATTCCCAATTCACAAGAAAATATATCAGTTATTTAAAAAAAAACACGAGAATCGCCTTTGCCTGATAAATCTGATAATACAGTAAAGTAAGACTAAAAATGGTCGTTTAGCGGCAAATTATGTAAAGTCAATAAAAATGTTGAGCATACTTAGAACCTTGTCATTCTGAATGTCACTGCCATTGTCATGTGTGTCATTTTATGTTCTGTGTAAAGTTTACTATGACAACGCGCTAAATTGCTTAACATTTTCATTGGGGTACTGTACCAACAACAAAGAAACTGAGACCAATAGGTACCCATAGTTGGTTTCTTTTTAAAAGAGCATGTTTCAGCTTAAAATTAGTAGATAACCAGCAAAATATTTGGGAAAGCTTTTACACTAGTAGTATGTAGTAATAGGTATGTACTATGAACATGTTTTTGTTCATTAACCCTACTTTTGAATTGATTTTTTTTTTATCGAAATCCCTGCATATCTCGCAAAATATAAGTATGGGATTCCGTTGGGGGTAAGTAGGTTGGACCCCTACATTTTGGTAGAACTAGGCAGATCCTCATTCCTCATTCTTAAATAAGTATATATAATTGACTTTAACTGCATTGCAAGAACTTAGTAGGCGTTATTTTCCTGAAATGGCTGCCAGTTTTACCTTACTCATTTAATCTTGCTATTCAGCCATCAAAGTATTTCAAACTAGGTCTAGTAGGTATTTATAGTAAACAAGAAAATGAAATTCGACCAAAATCAAAATAAAAAACCATTTTTAAGCAAAAACCGTATATAGTTAGTTGCTTTTGTCTAATAGGTTTTTGGTCTTTGATTTATGCTAATTGTGTGTGCTGCAATCAATTCAATTTCTGAGGGGCAACGGCACTTTCGTCCATATTTGTGACATGCATATTGAGGGGAACCACCCCTTCACGGTTTAACTTTTTAACCCTTTTTGGACCTCAAGCTGATACTAGGCGTGAGTTACGCAACCGTTTACGATGGTGAGTTTTTCCACTCATCGTGGTTTGCGGCATGTGGCAACTATGTCGCGTTTAGCGCAGTCTCTTAATCGCAGCGAGGGGCGTCTTGGCTCAGCATGATCTGCCTAGGCAAAGGAGTACTGCATAAACGATACGATTGAACACGTGCCCCAGCTTCCATACAGCCTTCTTCGTATTTATAGACATATTTATTGAACAGGGAACATGCGTGGGCAAATTTATCCAGCCGGACTTGGAGTTCATGGGGAGTCTTCCCTATAAAGGTGACGGGTACGACGGGATTTAAATAAGTTTTTTTTTTAACTGTCTGCTCTTGAGTGTAAGTAGACTCCCTGTTGAGTGTCACCAAAGGCAACTTTTAGCAACAGTGAGAAGGATTTGCCCTCCACATCTTGAAGGCATCAGCAGTTGAGCTATTAAAGACAACGTAACTTTCCATGCCGTCATGTAAGATTTAGATTAAGATTAGGATTAGGAAATCCTATTTTCTCAAGTGCCATGTAAAGTCCTTGCCTGCTGTCCGTGTCGAAGGCCTTATTTAGGTCAACGAATGCGATATACACGCTCAGCAAAACTGCTGTAGCTGTCAGTACGAGTCTTGCCAAAAGTTTGCCGATGATACTAAGAAGGGAAATGCCACGATAGCGACCCTTCTATTTAAGTATCCTAATAATAAAAACAGAATCAGAAAAGGTTTTTTACATTTACTTCCAAAATAAAGTTCGATGGAACTCCATGGACAACTGTCCACGTTTCATTTCTATCGACACAATATTTAGTGCAAAGCTACTTAATAATCAGAATGTCATTCGTATACTACCGCCGCGGCTTGTTAAACTTTGATGATAAGATTGATAAGACATGTTTTTATAATGCGATAGAGAGGGTATCTAAATTAGCCTTCTCCAAAAATATAATGATTATTATAGCTATAATCAAAATTAGGTCACGTGGGGGAAAACGCGTCTATTTGGAACACTTCATTGTTTCCAATATACTAGTACAAGTTGAATCCTACTTTTCTGTGAAAACAAATGTAATACAATTCAATAGAAATAAGCTTTATTGATCCCCATTGAAACAATTTACGACATTCACAATGTTTCATTCATTCATTCATTCATTCATACATAGTACAATTTTACTATTGCTATACAACAGGCGGTCTTACCGGTAAATAGCGATCTCTCCCAGACACAGATACGAGTACAAGGCAGGTGGTGTTAACTAATTGGTTTAGAAGTAAATTACAAGAAACACTTGCCCTTTTATTCATAAACGCGCAAAACCTAGCTAATGTGTGCTTAAAATATGGTTTCTTCTTTTTCTTCTTTGCCCCGCGGCGACTTCAACAGCTACTACCGCGGGGATATGGCGTTTCCACAATGAAGTGATTTCATCAGTGTCAAGTATGTATAAGTATAAATCAATATAGCAATAAAGTACAATCCAATCTTCTCTAGGAAAATTGGGGGCAACGTTGTACGGTGATATTATGTAGGACAGAGGTCAAGATAGTTTTAACCTCTGCACCACTGCGAGTCCACTTAAAACGAGAAGTAAGATGCCTGATACACGAAATAAGTCCAAGTCTTCTATTTATGCCTTTGCACAGCCAAAGGCATAAAAAGCACATATCATTATTAGAAAAGAACTTTGAACACCTAAATACGCAAAAATACTAAACTAAAACAAATTACACATGCCATGTTTTAACGTTGCAAATGGCCCCCCAGCAACAACACAAAAAAGTTAAAATATTGTTTGTCCTTATTTGTCATTGTGATATCTGAATTTGACAGAAAGAGACGAAAAATACTTTACCAAAAAAAAGTATATTAAAAAGGTTTCAAAAACGCAAAAAATAAGGTTATTAAATTGTTATAGGTAAGTCAAACCAAACTCAGGTTATGGTTTTTAAATTAGGTGGGACACGCCGCCGACTTCAGTTTCACTGGCCATTAGGCAACGTTTTCAAAAAACTTATTTTTTGCGTTTTAAAAAGGGTTTATTTTGATGAAAAAATGTAAATTTTGTTACTATGCAATTGTAGTTTCACTTCTTAATTAATAAGAACCTATAGGAAATTTCAACAATTGCCCACAAATTGACTTATTCCCAAACTAAGCTCTAGGCTTGTACTCGTGCCATGGGTACTAGACAACTACACAAAAGATTCAGGAACAAAATACTCGCGGTCATCACGCCATCATCCTGCCCTACTATAGGAATCGAATCTAGGCCCGCTCGTTTCGTAGGCAGCATAGGTATGTATTATTTTATTACACAGTAGAGGACGCCCGCGACTTCATACGCAAATAATTAGTTTCCCGCTACTCCTCCTACTTCTTCCCGTTGGGGGTCGATTTTTTAAACATGTGTCAAAATAAAATGTAATGTAAATCAAAAGCACTAAGGGTATAAGGAGTTTCTTCAACGTTGATATCAAACTAAGAAGTAAATCACCCCCAAAATAACTTTCTTCCCCTTTTTCACTCCTTTAGGGGATGAATTTCAATAAGATACGAAACACGTCCTCCATCAATTCTGTTAAAGAATGTTTATGCAAAATTTGAAGTAGATTTGACCAAAGAATCACGTTCTCCTATACAAACTTTGCCCTCCATTTTCACCCCCTTAGGGGTACAATTTAGGAAAATCCTTTCTTATCTTACGTCTTACGAAGAACACACCCTCCAAATTTCATGTCTCTACGATAAGCCAAGGTTAACTGGAAGAGATCCCATATGGGATAAGTTTGCCTATGTACATTATCTATAGTGATGCAAAATGTTTTGTAATTGTTTATGTGCAATAAAGAGTTTACGTACATACATAAGCGGTTAAGGCTGTGCGTTGATCCGTCATTCAGTCATGCAGACGGTATCAGGACAAAGCATTTTATATGTATAGAAGATATAACTTTATTCATTTTATTAATTTCACTTACATATCATGTTATTCATTTATTTAATAATAAATAAATATCGTGTACCACCGTTGAGCCCCGCCGTCGCAACGAGGTGACGTAACGAACGCCACATAAGACCGCCAACCGCCATTTAATTTTGGTGTTGGACTTAAATAGATAATACTTATTACTGTCTTTGATAGGTTTTTATTATGGAGAGCACGACAGGTTATCTCTTCTCTAATATGTAAAACACACGTCACAGTGTTCGTAACAGAACTCCTCCGAACCGGCTTGACCGATTCTTATGAAATTTTGTGTGTATATTCATTAAGTCTGAGAATAGGAAGTAAACAATTTTTCATAAGGTTTGAATGAAAAAAAAATACACCCGGGCGGAGCCGGGAGCGGACAGCTAGTAAATATAATAATACATATAAAAGTACACACACTCTAGGTCGGGTAGTGCCTTTTAAAATAGAGTCGTATCGTATCAGGTATTTTCGAGCCTAATGTTGGATAATAAATTATTGCTGGTGACTATACACGAACCCATTATGATAATTGTAGGTACCTACGTACCTTTATCATTGCGTAACTGTGCATATTTATTTTTGTCTAATAATTACGTAAATATTGCCTTAGGTAAGTTAATTACTCTAAAAAATTACTTTGAAACTCGTTGCTCAATATGAGGTCTTCTTAAATCGAATTGGTAGTTTAATATCAAGTGTTACGGTAACCTTTGCTCCATTATCGTACTTTTATTTTAGTTTGTGTAGGCACATACATATCAACTAGCAACAACATACAGTTATCATCTCACGGCCTCGTGACCTAAAAAAGATTTACATGTTAAAAGATGTACTATTAAAATGAATGTACAAAGGATAGACCATTATATGCCTCTTCAAAAGCTGAGGTATTTTAACTCTTCATTAATCTATATACTTATCTGTATATAATCATATAATAAAGCTGTAGAAGGAAAAAAATCAGTGCATTTGAGATATGAACTTAAAAATATTATAGGGGGCCTAAAGTTGAGCAGCAAAACACGTGTCTATAATTTTTAGAGTTGGTGTGGTCTGTCTCTGTTTAATTTTGTTTCTCCTCGCGTCAATTGAAAACCCACTGAACCAAGGCGGTTAAGGCGGTTTCACTTAAACGGTTAAATGGTGACCAGGAATAAATTTAATAAAAAAAAGCGGCCAAGTGCGAGTCGGACTCGCGCACGTAGGGTTCCGTACCACTATACATCTAAATAAATGTTTTTCTTTATTCTTTATTATATTGGAGTTGATTGAATGAAAGGTAAAATGCGGTTTACGATTTATAACGTATTAAAAAAAAACTAATTATTAGATCTCGTTCAAACTAATTTTCGGTGGAAGTTTGCATAGTAATGTACATCATACATTATTTTTACATTTATCAATCCCTTATTTTAGAAGTTACGGGGGGGGGGGACACATTTTTCCACTTTGGAAGCGTCTCTCGCGCAAACTATTCAGTTTAGAAAAAAATTTTATTAGAAACCTCAATATCATTTTTGAAGACCTATCCATAGATAAGATACCCCACACAGTATGGTTTTGATGAAAAAAAATAAATGAGTTTCAGTTCTAAGTATGGGGAACCCCAAAAATTTATTGTTTTTTTTCTATTTTTGTATGAAAATCTTAATTAGGTTCACCGAATACATTTACTTACAAAGTTTCCATAGTATAGCTCTTATAGTTACGGAATAAAGTGGCTGTGACATACGGACGGACAGACGGACGAACAGACATGACGAATCTATAAGGGTTCCGATTTTTGCCATTTGGCTACGGAACCCTAAAAATAGATAATTATCATAATTAAAGGGGACAAAAGGGGTCAAAGTTAGTATGGAAAAAATACCATCTACAAAATAAAGTGATACTTATAAAGAGTGATTAAGAAAAAAGCACGCGATCATAGACTAGCTTTTCAGAAGCACGTTATGATTGAAACTAACGGTGTCATCTCACATTGTAGTTTGAAACATCGTTTTAATGAATAGGTAATATCAAGAGTTAAAGATCGAATACATAATCAAAATAATATGTGGACCATTAATAATTATCTTCTATGGGTTCCGAAATTCCGCAGCATCGTAGTAAAAAGAGAAACGTTATAATTCCGTCATGGCCAGCAATAGCGTACCTACTTATATCAAAAATACCTATTTTTTTTGGATGTTCATTGTTTAACAATCAGATTTTGTAATAAAAAAAGCTATTTCGTTTGTAGTACCGAAAAGTACCTATGAAGTATTTATTGAAATTTTTAGCCCCATTTTCGACCTTTGCGTGCCGAGTAAAAGAACCAGAGTAACGCATAAAAGGAAACCAAATTTTAAAACGAAGTGCATTGTGTTGTGATCGAGTACCTAAATATAAAAGGAAATTATACTTACCTACTTTAAAATCAAAAGATACAGACGAAAAAAAAAGGAATAAAAATACCGTCAAATAATTAAATTGGTAACTAAACGATCAAAACGTATAACAAATTTAGACTGGAGTTCAAATAAAATAAAGCCACATGGCAAATAATAAAATAAAACACGAATCAAATAAACATCATTAAAGACAAAATATTATAAACTTATCTATCTACCTAATACCTTCAAACGAGTAATTATTGTATATATATATATTTAACCCCAGTATGTGACGACATACGTACACTGCAGAGCCACTGGTACATATTATTAATTTAATACTTGAATGTGGGGCTTTTCCAAATGATCTTTTAAAGGCATTAATAATACCCCTACTTCAAAAAGGTTCGATATTTGAAATCAATAATTACAGTACAACACGTCGGGATACAGCCTTAAAACGAATTCAAACCTGTCTCACAAACAAATAGAGTTCAAGGTATAACTTTAAATAAATATAACAAGACCGCTAAGACTATCAAATATGGGCAGTCAAACGCTACACTACTTATAGGATACTTAAACTTACAGGGGGTACAGTCGGCCATAAATATGGTCTACCACCCTATGGTTGAAGTTCATATGCACTTCATTCATGAATTTCAAGATACAACAAGTTTGATTTTCCCTTGCAAAAATATTATGACAGTGACAAGTGCCAACCTTAGTGATAATTAGATCCCACAGAAACTTTAGTCAAAATTAGTAGACTGCTTTCTTAGCCGACCGTACCTCAAGGCAGCGTTCTGGGACCTCTGTTATTCCTGGTATATGTAAATGAATTCCCCTACACTCTTTTTCACCTAAGATGAGTCCTGTGACAGCCGTATTTCGCAATTTCAATCACTTACTATACTCACATGCGAGGTATTTAAAAATAGGCGATTAATTATTTAAGTTCATGAACGGCGGCGCTAAGTGTGTACCAGTGTGTTTTTGATGTAAAGTTAAAGAAACAAGTGTTATACATGTTTATATGAGCTGTCACAGGACTCAGGTGAAAAATTGAGTAATAACTGACAACTAGTGGCCCTCAGTCACAGCAAAGTCACAGAACTATGATTATCAATCGACGTTGTTCGTAACGCTGTAAAGAAAAAGAAGAAGATGTTATTTGTGGTTAGATTTTAGATCTGCATAATACTCTCAGGAGCAAAAAGAAAGGGTCAGAGTGCGTTTTTCATACTAAAGAGGCTATATCGAAGCCTTGATTCCTCGCCAGGGAATGCTTTTAGTGAAATCTGATGATGAATACCTCGAGCATCGATACAGGACTTCCAGAGTGCCTAGGATACCCAATTGAATTAATCTGCGGTTAACGCCGGAATTGAGCATGTTCAGAAAAACATCTAAAATGGCAATAAAATGTAAGGAAATCCAAGTGCTGACCCAAACTCTCCCGCTGTGGTGTTAACTGATTGTGCGATCAGTTAGGTATCTTAAGAACTTTTGACCTCGTATCCACCATTAAACCTCACTCAAAACAACCCCAGGCGAGGAACGAAGGCTTCGAAATAGTCTCTTTTTTTTTTTTTTTTATGGCATAGAGAAGGCAAACGAGCACACAGGCCACCTGATGGTAAGTGGAAACTGTGACCCATAGACATTCGCATTCAAAAGACTGCAATCCTAAGACTGCAAATGCGTTGCCAACCCTGAGGACTAAGATGGAATGCCTCTATGCTTGTCACTTCACCGGCTCTCTTATCCCCAAACCGGAACACAACAATGCGTGGTAGCGATCCGGACGGACCCTGCACAAGGTCCTACCACCCTGAAATGTAATTTGTATGAAAAACGCATTCTGACCCGGTATTTTTGCTCCTGAGTGTAGGAAAACCGGTGTTATGGTTTCTGCATAAGACAGAGCATAAGTACACTTGTGATTTGATAATAAATGTTGCTCCTACTTTACACCCCTCACCGCTGGAAAATCGTGGACAAACTAAGGATCGAACACAGTGCGGAAGCGAGTGCGCCACAAGAAAGCCGCGTATATTATGGTCACAGGCACACGTGTTACATACGACGTTTTTCAACACACTTGCGAAAAATAACAAGACTCTTCATTTAGTGAAATTTTAATTAATTATTATAACAGTTAAATTAAAATTTCATCATTTTCTTTACTTAAAGAAGACATTTTCGTTAATATTAAACTTCACAATAATTAATCCAAACTATCTTCGTCACAGCCGTCAATTATTTACGAAAAATGGCGGCTGGCGCGTTGTTTTTTTTTCTTGCCGCGATACCGATGCGCGCGCAAGGCTAAGGCGCGAACGAGATCGGCCAACAGCCAAATTTAAAATGTAATAATTCATGTTTAAAATACAAATTACAGAAAAATTTAAATGATTTTAATGAAATTGAGTTATTTTTTAGTAATAAAGCTGATTTCACCAATTTATTGAAATAAATATGTAGATAATGTTATTTGCCGCATAAAAACCGTTTGTTGCTAAGAAAAAAAAAGGTATAACCCGACTAAATTATATCGCTTCTTCTTCGTACTTACAACTTGGTACTAGGCTACAAATGTAAATTGTTTGGGTTAATAAACTAAAGGCACTTGTGCGTAATATACTGAAAAAGCACGCGTGTTTAATATCTAGGTTTATGAGCCAAAAATTGGTGGAATAAAAAGGTCGTTTTGAGCAAGTGTGTTGAAAAATATTTTTCACTTTTTTACGAAGAAGAAGCGATATAATTTAGTCGGGTTATACCTTTTTTTTCTTAGCAACAAACAGTTTTTATGCGGCAAATAACATTATCTACATATTTATTTCAATAAATTGGTGAAATCAGCTTTATTACTAAAAAATAACTCAATTTCATTAAAATCATTTAAATTTTTCTGTAATTTGTATTTTAAACATGAATTATTACATTTTAAATTTGGCTGTTAAGAAAAAAAAACAACGCGTTTTTTTCGTAAATAATTGACGGCTCTGACGAAGATAGTTTGGATTAATTATTGTGAAGTTTAATATTAACGAAAATGTCTTCTTTAAGTAAAGAAAATGAAGAAATTGTAATTTTACCAACTGTTTTAATAATTAATTAAAATTTGACTAAATGAAGAGTCTTGTTTTTTTTTCGCAAGTGTGTTGAAAAACGTCGTATGTAACACGTGTGCCTGTGACCATAATATACGCGGCTTTCTCGTGGCGCACGAGCGGCAGCGCACACAGCACACAATAGCGCCTTGTATACAATGGTCAACTTAGCACACTTGTATCATAATGTACTATGGTCGTATAGGATTTACACACTGTAATATACATTTTTTCGATAACGTTCGTAGAATGAATCTTTTTTATGGACCACTGGTGTTTTATGTTATGAGTTATGAATTTTACACGGGTGTGCGATGTTTTTGTATATAGGGTGGAAAAAACAAACGCCACATGGACAGCAACTACCTTAAATATTAGAAATAGCAACTGCCTTAACCGGGAATCGAACTGGTCGAATATGGCATAATAATAAAGAAGGGTTTTTTACGGTCTTTATGTAATTTATAGGTGTATGTGTTATAGACATAATTTATACTATCAATGACCCTTTCGATCTGTATTACAAAACACGACTTTACCGTTTTGTCATATTCAACCAGTTCGATTCCCGGATGAGGAAGAGGATTTTTTTATAATTGAATAGTGCAGTATTTTTTGTTTTTAAAAATAAAAGTAAGTTTATGTAGAACTTGCTATTCCCAATTTTTAAGGTAGTGTCCATGTGGCGTTCGTTTTTCCACCCTGTATAATGCTGACATTCTTACCGCCTGTTTCACAATCGACAAGTAAAGCATATTTGACACATATATTTTTTTTTTCTTGCACTTGAGAATAAAGGAGATAACCATCATTAAATGGCAAATAAATTTACTTGTCAATTGTAAAACAGGCCACAGGCCGTTAGTTTTGTAAAAAAAAAAAATACAATCCCTATGGATTGTATTTTTTGTATCGCTATCGATACCGAAAATACCTTTTGACCCTCGTAATGTTTTGATAGCACCTTTACCCAAAGGATATTAACCCAATTGAACGGGTTAAATAAGTCATACGAGCACATTGATTAAGTAGGCACACATAAGTACGACAACTTCTTGTTTTGGAGCTAAATTGGAGTCGCCTTACTTTAATTTTACTACTTTGATAAAGACTTGCTTCCGGGCACAAAGTATCTAATGTTTGTACAAAACATACCTACTTCAGTGGTCCACATAATTGAAGTCTTAAGCATATTTTCTTATCTTTATGTTATTAAAACAACGATGAATTTTTTAGGTGATAACCTTTGATGATTGATAATTCGTTGCCGGATGGATACTTGACGAAGGCATACACACGCAATTAAATTAGTAAGGATAAGTTGGAATTTACACCGGTTTTCGTAGGGTTTCCTAGCCAACAAGCAACCTTAGTTTCACTATGTCCATCTGTCCGTCAGTATGCAATTTTACTCAGAGACTCTTGGTACTACAAACATACTAGTAATTTGGTACGGTTGTCAACCCGACAATGTTGTAAAATACACGTAAAACGGGGATGATTTTTTCATTAGATAGCTTTCCCAGAAATAGTTGTAGTATGTGAAGAACAATATTCGGTTCAGGAATATGTTTGCGAATAAGCTTTTAAGGTTTCGTTTTTGAGTCAAGGATTAAGTTAATAGGTTATGTAATAGCACATATTATGACCACAATATATCTTCTCTTATTCACACACATACATATATACACTCACGCGTTCATTCCCAGAACTACTTAGTTAACAATACTGCCAATTTAACTCATATTGAAACATTCATCAATTCATCAATTTAAAACATTACAAAATTGTAATGTTTTTGTTAATAATGTTAGTTTTTAATACGTAGTTTTAAATTTGACTGATTACATTATATCGTAAAGTTTACAAAAATATATGCTATGAATATTATTTGAATTAAAATTACTCAATATGAACGTTATACCATAATACGATACAATATGAAATAAACGTTATACCAAATTAAATTATAGTTTCACTTGTTATACATAACGTTTGTTATATCCAGAGATCGGACAAATTTGCGTCATTGCTCGCAATAATGTGGACATGACTCCAAAATTAATCAAATAAGTAATCATTTAATTAATTTATTATTTGACATATAATTTGATTCCTAGTCAATAAATACAAAAGTTTGTTAAAATATAGATTCATTAAAGAAAATAATCAGTATTTTTTCCAAGTTTTCTGCAGTCAGTCTATTTCTTTTTACATCAAAAATATATTTAAGTGCTGAAAAACTCCGCTCGCAATCCACTGATGTTAATGGAGCAAACTTAAGTAGTTTTATAGGAATATTATTATTCCAGTATAATTCAGAGTTTATTTTCTGTTCTAAGTTGTCAGCGATAACCTCAAAATGGGGATTTCTGTCAAGGACGGCTTTCATTTTAGTTTGCAAACGGTTACTTATTTCAATCAAATAGCAAGTAGTGTACTGATTTTCTTTCAAATTTCTAACCAGATTATGTGCAATTTTGCGGTCTAAAGAATCCTTAGTCTCGTCGATTGAGACCCAGAAGTATCCATTTTTTAGTTTTTCTAGAATTTGTATCACATGTTTTTCATATAACTTTTTAAATATTATTTTTCTCATAAAAATAATAATCATAGCAGGATATTTACCATGTAGTAGTTGTTTGGTATTATTTCTAGTGTAAATAATCGTGTCAGTTTAAAATCGTAACTTCTTTATTATATAAAAATATTGTTGAAAATGATAACCACTTTATTGCAAGTAATGACGCAAATTTGTCCGATCTCTGGACTTATATCACATAAACGTTTATAATATGAAATTATATCAAACGTTGTTATATAAAAAATGTTATTATGATGAGGCGCAGGCAAGTTAATAATGTAATTTTAATTTAAACACGCAATTAGCGTCGTTGGTAGTGAGCGTTTCATGATCGATTTCCAGTCCGAATGATTTTTATGTACTTACATAACTATTATTTTCTCTATACTTAATTAGAGCTTAGTTTAGGACTAGGTCAATTTGTGTGTAATTTTCCCTGATAAAATTTATAATAATTATTAATAACTCTCGTAACATATCACTAAACCCATCGCGACAACCGCTCGCCGCGCCGAGAGAACAGCTTCTTTGTTGCACTTCCTTTCGCACCAATGGAGGCTCACCATGAATCATACTTCGCGGAACACTTCGTCACGGACCCTGGTTTGTAAATTAGGTTACGGCACCCTACCAAGGGCGTTTACTTGTGCACTAAACCTAGGCTGTCTGTCTGTCCATCCGTCTGCTATAACTTTAAATGTCCTAAATTTAGGACGTTGGGCTTTACGAGGTTAAAAATATCTGTAGGTATATTCTAATCGAAATAAAATATCCTGTAAAATATGTATTATAACTTATTATCGCAGATAACTAACAAATATTAACAATATAAAAAGCTAAACGATTAAGAGTCCCCAATGAGACCACATTTTTCATACTTACTACGTTTGCACGAGCTCTACGTATTTCAAAATACCGGCCAAGTGCGAGTGGGACTGGCGCAAGAAGGGTTCCGTACCATTATCTATACATCATTAGACACTTAATTAGTTTGTTGTATGGCAGCCCCATACAACAAATTATTTAAAAGAAAATTTAATTAAGTATAACCTAAATTCTATTTTATTTAATAAGTTTTTCTGTATTAATCTAATCGAAATAAAATATCCAGAAAAATATGTTGTTATATTGTCTTATAAACTATAAGATATAAAATATTGTTAAATTGAACGTGGTATCTAATGAAAAGCCTCCGTTTTTAGAGTTCCGTACCCAAAGACTAAAAACGGGACTCTGCTGTCCGTCTGTCTGTCTGTCTGTTACCAGCTATTTTTAGGGTTGCTTGACTTTATAGCTGAAAAGCTTAAGTTAATGACCTCTTGCTTGTAGTTGTAACACATCTGTATAGACCGTTCGACATCTTATATTTGAAATTTGATTTAAATTTCCATATTAATTTTCTACACAACTACATGCAAGAGATCATTTACTTAAGTTTTTCACCTACATTTACTGTTTAAACATTTTTAACGAGTCGCGTAGTTGCTATGGCGTCTTTAGTCATACATATTCTTTAGTTGTTGATAATACTGTGTGGTGGTACGGAACCCTCAGTGCGCTAGTCTGATCCGTACTTGAACGGTTTTCAGAATTTCGTACCAAACATCTACCTACTGATATTCGGAAGGAACTCTATAAATATAAGATGTGTTTGCTGTCCCTGCAATCCTTTTTTCTATGAAACGGCTAAAGATAATCGGCTGAAATTTAAAATATCTCCAGTATTTTGTGGTTCCAAGGCATATCGTAAAAAAAAATGATCGCTACCGAAAAAAGTTGTTTTAACCCATCAAAAAATTAATTAAGAAATAATTTAAGACCACCAAACTAAAACAAGTTAAATTCGTGGAAAATTATCGGTTAAGAGGATGAAAGAACTTCAGTATTTATAGAAACTCATAATACCTACCCTACTATCGTTTACTTCCGAACAATCATGAATAAATTGCACGAGTTTGACTGGTTCTAATCACTATTAAGTTAACTCTAGGAACTATAAATATGTAGCAACAGTAAGTAGGTCAAAATCAGCATCCATTGACAAAGCTCTCATATTGAGGTCGCGACTCCGTCAGTACGTCGCTATCGGGTTGACAGGAAGCCGCTATCAACTTGTCGTTAGGTATATAACACAATTTTTGCAATTAATTATTGCCGAAATAATTTTAACTCCCACGATTTCGTATCAACGCGAGATAATAAATGTGGACGTTATGATTTTTATGCTTCTTCATAATTAGCGAATATAACCGGTCATTTCCACATTTTTTGCGCAATTACTGTATTATTAAACCGTTTCCGATATATTTTGTATCAAACTTGTCGCTATAAGGAAATTATACTTTGACATTTGTTATAATAACTTCACGTTTATTCGTGTAATCTTATAGTGGCCGGTTGACGCTGGGTAGTTGCTTACACTAGTTACAAATATAGGTTTTGTTGTGGTGCGCCCGAGAGGGGCCTGCGCCGCCTGCGCCTGCGCCGCCGCCGCCGCGCCGCCCTGTCAACGGTCGCGCACGCACATCGCGTGCTCTATTATCGCTATGACGTACCGATGCAGAACATTGAACTCCGGAGGAAGTTTAAAATGTTCTTAAAAAATCACATCTTATCTTTTTCCATCATGTTTTAAAATTCTACATCCCTTTTATTTATTATTTCATATAAATTATAAATGTAACCCATACATATCAATGAACCAAATATTTATTGCTTTAACTTCGAATTCGATCCATATTTTTCTTTTTATTTATAACTCCCACACTAATTCATTTTTAGGGTCCGTACCCAAAGGGTAAAAACGGGACCCTATTACTAAGATTCCACTGTCATGTCCGTCTGTCTGTCGGTCTGTCACCAGTCTGTATCTCATGAACCTGGATATTTAATGATTTGAATTTAATATCGACCAAAAAAACGACAAAAAAGTCACCGTTGTTGTATGGGAGCCCAACTTAAATATTTATTTTATTCTCTTTTTAGTATTTGTTATATATATATATATATATATATATTATATTTCCGCCTTGACACAAATATATATATATATATATATATATATATTTGTGTCAAGGCGGAAACAGAAATGATCATCTGTGAAAATTTCAACTGTCTAGCTATTAGGCAACAGGTAGACGCTTGAAATATTTACAGAATACTTAGTTGTCTAATTTATAGATAATGGTAGGGAACACTCCGTGCGCGAGTCCGACTCGCACTTGGCCAGTTTTTGACATTAGCGACATTTGTCTTTACTTATTTTAATAAGCTCTATGGTTGACAGGTCCAGAGAGCTATAAGGTACCTATCAAATCGTGACCTAACAATATATGTTTCTCACCGGCAACAGTTTAATAGGTACAGAACTATGTTAAATACTATCATTACCAAAAAATCCTCTGTCATTACCCTAACGACTACGTACGCATGAACTCTAGTACCTCAGCTCCAGGATTGACTACAGGCAGGGTATATATACCGGGCTTCGTTAGACGCAAACTTTGCTTGCGGTTTGAACTGGTTACGTACGCGGCAAGGCGATTTTATGGCCGCGAGCAATGCACTGAAAGTTATTGCTTACTTCCAGTAAAGTGAAATAGGTCAATAGTTTCAGTGCGGTAACAAAAGCCAGTTAACGTGCGTCCGTATTCCTGTGCTATATATAACAGGTCGCTGACAGCACGCACTTCACGGGGTTTCTGAACAACACGTTGATTTGCGTGAAGGACCATGCTATCCAGTAGTAGTAAAACCACTAAATTGCAGTTGAAGAGACCAGTACTTACCAAAATATGTGCTTTCCACAGTCAATCCTAAACACAAAGTTAAAGGTGAAAATAGCATACGAGAATTAACTTTCGGTCACATGAAAACTGGTTTAAGTTAACGACCTGTATGAAACGGGATGTTTAGAAAGCTAAACCTATTTTTCAGACCATAATAACATTTAATTGAACAGTTAAATGACTGTAATGTTTCGAGCTTAGCTATGGCTAATTATTTATAACGAAATATTAGTTTATCTAAAGGAATAAAAGATACAAAACGATTATAGGAGAGAAAGTCGTAAATAAGTATTATCGATAAACAGCGTTTCTGGAACAACGAAGGCAATGACCGGCACCATTAAACGTGATTACATTCCGTTCCTGAAGGAAAAGGTGTCAAACCGTCCTACGCAGTGTGCCTGATTCATACAACTATATACCTATTTGATCTTCATGATTACGTTGTAGCTTCTAGCACAAAAATATATGAATACAAAGCTGTAATATTACATGAACAATAACATGCTTTAATGCTTCCAAGAAAAAGCTGTTATAAGTAGGTATTCAGCAAAAAAACGTACTTTTAGGGGTGTGTACCAAATAAGTACTTTCTGAAAAACTGGGACAGGTACGACTTTACTTCGGTCGTTACAGTTTCGCTAAGCCAGGATGTTTGTCTGAAATGGAATGAAATGATATGCCCGCGGTTTAACTCAGACTCTTGGTACTACAAAACTGTAATTTGGCATAATTATACACTTATTATTACACCGACAAAGTTGTAATTTAATATGTCGAAAAATCTTTTTCGGGTCCCTCCCAAACGTATAAACCGAAGGTATAACATCGAATGAGATATTATTGGATTGCTGTTAAATAATATTATCTACATGTTATTTAACGTTTTTAGATTGGGGAATTCTTTAGGAAATATTGAATTCAAAATGTTACTGCAAGTAGGTACTAAAAAACTGGAAAATAACTGAAATGAAAGTACATACTCGTACTTGCCTATAACGAATTTAAAACGAAAACTATCTCGCCTAAGTAAACTTAATTGGTTCCTGAGATATAGGCGACTAAACACAGGCGACCTACTAAAAAACCTACCAAATAAATTTAGTTGGATAGTTTGTTCATACAATTTTGTGATTTTTCAAGGTAGTTTTTTGTTTTTAGACACAATGATCATGGTCCGATATGTTCTTGCCCGCTTTTTGATATTAATTTTAACATGACACCTCCAGTCCAGGAGTATGATAAAAAGGGTCTTGATAGATAAACAGTTAGACAGACGCCATCAAGCTAGAAAGACGGGCAACTAATTTTTTTTTCATTTTGAAGTACCGAATCCTACTCGGTAGGTAGGTACTGTCATCCCAAAGGAACCCTGATCCAACATACATAGAACGGTGTCAAACAATTTGTTTGCAGCAGCAGGACTTTATTGGGTTTCTAATCTAAACATATAAAATGCTTTGACCTGAATGACTTACTGACAGATCATCGCACAGCCTAAACCGCTGATCGTAGAGACCTGGAAAAATATTTTCCGAAATTGTACCCCTAAGGGGGTGAAAAAGGGGGGCAAAGTTTGTATAGGACAACGTGATTCATTGGTCTAATCTACATCAAATTTTGCATAAACATTCTTTAACATAATTGATGGAAGACGTGTTTTATTGAAATTCATTCCTTTAAGGGGTTATTTTGGGGGTGAGTTGATATCAATACTCCTTAATGCTTTTGATTTAGGTAAATTACATTTTATTTTGACACAGGTTTGAAAAATCAATCCGATTTTGTTCAAAAAAGGTTGAACTCACATAAAAGCTTGGTGCAATGCAAATAACCAAACCGCTGAGTCTAAAGATACCGGTACATAGGTTCCTTATGAGTTCTAGGGGTGTGCAGTAAGAAAGGATTTCCTAAAAATCGACCCCCGACGGGAAGATTGTATAAATTAATGATTGTTTGATGAAATGGCTTTAAAATCAATTTTACTATTTAAAAGACTTTTTTGAAAACAGCGGATGCCTATAAGTCTATATTACCTATTATTAGTATTACTAAAGACTTTTACTTTATTATTTTACCTACCTCATTAGATTAGCAATTATTAATATTTTTTAGTGATTAGATATTTTAATGTAAAAAAAACTCCAAAAATAAAAATTATATTATTGTTTGTAAATACAAAGGATAAAAAGGTGGTGGTGTATGGTTCAGTATGTAAGTAGTCTTAGTTACGAGTATAGTTAGGTACTACAGAAAATGTTCTTGTTTTTTTTTATTGTTGTTTACAATTCGAAATATTTTTTTAATTTAAATAAACCTAGTCTGGTATGACAATAATAAACTCCTGCGTTAAATAAGTCCGTTATACAATATAACGCATGATACAAGTAAACGCATGCGCTCTGGGGCGAGCGTTTACGAGCGCCGCGGGGTCACCAGCCACCGGATTCCGCCGAACTGCTCGTAAATCCACCCGACCGCTCCATTTTTGACACAGTTACAATATCTTTAAGAATAGACTATGACTGAACCTGTCAGGACGCTTAAAGGAACGTTGTGTGTCCCGGCAGCCAATCACAAGCCATTAACTAAAACGGACCAAATTGACATTTTGTGCTTAGTTTGAACTTCACTATGACAAGGGAGTAAACTGTTTATCATTTTCTTGGGGGTATTAAACGATACTAAAAATTAACGAGTCTTTTACGTTTACGCAATACGAAACAATATGACGTTATCCTAAATTTTAAGTAAGCTTAACTTGATTATAGGTATCACTATATCATTATCTCCAAAAGGGCTCTAACAATTTTGATAAGAATAATGGAATAGGATTTAACGGGCAGATATTGATTAAGTAGTCATCTTCGGGTAAACTCTGTTTCGTTCGACCCGAACGACACAAATGTATTTCGATCTGGGGTAAAGGCGAGACTTGCATTGTTATGAGAGCGAGTGAGAAAAATACCCGAATACCTACCCCAAAAAAAGGGCAAAGATTTCTGCCATTCAAGGGCATTTCATTTTATTGAAAAATTGATACGTGTGAGGTCGTAGGTACGGACAAGCGACTGTCAACATTATCATTATGATTATACGGGGAAGTCTTGAGACTGTTGGTCTCGAGCGATCTGTCAAATAGGATCATCACAACGACCGGTTCTTCACGATAACACAGAGGAATTCATGTTTTATATGTGTTCCGAGGAATGGGAGTAGGAAACATTGTAGCTGGAGGGTGACGTGACGCCTCGTGGCGAATGGTGGCGACGACCGGGGCGCGGGCGCGGGCGCGGGATGTGCGAATGGCCGTTATCGCTGGGACACAGCAATGATTGTTTATCCAGCCTGTTCCTTGAATTGCAACTAATGACTCATCCGTTCCATAACCGTCCACTACTAAATAATCATATATTTATGAATTACATGCTATTACAAATGAATAATCATAACTTTAACCTAATAAACACACAACACGGTAAGCAATTACTTTCTCATTTTTAATGTGTGGCCGAAAATCGTAAACACTAAATACAACAAACATATTATTTTTTTTGTAATGAATTTCAAAATAATGATGCATGCTGAAGAAAAAGACCGGAATAAGCGGAGTATTGGGACTAGTGAGTGGTCCTAGATAAGATAATGGGCGAACGGTATCGCTGTCGAAAATCCTACATACCCCAGGAAAATCTATCTATTAAGTACAATGTAGTTATTATATTAGGTCAAAAATGTTATCGGTAAGTAGTTCATAACTATTAATCCACCTACATTTTTAGCCGCGACAGTAAATATGAAAATGAACTTGAATTTAACGTTGTAAAAATACAGCGTAATTGCTACAAATGATATTTACTGAAAAATCTCAACGAATTATTCTAGTTATGGCTTTTGACGAACAGACCTCGTCGTGTTGTTCTCATAGTCATTATTTTTAGTTAAATGGTTATGGACCTTACATTTCTAATAATATTTTTTGCCTTGTTTTAAGAATTTATTATTTATTACTTTATTACCTTGCTAGCAACGCTCCCTCGCTTCGCTTCGGTTTATGTGAGTTTTCTGTAACACCCGTATATGAAACAGAATATATCACACATAAACACCTTCCTCTTGAATCACTCTTCTTATTGATGAAAATAGTATTAAAATCCGTTGCGCAGTGTAGAAGATCTATTAAGCGGACATACGGCGGAAGCGACTTTGTTTTATAGGTAGCTATATTATTATGTAAAAGACAATGTAACTTACTTTTAAGTAGTACTGGTCTTGTCCGAACCGCTGGTAGATGCACTCCATATTACCGACGTGTAAAAGAGCCCTCATGTAGCCAATTTACTGAATAAATAGTTTGAATTTTGTTTTTTTTGTATTAATTTTCTGAGTAGGTAGGTAAAACTTATAAAATCCCCTTATAATTTTGTCTTCGTACGTCACTGCCTTTTTTTATTAATTTTATAATTGTTATCACTTTTGTTTCTACAATAAAGTGTTTTTACATAATATACACACAATAATTACACTTATGTTCGTTGCTGCATAACAAAAAAAACACACATGCTGATTGTCACATGTTGAACTAAATCCATGCGAAAATAAACAGAATAAATGGAATAGGTTTTAACTAACTTTGAAAAAATAGCTACTTTCTGTTAACCACCGTATGTTTATTCGTAATGATTCTAATAATGTCAGATACCACTGAAAAACGTACGAAATAAAACATGAAAATAATGAGTTTTCGTAACATGGACATAAGGGAAAATTACAAAAAAATCTGATTAAAATGATCACCAAAACTAGCAAAAATCGCTGAATATTGATAGGGGTTAGCTGTCGATAGGTTATTAGCTGCTCTATCAGCCCTGTGCGGGATGACGTAAGATTCTGGGACATTCTGGGATTTTCACGAAATTTAGTATGCAGGGGGGGGTACCGGGTGGTAAATCGATCTGCCTAGGTTTCATTTTTAGGAACCTTAAAAAAAAACCGAGCAAAGCCTGGTCATCCAGGTATTTTTAATATGAATTTAGGTGGTTCTACCAATTACGTATGGACATCGATGTATTCCTAGTTGTCAATGGTATGGTTAATTTCAAACGGCCAAGTACATCGCGCGGAAAGTATGAAAATACATTGTAAAAACCCGGCAAGACCCTGTTGAACCATGCTCAGTGTAGGTTTCCAAAGCCGCTTAGTAGGTAATACAAACACAAAAACCACAAGTATTAACTAATCTTCTATTTAAACACATTTGGTGCCGTTTTAGATGATTTCAGTAGGTATAAACATTTTAATCGCCTGTAACTCAAAAACCAATGACGTCTACTTAGTCGTGATAGTTTTTCTTTTAAATTCGTTATTATTATGCCTTTTACTGAAGATATTTTTCATATTTTTAGTATTTGTAATTTTTTCTGTATGTATTTTCTAACAAAAACAAAAATCAACAAAAATTTGCGCTTATTATTTCATAAAGGGATCCCTTGATCGTTTTTTTTTTTTACAAACTCGTAATATTTTTAAATATAACACCTATTTCCAACGACACCACTCACAATGCGGCAAACGTGAAAAAAAATGCACCCGATACGTGTAGGTACACCAAAAAAAATTTTTGCTAGGCCACGGACGGACTGACGGACGGACGGACATGGCGAAACTATAAAAGTGTTCCTAGTTTGACTACGGGACCCTAAAAACCGGTCAAGTGCGAGCCGGACTCGCGCACGAAGGGTCCCGTACCATTATCTATAAAGGATCACGATTGTTGTATGGGATTATGTTATTTTTGGTTAATTATTTATTTTTAAAATGAATATACTACTAAATATTCTGTGAATATTTCAAGCGTCTACCTGTTGCCGTTATAATTATCGAGCAAATGCGGAAAAAAATCGCATTTGTTGTATTTATTTTATTCTGTTTTTAGTATTTGTTGTTATAGCGGCAACAGAATTCATCATCTGTGCAAATTTCATCTCTCTAGCTATCACTGTTCATGAGATACAGCTTGTTAACAGACAGACAGACAGACGGATAGTGGAATCTTAGTAATAGGGTCCCGTTTTTACCCTTTGCGTACGGAACCCTAAAAATCATGTAGATTTGGTTCGATAGAAAAAAAAAACAAAAAAAAGGTCTATTTCAGACGAAAAAAAGCGTTTAAAAACCGCACTTACTTAATCAAAAACTTTAAGGGAACTATTTTAAGAGCGTGTCTAATTTGTGCGATGGTAATAAGTTCCCCGGTGCACCCCAGTATCTACAGCGCGCAGGGCGGGGTGCGATTCTCTCAAAAACGGCGGTCGGTCGGACGAACTACCGAATTCGAAGCGGCGAGTTTAAGTAATCCCGTCCGAGCGAACAAAACACATTTTAGCGCGTGCATTTTCAATTTGGCAGCATGGCTTATCGATCGTATAAGGCTGCCTAATTGAATATGATTCTGTGGTATTTCAAAATCTGGAGGTCCAGTAATGAAATTTCATCGTCATTGTCCTCGTTGTATATTTTGGCAACAAAAAAACAAGTTTTTGTTGCGGACTATATTTTTGCACAGCAGTCAGACTTTGACTTTGACTTTGTTAAGTAGGTACAGCGGAAGTCCCGTCGCCACCTTTTGACTCCATCATGAGATTAGCTCTTAGATACTATAGTGTTTCAATATAAACAATCTAAGAAATATTGTATGTACGATTATTACACTATAAAAAAAAAACCGAGTAGTGCGAGTCGTACTCGCTCACGGAGGGTTCCGTACATTCTCAATTCAAAATTTGGACCGCGGTTCCTTGCATAACGACCCTGTTGTTTGTGATTTAATTAAAAACGTATAGTTTTTAGATTTATTCCCATACTTGTAGTATAACACGGTGCTACTTGCCAAATTTAAAATTTCTAGGTCAACGGAAAATAAAATACCCTATAAATTTTGATTCCCTTGAGAGTGTCGAAATATAATCACGTTTTATTGCGGCATAAACAGTCGTATCTTTTTTTACGTTAACTATGGAGTTTGAATTGTTCACACCTTTTATTTACTGTAAATCTATATATATGGGTTTAATTTCAGCTCAATACCTCCACGCGGTCCCAACATAAAGGGTCTTGACTTGACAGACAGACGGACGGGCAACAAAGTGATCCTATAAGGGTTCAGTTTTTTTCTTTTGCATTCATCTCACCCAAGGTACTAAAATGTTATTATTTATAAGCTGGATATGATTATCTATTTAATAAGCTTGACCATAATTAACTCCTGGATTTAGGTCGCAATAAGAAAGGCTATGGATGTTATATTATAATAAATAACTAATCTAATCAAAGCGGAGTAGGTACTACGTACGAATTCAGACCTAGATTGCGTCATGCGAATTGCGAATATAAACCCAAGTGTTTGATGACAAACGCAAATTGATATTGTCTCAAATGGCGCCTTAATAGGCTGAAATGTTGTCAGAAATGTCTGCATCTGATCTCTGTATTCTTCGAATTTAATGATGTCTACATTATGTAAGTAGTATACTTGAACCATAACGTGTATCTGTCTGTATCTGTGTGTAGAAAATAAAAATCATTATTATTATTAAAAATCATTATTATTAAAAAAATTGCACGCCTGCATGCAGGCTGGATACACTGTACCCAAAACATGTAACACCTTTTTGACTGTATTCCAGCAAATAAACGCATTTTGATTTTGATTTGATGTTTTGATTTTCAATAACTCAAACTACAATGACGTTACAGGTAGCGGATAAAATTAGACCGTGAAAATAACAATATAAATAGTACCTAACAAAGAAACAAAAAACGTATCATTTATAGCTTCATGCAAGCCTAGAGCTTAGTTTACAACTAAGTATTTTTTTATGAGGCTGACTTGACTCCTTATCTATGCTTCCATAATCATAATAAAAAGAGGTAAAATTGTGTGTGAATTTGTTTGGATATTTGGGGGTAAACTTTGGAACTAAAGAACAGATTAAAAAATATATTTTAGTAATTAGGAAGCTACAAATCGTTTCGTTCGTCGTCGCTACTGAGGCTTTATTTTTTGTTTTGAATAAACTGAAACGATACGAGGGCCGGTCGCTAGTTACTTATATTACATACCTACACGTACTAATGTACTTAAATACTTGTAGATTACCTACCATTTCTTATTAATCATAATCAGCAGTTCTGTAGGCGTCGCAAAGCTGCAAACGCTGTGCACTACTTTTTTTTTTTCTTTGCCCCGCGGCGGCGTGAACAGCTACTTACTACCGCGGGAATATGGCGTTTCCACTATGAAGTGATTTCGCCAGTGTCAAGTATATATGAGTATAAATCAATATATCTAGTAATAAAACACAATCCAATCTTCTCTAGGAAGATTGGTGGCAACGTTGTACGGTGATATGTAGGACTGAGGCCAAGATAGTTTTAACCTCTGTACCACTGCGAGTCCACTTGAAACGAGAAGTAAGATGCCAGGATACACGAAATAAGTCCAAGTCTTCTATCACTGTGCAACACGAAGGCATTAAAAGTACAAATCACTAACAAAAAAGAACTTTGAACACCTAAATACACAAAAATAAAAAATAAAACAAAATACAAATCCGCCATCTTTTGACGTTGCAAATGGCCTCCTTCGTGTACTACTTAATGTTTCTGTTTTCTATCGAGCTTGAAATGTATGGAGTTGACATAGCGGCCGACGAGGTCTGTCATCAGCTTATGTCAATCCTATACATTTTCTCAATTATCGCAAATCGCTAACTTAGAATTATGCATCTTGTAGGGGCTGGGCCCTCACGGGCCGGTCGTAGCGAAGATGCAAACGCTACTAACGTTTTTATATTCTATCACTCAAAACGTGTAGGATGACAGTTGACCACGTGGTTTATCGCATCGCACGAGGACCACGTGGTTTATCGCAACGCATGAGGATGTTTGAGTCATAGAAAAGAAAAAAACGTTAGTAGCCTTTGCATCATGGCTTGGGTCTCTGATGTTAAGTTATCATGATTAGATAAAAAGTTAAAGGCATTATTTAATTCTATGAAGAAATTAAACGTAGGTATGTTAGCCAAAATAGACTTCACGCGTTAGGTGATGATCTTGATGGACCTTACCGCCCCTGTGCCCTGTTGTGAATGTAAAGTTACGAACTATGGACGGTGACATCATTGAGCGCGGTGCCAGCGCGCTGCGAAATCCATCTCCATGCACTGTCGCGACGTGGTAAAGCGATCTGAGCGCGAGGACAAGGCCATCGTTAATGTTTGCTTCTTAATTATTATAACAATTACCTTCTCCGTGCAACTAAGTAAACCGATATTACACGTCGCACGTATCCCTCTTTTAAATATGTTGCTTGTAAATAACCAGAAATATATCTATCATATGTTCTATGTATGACTAAAAAATTGAAATGAAAATGTTTTTTATTTTGATTGAGTAAAATAATATACTTGAAGTATAAAACAAGGTATAAATCGAACAAAATCTTTGTATTTTCAAGTGAAGCCACATAATATTGATAAGTAGATGCCTACTTTAAGTTCCGTTATACAGTCAAAGTCATAATATACCCGTTCCCTAGTCGCCAAAAATATTTACATGTCCCTACGCCACTAACAATAAGGTATATGTATAATATGGCTGTGTATTAATGCTGTCGAATGTACAGTCAAAGAGATCGAAAAACGTACACTTTTCGCTCTTGTCACAATGCGCATAAGACATAAAAGGCAAGTCTTTCTGTTTCCCTTACTGTATATTTGCTTACTTATCTACCCAATTTACTTTTTATAGTACCGACACTATTGAGACACCAAAAAAAATCCACATGCTCGTTTGTCACCTTTAGTTTATGTAAAATCATTATAAATTATTTTTAATAATTTACAGGCATGTAATCAGACCGCATGCGACTGCACCGGCCTCAAAGGAGACTGGGGAGCGGCGGGCCCCCCAGGCTTGCGGGGGCCCCAGGGCGACTACGGCGAAGACGGTCCCGAGGGGCGAATGGGCCCTGTGGGGTTGACGGGCAGCATGGGCGACGTCGGTGACCCTGGAGATAAGGGAGAGCGGGTCAGTGTTATTAACTTACTTCGTTTTAGGAAGGCTATTTTGGTTAGCCAGATATGGACCATCTCGTTACCCAGTTAAAGTAAATTAACCCAGAAACAAGAAACGCTAAAGGTAAACCGAATTGTCCATGGGAAAAACACAGAAATAGCACAATATTTTTGCACTAGTGTCGTATCTGCACCATTTCTACATCACTTCAAACGTGTACAATGGTGGGTGTTATTACCCTCTGTTATTGGTGCTATTGATATTTCCGCGAATTTAAAATTGTCCATTTTTTATTTTTTATCGTATCAATATTTTATGATGATGATGATGATGATGATGAGTGGGGACGCCGCCGAGGCAGGTGGGCGGTCGAGTGGCTCTCCATTCATTCCGCCCATTTCCCCTTATTGTATGATTCATAGTATTGTTATTTAAAGATTTTAGTTTTTGAAATCAGCATTCTAGTTTTAAAATTGCAAGAGATTTGTTTGTTGTATGGCAAACTATATTTTTACTGCAAAGATAGAAAGCCAATCCAGACAGAAGACAATTTTACCGGGTCGCCCTAATGTGAACAGCGATATATAAATACATAATTATGCCAATATACGTCTGACACCATTGTCAATCCGAGCCAATGACCCAATGTACAACCCGCTCTTACTTGATAGAAAGAGCCACTAAGTATATTTTTTTATTATAATAAAAACAATATGACTAAGATATTAGGCATAGAAGAGATTAGATTGGCTTAAACAAAATGGAATGGAGATTGGAGCCATTGACGTACAGGGCCGCTATTCTACTCGGTAAAACTATATTGCTTGTGATATTTTATTTTATTGTCAACGTCATTGTAGATTTAGCCTATTTACTTGACAGTAATGGCGGCCGTCACATGCTACATAACAACGAAATGTTAATGCCCTAAATCAAAGAATCGTGCCGCTGCTAGTCAGAGGCATGCCATGATCTAATGCGGTTGGCAATGAAGGCGGCCGCGGTATTGTATGAACTATGAACCAACGAAATTAAGTGCAGTAAAAGAGTTGACGAATAACGTTACAGAAAGTATGGTCCTTATTATACAACGATATGAAGTTATGGGAAATACCGCCTTAGATACGACGTTATAATATTAACGTTATAGCGCCAGAATATTGATATCATTATAACGTTATAGAAAATTAGCACTAGTTAAGTGTCTGTAGGTAATTAAGCTAAGTACTACTCGAAGAGCAAGAAAAATAAGTAATTATACGTCATCATTATGTAGTGGCATAATAACTATAATTACCTACCTATATTCGAAATTATAGACAAAGCTAAGCGATTATGAATTCTTAAATCAGCTTATGTACAGTTGGTTTAATATGTGGTACGAGTATGCCACCCTAAGTTTGAATTCCGTTTTTACGTATGCCGTGATAGCATTATGACACCTTCATTTCCTGAGTACATTTAATAATCACTTCTATTTCAGGGCAATGAAGGACCTTACGGACAGCAGGGATACCCTGGACATGAAGTTAGTACCTACTTATAGCGTTTTAGATAAATTTATAATAATTGTATTCGTTTAAATAATTGACTAATACATACACACGCATTTTATTAATAGGGGCCTAAAGGAATACAAGGTATCGCAGGTATACCGGGTTTGGATGGCTGCAGCGGCCATGACGGTGCTTATGGACCACCTGGCTACGTAGGTCGCCCTGGGCCCAGGGGACTTCCCGGTCAACCCGGGAATCCAGGGCCCCAAGGTATGGCTGGTGACGGCGGAGCCAACTCGCGGGGCGCGAAAGGAGACAGAGGCGACTATGGTGCTCCTGGCAGGGAGGGAAGTAGAGGATCAGATGGTTTTCCCGGAGAACCAGGTCTTCCAGGAGAGGACGGTTATGAGGTACTTAATGCAATGTTATTTGTTGCTTGCTTAACTAAGTAGTTGTCAAATCCAGCAACGCAAGGAATTAGTATTTTTTCTGAGGAAGTATGCACTAATGCGCAGCAGTAAAGTAAAGTCAAACCTTGCCGAAAATGTAGCCTTATTTCCTGTTTACACATTTTTAGGGTCCAATAGGTGTAAAAGGCGCAGTTGGTTATTGGGGCGAACCAGGAGAAGATGCATTTGGTCCTCCAGGTGTTAAAGGAGAGCAGGGAGGAGTTGGTGAACCTGGAACACCCATCAAAGTGGTCATTGATTCATTCGGGGAAAATTCTACTATCGTGACTAAAGGTCAAAAAGGTTCTAAAGGATTAAGAGGAATGACGGGCGCTAAAGGTGTTAAAGGAGAAGAAGGCTCCAGGGGACCGCGAGTAAGTAGATTGCTTACTATTGTAATGGTTACGAACCTAAAAGGTAACAAATGAATTCTTATGGTACGACTCCGTCTGTATGTCTTCTGTCATAGCGGTTATTGCTGGTTAGTACTAATGATTTTTTTCATCCTATAAATGTAATTTTTCTTTTTTTCAAAATCTCGACCTTAGTTCCCAAGACCAAATTACCTAAATCACATAAATAGTTTCCGAATTCTGTTCAAAACTGACCCATTTGGATTGAACACTCTGTTTATCTACACATATTCGTATATACAAGAGTTTTGTCGCATAACCTTGCGCTCTTAATAAGCCTATTAACAGACACCTCAGTCGGTTAACAAAATAAATGCGAGCTATTCCGACCAACTGCAATATGTAGTTTATTCACTATATCTGTACCTATCTATACATATGAGGTAGGTTGACTTGTGACGTTCAAAATACTCGTCATTAACTGTTTTTTGTTCTCACTTCAGGGGTTATACGGTAGTCGCGGTGCTCAAGGCTACAAGGGAGATCAAGGTGAAGAAGGGCCAAGAGGGAAACATGGACGGAGAGGTCCAGATGGATCAGAAGGTGAAAAGGGAGATAAGGGTGCCCCGGGATACGCCGGAGAGGATGGGTTTGATGGAATAAACGGTGGACCAGGGGAAGATGGACGACAAGGCATTCCGGGCGTACAAGGAATACCAGGAGAGAAAGGAATATACGACGAATCGTACAATGAACCATTAAGACCAGGTTCACAAGGACGTCAGGGTCCAGTGGGTGAACGTGGGCCAATGGGTTACCCTGGTATAGACGGGTCTCCCGGAATATCTGGCATAATGGGGCCACAAGGACCACCAGGCCCTCAAGGTTCTCCTGGACGCGACGGAAGTCAGGGAATTTCTCCAAAAGGAGAGCCAGGCAACCGTGGCTACCGAGGTTTGCCTGGCACTAGGGGACCACCGGGGCAAACTGGTTTACCAGGGGAAATGGGCCCTAAAGGTTTCAAAGGAAATCTAGTAAAAGGTGAGCCAGGCGAAGATGGCACACCAGGCGTAGATGGCGAAAATGGACTACGAGGAGATATTGGCCAAACAGGGTGGCCGGGTCTTGCAGGATACCCAGGAACAGGTGTCCACGGTGCGGGCCCGCCTGGAGAAGATGGCATACCCGGGCCGCCTGGCGTTGCTGGAGATGACGGCATACCAGGACTCCCAGGGTACCCTGGACCCAAGGGCTCAATAGGTGATAACTGTCCCTTCTGCCCTTCAGGTAAGCACTAAATAATCCAGTACTAAAAAACGAACAATATTTGTATATATTTGTGATATACTCATATATGTATATATATTTGTGTTCCGGATCACGTTCTCTAAAACGGCTTGAACTATTTCGATTAAATTTGCAATATACTTAGGGCTTTACGGGAACTAATCTTCGGGTAAATTCTTTTTCAACCCGAGTGACGTTCGGTCTTCCAGGTACCAGAAATGTATATTTGTAATCACGTTCTCAATTACGGCTCTAACGATAGTGATTTTGATTAACAATGTTTAAGGTGACGAGAAAATTGCTTAAATACATTGTTAAGGTTTCATTCTTTTAAATACCTATTTTCTTGAACTCCGAGTACAATCACGTTTATACAGGTACGTTCTAGCTGTCTAATTCTAGCGCCGCCTACAGTTAGAATATGAGATTACTAGGATTCAAATCATATTCCCCCACGCAGATGACTACGTGGTCACTCTCAGTAGCATTCAGTTTGTATCTAGCATGTCTTCAGAACTTCATGTGCCGTAGCGAATAGTTTGGTGGTTGAAGAAACATTATATTTGGAATTTAATCTCGATGCCGCCAGTTTTGAGGTCTACGCATTGCTGTGTCCCAACATGGTACCAACACACAATATATATTTCGTAGGATGTTTAAAAGTACTATATTAAGTACGTTTTTCACTTTAAAATTTCTTAAATTTGGTGAGTTTGGGTTTTGTTGCGGTTTGAAAGATTTATGTCTGGTAAAGTACTCTTCATAGAGTTAATTTAGTTATATAGCCCTCTATTGTATTAATTTCCTTTTCATTTGTTTGACTATTGTCTTTTTCTATCTTCTTTTCTTTTTCTTTTGTTTGACCTTCTATCGTCTTGATTTCATTTTCGTTTGTATTACCTATAATGTTGTCTTGCCTTGTTTCTTCTTTACTTCAATATGTATCTTATTTTTATTATGAAGTTTTTTTTTCCTCCAACATGTCCGTTTCAACGTGACGTCTTAGGAATGTTTAAAAAAATAAATAACCGGGGACAATGTCACACAAATTTACCTAGTCCTAAACTAAGCTCTAGCTTATGCTATATGGGTACTAGACAACGATATCAATACTTATACAGAGATATATTATACTTAAATAGGTACCTACATAGAAAGTATGAAAATTTAAAATTCGTAATTATATTGATTCGAGATTTCAAGGTGTTCTAAAGTTAGACGATAGGTATAGTTGGTTCGAACATGTTTATGTATCTTTTTTTAATCGACTTCAAAAAGCGCAGGTTTTGAATTCGTCGGGATTCTTTTTTTTTAAATGTATTTTCCCCGATTACTCAAAGACTACTGGACCGATTTGTTTTTTTTTTCCGTTGCTTGAATGGGTGTTGGAGTCTTGGAGAAATCCAGGGAACTCCTCAAATATGCATTTGCTTTTGTAAAGTACTATATTGTGAAGTGGAACTGATGATGAAGACCACAGATGACCACCGGAACTCCTTAACGGTACCTATTTGAAGGGTGGCGATAAGATATCTCGATTAAGGTAGTTGAGCGACTATGACGAAGCACATTTAATTGTTTAAATGGGTGAATTACAAAAATATTGTACATAGTTAAGGACTTAATTGAGGTAACGTTAACTTTAAAAAAAACAAAACCCGCCTTCAAAAATGCAAAAAATAACTTATTAAATGGTAGTAGGTCAGTCCAACTAAAGTCGGCGTCCTACAATATTTGAAACCAAAAGCCGAATACAGTTGGACTGACCTACCTACCATTTTATTAGAAGTAGTTTTTTGCATTTTTGTTTCTTTTTTACGTTTTAACAACACGAGTCAAATCCGACTTGATATAGAATATGAAATTCTAAATAAGTAATAAACGTACTCGTAAAGGAAGATATTAACTATTACAAGAAGATGATTCAATAAAAAATCTTTTTTTCAGGCCTACGAGGTCTTAAAGGAGAAGAAGGTGATGGCGGTTTTTCTGGGCAGCCAGGACCAAGGGGCGTTGAAGGATTATCTGGTCCCCGTGGTAGACCGGGCCACCCAGGGTTGGACGGGAACCCAGGGCCGAAAGGCATCAAAGGAACCAAGGGCACGTCAGGGGAGACTGGACGTCCTGGGGCTAGGGGACAGCCTGGCATTGCACAGTATCCATTAGCACATACTAACCTCGCAGCACCAGGACCTGATGGTGACCCAGGTACTTGTATGGAGCAACTTCGGAGTCGTGTATTTAGCGACATACTGTGATTTGATTTAGGTCCTAAAAATAACTAAGTAATAAAACATAACTAAATGAGTTAGTAATCTTGTTATTTTGCAATGTATGCATGTAGGTAGGTACGTATGTGAAATAAGAGTTGTTGTGTACTGTATTTTAGGATTCATGGGACTGCCTGGTATTTCTGGCGATAGCGGATGGCCTGGTTACCCCGGCTCCAATGGTCCTCCGGGCCCGAAGGGTCGCCAGGGCCAGTGGGGTCCACAAGGTTACCGCGGACGCGACGGCGTGCCGGGTACGGACGGTATACCCGGTACACCTGGAGAAGACGCAGTCATCTCGCCGCTCTTCCTCGTTGGCCAGCCAGGAGAACCTGGTGTCAAGTAAATAAGTTATAACTTATACAGAAGGAGAAGAACCTTAAACTGGGGTTACATTGATCAATTTGAAAACTGACACTTCTTTATCTTTTACTATGAGGCGTTAAAAAATAATTTAAAGATAAATGAATATCAACTTTTTAAAATCTTTCAGTATTCTTAATTTTAAAATGCTAACTTTAAAAAAAAGTCGATGACGAAGACGAAGAAAAGGTAGACGCTTGAAATATGCACAAAATATTTACTTGTATATTCACTTTAAAAATAAATTCAAATAAAATTAATATCTAAGGGGGGCTCCCATACAACAAACGTGAGTTTTTATAAATAATGGTACGGAACACTTCGTGCGCGATTCCGTAATACATGAATTTCGAGGTAGTTTGTTCACAAAATCTATGTAACAACTAGGGTTAGGATTTTGGTGGCATTTCGTGGTTCTAGAATCCATGGAGTTGCCATTTCCTAATTATTATTATGAAAAATAAATTATAATACTTTGATTTTGACCTTCAGTATTGTCATATTCCAAAGTGAACTAAATACATTTTAAGTTCGGTTATTTTATATCTACTAATATTTGCTTGTTTGTAATGCTTTCACAGCAGAGATATCCTCCATAACCAAAATTCGTTTAAATTGGTTTAGTGGTTTAATAAATAAATAAATTATGAAATATTCAAAATACTGAAGGTCAAAGTCAAAGTGGTATATACAGTAGAACCCGCTTAATACGATCACGTTTAATACGATTTCCCGCATAATACGCCATTTTCTGCCGGTCCCTGCAACTTAAGGCCTGTTTTCATACATTTTTTCACGGTTAATACGACTCGCGTCCCGCTTAATACGTCTTCTAAACCATAATACCAAGTTATGTACGCGGGTCAAAAAGAGTTGCAACTAAGCATATCGTACTAATATTACGCAAGGGGACGCGATTCTAGCGACACCTCCAGGTAAGTTTGTGTGTTGCGACTAAGCGATCGGCTAATTGGTGGGTACTTACACTTAAATTTCATTCACTCATTGTTCCGAAATGATGAGCGTAATATCGTGTTAGAAGAAGGAGAACCCACCATACTGCAGGATTTTCCTGGATATTCATCCATAGACGATAATGTTGCAACGTACGAAGTGCTTTCAGTCGAAGACCTTATTGAAAGTGCAGGTTCCACCCAAAACGCAACCATAAGTGATGATGAAGACGCACACGAACAGGAGGAAACGCCTCCAATTTTGTCAAATGCTCAGGCGTTGCCAATTGTAGCAGATTTAAGACGCTATGTAGGTATCGTCTATGGATAATAGCGAAGAAGCGATCCATAAATTAAATTATATTGAAAATCTTGTTATAATAAATGCATCCAAATCGTTACGTCAATCTAAAATAAATAATTACTTTAAGTAAAACAATTGTTATTAATATATGTACTTTTACATAAACGTAATTTTTTGTATCTTCCATTCAAAATAAACAAATTACATGTAAATGTGTGTACATGAAATAATACTAGTTTTGTTTTCACGTTTAATACGATTTCCCGTTTAAGACACTTTTTTTGCTAGGTCCTCTCAGAATCGTCTTAAGCGGGTTCTACTGATTATAATAAATAGAAAATAGCGACTCCATGGGTTCTAGAACCATTATTTCCCACCAAAAGTCCTAACTCTAGTATTTTTTTTTCTTGTATAACGAATTGCATTTATAGTTTTTTCAAAAGCCAACCTATTCTCTACCGGGACCTTAAGTTTCTTGGAAAGATTTTAACCCCAATAATATTGGTCCCATGGATAAGTATAACAAACTAGTAAATGTTTATTTTTTACATTTTTAGTTGATTCGATTCCCGGCTCCTGAGCTTCCCTGTCAGCTTTTCAAAAAAGCTATAAATGCAATACCTGTATGTATAGGTTGGGCTGCAACCAGACATTAAGATGTTTTATTATTTATGTGGTGCAATCTTCGAAGTGAAATTGGATGGCAAATGTTGAAATTTATCGCGATTCCATTTACGAATATTACAAATATTATTTATCTTTAGCCGCTTAATAACGCGAGAAAATTAAAGCCATCAGTTAAAACTCTATATTCGCATGGCCGTTATCGATAATTACAGGGGTGAAGCTGGAGACCGTGGGGAACCAGGACGACCCGGAGAAACTGGAGACGCCATCGGCCATGATATAAACAACAAAGGAGATAGAGGTGACCAAGGTGATCAAGGAAGAAAAGGTACGGGTCATTCTTGAGAATTTGATTCTACATCTCATTCCTCTGGTGTTTTTCATTTTCAGATATTTCCAACTTTTAGTTACATTAAAATATGAAGATTTATTTGATTTTATATTTATCAAACAGGCATCACTTTAGGGCAATTTGGTACACAAATGAGAAAATATGACAGGGGAAATTTAAAAAATGAGAAATCCTAAAGAATCAATATTCCCAGTCTTCAAAAAATCGCCATTAATTTTCATTATTTCTTAAATTTTAAAGTAGTAATAATAACTCGATGATCAATCACTCGTGCTTGATGAAGAAGCGGACCTGAAACATTTTAATTCATAAATTACCTATTGCGAATATTTAAAATATCAAAATGTATATCGTTATACTTATACATATTTTGTATATTTGTAAACCGAAGAAAATATTTAGCACACAATTTAATATTTCAATCCCGCTATCAATGGAATAGGTAGTTAATTTCCAAATACATGATACAATCATTATGCGAATGAATCAAAGCTTAATAATTTTTCGTTGCAAGACTTGCAAGAAGACGAAATATATCATTACCCAGCTCAAAACGCCAAGAGAATGAGAAAAATATTTCCGGTCGATTATGTTGAAACTGTTATTAATTATTAATATGCTAATAATACCTTTAAATCAGCCATCACATGCGGTGATTCATGCAGTTTTCATTTCAAAAAACACTAGATTATGTAATGGTAATTATTCACAGTAAACAAAAGTCCGGGGTGGGATATGTTTACTTTCATAGCTCAGCGCTCCAGAGACGAGTCACGTGATCACGTCCTCATTCCGCTGCCGTTTTTCTTCCTGTTTTATTTTCACATAAATTGATTGAATATTATATAGATTGATTATGGAAATCTGGTTAGTATATATTATGACATGGGGACAATATTTTGCAATATTGACTGTATTATTGCATGTTCTTAAATATTTTCATACTACGGTGATTAGTAAATACCTATACGGTAAGAAGCACGACGTTACTTTGAATAATTCACATTTTTCTAAAAGTATCAAAAACTTGAAGTAATAAAAATACTTCAAATTTGTTGTACACAGAGGCTTTTAGACTTCTTTCTTCGTTGTAATAAGCTGCAGCGATTTTCCCTATAGTAAATTTTTAAAGCAAAGATACGGTAATTAGACACTTATTTGCATTGTGGCAAAATAGAATAAACCTGATACGTTCACATAGTTTCAGTACCGGGTGGCAACCCTCAGCTCCCGACTCATGCAATTTTAATGACAAAATATTTCTTTGCTTAGGGAATGAGCCCCTCGAAAAGAAATGGTATAATTGTATGTTCAGATCAGACAAATTGATTTTTAATAATGTATTTTTAAGGAAAGGGGAAGGGGAGGGGACTTTGACTTTGAAGACCAAGTTAGTGTGCGCACAGGCTACGGTAATTGGAGAATAAGGTTTTGAAATAAAATAGGTACCTATGATTTAAACAAAAGAGCTAATATTGTTTGAATACCTTTAGAAAAAACCATTAACTATATTACAAACACCTACCGTTATTTTTGATCATATTTAGGGGTAATTATTTTTCCACACGTGTATGCAAAAACTCTATATTATCTCTCTGTATTGCGAATAATCCCGTTCTAAAGATCGAAATTGAAAATTTCGGAGTACCTCCACTGTATTTCAAAAATTCATTCATTCAAAGAATTGGAACAACAAGCACTTTAAAAAAAATGAATTTTAAATTTTAAAACCGGCCTATTCACACTAAAGCAAAAATGGAAGTTAAACTCATCAACTAGCTAGATAAAAAAAAAACACTCCCTCGGTAATTAACGGTAATACCATAAATTAGTATGTTGTTAGAATCAACATTAAACGGACAAGTTTTTACAATATGTGGTTAAGTTACGATAGTGTAATTTTTTTTCACGACAATATTTACAAAATCGATTAATGATTTTATTAGACAGAAGTCTTTGTAGGAAACTATTTATTTTTCTGACACAATTAACATTTTACAGCTGAAAGTACCATGTTAGAAGAGTTACACTATCCCAAAACCTATTAAAAATAAATAAGCCGGTAGGGTCACAAATTTAAAAAAAAAGTCTTAGAGATAGCAATGTTAGGTATGTTTTTTTTTAATGAAAATAAAGAACTTTTTAGCCATCAATAATCGGAAATTACCGCCTCTATGTCCCTGTTCGATTTGATCCAACCTTCCAAGTCACTCACATTTTCGCGTTGGGTCGACGTCCCTTTCCACCCTGTATGATCGCAAACAGGTTTATGCCGGAGGTTAAATTAAGTTTATAGTCACCAAGTTGACTTTAAGCAAAGACCTTTCATACTACTAGACTGTGTACTACGGCGCAAAAACCGGTCCGAGCGAGAGGGCTTCCGTTGGTAGTGTGTCCCTTTCTAATGAGGTGACCATGACCAAACAGAACACGGGATAAATCGCTTGTAAAAACGATTGTGTAAGTATCCTGATATATTGATGCTAACTAACTACGCTATCTACCTTAACCTACCTAATTTATTGTAAATATATTTAGTTGAAAGATAGAAACAATCATTTAACATTTCTGACAACTAAAATAATATCAACTACGTTTAGTATCGCCTAATCCAGCTTATCCAGCTGCTGATTTTTGAATTGCCGCCCTTTTTTGTGGACAGCTTTCGTTTGCCAGACTCTACCTACTACAACGAGATTGTAAAAAAGCTTTGATCAACAAAATTCATGGTTATCCTAAAGAATACGATTGTTGTTTTTGTGTATTTTTTTTACATTAAATGATTTGATTTACTTACCCGTGGAAAGAAAAGCGGCTACCAGGATATGATTCATTGTTGCACCCTGTCACACAACAAGAATTCACCATATTCTAGAACTTATCCACAAAACAACAAAACAAGTTCAAATAACTCAATGAGCAAACCGCCATCTTATATTTAGTATTACCAGGCCCAAACATTTGAGTACTACTCTTACTCAGTATTAATGAATTATTATTAAAATACAACGAATTGATTATTAATTATAGGAACTGTATAATATTTAAATACGTTTCAAAGTTTATGAATCATTCATTTTGGTAAATCATAAAAAAGAAAAATATAAAAATTTCTACCATTTCTATCAAACCCAATGATTAATCGAGCTAGCAAGACGTCAGACAAGGACACACTCCCAGCGGGAGCCCTCTCGCCAGGACCGGCTTTTGTCTAGCTACCACTTATAAGGAAATAGCTACCCTAAATGTATGAAGACAGATCTCATAATAGCTAAACATTTTTTTTCGGTGCACGATCTAGTAGTATATGAAAGATCTTTGACTTTTAAGATCTTTACCGATACCGTCCATGAAAATTTAAATTGTATGAATACAAACTCCTATATATAATAATATAACCGGCTTTTATGCTTTTCAGGATTGCGCGGAAGAAAGGGAAACCGGGGTGCAGAAGGCTATGAAGGAGTTAATGGTGTAAGAGGTGACCAAGGCCCACGTGGAATAAGCCTACCAGGTCAGAAGGGAGTCAAGGGACAGGCTGGAGTAAAAGGCGGAACGGGTCAGTTTGGGTTACTAGGGAGCCCTGGAGGAAAGGGCGCAAAAGGATTTCCAGCACCTCCGGGACAAAAAGGATCTCGTGGTGCTGTTGGCTTAGCAAATATACAGGGAGAAATTGGATTTATTGGCCCAAAAGGCGAAAACGGTGACGTCGGTCCAACAGGCTATCCAGGATTACCAGGTCAACCCGGTGTTAGAGGTCAAAAAGGAATGCCAGGAGAAACTGGAGACATAGGCCCTGTGGGCCCAGTAGGACGTCCAGTAAGTATCATATATATAAATGGTGTCTCGTAACCATAACTCAGCGCAAAAATTACAGCATAAGCCATACCTGCCAATAACATAAGCATACATTTAGCCGTGTTGCTTACAACAAAACCTGAAAGAATCACTAAGTATAATTTTTAATTTCTAAAGATAATATCAAGTCGTAAAAAAATGGTTGTTGAACGTTTACATCTACGTACGTTTTTAAGTAGATTTGATCCAATCCAACCAACCGCATCAGCCATTGCGGACACAATCCATTCGAATCTCGTCGATGCCTCACGCGTTATTCAGAACATTTTTTGCAATCAATGTTACAAGTGATACAAGTGATGATTATGGAACGAAATGACAATTGTATATTGTAATCTCGTGGTATTAAATTTTGACTATCATAGGTACTCTATGAAATTTAACTACTCGGCTGATCACCCACGTGGGTCACGTAATAATAGTTAAAGTGGATTTGATTGACTGTAGGTATAGTCTACCAGAATCTCATGTCAAAGAGGGAACTTTACATTTATACCGTGCAATTCTGGGGTAATAGAATTTAAAGGTTCACCTCCATAAAAGTATCGTAGCTGTCATAAAAATATTTATCTACGCACATATCATAAGCCCTCTATTATGGGTTCAGAAACCGTAGGAAGTAAAATGACCAGCATATTAATAACCAATTTTGTATGTGGTAGTAGATAAATTTGTACCCACTGTAATGTTATTATTACAGTAGAGTCTGGCAAATGAAACATGAGAATGAAAAAATGGCAACACTGTAGTGTCGTCCCTTTTTTCTTAGATTGATTTGAAAGGGACGACACTACAGTGTTGCCATATTTTCATTCTCATGTTTTATTTGCCAGACTATCAATTTTTGTAAAGTTATGAGTTTAAATTTGGAACAGCTGTTAAAACTCAACAGGGTCTCTATTCTCGTATCTATAGATATTAAAACAACTATCGATACGAAACGTCAATCTCGTGTGACATGAGAATAGAGACTTATTCATTTGTCTATGATTTAAAAAAAAACCTTCATATTTATGACACTGACACAGCACAAGTTTGTTTTGCCGCCATTTTAGTCGTCAATCAAGCCGTCGGCTTCTGATCCCATCTTAGGGTACTTATAAATGTGTGTAGATAAAGTAGAAAGTAGTGTATGCAACTGTATATAATTAGGCCTTAAAAAACTCGTGTGATCCTATTATGAAATTCGCTCACGCTCGCTTCATAAAACCACACTTGTATTTTAAGGCCTCAGTAGCATAAACTACCTACTATTATTTCTTCAGGAATTATTATAATTAACTCTCAACGATTCAATTTCATTAAAATATCACGTCTGTGCAACTAACTATCTATGCCGTGAAGACAGAAGTAACGATTTATTTATAATAAGTACTTGTAATTTATGTAACCCTTAAATTAAAACCGATTTTGAACTTTCATTTCATATTATTTGCAAGTATTTATGTAAAACTGGCTTTTCGCCCGCGACTTGGACTGCGGAGGGTCAGAATTTCTGTTAAAAGTACAGATATAGTTTACATCACCTTCAAAGGGTTTTTTAATTAAAAATGACCAAAACGTGAATGTTAACGGTTTACCTATTTTAAAAACCGTTTTTTTATTAACTTATAACGGTATTTACACCGAGTATCATGTATCTAACTCGCCCGGTCATAATTCTTATTTATGTAGGTATATGTCTAACAGTAACCTTAATGCTAATTTCTACATTGCTCACGTAAAAATTACCAAATTGCCATAAAAATTTCTACCCCTTTTTCAGAAATTTCCGTAAATTTTTACCACCGCCATTTACAGGGATAGATTTCTAATATCTCCGAAATCTTTATTTGATTATTCGAATACTACGAATATTCGCTTCATTTTTGTATTCGTATAAAACGTGCATATTATTCGAAATATTCGAATATTCGTTTTTTTTGTTAGTTCTATCTATCCTTCGCTGTTGGTTCTCTCGTTGCTGATAATGACGATGCGCTTATCCTTATGAGTGGTGGCCAAACAAAAAGTGATCTCACAAATGAATTAAATAGTATGAAGGATAAAGAACAGAAATTAAAAGTTAAGAGAAGGTAAAAACATGTCCAGGGACTGACAGAGCAAGTGTTATGGGTATAAAAGTGCCATGGTACGGTCAGCTGCAGAGAAATGTAACCCCCTTTGCAAGGCAACTTGTATGCAGGGGGGGTTAGTTTTCTCTGCAGCTGACTGTACCATCAACAGTGTCTTGCACATGGAATTCAATGTGCTGTTGTAGATCTCATTTATAAAAAAAAAACAATGAGAGTGAGGTTGCTTGCACACATGTATGGACAGAAAGTACCCCTGATACCACTTTATAGGTTTTTCACAAAATCGTTAACAGTTTTATTGTTTATTAATAAACTGCAGCCTAAATATAAATGATCACATTTCTCACCTCAAAAATGAACAAAGTTTCATACAAACTTTTCCCGCCTTTGGGGCAGTTTTCCTAAATCTCCGAAAGTAACATTTTTTTTAAAACACAATGTCCTTAATATACAATCCCACATTTCTCCCCTTAAAGCAGTGTTCGCATTGTTGTTTTCCGGTTTGGGGATAAGACAGCCGGTGTAATGACTAGCATAGAGGCTATTCCATCTTAGTCCTCAGGGTTGGCAACGCGTTTGCAGTCTTGTGAATGCGAGTGTCTATGGGTCACAGTTACCACTTACCATCAGGTGGCCTGTGTGCTCGTTTGCCTTCCCTATGCCATAAAAAAAAAACAAAAAAAAAGACCAAAATTCCGTACAAACTTCTACCGCCAATTTACCCCTCAGAATTTCTAAAATCGCCGATAGCAATATTGTAGGTATACAGTTGGACCTGCCGAAAGCAATATTTTTAATCTGTATACAGTTAGCCCACAGAACTACATCGAGATAGAAGGAAAGAGAGCCTCATTTCTTAAAAATAAGGTCAACCAGCAGCAGGACTATAAGGTTTCTAATATTTCATAAAAGGTCGGCATTCATAGTAAATGGCCTATCCATTAAATAGACTGAGATTTTGTTAGTTAAAACTTCTATAGTATTATTTAGCCTAAGTATGAACATCCTAAATGTTAACAGAGGACCCTGCCAAGATGCACAACGCTAACTAGCGTTTCTTTCATTTCGTTTTTAACCAATCGCGTCACTGGTACATCACGTGACTTTTCGTATACGTCATCGTCCGGCCGCAGTTACTGACTTATACATTTTAAAGGTTTTTCTTTCATATACCTATTTATTTCGAAATTTATTTACGCGATTCGATTAAAATGTTGAAATGATGTTTTATATTTAAATATGCTTCACTAGATACGAAATAAACTGGTTTTCATAAGAATCTAGAAAAACAACTACATAAAAAATAAACTGGTTTTCATAAAAATCTAGAAAAACAACAAGTATACACGAATTTTCTATTTAAAGTTAGATACGTATTTGTTGCTATCATTGAAGATTTTAAGTAGGTACCTATAAACACTTTAAGGGTGATTTTGAGTAGGTATCTGACAGTATAGGGTAATTATCTCGGAGACCCGCCACCGCGATGGCGGCGATGGTGATGTTGGGACGGGTTGTTATGTAGGTAAATAGTGGTGAATAAATAATCTCTTATTCAATATTATTGTATTTTAATTATTTATGCATATAAAAGCACCTAATAAATTGAAAAAAAGGGGGCATGAAACCCGAGATCCCGTATGTTATTTCTGAAGTTTGTTAAGAGAATGAGAATATCGATCGATACCTGAATCGATCATAATAATTTTGAATTTTGAAAGGATTTAGATCAATAATAAAAACATAAGAGTGGCAGGAACGAAATCAAAAAGGAGGTTGTAACCACCTTGTTAGCGGTTTATCCATTATAATATGAATTATATATTCATGCCAAATTACAGCTTTCTAGAAGTAAGAGTCTCTGAGCTAAGCTACAGACGCGGACGGACGCACATGGCGAAACTATAAGGGTTCCTAGATTCATTACAGAACCTTAAAAATGATGATGGTTTTTAATAGCTGTCCAAAAATATATCACCCGATATTATAAAGTAAAATCAAAAAAATTGCCTAGCTTTACATTTAGGTACGGAAGGAACCCTACATTGTTTTTTGACTTATTTCTTCATTGACCTTAGAGCGGGGTATAAATATCTAATGTTTACAATATTTTAGTTCTGTAACTTTAATAAAAAGTGACTACGGACGACTGAACGATGACGTACGGACGTACGGGCAGACAGATATAGTGAAACTATAGAGGTCGGTTTATATCTACAGACATTGAGCGTGCCAAACAAAATAATATAGGCACGTGCCGGGCATGCTCAATGTCTGTAGATATAAATCGACCTTAACGGTTCCCAGTTTGACTTCGGGACCCTACAAAGATGGGATACAAAAATCAATGTCAATTAGCCGCTTTCTTTGGTATGATATTACGAGTATGACGGCAGAGTGTAACGTCGTCTCGATGAACTTTCCTTCGAGCGAGTACAGAATAACACCAGTGATTAAATTACATTTGTTAACAGGGCCGTAAAGGGATACAAGGCATCGCAGTTCAGGGTGCTGCTGGAATGCCTGGAAATCCAGGACAACCCGGCCTCCCTGGGCGTATAGGAGACCCAGGCCCTCAAGGCAATCCTGGATTGAAGGGCGATATCGGTCCAAAAGGGTCGAAGGGAGAAGCTGGCCTACGAGGTGACCGCGGTTTTACAGGCGACGGTGGACGATCTGGGGCACCCGGTTTTCCGGGGATGATGGGTAAACCGGGAGCCCCTGGAGAATTCGGTGATCGCGGTGAAACAGGTTCTCCTGGATATATCGGCAGTGAGGGCATTCCGGGACAAATAGGACTAGAAGGTGACAAAGGAACGCGAGGTGATCAAGGAAACCAGGGTACACCTGGATTTGATGGTTTACCAGGTATGAAAGGAGAGTTGGGAGACAAAGGTTCCATAGGACCGCGAGGATTTCGTGGTGAAGATGCTTTAAGAAGCATGAAAGGCGACAATGGGGAACCAGGCTTGCCGGGTACACCAGGTAATCCAGGGCTTAACGGTCTACGAGGTTTTGAAGGTGATAAAGGCAATGCCGGTTTCGATGTTCAAGGTAACCCTGGCATAAAAGGAGAACAGGGTGCCCCAGGGGGAAACGGATTTCCTGGATTACTTGGATCAAAAGGAGATATAGGTGACATTGGAGATGATGGACCGCCTGGCGAACCTGGTGAGATAGGATCAACGGGTATGCCTGGTCGTCATGGGATACCTGGTACTAAAGGCCTTATTGGACCACCTGGTCAAAAGGGGATGTGGGGTAAATCAGGAGAAAAGGGTGAAATTGGAATGACGGGCGTATTTGGACGTAATGGTTTTCCTGGTTTTCCCGGTGATAAAGGATTCCGAGGCTCTACAGGTGTAATAGGAACAATGGGGCCTAAAGGAAAAACCGGTGATCAAGGAGTTACCACCTATTTAGCAGGTACTAGAGGAGATATTGGGGAGTTTGGAATGACAGGTTCACAGGGCTATCCCGGAGTTGAAGGGGATATTGGTTTTCCTGGTTCTAAAGGTATTAAAGGTGAACAAGGAGAAAAGGGTAATAAAGGAATTTTCGGGGATACGGGTTCGCTTGGGCCAAAAGGTATAGTTGGCAGGCAAGGCCCCCCAGGAATGCCTGGTATGGATGGAATCATTCCCGAAAATGGAGAACCAGGTATAAATGGAAGGCCTGGCCTTAATGGCTGGCCGGGACCTATGGGTCAAAAGGGAGCCCCAGGTGATTGCGGTATTGATGGCCCTAAGGGTATTCAAGGCAGTCCTGGAGTTGATTTACAAGGCTCTAAAGGAATAAGTGGCGAGAAAGGCCGAGAGGGTCAACGGGGATACCCTGGATCTCCGGGACGTCCAGGGATTGCAGGATTGCCAGGTTTTGTTGGCCCCAAAGGAGATATTGGTGATGCAGGATATGCTATAAGTCCGAAAGGCATGCAGGGTATGCCTGGTTGGCCCGGTCAGGATGGTTCCAAAGGTATAAAAGGAGAAAAAGGAGATGATGGTTCCAAAGGTTATCAGGGATTCAATGGAATGATTGGATTCAAAGGAGCCCAAGGAGACGTAGGAACTCCAGGACCTAATGGCATTCCAGGTCCAAGAGGTATAAAAGGTGACAAGGGCGAATTAAGTTCTTCGCCGGCTATCATCTTTTCGGGTCAGCGTGGTAATATGGGCTTACAAGGCATTAAGGGCTATTCAGGACGACCTGGTTTACCAGGGGCTGTTGGAAGAACTGGTTTAAAAGGAGCAAAAGGCATGGAAGGATATAAAGGTTACCCTGGCAATGAAGGCCTGCCGGGATTGATAGGGCTTCAAGGACAAGTGGGCCTTCGTGGTTTCAAAGGCTACGAGGGCTTCCAAGGAGCTAGAGGAGCCCCAGGTTCACCAGCTCCTCCACCGCCGGCACCGAAGTCAAGAGGATATTTCTTTGCAGTACATTCACAAAGCACCATGATTCCGGATTGTCCTGCTGGCACGTCACCTATGTGGGATGGCTTTTCCCTTATGCACATCGTTGCCAATGCCAAAGCTCATGGACAAGATTTAGGTGTGTATTTTTCAAATTAACGTTGCTATTATTGCCTTTATTACCTACATAAGGGCAAAATTTTATTGCTTACCAAAATATGTTTTATTGACAATAAATAAATTAAATGACCCTAATACAAAGTTGTCAAGTTAATTAAATTGAATCTAAATAAATAAATAATGTTGATACCCAACAAAATACTCACCAAAATTTAAAAACCTTGTATAGATGCCAAGTAAATTAAATTGAATTTTTTAAACCCTTACTTTGGCAAAAATAAAAAGCCGTGAATTCAAACCCTATTTGATTCGAATCAGCGTAAAAAAATAGTACCAAAAAATGTAAAAACATACCTACTATGTTCATATATGTGCATTATTAGATACACTGCCAATTTAAAGGTTGATCCCAAAATAAATAAATCAATTGAATAAATGCTCATCAACTATCAAATATAGGCGTTTAAATCTCATAACATAATATTTTTCTGAATTGTTATTAACTTGTGATCATTTCGAGGAAACCTGAGGTTGTACCATGTGCTAAAATTTATTTTATCAGAATTTTTAAAAACTCAATTCAGTTTTGACAGACGTGTCCGTAAAAAGAGTAAGTATATATAGGTCGCGGTAGAATGGGTATTCTCACAGACAGAAAAAAAAGTAGAAGTGTTAAGTGGCCGTGTAACGTGTGGCATAGTTATGCGGACCCACAACCATGCGCAACCTACTTTAGTTTTGCCGCGATCGCTTGTGCGTGAAAGTTGTGCAAATAATATAACTAATATATGAAGTAAATCGAGAAGCATGCCTTATTGTGCTATTTTGGAACGTAAAAACGATATTCACACCTAAAAAAAAAACCGCCACCATGGTTTTTTTTTGTGTTGTTTTTATAACAAACTTCCACTGTTTTTTCTATTCCGTGGGTATTCTACTATCAAAAGACGTCATATATGTATAATCGTCAATATATGTTGAAAAAATCCATCAAGTCGTGTAGGCCGCAGAGCGTGCCGAACACACTTCCTCAAATCCTCGAAAAATAAAACCCTGCTTCTGACGCAGTCGGATAAATAACTTTGTAACAATTTGGCCTCACAGTTTTTGAAAAATATTATTTATTTTAATTGAATGTATATAATTCGATTTCGTTACGTTATATTGTCATATACGTGGGGCGCACTGAAAGTTTTCGGAATGAATACGAAAAAAATACTATTAATGGTACAAAAATAAATTTATTGTTTCTCCATATTATTCTCCCCTTCCAATGCACTTTTTGACTTCAGAAACATGTTTTCCATACTTTTTGACAGCCTCTTCCGGTGACGAAAATTGTTGACCGCGTAATTGGTTCTTAATTTTTGGGAACAGAAAAAAGTCACAAGGTGCCAGGTGGGACTGTATGCAGGATGGCTATTCAAGTTCTAAAATTCATTTACTTACCTCTAATTGACGTCCAATGCTGTCGGAGATATGATAATCGGAATAGTACCTAAGTATTTTAATAAGTCGAAATAATAGAAGTACCTAATTAAGTCTGCGCCAAGCAAACGTCGAGCGTCCAGTGGCTCATTACTATTATTATGTTTTTGTAATACTAAGAATTCCCTTGGAATCGGACAATGCTCTTTTTATACACAATTTATGGGATACGTAACAAACTTTAATAACAATTACTGTTTCAGTAGTCAGCTTAACGGGAAAAGGTGTTTTCCGTTAAGTTAATAACTCGAAGGCCAATTATTATTAAACTATGTGTTTACATCCTATAAGTCGTGTTTTCGTTTGTAGTACAATAAAGCACCGTCCGATTCGAAGAAAATATTTTAGTTTGTTAGAAAACACAATAATAGTAATGAGGGCGCCACTGCACATCCGGCGTACGCTCGGCGCAGGCTTAACTCAAATGCGGAGTGGCGATGACTCGGAGTATTCGGAATCGAAATTTTGAAATTGCTGTTCATGAAATTCGGTACGGTACACTAAATAATGACCAAAAAATAAAAACAAATAATTTAAAATAATAATAATAATCTGAGTAACAATTCTAATTCGGTAAGGATGATTTCCGTCAAAATGCTTGGATATGTTTTCGTTGTTAGGCAATAAGCGTCCTAACTAATGAAAATAATATCACATTTTTTGGTTGCGTCCTTAAATTATAAAAAGATAAAAACAAATTATTTAATTTGGGACGGATTAAGATGGAGGATGGAAATCAAAAATATACTAATATTTAATTTAAGCAAAAATTACACTCGGTTCGCTTTATCCAGAAATTGACTTAACACCGTCCCCGACCCCACGTCGTATTTATATGAAATACACGAAGATATTGAAATTAATGTAACAGTTTATTGCTAATAATTACGTAAAGTTATCACAAATTATAAAACAAATTTACAAAAACGTCATACTACGATTACGATTACATTGACTACTACGAGACTTAAGAAGATTAAAGCTCGTGGCCTATCGATTTTTGTTCACCTGTAGGAGATAATTATGCAGTTTCACATCACATAATTAACACGTATAGGGAATTATTGTCAATGTCTATTCGAAGTTGTCAATAAATACAAATAAAATTTCTAATATCATCAAATTAAGCAGTAAGTTATTTGGAATTGTATAGGACCTAGTAAAATAGAAATACTTTGATGAAGCGGTAAATAAGTAAAATCAAATTATAACATTTAGAATCCTAATACATTTGACTAACTTTGAGCATTTATCCAATTCGATTAGAATTTAAATGTCTGCTGTGAATAACATCGTTGTTGAGGTTTATGCATGGGTACGTTGAAGTCGCTAATAAAACAGAAGTAACCTGATAATCGAATGTCCAAAAAGCAAAAACTAAAGTTTTCAGAAAAAAAATCTTTTTATATCCTAGGCAACTTTAAAATTCAAATTTGATCAATTTCTTAATTATTATCTATTCCTATTCCGTTCCATACATTTAACTCTGCGTTTGATGACAACATCTTAATGCTTTCTTGCGAAAAACATAATGTAGAATATAATAAATATCTTCCTTAGGCGCCCCGGGAAGCTGTCTGCGAAAGTTCACCACGATGCCCTACATGTTCTGTAACATAAACGAAGTGTGCGATTTTGCCCAACGTGAAGACTATAGTTTTTGGCTATCAACATCTGAAAAAATGACCATGAGCATGACTCCAATTGAAGCCAGAGAGGTCGGGGCGTACATATCTCGGTAAGTTTACAATCAGGTATTTATTAATCGTGTAGCTTAGTTATTTTAGCTTACTAAATATAATTTCAATATATGAGCGTTACGTTTGCTGTTGGACGTTATGGACAGTCCGAGTTTTTAAAGGTAGGTGCGTATAGTTGATCCAAAAAGTCCTATACCACTTGTGGACCTTAACATCATACAAATAAAGTCGAAAAGTGGTAAAGCAGTTTCTTGGTCGACTATACTACACCATTCATTTTACACACACTATGACTGCAAACCGTGTCCGCAAACTGATTGATGTGTTCAAAACATAACGCAACTCCGCGCTGCTGACAGAAAAAATATTAAAATAGTTTTCATCGATATTTGTCAATCCGATCCTATTATACTTACAAACTGCATAACCACTTGAAGCAGGGTTGCAAAAACGAATTTCCTATTAGTGAAAGGGCTTAATGTGGTGTTTTGAAGGTTATTCTATAAAAAACCCATGAGGTAACCAAACTACCCCACTAGGAAGGCAGACCGATATAATTCTTAACAAGTCGCTGCTCCACTGCGGCTACACGTTACACGTGACCAACGTAGGAGGAGGCGCTTCATTATCACGGAGTGGCCTTGGGGGCCCACCTCAAGGAAGGAGGGGTCCTGTTATCCTGTAGCAGGGTGGTGGAAGAAGGGTTAAAAATACTTAAACTACATATTACGATTTTAGCATCCTGCTACCACGGACCTAAAAAAAATACGGACGTAAAGTTGTACTAAAAACGTGTGAAGTATGCAAGGTGCGCCATTTGGTTCCGTCATACACAAATCGTCTCGCAGATGCATTAGGAGTAAGACAACCCACCGCCATTACGCATCGGACCTCGGCACGGGTGACATTTAATTTTACGCCGAAGAAAATGCCGACTATTGTGGTAAAAACACGTAAAAACTACAATAGTACCTAAATGTAAAAGTATTTTTTTAAAACAGTTTAAAAAACAACAAACGGTCTGCAATAAAAAATCAACTGAAAAGCAAAAAACGAGTAGGTATATAATCTATAGAAAATTACCTTTTCCAATATTCATGTTATATGTATAAAATAATATAAACTGTATTATTAAGTAGGTGTACATGAATCTTACAATTTTCTATAGATTATAGAGCTTGATTTTTTGCTTTTCAGTTGTTTTTTTATTACAGTCGGGTTTTTGTATTTTTAAATAAAAGATTTTATTTTACTCTTTTTAGTTTTCATTGATAAAAGAGTGGTTTTAATGTAACAAAGCTACAAGTACCAAATTACAAGCGGAAGTATGTTTCTAGCAAAAAGAGTTTAATACTCATAATATACGTATTTTTTTGATTTTCCTTCAAAATGGCAGTACCGAAGTGTTATAATGTATATATATATATATATTTGGAATGGGCTATTTACTAGCTTTCATTTGAGACCCATATTGTTGTAATAAATAGTACATTGTTGTAGAGGTTAGAAAGTAAGCAATAGATGGACGAGTTAGTTCGGGGGCCGACGCGTAGCGGAGGCCCTCGAAAGTACGAGTCCATCTATTGCACTATCGGCCGAGGCTTAACACAGTGCTTTTCACGACTACTGCGAGGAAATAAAAAAAATCTTATAATACATTTTTCTTTAATTAAACGAGATATTAATATTAGCGTTAGGACAATTATTAAAGGATAACGAAATATTCATGCCGGGAACATTAATATTTTTTAAACTGACGACTCTCACCGTGGCAAAAACTTTATTTCAGATAATTAAAAGCAGACATACCTATATGGCTGTATGGAATCTGATTCCTTTGCCTATCCGTGAAGGGATGAATATTATTACAAAAATAAAACGACTTCTCATTGGCCAATTTAATTTCATATGCAGCACAAAGTGTGTTCTGATTGGTCGAATTAGTGATCAGCGGACCGATGTTATTGGTCAATGGAACAGACCAACAATGTTAACATAGTTGGTCTGTTTAAATTCATAGTAGGCCTGCTCATTCAATGTACAACTATCGATTGTTTTGGGGACCAAGAACAGACCATCTTTCGCCACATTTCCGAGCAGCAGCGGCGTGAAAAAAATATTGTTCCCCTCCATTATTATTCGCGGACGCCATATTGAAATATTATATACCCTATGCCCTATGTCACTTCGACAATTAAGACGAATCGAATGACACCTCCTATGTTAAAATCCGGCAAGCCATTTAGGTTGCAGAGGTTGCCTAGAAATTGACATACACACATTCATACATACATACGCTCGAAAAACATAACCCTGCTTCTGACGCAGTCGGGTAAAAAGCCTCACGGTATTACTTATCATGTGTAAGTTATGATTATTCGTGTTATTTTCATAAATGTGTTTATTTACCTTGACGCAAATTACAAACAAAAATGACCATCAGTGTTGCCAGTTTTTTCACCGTGTTTTTTTCCTCAAAGTTGGGAAATCTGTTACGCCGTTAGTTATAGTACGAAACCCTGCTTATGCGAGTCAGACTTGATTTTAATCGGTGGTCATAGGAACTCCTCAATGGCTAATAGTGGATCTGTTGAGTTTGGACTCGAATGACTCGTCTGTTTAAAGCGAGTGTTTTATCAATGTTTAAAGTAGGAAACTCGGAATCAGTGTTCCTAAAGTTTTTTTTTTTTTTTAAGTACTCATTAATTTCTGATGTCTGTCCGAAACATGAAAAATGCTAATTTGTATCGCTGCAAAAAGTTGCAGTGGGTAAAAGGCCTTAAAATGGGCAAATTTACGATTTATATGGCAAGCCTCAAAGCATAAATCATAAATCATAAAATCTTTATTGTGTATGGAAATTGGGCATTATACATGGGTTGTTACACACATTTAACTATTAGTATCACCAAGTTCTATCTTTACAGATGTATACACTAATTCACTTACTCATATTAACAAATAAGCAAAATAATTATAGTACTTAGTCCTAATAATTCCAGAAATTTAATTATTGAATAAAATTTACATTAAGTCCATTTTGGTCAGTGACCAAAAATAATAATTAAAATCTAGTCAGGTTTATATTCCATATATTCTTCTACACTGTAGAAAAAAAAATTACGAGCCACATTTTTAGTTGATTCTTAAACCTATTTACTACTTTATTTGACTTAAAACTATCCGGCAAATGATTGAAAATGCTAATACACATAGAGTAGCCATTTTTTGTTGTTAGTTTTAGTTTAGCACCAGGCTTGTACAATTTGTGCAAGTATTGTGGTCGTATCTACAGTTCTATCAGATAATGCCTGCACTTTTTGGAAGTATTGTTTGTTTTTGAACACGAACATACACACTTCCATGATGTAAAGGCACGGTACATTTAGAATATGATGTCTTATAAAGTATGGTCGGCATGAGTCATCGGGTTTGAATCCAAATATAGCTCGAATGCAGCGCTTTTGTATTAAAAATACGTCATTTTTATCCGAGGAATTACCCCACAAAACAATACCGTAACGTAGGGCTGAATCTATATAACCGCTGTAAGCCGTTAATGCTGCTATCATGGAAACCAATTGACGAATTCTCCTCAGAGCATAAGTAAATCTGTTAATTTTAGAACATAAACCATGTAATGCTCCTTCCAGTTACATGTAGTATCTAAATTTATGCCCAGAAAAGTTGCCTGTGCCACTTCTTCCATTGGTTCCCCGTTATAGTTCACGTCTAGTCTGTGTGATTAGCCTTTATTAGTACTTATGATATTGTATGTATTTAGTTTTACTTAAGTTTACTTTTAGATTATTTCTTGTCAACCAATTGATTACATTGTTTAAAGCCGTATTTATTCTTTCGTTATAAGTTGAACGTTCCTTTCCATCTATGATGATACTACTATAGTATCTGCGAACATGATGCAATTTTGTTGAAGGGCATTTGGCAGATCATTTATATAAATTAAAAAAGTAGAGGGCCCTGAATACTGCCTTGTGGTACACTAAAGTCATTATAAGTATAATCAGATCTATACGTTACAATACTTTTAGTTTTGGGGTAGTATTTTGAATTTTCTACACATTGAATTCTGAACGTTAGTAAAGTATGATTGAATCCAATCATAAGCAGGTCCGCGGATTCCATATCTAACCAATTTTAAACCAAACGCTTTGCTCATGTCCATCAATAATGCAGTAACTGGTATTTTTACATCAACATAACTTAAGATTTGTATCATCAATTTAAACGCTGCAAGAGAAGTGCTTCTACCCCTTCTGAATCCATTTTGTTCATCTTTAATGATCCCTTTTAATTCTAAGAACTACTTTTTCTAGAATTTTAGACAGGATGGGTAGGTATATGAGAAATCGGTCTATAGTTTTCCATTTTGCTCTTATCACCTTTTTTGTGCAAGCACGCACACAGGTAGACGGACGGCCATTTTGCACGCCTCAATCTTGATTAGACGAGGTTACATCCGTATTTTTTTTACATCCGTGCGTGCTACGAACAAAATGCAGCTTCGTAGCTTCTAAATAACCGACATGGTCGGCTAAGGTGGGATTAAATTCGCATAAAATCATATAATAATAAAGGTGACTTTTAAATTTTAAATTAACTCAACCCATTAGGCCCGTGTGATTAGAATATCTATACAAGGAAGTAACGCATTGAACACGGCACATCAATTAAGTAAATGTGTAAAAAAAAAACAAATAAGTCCACCGTCGGCTATTGATTAAAAATATTGTGAGTTCTTTTTCACATAAAAAACGTGCTTAGAGGTCTGGGGTCCGTTTTATAAAGCTACAAATAACATTTACAGGTTACAAGTTTCCATTTGACACAACCTCGACCAAATCACGTCCAGCCATTTGAGCAGTGTTGCCAGTTCAGACCTGTAAAACTGTAGGAAGTGTCTTAAAGAGACCTCCGCTTGTAATTTGTAACTTGCAGCCTCTAAGCTTGCAGCTTTATAAAACGTGCCCCTGTGGCCCGTTTCACGAAGTTACAAGTTATGAAACGAGCCTCTGGGGCCTTTTTATCAAAAGCTAGTTACTTGTAATATAAGTGGAAGTCTCTTGTTAATACATATAATTGGAAAGAGACTTCCGCTTGTAATACAAGGTATAATTATACTTTCGATCAATAGAAAATCGCTAAGCATATATGGGGGTCAATTAAATAGGTATTGACGTCCTTTATCCACTTGTTTCGTGTGAGCCACCTCTCAAGTTACGTGTGTACCTACACCCTGCACCTTCTTACATATAAACCGTGCCTATTTCTCTTTACAGGTGCAAAGTTTGTGAAACGTCGACAAGAGTCATTGCATTGCACAGTCAAAGTAACGAAATTCCTTCTTGTCCGAATGAGTGGGACTTACTGTGGACAGGATACAGTTTCTTGATGGTAAGGTTTACTTTAGAATTCCGTTTATAAGGTAAGAGGGGGAAAATGAAAAACCGTGCGAGATTAAAAACTACTGATAGCTCCGAAGGTATCCGTTCCTATTTACGCACTCTTTTTGTACTCCTGACAATTATGTAGGCCCATTAGGCCGCTTCCTTAGTGATCGACCAACACCGATGCAACGTCAGTAAGCATCGTCGATGTTTTACCGATGTCTACACCGCCTGTCTCTTGATTTGTCGACTGCGAGACACGTGGTGCGACATGTGCCTATTATTAATTTTAGGCCGCTTCCTCAAAGGGTTTGAAAATTGATTGCAAAAAATTAAATCCCCAAGCCATGAAGAAGTTCTCTGTGATTAATAATTGAGGTTACCAGAACCGGGCTCGACGCCACTGAGTACCTATGTTGAGTGCGTGTTGTGTTGCGGTCGTATCGACTAATGAAAACCGGGCAAGAGCATGTCGGATCATGCTCAGTGTAGGGTTCCGAAGCCATTACTACAAACAAATTAGACCTCGCGACAAACTTAACTTTGCCGTTGGAGAACTGTTATCCCCATACATCGACATTGGTCGCGGCAACCAACACCGCAAATAAGTTTTGCAAATAAGGTATATAAAAATTTAAACCGTTTGTAACTCAAGAACCAATGCAATCTACTTAGACGTTTTAATTTTCCTATTGAATTCATTATATGTGCTTTCACTTAATATTTTTTTGTTTTTTTGTATTTATTCATAACCGGATACCTTAATCGAAAAATTGTTTTCACAAACCCTCAATATTTATTATTCAAAGACCTAGCTAAAGGCTACCCACACTATGGAGTAGACAAGAAAAATAAATACATCCCCAACATACGTGTAGGAGACGTACACAAAAAAAAACAAGATGTTATTTTACCTCTTTGTTGGCGCGAATAATATGTACATTCATGCCAAAATACAGCTTTCTAGTACTAAAATTCTCTGAGCTAGGCTGCGGACGGACGGAAGGACGGACGGACATGGCGAAACTATAAGGGTTCCTAGTTTGACTACGACGTACAAGTACACATACGAAATCTAGTCTTGTTGCACCAATTATGCACAAATGGCGACATTGAATAAAGTTTGTAAACTCCACTTCCCGCCAGCAGCAATGTGGCCGCAGCGTCAATGTTATGATAATTACTTTATATTATATAGTTTTATTTTGACCCTGAATGTCCGTATGTACTATGTAAGTACTTTTCTTTTCATCTTTCGTAAAAATTGTCAGGGTACCAAAGGACAGTAAACCCACAGTATTAATAATTAGTACTCGGCTGTCTATCGCTGTCACCTCTATCTTACTTACATCTGTATGAGTCCCAGTTTTTTCAGTTTTGCCAGAGTATGAAAGCGTTCAACTACTGCATGTGATTTTAATTATTTACTTAAGTAACAGTCAAATAAATAAATTTGTGAGCCACCTTAGTTCCAAAGTCAATCTGACAGCAATAAGGTTGAGTTTCCTATCCAATACAAATGACTTGGCATCTCTAATAATGACAATGACATCTTCAAACAGATTTTCTTTTAAATTGGGTAACAAAATACGTCCGTGATCGTACTTAACTTATCAAAATGTATTAAATCCGGTGGCAAAAATCGGGTTACATGGCTATTGTCTAGTTACTTGACACCGGCATGGATATGTTTCATGTACTACACACATCAATTATGTCCAGGGATAATAAAACATACTTACATTATATTGTAAACAAACAAAGATTTCTTGCTTGAATTCCTCGCTGCACTCAGGAGATGAATCTGGAGTAGGTGCCTCAATTGCTCAGGATTCAATATCGCGCCCGTGCCATAAAACAGTGTTTTATCCCCTCGGTGTATAATCTACTATTTTAATCCTGGACTTGTTTGATGTGTGTATTCAGCATACGAAATATAATACTGTCTAAAGGGCCCCAAATAGGCTTTTCCAAAGAGAACGGTAATTATTCAACGCTGAGTTTTTGAGGACGGTTTCATTTTTTAGGCCGTTTTACTTTAAGTGGGTTGAGGACACAACGGAATATAATTCCCTTCGTCGAAAGTCGGGCTGGAAACAGATCGGACCAAGTAAAAAAATTACCAAACCAATATACAGAGTGACGTTAATAACTACGAACATCGGTTTACAGCACACAGCAGGGACGGACGCAGCCGGGCAAAGTTTGATTTCTCCTGGGTCGTGCCTGCGGCAGTTCCGCTCGCGGCCTTCGATCGAGTGCAACGGTCTCGGCCGCTGCAACTACTTCGCCCCGGCGGTCTCGTACTGGCTTGCCGTCATCGAAGACGGCAGAATGTTCGAGAGACCAGTCCCATCCACGCTTAAGCCCAATTTCCAGGAATCGAAAATCAGCAGGTAATAATGCATCTAATCTTAAACTAAAATGACAGGCGGTGGGAGCGCCTCTGGCCGGTCTCCCCCAACCTGGCCCACCATCAGCTTAACAATCCTTCTGGCGACCAATTGAATTAACACAATTAACGAATTAACACCAGTTTTCAAAAGCTAAGCTGGCAATGGCAGGTTTTTTCGTTTTTCTGGATTATTAAAGTATAAGTGACGACACGTTAGCCTAGTTGGTGTTGGTAGTGGCCCTGCCGACGAACGTAGCGGTCCCGGGTTCAAATTCTGGTAAGGGAAGATATTTTTGTGATGAGCGCGAGCATTTGTCCCTGAGTCTTGGATGTTTTCTATGTATCTAATTGTTTATTTCTCTATAAACTTTACCTAAGTAGCTACTTAGGTAGGTATGTTTATCGTTTGGTCTTTGCCAACCACTCTGGGAAACAGGCGTGATTAAAAGTACCTATTTACGTTTGTCGTTGTCTAATACCGTTTATCGTTGCGTAAATAAGGACTAGGTCAATTTATGTGACATTGTCCCCTGATAGTTATTTATTGAATCAAATGTTGAATATAGATCCGTGCGTCTGGTGTATTATCGTCAATTAACGCATATAAAATATATACGGCTAGCTGATTCAGTGTTAATAAGCAACCACTTTTCAATACACAAATTATTAAAGGACGAGCCTATGCTGCCCCACTAGTTATTAACATGGTCGTTCTTTGGGTTCGTTGGCCAAGCAGCTGAGCCAAATCGGTAGGTGCCTGTGCCTTACATGCCTATTAGCGCGCAGGGAACCTAATTTCCCGATAATATCTACTTCGTGGGCGAATTGAAAAGTGAATTGTTTACGAGAACAACACGCCGGCTCGGATAATGCGCTTCGAGTATAGCTGGAGAGCTGTTATGCATTTAGAGTATGTGTTTAAGGCATCCTGGAAACTTGTACAGGACTTCTTTAATGATATTTAAATACTAAGAGGCCGACCTGGCTGAAGGGTATTGTTTATAAGACATTAAGACAGGTTTGAGTGTTAACGTTGTAGACCCTATCGGTTGGTACAATAAAATGGCCCGCGACGTAGACGACAGAGTGCTCTGACCTAGCGAGTTTATAAAAGGCGAAACCAGACGGTCTCGATGCGTGTTGCTGCGTATTATAAGTTTTGTGATACTAGGTATACCTAGTACCGCAGCGATTCAATGTGTTAAAGTGTGTTTGTTTGTTTGTCTGTTACGTGCGACTGTACGCCCGCGGCACGCATGTATATTTAGACTTTACCTACACAAATTTAAATTAACCAGATGTGCCTACCGAGTTAGTAGATTATATTAGAGGTTTTCAAACAATCAAGGCTTCATACTGTTATAAACTTATAAGTAAATCTAAAACTGGACTTATTCGCGTAAAAGCGTTATTATTTATTATATATTATAATTATATTACCACGAGCATGGAACACGATCAAAACGTCGAGGTATATTCAGTGTGTTACCAGAGTGACGCTTTCCTTGATATAGAGTAACAATGGGCAACTCCTTAGTGTACCTACCTACCTGTTAATTTTAATCAAAACATGAAAAGATAGTAAACACTTGTTTTCTAACAAAAAATAAATTGGAAGCAATGTACACTGTGCATTAAAGTTAATTAGTAAAGTCACGTGACCAAACTAAGACTTGTTTAAAAGTGACCATAGTGCAGCAGCCCCATTTGACGTCTGACCAAAGCCGAGGATCGAATACACTAAGTTGTGTCTTTTTCTCTCGCTTAGGTTACGAATGGAGAAAGAGTGTGACGGAGCCCTTCAATTCTTCGGTCAAGCGTGAGCGTGCGTTATGTTTCATAGCTCCTTTTCGCTTTGACATATTATGGACTATGGCTCGGATCATTGGATACTTTTCGGCATCTAAAATTATTTTATTTTAGGATTCATGAAGTATATTTAGAATTATCTTTTGGATCGTTTTAGATTTGTTTTGATTTCTAAATTGTTAAAACAGTGAACGAGCGTTACCGGCAAATCTGACAAATTCAAGGAGTATTAATAACTCTCTATGTTTCGCCCCTGTACCAATGTAGGCCTTGTACCAAGCAATAACGATACTGATTGATTACGATACACACACATAGCTCCATTATGTTGATGGCAGTTAAAATCTACGCAATTAAATTGTAGCGTTACGTTAGTTAACTATTCGACTTAATTATGCCAGCAAATAATTACTTATACAACATATTATTATTTATTATTGTTAGTTAAAGCAGAAGCCCTCATGGCAGTAACACACTGTATATTGTTTTTATTTGATTATTAAGTCCCGTTTTAGATTTATAACAGTACTAGCTGGTGCCCGCGACTCCGTCCACGATGAAGTCGGTTATCGCTATTCCCTCGGGAACTATTCATATTGCCGTGATAAAAAGTAGCCTATGTCCCATTCCAGAACCTAACCTATATGTATGTGTGCCAAGTTCTTCCCGATCCGTACAGTGGATGAAGCCTGAATGACGGACAAACATACAAACACACTTTCACATTAATAATATTAGTAAGTGGATGTGTAAACGCCGCGAAACTTGAAACAAACAATTAAGACTTCAATAATCAAGAATAACGAAAACATGCGATGTTCCCAGCACACACAAAGCTTTTAAGCTACCTAAGTAGGGGTGCCACTAGTTCGATAAGACTACCGGATGATATATACCTATATGTATATTATATAAATAGTCACGTCATTAATAGGGGAAAACGAAATGGCAATGCTGCAATTCCTTTTTTTTTATATTTATAAGTCCGATGTCCAGTTAGATAATAATTGTCCTAAGTTTCCTTTATTCTTCGGAACAGGGAAGGGGTAGGAATATACGACAATGCAGTGCTGCAAGCCCCCTGATTGGCCTATTCAGTGGCAGCAGCATGATAAGATTGATAAGCGACGACTCGTACTTAAGTATCTAGTATGATCGATGCCTTCAAAAAACCAAAGCTCATCTGAGAGAACATCAATTTCTGTGTAAGAAAACCATTGTCGCATTTATAGATCGGACTTAATAAAAAAAAATGGTATGCCACGTTTTTGCATTGCAGCATTGCCATTTCGTGTTCCCCCATTAATGACGTGACTAAATATATAAATATATATATATCATCTGGTAATCTTATCGAGCTAGGTTTAGTGTTGTGGAGTCTTAGAATAAATGGGAATGCCAGCCCTAAAATATTGTTTGTACGCTGTTTGGTTTGAATATTTAGGACAACTTGATCTCGCCGATTTTCGTCCGTCGAGTTAATTAAGAGAATCTACCAGTTTCTATAAGATGACTTCTAATGATGCCCAGGTACCTACCTATTAAAAAATCGGTCAGCGCCTCTATTCCCGACGGTAAAAAACATATCTTCTTTGATCTGTTATGGTATTGTTTTGACGTCATCCGCCATTATTGTCAAGAAAATAAGAGCTATCAAAACGGTGACAATACGATGACAGATGAAACACGATATGGTTATTACCGTGTTGTATAGAGGCCCTGGTGAAATAGGTACCTATATTAACATCAGTCCATGTAGATTGATCAGACAAGTTTCAATACCGCGATACCGCGCAGGTAACAAATTCTATAAGTTGTAAAATGTACCTTATTGACTTGCATGCTAAGGTGTATTTTGCATTGTGTTAAATTTGTTAGTTACGCGGTATTGCACTATCACCGACGCTATGTCTCATATTTATACAAGTAAGTACTGACTGTTTCTTTAATGGTTTTATACTTGCCTTTTATAGATGCTCGGTATGCATGAGGCGGTGGGCCCCGAGTACCAGTGGAGACATACGGGCGGTACCCAGCGCCGCGATCCGCCCCTCCTCACGCCGCTACCCGCGCCCGCCCGCGCCCGGCGCGCCCGGCTACCGGCCCGGATTCCCGGTCCGGAGAGGATACCGGCCTCGTCGCCGCAACTGAACCTACTCTTAACACACAAATTGATGAAACGGGTCCACACAGGACCACTACATACACCATATTTAATTGAACCCTTAACCTCTCGTATGTCAGAGGTGAAAAAAGTACCAAGTTCTAGTCTCTTCGGATTATGATATAGTCCAACAAAAACAAACTTGAAAAAATACAAAATATATCCAAACTTTGAGCACAGATCAAGACATACAAGGGGTTAAGTTGGGGTTAGGAGAAAACGTCATCCATGTAAAAATTCGTTAAATTTATATGAATTAGATAATGTAAGATTACCCTTACCTAGCACCCCAACTATGAGAACCAGTTTTACTCGCGACAAAGCTTTAGTTCCTGAGAAAAAATCTCATTAACGCCATTCATCTTGTGATAGACGAATTAAAATATTTTTTATAATTCTGTTTAATGAGTATAGTTTTCGGTAACGAAAAATACAGTATCTAGTACCTAATTACATTTTGATTCATAATTAAGTACTTAATGCTTAACTTAACGATTTAGGGATCACGAAGCGTTTCTATCTTATTAATTGAATTGAGTAGGTTTACCTGCATTTACATCTGTTTAAAATAAACATCATAAACAAATTATTTAAATCAATAACTTTATTTTTGTATGGCTTTATTATTAAAATTAATTTGGACTTTGCCTTGCTATGTGCATGATGCACCGTCAGTCCAAATATCCTACTATATTATATTTTTAAAATGTATTTAAATCAATAGATATGGTCAATATGAAGACAAACCAATTTACCATTACTACTCCGTAATCTCGTACTTTTGAGCATGTTAGGTACTGTTGGTGATTATTAGACTTAACCATTATTTTATATTATTTTTAGGTTTATACGTCTACTCATTAATTGTTGTTTTTAAATGCTTTAGGTGACATGACAACATGGGGTTGCATAAAATAGTAGTTCGTTTATTTATGTCCGGTCATTTCCACAAATTAGTCACGCGGTGTATTTTTGATATAGGTATTGCTCCGTTTATAATTGACCGAGATAACCTCCAAGAAATAATGCAAACATGTGTTCTCTATGAAGTAATACGAATGGGAACCCGCTTCTTTCCCTTGTTTTTGGTCGTAATGTCTTTGTTTACATAATTATTGATAGTCATAAGTTTTATATAACTGGAACTCTAACTTACCAGGTTTTCTTAAATATATCTAACGTGTATAAGGCTAGGTTCAGTTAGATTTCATTTATATAAATCCTGAAAAAGTAACAGCTTCTTGAAAAAATACGGGATGACTTGCGAAAATTATGGCCCAAGACACATTAAGACTAAATATAATTTTGGCAGACGATATAGACGCAATGCACAAGAAGAAGCGCTAGTCGACCAAACAAACATGCGTGCGCAATGCAAATGGTTTATATGTATAGGTGAAACGGTGTTCTCCCCATTGAGTTTTCTTAATTGACATGTAGTCGGCCAAATATGTGGTTTTCCAGATTAATGTTAAATGCACGGTCCACGTCATAAAAAATATTAGACCTCTAAGATGCGTCTGGCAATTTGATGGGTCGACTTTAGTGCCACTTCCATTTCATAGGAAGTTGTGTCAAAATTACCACTTAATTGGCCGACTTAACATTGCCTTGTAAATATATTGTGATTTCGCGACAACTTGTTGTGAACCTATAATTAATAAATACTTAATTAAAACAATAATGATACAAAAAATATTTTATTTCAAATTAAACCCTTTTCTACAACATAATTCATTTTATTGAACCTTATTTCAAAAATTAGTTATATTTATAAAATGTACCGAATACAATGTCTAGTCCACACTCTTAGACGCAGATTCCAAATGTTTTAACTTGTGATCGTCTAGATTGGGTCTAGCTTCATACGTGCATATGGTAACACCGTGCCTGTGAGCAGGCATCCATTCTCCTTTCAGACCAATGTAATAAATTTTTGTATTGTCTGCACCAAAGTTACACGGAAAATGCATAGTCAAATGGCTCACTGATGAAAATGTTACAATTCTGAAAAAAAAGGTGAAGCAGTACCTATTAATTGAAAACCTATTAACCCATCGTAAGGGACCTGGTGAGATTCTCTGGCGCAGCGCTACCTTTTAAAATCCTTCATTAGCCCGGAGCATTCCGGCAGCCTAACTTCTCAATTCAGGTAAAACATTTATACACTAACAATAAATGTTGTGGTTTTATACTAAACAGCCACGAAGTATTTGAATTTGACACGATAAAATGAGATTTATAAATTATGGATTGGTCGGATCTACTGGCAGGGGCAAGTAAAGGACAGGAAAATCCTGTGTACCATACCCTAACATGTAGCCCACTTGATTGTTTACCTAATTTAAATATGACGACAGTTCTGGATGAGCTTGTGAAATTTAAAATTACAAAATTCCTACTCGTATGTTAAGGCAGATATAAAACCGGCCAAGTGCGAGTCGGAATCGCACACAAAGGGTTCCGTGCCATTATTATATGGGGGCCCCCTTTAATTTTGAATTATTTTGTTTTTATTATTTACTGTTTCAGCGGCAGTAAGAATACACACTCTGTAAAAGATACAAATGTCTACCTAATACCATTCATGAGATTTAACCCGCTGACTGACAGACAGACGGACAGGCAACGGACGGCTAGTAATACCTTTGGGTCCCTAATAAAACGACATTTATCATTTACCATGGCATGGCCATGACTCTATTACAAAACCACGAGCTAGAATGTAAACAAACTTATTTTAGATTTAGCTGTTTTTAATTCAAAACTGTCCTACTTACTTAGGAGCATACTCTAATACACCCTCGCTGTCCCTGTGAAGTTCAAACACTTGATCTGGATCCATTGCCACATCATCAAATGTCATATTAGGCTTATTTTTAAACCTGTAACATTAGTAAAAGTGACATTAATATACCAACTCCAAAATAACATATAACTTTGCACCAAAATCAAAATAATTAAAGAAAAACAATAATCATCATGGGGAAATCTCATACAAATTGACGGTAGTCCCAAACTAAGCTGCGGGCTTATACTATGGGTATGATAAACAAACTTATATACAGAAATACACACTTAAATTAAATGAAAATTAATAGCCGCACAATGTATGTACGCGAACTTCCATTCAAATGCACAAAACAGAATTAAAAAAAGGTTCGTATTTTAAAATATATATATTTTCGTACAGTCACCAGCAGTAATATATTATCCCTCATCGGGAGCTAAAATATCGGACACGTCGTTATTACTAGACGTATAAAAGCGTGTCAGATATTATTGCGCCCAATGTAGGATAATATATTATTGATGGTTACTGTACAACATATTATAAAAAACTACGCCTAGGAGTACGTTTTCCTATCTAAGAAAATACTTATTAGAGAGAAACAAATTAAAAAAAAACGGGAACTTTCGGTTTTTTTTTAATTTGTTTCTCTATAGGTAACTATACCTTGATTCCTTGTTGTGTACAATTTATACATTTGTAGTTGGTAAAATAGCGTAAAGAATATAATGTTGTTTATTTATTTAAAATACCTTCGTTAGTTGAAATATTTGGTTTTGTGTTTTTACATATATTTTTTTTATTTCATTGTGTACCAGTACTCGAATCAAAATTTGACTACTTCCGGAAAAAATATGATACGTAGGTAGACCTGGTTTTGGCAGTACAATCGCGTACTAAAATCTGTTATTCACTGAAATTTCAAAAATTCCCAATAACTCAAAAACAAATAAAATTCGCTGAACATTTATGGGGGTGTTTCGGATTGGTTTAGGAATGAGGCATCTAGACTTTATTTTTTACCGTCAACTCGTGAACCATATGGTATTTGTAAATCTGTTCAATTATTGTACAGTTCTCCTAGGAAATTTTAACATTATTCAATTGTAATATCGCCCTGGGTAAAGCGCAGATGGAGCGGTTTTAGTATGGGAACGCGCCGCTTCACGCCCCCTCCGCTGCCTGTGCATTTGCGTTTAATTTGAAGTGGGAACCTATGTAGTTAATGTATACATTTGTTTTTACCAGAATAACAATTATTATAACCGTCTTGAAAATAAAATATATTCATACTAACAATCTTAGTTTAGCTGGGTGAGCTTCTGAGTTTTCTGATGATATCTTGATACCTTTAAGCTTAACATTTCCAGTAAATGGTATGTTGAACAACAGTTCTTCATCTGCATCACTCTCCACAAACTGAAAATTACCAAACATATATTTGAATTGTTTATGGTTAGACCTCAGAGCTTTTGGGGCAAAATCAAATGACAGGTACCTATTTAGTTTGTATATTGATAATCTGATACACATCAACAAGCAGAATATTTTTCATTTTTGTCTTGTTCAGATGTGGTGGTGGTGTGGTGTTATGAATGTTATGTTATTCAATTGTATTGTTGTCTTGACGTGTAAAAGTGCCCATGTGGCCTACTTACTGAATAAATTTGCTTTATCATTTTATCTTATCTTTTATGCCTGATGAAATTATACAATTGGTTTCTATGCTAGACATTCATTATGCTTTTCGTGGTTAGTTCAATGAAATTATACAAAATGTTTTTAGACTGACTGAACCGCACCGTCATATGTACCAAAAGTTCAACCTCCTACTTATTACTATCTAGTGTGTTCTGTTAGGTGAAAAAAAGTTCACTTGTGATACCAGCACCAATTTTTACTATCTTGTTAATAATAATCAGGTGCTGTGTCGTTTGGCGTTTTCTGTAAAATATAACTTTTTTTTCTTAACAAGGAACTATTTTTTGTTGCAACCTGGTAACTGTGCACTTGCACAGCTTACAGAAAACGAAATAAGATAATGTTTTAATAAGATATAATAATAATAAACCATTTAACCTTTAAGTGACATGGTATACGTCTCACAGACGTCATGACGATTATTTTGAACTTTGTTGCCATGACATAAGTGTTACTTTGAAAATGCTCTGAAACCACCTCAGCAGTTAAGTTAGGTTTAGTTGTATTAATGGCATAGTATTAGCAACATTTAAAATAATTTAAAATAATTATACAACTTAATGGCTATATGCATGGATTTTTTAAATCACATTTTGCAACAAAATATGAAAATACCGTAAAAGAGATCACCAAAAGTTAAATTAAAATTAAAATTGATCTAGAAATACAGATGATACAAGCATTTTAAACTGCTAATTAGACTGAGAGATCCAAAGTGCACGGGTGCAGTTTGGCTATATAAAATCCACATAAAATTCTGTTTTGCTAGAAAGAGATTGGAACAAATCTTTGTTGGCTTCTACAAATCTTGGGTATTTTTATAGCTATTCAAAAAATGATTTTTCTCACCTGTTCGTTACATGAATTAGCTTCTATTGAAGCTGTTAAGAAAAAACATGAATCTTCCCTATTGTTTACATAATGCTTTTGGGCACCATAGTGGATTCAATATTGGTTAGTAAATTATCAATAAGTTTTAAAGTTGTAGGTAATTTTGTAGCTCTTGCCTACCCCACTCTGAGATTACAGGTGTATAGTATGTATGTATTTATGCATTTGGTATCAAAAGAAGCACAACTGGCAAATTCAAATAAAGAGTGATGCCAATTTAAGTTACGCCCACACCAATGCTTAAAAAACAGTGACGGTACCGAATCGCAGTGACACATCATAGGCGCCATGTTGTTAATATGTCTATTGTTTACGTATTGACACCGTATTTTAAGCAGCAGTGTGGAGGGCATGCGATAAAAATGGTACGGATACAATGCGACACTGCGATTCCGTACCATCTCCGTATTTTAAGCAGCGGCACTACCGCGCCTTTATGCCTTATACCTCCAAAAAAAAATTGTGTAAATAATTGAATACTTAACTTAAAGACTTGATAGAACATAGGTTGTGCCAATACTGAAACATTAATATTTCGTCATCCATATTAAATTTCTTACTTGTGATTCTTTTTTTTTTCATTGACAATAGGAACTTTATTTAAAGTTGTTCAGTAAAAACACATCCTTATAGAGGATTGTCTTAAAATATTCAATGCTATGATTTTTTTTTGTTCACAATAATTCTAATATATTAAAATAAAATTAATAAACATAGAATTGATTCTTGATTATTTATCTGTCGAACTAGTTTCTCTAATTATGGATACCATAGCACTTATGAAGCAAGAGTGGCAAAGTGTACCTAATATTTATATAACCAACAGAACAGATCTGGAATCTGATGTGTTCAGCTTGAAATAAAGTCCAGTTTCACAAACCCTTGAATCTAGTTTACCGGGCTACCACAATAGCTTATAAATACGGATTTAAGTGTAAACAGCGATATGATCAACACTTACGTGAACTCTATCGTGTCGCTTGTCCCATGGCTTAAATACTGTTTTACCGGATCCTTCGACGGATTCATTTAAGCACTGCAAATTTTCTGTATCTATTTTTTCGAAAAGGTTGTATTGAAAACCCAATTCCTCTGAACTATGGTCGTGATCATGACATCCATTATGACAATGATTGTGAGACATATTTTTGACTACAGAACAAACCTTATCGTATTGATAAAATAAACCTTTTAATCAGAAATATACTAAATCACGATAAATAACGAAATAGTTTAACAAAGTTTGACAGTTGAAAGAGGCTGGCTGACTGACAATGACATTTCAAGCGAGTCATCAAGGTCAACGGTCATGGCAATGCAATGTGGTCCGTTTTCCACTAACGACACCAAGCCACTAATAGCACAGAATAAAGTAATCAAAGTAATAAACAAGATTACACAAGTACCAAAGTACAGAATTAACTTATAAAGAATACACTATGACAAACATAAAAAATGGTACACTTTTGAGAGCGATCATTATAAAGAAGTTTTTTTTTAACGAATGGCATTTGTAACAAGTGCAAAAAGTATGATTATATTAATCGTTTTTCTACTCCGTCTACGCTATTATATGTCTATGTTGCCACCCATATACGCATTATAAAAGTCATCAGCAGCACAATTCTTTGACGGGTAATAAAAACATAATTAAACCGGTAACAACGCGCTATTTACAACGTTATTCTGGTTTTGTTGATTTTATTTCGTTGCGATGTGGCATAAAGTTGTGAAAAACTATCGTTAACTTTAAACTTAAAAACACTCACGAAATTGCGTTATGATATCGATATTTGTCTTAATAATAAAGGTGCATGCCAATCGAAGTTCGAAGTTACGTTAGCTGTCCCCTATCACTAGCGCATTTATCGAGAGAAAGGTATGGAGCTAACATAACTTCGATTTTCAAAGCAGGGACCATAGGGACCTACCCATCCTTCGTCGTCATTATTTATACTCTGTGGTCTTGTCTTGTCTGTAAAACTGTGAAGGAAGGAAGGATTCTCTAGATGATCTTGTGAATTTACCTATACGAAAATACTAATTAAATCAATCGTCTTTCTGTATTTAACTGATATCGAGTTAACTATGTCTTTGTTCAAACACTCTCGTATATCTGTATGTGTAATTGCAGTGTTTGCGAGTTTTGTAATATTGGCTGATAACTATGTTCAAGCAAACGATAATGATGTAGAAAGCCTTTCAAAAATCGGCCAAGGAGTAGGGCATATCATGAACATCTATTATTGGTAAGAGCACATATCTCTAGCATCACTTTTGTTTTACTTTTAAATATTTGTGATACACAATGAAACATCCTGTTCTCCTGTGCATAATCTGCTTTATGGTGCAATTATTTTGAGGAAGTGTATCACATTGTTACTTTTTTTTCAGTTACTCATGCGGTTATAGAAAAGTATTTGAGGACTATGCAGGAATAATATCCCAAAAATACCCAGATATTTCAGTTGTTGGAGCCAACTATGATCCTCCTGGCATGAATATGTACCTCTCCAGAATGATAGTAAGTTGTTATATGCATAAAATAGAAAATAAATTTAAAATCATTCAAGTAGGTATAGTAATATTATTCTAGTGCAGTGGCTCAGCCACCATGCAGTAATTTAACAGTTGCAGTAGAAATGGGCTAGATTAGCAGGCGTAGACACAGCATTAAGCAGTATTGCGTTTTTACGGTTAGAAATAAGGCCCAAATTGCCTGTTTCTCTGCTCACCATTTTGTTTTTTATTCCCTTAACTCATACAATCAAATTTCTCTATTTAAAAAAAGAAGCAAAATATTACTTCTAAAATGGTAGGGCAGTTCAACTGGAGTTGGCTTTTAGTCAAAAATATTGTAAGTTGCCAATTGAACTGACCTAACTACCACTTTAAAAGAAGTTATTTGTTTTTGTTTTTGAACAAATTTACATTAAAGTTACATTATACTTTTTAGTCATCATATTAAGCTGTTATATAGTCAGACTTCTTAGTTGATATGAAAGTTTAAGACATTTCAAGATCTCCAGAAACAATGCCACGGGAATGTCAGAGTCATATTTATTTTATATACTTTATTATAGTTACTAAACTATGTTAAATAAGATATCTTATCGCCACCCGTGAAGTAGGTCCAGTGGCCGGCCTGTGGTCTCTATTATCAGTTCCACTTCACCAAATGATACTTCCTGAATGCAAATGCTTGGTTTGTTACTGAAAATACTTAAGTCGCTATATGTATGTCTATAATATTTGAGGAGTTCCTTCAATTCCGCACTTGAATTAATAAGCTTCATTTTTAACTAATGAAAAAGTTATTGATACCATTATTTTGTTATATTACCAGAATATTCCATCAAACGCAGAAGTAACTGTAAATATTAATTCCTTGTTGCAATAATATTAAAGTGAGTGCTTTTAATATATCAAAAGATGCAACAAGGTACTGAAATGTACAGCTATGCCTGAGTTTACCTGTACATTCTGGTAATATAATATTATAATGGTATGATAACCATATTTTTTTATTTGTTAAAAATGAAGCTGCTCTTATCATTCTTTCTTATCACAAACACAAAGTGCAGGAGAACTTCGCTATCTCTAAAATAAATAACCCATCTACTTATCTTTTAGACATGCATTGTACAGTTGAAAAAAAACATGTGTTTGTTTGATGATAACATGAGTACCTATTGTTGAAATTTGATAGAAGAGTAGTTTATGCATAAACAATAGTTTAACACATTCAGAGCCAACAACCCAATATTCAGGTCCACCATTTGTAGCAGATATTTACTTTAATTCAGCAGAATCATAAAGGTGGTTACAGCATTAGGAGGGAGGACACATGCATTTTATTCTGACTAGAGTAGACTGCTCGACTGTGAACTCTTAAGGCGCGTACAGATTATGCGCGGCAACACATGAACATTGGCTCGCGCGGCTCGCCCTTAAATTTACCTCGTCTCCCGTCTCCCCGGACGTTGGGCGAGCCATTGTTCAAGGGTTTGCCGCGCGTAATGTGGACCCAGCTTTACCGTCACCTGTGGTAACCACCTTCCAATTTGTGACATTCCATTCTATAACCTTTATAGTTACTTTATAGAATGAATGGTATTCAGTATATACTAATCTTGACTTTGATTTGGAAATGGTAGCACTTTAAAGGTTTGAAATGCTTCGTACTAGCTGACACTAGATAACATCTAAGATTTAAAAAGATTCAAGTTTCATATAAAAGCCCCTTTAGGCCACAGTCACATATTCTGTCACAAGGAGTACCTTTAACCATTTCAATGCCCTACATCAAGGACAAAAAGCATGTTTCAATGCTATGAAATATTCAACTTTTAGTAAGTTTAGTTTATCCTCTGACAACAATTACTTGTTGCTTACTGTATGCAATGGTGGTGTTTTTAAAAGTAAATATGCAAGTATATACAAACCGGTGTTAGTCTGTAAGTACAGAAAAAGGAAAATATGCAGGAAACTTATAACTTTAACTTAACTTTATTACAAGCACATGACAATTAAAATAAAACGAGCTTTTGGGTTTATTTAAAACATGTAGTGATATAATTTTCCTTCCCGTGGTCACAGCTACTCTGGTCTCCCAGTTTTATAATAATGTGTTAAAAATAAATTTGTCTATTTCAGGGTTTTGCAAAAATGTTACTTATCATGTGCATATTGAGCGGTGTCAACATATTTGCATGGCTCAACAAACCGCAGCCAGCATGGTGGAGTTGGTGCCTGGACAATAAATTATATGCTTGCATGATGATGTTCTTTTTGGCCAACATGATGGAAGGTCAGCTAGTATCTTCTGGAGCATTTGAAATATCTTTAGATAACATACCATTATGGTCTAAGCTCGAAACAGGAAGAATCCCTCAACCCCCAGAACTATTTCAAATTATTGATAATACGCTGCAATTCTCGAAAATGGATATTGCAAACAGCAACTTTATGCAATAATTAAGTAGGTACTTTTAGGGGGATTTGAGTACCTAACCAACATTATTTTGTTTATATATATATATCTTAATTTTCTGAACTTTAATTCATAGAATATGGTTTAATTGTTTAAATTCATACAATTTTCAAATATTTTGGGGATGGGAGGTGAGGGCAGATAAAATAGTGTTTTAAAAATAATTGTTGTACAATATGCTATTTAGTACAAAGTAAGTTTATTTGTCTAGCATTTACAAAACAGCTACCTATTTTCTCATAGCCTTCATTCTAACATAAATGTAAATTATATCTAGTCACACTAACAAATATGAACATCATAAACAGATATTATATTATAAAACACTTTTTTGATAAACGTCAATAAAGAGATTTAGAACAAGAGTTTTTAATTAAATACAACCGAATTTGCTGCACTGTATCCAATTGCCTTACAGGTTACACGTATTCCTTAAAAGAATAAGTTAACTTTACTTACGTGCTCGGTACCGTTTACGCGACACGATGATTTTTAAAAAGTTGATTTGACAACAAATTTTTAAAAAGTCTTTACAATTCAAATCTCTAGTACAAACATCGAGCAACACGGAGGGTAGGTGTTTAATGTGGGATAACTACTTATGGAGATGCTGCAGACTATAATGAGTAAAGGTGCTGGTTTTTATTGGTACAGGGTCCGTCCCGTTCGCTACCACCATCAAACAGCAGTAAGACAGCTTTTAAGCGTTCTACACACCAAAAGTTAAACAGTAGAGTCGCTCGAAAAGCGGTTTTTGAGAAAACCTTTGTGGATGGGATGCGAAATTGAGTGTTCCTTGGCCCTGGCGGGCCACTGAAGTGATGGTGCAGACGCGCGGCGTTAAGCTCTTGGTGCGTGGCAGAGCGGGCAGGCGTGGCGCAGCACGAGGTCCTGCGCGCCGGCGCGCGCGCCGCACGTGCCGCACGCCCACGGCGCCGGCGCCAGCAGCGCGCGCGCCGACACCGCGCAGCCGGGGAACACCGCCGCGCACCCCGAGCACCGGGCGTACCTGCACACAGTGCACACTCTGCGCATTACATCGCCGCGACCCACGACCCACTAATATCGCCTCAACTCGAATCACAATAAATTATAAATGTTATAATGAGAAAGATTGAGACAGATAAAAACAGCGATTTTAAATTGTATACGAAAAACGTAAATTTTCTGTAATTTCTTTTGTTTTAGTTGTACCATAAACCATAAGTAATAACTACACGCAGAAGCGAAACTCCCGGCTGCCGACTGTTAGATACCTACCGCCTGGCGACACCTCAGTCAGGGGCGTCACGCACGGAACACATTCACATCGGAAACATTGTTGCCTAGGCGCGGAAAGTAAGCCGCCGAGCAATAGCGAGGCCTGAAAAATACGAGTCAGGAAATCCTCGTTTCCGTCGAGGCATACATAATGCTTTTCTCAAACATGTGAGGAATAATACAAATACATTTTTAAAAAGCAAGTAATTTAATTATGCCGAATCAACGAATGTTACCGACTGTCAATTGTTTTTAAATACTAACCATAGAAATTGGAATGCAAATTCAAAAAGAAACACACGCACTGTGCTAAAAAAGCGAGCAGTTACCTTGGCTGTTTGGAATTTTTGTCTTGGTCCTTTTGATTTTGTATGCAAAATTGACAGCATTTTTAAGAAAAATATAGACATGGACGGAAAGTATTTTCATATGGTTTTTTTACAAAATGAGGCTCTTTCCGTCCTTGTCTTTCAATCGGAAAACCGTTTTTTCCGAGCATGTTTGAGAAATATATATTAATATGCCAAAATATATATTATAGCAATGCATCTTACGATATATTTTCCGTACTTGTCGACAGAGTCAACACACGCAGCTATAATACACAGGGTGGTACTAAGTTGTGAAGCTAAATATGTTTTTCTGGCTCTTTACCGTTCGAGCACTCGTACGTAACACTATGCAAAAATCTGTAATTGTAATATACTTAATATAATAATTTAAAAGAAAAACCGAGTCTCATGGTTACCCTACTTCTTATGCGGACCTGTCAGACTCATACATAACTCGTCTAGTAGAATAGAATGACTACAAGGTTGGTAATTTTTACTCTTTAAAGAAATTAACTATTACTTCAACAAAGTTTCATTGTTGGTTTTTAGAGTTAATGCACTGAATTCGCCTTGAAATGCTGCGTTAGAAACCATAATTTCGATTCAAGACTTAGGAATCGCCCTGTATATTAATATTTATTAAGACCTTGCTGTAAGGTATATTTAGCTCTGCCCCTCGCCACCATAATTAATGGGATGGATATATATTTTCATATCTTATCTTATCTAGACTACACTTCGGACAATTTTGTCTAGTATTATCTCATTAAGCCAAATTGGCGGGCCGCGGGGGGCGACAAGTGTACCGTGATTGGCCAGGTCAAAGTCAACGAATAATCAGGTTTGGGCGTCATGGTGCTCGCTATTAGGGGTAGTGATGGGACACGCTCGAAGAAAAGATACTAAAGAATGTACCTAAGTGTTCATGTTTTTAATTGAATTGGTATATTTAATCGCGTAAACTAGCGAAACCTCGTAAGGCAGTTGGTCCAGATGGGATTCCGTCGGAGGTAGTTAAACAGCTAAACTACGAAAGCTTAGACATTCTCTTGCAACTTTTTAATGGAATCTATGACACTGGGTACATTCCAAACGATTGGCTAAAATCTACTTTTGTGACTCTTCCTAAAGTCAGCAATGCAAAGAAGTAGCAATGTAAGAATTTCCGAACAATATCTCTGATGAGCCATGTGTTGAAAATCTTCCTCAAAATTATTCACTCGAGGATACATAATAAGATAGAAGATCAAATTAAAGATACGCAATTTGGCTTTAGAAATGGTTTTGGAACGCGAGACGCACTTTTTGGCTACCAAGTACTGATGCAACGTTGCTGGGACATAAATCAATCGGTTTACATATACATCTGCTTTATTGACTATGAGAAGCCTTTCGACCGTGTACAACATCACAAAGTCATTGAAATACTCTAAAACATTGGCCTGGATTCAAAAGATCTACGAATCATCCGCAATCTGTATTGGCAGCAGTCTGCAAATGTACGAGTAGAACAGTCGGTATCGGACAATGTTGACATCCTAAGAGGCGTACGGCAGGGATGTATTCTTTCTCCTCTCCTCTTTAACATATGTATATGCTGAAACTATCTTTACTGAAGCACTGGAGGACGCATCAGAGGGAATAGTGATAAACGGAGAACCATTGAACAATATACGTTACGCTGATGACACCATACTTTTGGCCGCCACGCTGGAAGACCTGCAATGTCTTGTAGACCGTGTGGAATCGATCAGCTCAGCCTATGGTCTTAGCGTTAACATTAAAAAGACGAAGTTCATGGTAGTTGGACGTAAACCACTCACAGACGCCACTTTATATGTGACAGGTCAACCGCTCGAAAGGATGCAATCGTACAAATACCTCTGATGCTATGTCAATAGTCAAGCGGATCACAGTGTGGAGATCAAATGCCGCATAGAGCAGGCACGACATACGTTTATGAAAATGAGTGGTCTTCTCTGCAACAGGTCCCTGAGGATGCAAACTCGGGTGAGATTAGCACGATGCTACGTATTTTCTGTACTTCTATATGGTGTCGAGACCTGGACTTTGACAGAAGCTATGACCAAAAGGATCCAAGCTTTTAAGATGTGAGTATACCGACGCATGCTGAAAATATCGTGGACAGAGAAGGTGCGAAATGACACCGTCTTGCAGAGGCTGAATAAGGATCTTGAGATTGTGAAGACCATAAAGAAGCGAAAACTACAATATCTTGGTCACATAATGAGAAATGACAAGTATCGACTACTGCAACTGATAATTCAGGGAAAAGTTCAAGGACGCCGACCACCAGGCAGACGAAAGATATCTTGGCTCAAAAACCTCAGACAATGGTTCGGAATGAGCACGAGGTCTTTGTTTAGAGCGGCAGTAGACAAGGTGAAGATAGCCATTATGATCGCCGACCTCCGGTAGGAGATGGCACTAACAGAAGAAGAATCGCGTATGAGAATAAAAACCGACAAAATGAAGTACTTGTTCGAAGCGGCCGGTCCAAATAACACGTGTTGAAGATGGCGATGCCGTCGCCCGGCTGAAGTTCCTCCAGAAAAACACATTCCTGAATTCCTCCCGCACCCCTCCACTACGGCAGGAACCGAAGTTGAGCGCCTAGACCTATACTTTATCGCGTGCTACCCTTATTGTGAATCCACATTAAACATTATTGTTAACATAGAATGTTTTTCTTATGCGTGACCATAGACGTGTCATTTTAATGTCAATAAATAACACATCATGTCAATTTTCATATTTTGATATTATTTATCGAGATTACGCGATAATACAAATTTTGCCGCTATAAGTTGTCGACTCAGAATCTTTTTTTTAATTACGCTTAACAATTTGAGGCACATTTGAATTGGGTTTACCGAAATTATTAATATAAATAGAAATAAATATGAACATTAGTAGTTTCATAATTGTACATAAGTAATATAATATACATTTCAGTACAACTAATGACATAATTTATTTCAGAAATAAAAGTTTGTTCCGCACGCAACGTTTTGTACCATAGTCTCTCATCTCACATCTTCACATCGCTTCTGGGATAAGACACAGACGGAATAGGCAAAATCAGTAAGTGAATGAAAGAGACAAACCACTGTTGAAAGACATCAAAGCGTCGCCATCTTTGTAATAAATGTTTCACTTTAAATTATTAAATTATTATTGTTCTGAGTAATAACAGCTAGCCTGTGAAATTTAATTCCATCCTTTTGGAGGCTAGATGTCTTAACTTAACTTACTTAAATCATACAATACGGCGTATTTTTGACGCTTCGCAAAGTAAATAGCCGAAATTGCATGTTGCTATGTCAACGGCGGCCGGGTACTAAAAGACTGGGCATGACAACCGATAAGCGATCGTTGAGCATAAGCTTGGCTTACGGGGGCGCCTTTGTATGCATGGTCTAGAGGTTAAGTGGTCTGTGATTCCGGCATATTAATATATATTAACGACCTCGTCAGGATCGCGGGACCGCGGTGGATGCGAAAAGCACAAGACCGGTCTGAGTGGAAAGCCTTGGGGGAGGCCTATGTCCAGCAGTGGACGTCTTTCGGCTGACATGATGAATATATATTATAGCTCCGTTTGTGATGGGCACTGCAGTGCCGTGGGTCGTGCAGCGCGGCGCGACGTGATCGTTGTATTTGTTTCAACGCGCGTGTCAAGATTAAAAGTTTAGTCACGAAATGTTATTTGATTTTGTTCAATGTGTAAAAATTGTTGCAAAATGAGTTTTTTACATTTACGTTAAATTAGGTAATATTACTTTTTAAAGATATTAAGATTATACCAGAAAATTACATGGCTTATGTGGATATTAATCTTCTATTAAACACGGAAACGAGTCTATAATCAACCTTAAAAATAATAATTAAGTTAATAGTCTGGATCCGGAGTTACTCTTTACGTTCCTTTCCGGACCATTAATTTGATTTTTTATTAAGTTGTTAAAGCTTTATTACAAAATACTATTCTATCTATCAAGTCGTGTATAACAAACCGTAAACCGATTTAAATATTTTGCGAGTGACTGCACTAAATTTTACGCGGAAGACACAGGGGCGTAGCGGGGTGAAGCGGGAAGTAGGTATTTAAAGCGCGGCATTTTGGGCCTGGTGTAGTTATTATTTATTGTTATAGTTGTACCCAGGTACAGAGAGACTATGTAACCTATGTAAAGTTTCGGTTCGATTCCATTCAAAACCAAGAACGTAAGGACGTTTTATGGGACTGCGAGCGTACTTACTCATTACACCAGGGACGAACTCACAGGATCATTTGAGGAATCTCCGATACTTTTCCCATATCGGCAGTCCTCCTTGTAGAAAGAATGCCACAGCGGCACCTTAAAGCTTTATATCACAATAGGTTAAGAAAAGTGACACTCACCATTCAGGCATGCCGACATGACAATATGGACATTCGACTTTGTTAGCTTTTGCGTCTTTTGGCTTACATCTTGTAAATATTTCGATGGCCAAGTTTTCAAAGGTCTGAGGCTGAAAATATGAATTCAGTAACTTAGTGTGTGTAGTGTGAGTGATGGTGATCAAGATCATACATATTTTAGTTCCTCATTTCTGTGGTCGGAATAAACACCAAACTTAAACTATTTCTAATTATAAAAAACTAAAGCGCGAGTGGTACGAAGGAGCGACGAGTGAGAGTTCTGGCAAGAGCCCACTTATTTTGGTGGTATTTTTCTTAATTTGGGTGGTAATTTACTAGTTTTACGTCTATTTGCATTAATTGGGTAACGAGATGGTTAGTATTTAGATATCATTTTATAGAGTGAGATCCGAGTCACCCCAGACTTACGGGATTTTAGGAAAGTTGTTTTTTTAGGCTCGGTAGTATAACATAAACTTAGTAAGTTGTAGTGAACACCTATACATCTCTCTCTGGTATGTTATATAAGAAGTGCACTTTGTAATCCTAGGCATTAATAAACGCATCTATCTTCAAGTACAGTTGTCTCCTTTGCTGCCTCCGTGCGGCACCGACGGCGCGATGCGCTGCAACAGCCAGTACTAAGTAATCTGACGGATTCAGACTTCTTTTTTTCTGAAAAAGGCATTCTTAAAAACAATTTTTCACTTCTCATGCTCGTAAAGTCCTTCTTTATGCTGGGTATAGGCTGCATAAAATCGCATTTTATGCACTAGTGCATAAAGTAATTTCTTCTTTTAAGACTAAGGCAATCAGGCCTTACAGCCTTCACACAATACACCTTCATTTAATTGATATATTTTTATGAGATTTTCGTTACATCTTAATTTAATTACGACATTTGTATAAGTATCTAAATACAAATTTACGAATAATAGGTACCTACGGCGTGCATTTACGGTAAAAAAATACAACGCAAATATTTATAATAACTTGGCATTAAGCATCAGACCATACTCAAACCTGTCAAACGTCACATAGTCGAAAATTAAAAAAAAAAGTTAAGAAGGTAATCAGGCCTTACAGCCATGCGCAAACATAACATTTTAATTACTTACATTAAATATAAAAAAAAAAAACCTGTAAGTATTTGCTTCTTGTTTTATTTCCTTGCAATCGAAGTGAAAAGCAGAGTGTAAAATTCGAGCATAAAACCCATTTTACCCTCGACGTGACTATCCACACTCGCCGTTCCGGCTCGTGTGGCTATAATATGCACATCTTGGGTAAAATGGCTCGTTTTATGCACTTGTTGTACAATCTACTATTTGTTACTGTGCTTAATAGTTTATAATGTGGACTTTATTTACAATTTATGCATACCTATTTTGGTTAAAAAGTGAAAGTAAAGATTAACTATAAAAAAGTTGACATGAATTATTATTAATTATTATTAATTAATTAGCTGAAAAAGTGAGATAAATTATAAAATGGAGAAGAAAAACTTAATGGTCGCTGCCGGGAGCCGGAAGTGGATAGTGTTTAAATCTTGTCAGAATTTATGAAGTGAAGTGAAGTGGTGAGGTTAAAATCATAAAACTAAGACAACAATATACACAAACACCCACACCTACTCATCTCTCTAGGCATTAATAAACGCATCTATCTTCGAGTACAGTTGTCTCCTTTAACGCCCCACATTACAACGGATTGGATACTCGCTAAGCTGAAAGTGGGGCCGTTTTACAGGTAGGAGGTATCAAAGGTGGAAGAAACCCATGCTAACTTACGTCAAAGTAGGATGGGTGGTTATTACATATAGAAATTGAAATTGAAAGAGAAACATTTATACGACGAGCACAGAAAAATATATATAACAGAGAAAAACATCTTGAACAAAGGGTGGCAACACAGAAATCAAAACAAGAACAATAAAGAAGGAAAGAAAAAAATGTAGCATAATGTTGCCATGGGTGATTCTGTAACGTTGACACCACTCAGCACAATGTCACAGCATAGACCGCGACGCTGGTATTTAGTGGCGCCAAACAACGTGACACGCGAACGTAGAGACAGCGTTTAGATAAAGATAGATAAAGATAAAGAGACATTTATTCGCAACAAAACAAAACCACATTACAAAGATACTAAAATATCTTTTTTTTTTTTATAAAAACAGAAAAATTGTTGCGAAATTATTGTTTAATTAAAGAATATAATAAATAGTAGTTGATTAACAAGTAATATAATAAAAATAAATTAAATTAAATTAGAACTATTGAAACGGAGTAAAATAGGTACAAAAATAGGTCATGAAAAAAAAATGGGTATGCAACTGAACACAGATGAAGGAAGAATATATCCTATGTCATATATGATATCGTTATAAACAAACATATACACGAAGCCTAACCTAACCTTTTGAGTAACGTTTTGAGTGTTTTCAATAACTTCGGGTTTCGTTGCTCGGAGGTTAATGGCACGCGCTTGAAACTTAACAACTTTTAAAGTGTCTGTCAAAAGTTGTGGCCCACAGGAAAGGTCTGGCAACCACAGACCACGCATACAAAGGCGCCTCCGTAAGCCAAGCTTATGCTCAACGGTAGCTAACCGGTTGTCATGCCCACTAACAGTCTTTTAGTATGCGGCCGCCTGTTGACATAGCAACATCGGCTATTTACTTTGCGAATAAAGTGCCATAAATATGCCGTATTGTATTGTTAAGTTGTGTAGCAAGACAACTAGCCTGCAAAATGATTGAATTTAATTTCACAGGCTAGCTGTTACTACTCAAAACAATATTAATTTACCTAATAATTAAAAGTGAAACGTTTATTACAAAGATGGCGTCGCTTTGATGTCTTTCAACAATGGTTTGTCTCTTTCTTCACATACTGATTTTTCCATTTGATTTGAGATTCTGTCTTTGTCTATTACCACTCGTGCTTACAGAGAGACAGTTCTGTTACGTAACATGTGTCCCCTCCCGAACCGCTTCACTACCGCAGGAACCTATCTCAGTTATCCACTGCGACTGTAGTTATAGGTGTACTAGAAATATATAATAAACATCAATCATAATGCAACTCACGTACTTAATGTACAATTTCTTTGAGAAATAAGTTTATTTAAACATAATGTGACCCGACGAGTAGGTAGATTTACTTTTACTATTTGATACTTTGAATAAAAACCCATTTCTCGTATTTTTATTGATTCTAATTAAAAACATCACTTAGGTACATTCCTTAGTATCTTTTGTTCGAGCGTGTCCCACCACTACCCCTAATGGCGCGCACCATGATGCGCACACCTGATTATTCGTTGACTTTGAACTGGCCAATCACGGTTCACATGCCGTCCCGCCATTTTGGCTCAATGAGAAACTACATAAAATTGCCCGAAGCGTAGTCTAGAGATTATAAGTGGCCTATGCTGGCAACGGTATATGTTTGTTTATTATAATATCATATATGACATATGTAAAAACCAGCCTTCCTACTTTTACATAAGTTAGCATGGGTTTTTTCCACCTTTGATACCTGCTACCTGTAAATCGGCCCCGCTTTCAGCTTAGGGAGTATCCAACCCTTTCTAAGTTTATCTTATACCTACAACCGAAATTTCATCTTTCCTTAAATCACGTAAGTCTGGGGTGACTGGGATCTTGGACTATTAAATTGGTGATCATTTACTATTTTTTGGTAAAAACAGGTATTATAATATATAACTAATAACTAATTTGTAGTATTTTAACTATATCTGGTGGTCCATAAAACATATGCCCTACTTTTTTTGCATCTGCTTTGCAAGACGATACTCGGTGGGTCTACATTAAGTACAAAGAAGATTCTGGTGTCGTCTTCCGACACCTTAAATATATCATTGAGGTTGAAAATGTATTTAAAGTGTACGACGACCAATCGGTTTGATATAAGTACATTTTTAAATGCATATAATTTATAAAGGCCAACGAGCAGAAACGGATATTACGATCAATAAGTGTCCAACTGAAAAGTAAACTATAATAATATTCTTAGCTAATAAGTTTGGGCAAGACGAGAGTGCGTGTGTGTAGGTTGTAAGAAAGTACTGTGAAGGTTGTAAGAACTAAGACCTCCACGTTTCCTCTATGGTTCAATATTCAATATAAAAACACTGTGTCCCAGTGGATTTTAACGGATGGCTGTCAAGCCCAGAACCTCAACAGAACTTGGACAGACTTGTACTAAGTAAGCAACCGCTATCATAATACTTTATATTATTTTTGATAAAGTCACCAATAAAATAATAGAATAGTTTTACTATAACTGCCCTCCACCCCGACTTACTTCAAGCGCTTCTAATTTAATAAACGCTTTCGAGCACAATTCGAAAGCCCTTGCTTCAACTGCTATCAACGCAATTGTACACCATGCCTGAAAAAATAATAATCAAAAGTATTATTTAATGACGTAATACTTAATACTAGAATTCTATAAAACGGCCACTATTTAAAAATTTAAGTACCTACTTAAAGTAGATCCGTAAATTTTATTACCGGTCAGATATAAATAAAAGTGTCAGAGCGAGTTCTGGGCGAAGTGGTGGGCGCCCATCAGCTTGGGAAGTCGGGTACAAACACAAGGTGTCGGGGCACCTGCAAGCGCTGGGAGAGATTTAGGGCAGCCACGCCCAAGCGCACCCTCCTGCCAGAGGTCTTGAAAAAAATCAAAGCAAAGTTTGGTTCGCACCTGTAAGTGCTGGGCGGGGTGCAGGTCGGGCACGGCGGCGTGCAGACGAGCGGCGGCACGCAGCGCGGCGTCGGCACGCGGAGGCCGCGCCTGCGCGCGCTCGCTCGCCAGCTCCAGCCAGTGCTGTGCGCCCGCCAGCTTGAAGCTTCGCAACGCCTCGCGACCCTTCGCGCCCTCTGTTGCCGACATGCAACGGGTATAAAATAACAGGGTTAACTTGTGTATCTTACACTAAGGCGAAAGTATTATATAGATGTTTATTTATGTAAAGTAAAATACTAAGTTTTATATACGGTGCAGTCGATTTATTCTTACTTACCAACTGAATTTTGAGTGTACATATGCCCTGCCAAAATGTAAAGCTTTTTGATCCGGGAAGGTAAAACATTTTTCGAAGCCTCTAAGTTAGCAAGCTGAAATTTTATAAAATCCAATTTAATTACACATCAATAAAGAAAAACAGAAAGTTAAGATTCCAATCCAACACAAGCTGACGCCGCTCTTAAATGATTTGTTTAAGAACTTAGACGTCTAAACAGCCAGAGATTTCCACTGTCTTTCCTTGAAAATTCAGATACCGAAGCGCTGGTAGATTTTTGACGTGTAAAAGTGCCCGTGCGGCCTACTTACTGAATAAACATCTTTATCTTTTTTTTATCTAAAAAGACTACTTTCCGAAATCTGACTTTATTACTTTACCTGGAAGGCCATGGCCGCTGCCTGAAGCATTCTGCCAGATTCTTTCAAATGAACAATGGATTGGATTGATATTCCTTCATGTACGCTGTCGGTTATTTCATCGACGTTCGCTTTAATAGCTGCATCCTAACAAATAGAACGAAATATTATTGCTATTTCCATCGAAATCCCTTACAAAATAATATAGTAGTTTATGTGACTGTACATAATGAAGGGCATTAAAAATAAAAGAGGGTAAGTAATATGTGAATTTTGTCCGATATAGATAATTGTCTAAGAAGGGCGAAATAGACCTCGCAATAAGAGAATGGATAATGGCCACGCTTAGAGGAAGGGCAATCACAGTACAACTGGGTGGAGACTCGATAAGCAAAGGAATGGTCAATTTTCGTCTTATTACATGAATAAAATAGAAAAAAAATTTTTTAGATCCTCCGAGCCCTTTCATTTGATATGTGACACATTAAGGTTTGCAAACCTTTTTTTTTATTATTTCCTGATTTGTCGCACGAAAATCACCCTTATTTAAAAAAAAAATACTTTGCACGTCTGTGTTTGGGTCATCAATTTACATTATGTGTACCAAATTTCTACTCAATCAGTCCAGTAGTTGCGGAGCAAATTTGCTGTGACAGACGGATTCACGAATGATCCTATAAGGGTTCCGTTTTTTCATTATTTGTACAGAACCCTAAAAAATCAAAAGCCACACAGACCATGGCGAGTGATCGTTACTATCAGGATAGGACTATCTTTCTTTTTATAAAGATATATATATATACCTAATCATCGTAAAGTTAGTACTGCTTAATTTTAGACATTAAATCGGAAAGTGAATTAACAAACAAACGAGTAAAAATATATCTACGGGATAGTGTATCGATGAAGGAAAAAATATCGATGTCTCGAAAAACTTTTGTCCGCTGTTTCGTTTGTCCGAAATTTTCATTTATCCGAAAGTCATTTTTCTCTATATATACCTACAGAACCTGTAGGTTAGGTTAGGTTAGTTTTTTAACATTGCAGGAAAGTGAAACGGTTTGGAAAAAGATGATTTTCGGACAAATTAAAATTTCGGGCAAACGAAAGAGCAGACAAACGTTTTTCGAACTTGAGATAGATAACCGTGTCAAATAAATGACAGTGAGAAATTCGAAACATATTGACCTTGGATTGTCTCGGAGACCCCGGAAACAATTTAGATAATGCTTCGTTGTCCTCCAAAGCCATGTAACACTTCTTCAGGCCTTCCGTGTTGTTACACATAGTGTAATATTCAAGAGCTCCAGTCCTTAAATAAATAAAGAGAAATAACAGGTACTAGAAGTATTCTACCAAAAATATCTAATTGACATATAGGCTTTTAGGATATAAATGTGTTTTATCACCTTTTTAGCTAATGACAGAAGATATCGTTCTATTGGTAGTCAACTGTTTTGTTTTTGAAAAGGTAGGTATGTAGTATTTATTTTGATATATTTGTTTTGAAATATTTCAAATCGGTTATGCCCGATTTCGTTATAGCCAATAATATTATATATGGACAATCAACAGCGCATTTAAGTCATTAATTTAGTAAGTAATTAAATTAGTATTGAGTGAAGTTTCAGACGAAGCTTCTTATATTCCACAAACAATCGCGCTTAATATATTCTTCAGCAAACATCAGTCTCCCGTCCACTTGGACATTTAAAAAAAAAAACACACAAAATACGAAAGTGACCGCTTCGCCAATCTTATACACATAAATATTTAACTAACTACCTAGGGGTTTTTTTTTCCTGCGCTATTTTCTTATTTTTTTTAATAACGTAAGGACATTCTACAAAGTATTAGAAAATGATTAAAAAGAAGATGAATGAATTCTGTTTTCAACTTATAGCGTGACCAGGAGAAACGTGCTTGTACTTGCACGTTCAACTTTACTAAATTAATTGTTTCCAAACTTTCCACGCTATCAGGTGCTAAAACTAAAAACAAAAATAACAAGTAAAAATGTAACTAGGTATTTGATAACTTTATACTTGTGAACCAGCCATAAGGGTGTTTCATCTATTTGCTGTCGATTACTTCAAATGTGATTTTGAAGGATTGTAATGATCGAGTTTCCTTGATGACAAACTCCGGAGATTACTCGTCGGATAGACACAAAATTCGCTGTTTCTGTGTATAATGTATAATATTACTTGGTATAAATTATTGAAAACTAACAAGTCAAGTCGATAATGGCGCAAAACTGACAGTCAATTTTAAGAGCTATATTTAACAATGTAGTTACCAGTTTTGTCTATCGATGTAGTAGTCTCCAATATTGTTATAAGCCTGCTTCACCTGAGCGTCCGTGGTGCTCGCCGACTGTTTCAGCAACTCGACCACGCGAAACCAATGCCCAAGGCGCTTTCGGAGTGCTATCGCCAAATCTCTGGGCAGAATACAAGCAATGTTAACTAGAGAACGTACATCCCAGATCTCGTGTACAACTCCCATTTCGACAACGTAAAACCATTTACAAAAATATTTTTAATTTTATTTTATCCATTGGTTTAGTAAATATTTAGGTATGTTTCACGCGTATCATAACCTGCACATTTAAGTGAATCAGAAACATGCGAACAACGTTTTAACGCACCGCCTATCTTCATCGTGGTATATTTTTTCAGAAGCGTCAAAATCTTTGAAGTAAGCGAGAATTTCCGCCTTTTTCAGAGCAGTCGAATGAAGCGCATTGAGTCGCGACACAAATCTTATTCCGGCGTAGTCGTTGCGTCTCACAAAAGCGGCTTCGGCTGTCTCTAAGGCAGATTCTGCCTCGAAGTTTTTTAAAGCGGCTTCTGCTAGGAGCAACCTAAAACATTACGTAAAATACCGCTTTAATTATTTTAAAGCCAAAGAGTAAGAAAACCAACAATGAATAAAGTTAGACAGACCATAGTTTTGGATGTGGATTGTCCTTTATAAAATTCTCCGCTTCCTTTAAACCTACTTTTTCTATGAGTTGACGTGTGTCTCTTAAAGATTTTACTTCCACCCGTACAATGTGCTGGGGGGTACATTTGTCAGTTATGCCATCTAATAGGGCCGTAGTGATTTCCAGCTCCTAAAAACATAAGATTCATCATCATGCCAGCCGAAACTCTTCCACTGCCGTACATAGGCTTCTATCAAAGACATTCACGAGACGATCGGTCTCGTGCTACAGGCACCCAGCGGCCACAGAAATTTGCCCCGCCTATTAGGGTTATACTAGGGGTTAGCATCTGCAGTGAATGTTCAGTTTTTTTTTTATTGTTCTAGAATTCTAGATTAAATAATCAAATTTATCAACTCAGCAATCCCTTTCGACGTCATTATCATTTGTAGGCCTAATCTAAAATAGATAAATACGTGTATTTTACTATCTAGTTTGTGTTTCTACTCATAGAGTACCTTAAACGTGCACAAATATCCCTGCATGGTGAGTGGCTCTTCGGGTTCCGTATCCCTCATGACGTAGAGACGAGCTTTTTCCGCCACCGCTAGCATCTGAGGATTGTCGCTCGCCCACAGCGCGCTCCAGACATCCTTGCGCAGCGCCTGGCCCACGCTTATATTGTTGGCCATATCGGTATCCAGCAGATACAATGAACCAGGTTGGTCAATGACGTAAAATTTACTGAAAATTCAAGATACGTTTAGATATATACACAGAGCGAGCATTGATGAAAGTCGGTTATAATACATTACATTGTTCTGAACAAATCTTGTTGCGAAGTGTAACTCTAGAAATTCAGGAAAGTTAAAACAACTATATTTTCTACAAAGACTTTTTGCCACGGCTATAAGTGCAAATATTTGGATTTGATCCTAAACTGAGATCTACTATTTCGAATACAGACCCTGAAAATAATATTAAGATACTTTGCAAAGCTAAAGTAACGTCGATAATGCCGTGAGAGAAGATAAGTAATCATAATTCCAAACATCATACAGGTATTATCCCAGTAGTTGACGTAAATATTAAGGGATAAGAAAGCCCCTACTTTGCCGGACCAGACTATAGATTTAACTTTCCAGTGTTCATTAGTTTAGGAGTTATTAACCCTTGACTACCTTGGCTAAGAATGGCTGTAATTTGTGATATGTATATAACGTCAAATTGTTCATAAGTTACATTTCAGTTTTAGTATTACCTGGAGTTAGAGTTCAATCCCAATTTATACGGTCTCGAGTTCATATTGATCGAAGTGATCTTTTTGAAATTGACAAGGGAGAAAAAGAGTATTATTCCGGAATCTCTACCGACCAACAAATGACTGTCGGAACAAGTGATGCAGCATATGGTGTCGTCTTGGAAGCCGACGTCTCCCGCCGCGACCGGCGACCCGTCGGCGCGGAACAGATGTTCAGTACTCCCTGGCATCAGGATGTTCAAATTAAAGCTGCGTATCGAGTGCGTGTTCCAAGCCCTCGAACATCGACTCGAAAATCGCGCGCGGCAGCCACGGTTAGTCGATACTTGCCGTCGGTTTGAGCGCGGCTGCCGCACGCGCCGATGTTTGATGGCTTGGAGCGGGCTTCGACTATGAAAAGAGTCCGGTTTATAATGACAACAAGAAATCGTGAAATGACTACATCGCAAAATGACAAGGTTTCAAAATGACTACATCGCAAAATGCCAAGGTTTTAAAATGACTACATCGCAAAATGACAAGGTTTCAAAATGACTACATCGTAAAATGACAAGGTTTCAAAATGACTACATCGCAAAATGACAAGGTTTCAAAATGACTACATCGTAAAATGACAAGGTTTCAAAATGACTACATCGTAAAATGACAAGGTTTCAAAATGACTACATCGCAAAATGACAAGGTTTCAAAATGACTACATCGTAAAATGACAAGGTTTCAAAATGACTACATCGCAAAATGACAAGGTTTCAAAATGACTACATCGCAAAATGACAAGGTTTCAAAATGACTACATCGTAAAATGACAAGGTTTCAAAATGACTACATCGCAAAATGACAAGGTTTCAAAATGACTACATCGCAAAATAACACGGTTTTAAAATGACAAGGTTTCAAAATGACAAAAAATAGCCATATAAACTTAAACTATTCACATTTTTGAAGAAAAATATATTTTTAAAACGTTTAAGCTAAAATTAGTATTAATATTTTACAGAAGATCGAAATATGGTTAAACTAGTTGTTTTGAGCGTTCCGGAGCCAAAATGGCACAAATGGAACCCTTATAGTATTTAATAGGACGTAGGTGCTATGAAGAACCACATTTCTGCAGTTCCACTCTTTCGTATCGGGTTTTTCTTTCAATTCTAATGAATTTCTCTGTAGTAACAGCTACGGAACCCGACTCGTCCGACGTGCTCTTCCCTGTTTTTTTATTAATGAAGAACGCATGTAGGTATTGATTAATGACTACATAAATGAGTGCCTAACAGTATACAAAAAAAAAACACAGAATTGAGATTGATTTATTTCTATGTAAATGCGTACACACTACTTATTCTATGACAGTGAAACGACTTCAGTTTCGTAAATACCGGTTGTTTGGAAACCACGGCTGGTTTGATGATGCAGTCGGAAGGTGGCTATAGGAACTCCGCAACCAAATAAGATATCTAGCCCGTTGGATTTGTCTTAAAAATGAAAATGAAAATCTTTATTCAATTGTTAGCTCCTGTAGGCACTTTTACATGTCTTGATACGAGTAACTATATGATGGATGACTGCAAAAAAGTACAGTCTCAAAACTTCATAGGCACGAATACTCGAACCCGCAACTTACTACTAGCTTCGACATTATTTTCTTCAAAAAATTATTTCTTTAATACGTGTTGATATTTCAACTTCTTAGTAAGACTCGATATGCCATTTGATAAATGTAAAAAAAACTTATACTTGACAATGTTGTCAAATAAATGACAGCGACAATTTTCAATTATTCTATTGTGTGTGGTCTGACAATTGCGACAGATAGAAAATGTTTAAAAAGGAATTAATATTTATATCTAACAATAAAAGTAATCAAGGACTATTGTACGATGGCTACCGCTACAATTTTGACACCATCATCAAAAATGGTAGCCGATGGCGTTGTGCTCGAGACCGGCAAGAGTGCAGTGCTTCGATATCCCTTGATGAAAGTCGATCAACTGTATTAAGGCAAAGTATTCACAGTTGCAAACGCAACTATGTTCAGAATCAAAGGGATGCAGTTATCAATGTCTGCAAAAAAGAGGTCTGCACAAGTATGGAACCAGTAAAAAAAATTTTTGAAAGTACTTTACTGCAGTTGGAGACAGAATCTGATAATATAATATCAGAGTTTCCTAGCTGCAGCACCGCATCGTACGAGTCAGTGAAGCATAGCTTATACAGAGCTCGCAAAAGATTCTTGAATGTGAAAAATACGGAATATTTAAATTGTAATGATGTGCAAATTCCAAAAATGATTGCCGAAGATTTTCTAGTGGCTGAGTACGAATGTGGTGCCGATGAAAAAATGATTGTTTTTTGCACCAAATTCAGCAGGCAATGGTTGAAATCACATGGCAAACACAACAAACAGTTTTTTGGAGACGGAACGTTCAAAAGATGCCCGAAACCGTTTAGACAACTTTTTACTATCCACGTGGAGGCAGCCAGTGGAGATACGTCTAGTAACGTAGTTCCTGCAGTGTTCGCACTACTCCCAAACAAAAAACAAGAAACATATAACGCATTATTTACAATATTACGTGATGTGATAGGAATCAACATTCAAAATTATAAGTGTGATTTTGAAGTTGCCCAAATGAATGCATTTAAAACAGTATTTAAGGGCTCAAAATTGACGGGATGCTACTTCCATTACAATCAAGCCATATGGAGACACGCAAAGGACTTTAAACTGACAACCTCAAAAGAAGGCAGACAAACAGCAAGATTGACTGCGAACTTACCGCTCTTACCTGCGTCATATTTAAATGAGGTTTGGGCAACTATTGCTGAGAACGGTCCTGACTGTGAACCAATGAATAAGTTTAAAAAATATTTCCTTAAACAATGGAGTGAGATGGGGTCTATCATAGACTGTTCGACTGCGAGGCATCGCACGACCAATTGCATCGAATCATGGCACCGTCGATTAAACGTCCGAATGCCTCATAAACCTACGTTGATTTTGTTTTTGCACAACATAAAAAAAGAAGCAAAATTACAAAATATGAAACTCAAAAGATCGTTGTTTACATTGAATTGTTCTCAAAAACGAAAATATGTGAAATTTGAAAAAATATACAATACACAATTAAAAATGCTTTCCAATCAAGAAATTTCACCAATTCAGTTTCTAAAGAGTATTACCTTGGCGAAACAAGAAATATTTTAGGTAGATGTAAGCGACATTAATAGTATTGATAATGATAATGTAAGGATCGAGCCGGAATACTCGTTTATATTTGATTTGTAAGCTATGAAGAAAAATGTTTTGTTTTATTAAAAGAGGGTTTTTAATTGTTAATAAAGGATATTTTTTGAATTAATACGTTTTTATTTATTAGCTAAATGTATATAGAGCCAGGTGATCTCGAGATCTGGGCATTATGAGATTTTGGTATTATGAGATTTTGGTATTGTGAGATCTTGGCATTATGAGATCTCAGCATTGTGAGATCTCGGCATTGTGCGATCTCGGCATTGTGTGATCTCGGCATTGTGAGATGTCGGCATAGTGAGTTCTCGGTATTGTGAGATCTTGGCATTGTGAGATCTCGGCATTATGAGATCTTGGCATTGTGAGATTTCGGCATTGTGCGATCTCGGCATTGTGTGATCTCGGCATTGTGAGATGTCGGCATTGTGAGTTCTCGGTATTGTGAGATCTTGGCATTGTGAGATCTCGGCATTATGAGATCTTGGCATTGTGAGATCTCGGCATTATGAGATCTTGGCATTGTGAGATCTCGGCATTGTGCGATATCGGCATTGTGAGAACTTGACATTATAAACCGGACTCTATGAAAACCCTCGCACTCACAGTAAAAAAACAGTTTACTGGTCGCCAATTTGTATCTGAGAGCCGGAATGGCTCAAATCCACGAATGTTTACGCTATTCTAGAGTATATACTTGTAACAATGAGCTGTATTATCGCGCGTCAAATAAAATGGACTCGGGTTAGTTACACAGCCGGTGTTAATTAAGACGAATTTGTTTGTAATTTATATTGACTAAGCGGATGATGGCAAATTTATCTATATTATTTATTTAACTTATTGTTTATTACAGTAGTTTGGTCCTAGGGTTTGGTATTTATAAAACTTACGAGGTCTTGTGGGTGTTGAAAACTTCCAAATTAGAAACGATTCCTTAGAAGCTGCGACGGCGGTCGCTTTACCATTTATTGTAACATATACCATTGGTGCAGTCACTGGCTTAGCTAAAACGAGAAATATTATTATTCATCTTGTGAAATACAAGAAATACTTTAATTTATTTAAATTACCAACCATCGCATTGAATTCCTTGTTGGTTAGAAATAATAAGAGTATTTAGTGTGGCAATGAAACAGTACTCGTCAGTGCCACACATGTCTATCACGTCCGGAATATGATTCACCCACGACTGAAATACATAAAAGTGATTTAGAAACAAATTAATAGACAACGAATACTACACCATACTAAAATATATTTGTAACTTTAGGAAATAAAATTATGAAATGTCTATCTAAAGTGTTCACAGCAACCGCGAATACGCAAACGTTACACTATTCAAGGTTGTCGCACACATGACCGCCCGACACCGGATCGGCACCACCTCAGCTCGAAAAGTGAAACATTGAAAAGTGAGCCATGATTTGTGTTAGTACGACACATTTTTTAAGTTAAAGTGGAAACAATAGTTAGGCGCGGGCCTCGCGTCGCCCACAGAAAAATGCATCGTACTAACTCACATTAAAGCTCACTTTTCAATTATTTATTATTTTATGGCATGGAGAAGGCAAACGAGCACACAGGCCACCAGATGGTAAGCGGAAACTTTGACGCATTGACATTCGCATTCCCAAGACTGCAACCCTAAGACTGCAAATGCGTTGCCAACCCTGAGGACTAAGATGGAATACCTCAAAGCTAGTCATTACACCGGCTGTCTTATCCCCAAACCGGAAGACAACAATGCGAACACTGCTGTTTGGCGGTAGGTTAATGGATAAGATCGTGGTAACGATCTTGACGGACCCTGCACTAGGTCCTAACACCCGGAAAAATGTCTCACTTTAAGGTTATCCGGTGCCGAGCGGTTGCGGATTGTGAACCGACGCTTAAATAGCGTAGCTGCCAAATATACCATTCAAATTTTTCTCCGGGCGATATCTTTCTCCCCCCAACCTAATCCGATTTTTATGATTTTTGAATATGTTCAAAAATACGTATATTTTGAAAGACTAGCTATGTACGTGTCCGTATTTTTCTTTATTTTAATATAAGGATAACGCACAGACCTAGTTTTTGGACTAGGAATAGGTTGGTAGAGAAACGTTATCGCATTTTTTATGGAAATTGACAGTCTCACAATCCTCTTAATACCTAGGCTACTATTTAAGTTTTACAGCCGGAGTCTCTGTAAAGCTGTGAAGTTTGTTTTAACTCAGTATTTGGTAAATAAAAGTGTCTGGACTGCCGTGCATGTCGTAAGTACCGTTAAAAAGGGACGAGTAGTAAAATATTTTACCTGCAGAGTAACAGTATCCCAAAACGTAACAGTTTCCGTACCAGATACGTAAGCCAGAGTGTTCCCATAGAATGCGTACTTGTGGTCAGGTTTGACATTTGCAAAGTAAATGAACGAGTCGATGGCAATGGCCAGGCGCAGCGAGCGCTTCTCCCACGACAGGGACCGCATCGCGCCGCCCGGCACGCGCAGGGTCCGTATGTGCTGGAAAACGAACCCATATACGTCAAATCAAATCATAATCAAAACGTTTTTCAGTGTTTCATAGATACAGTTAAAATATAGTACTTCCCTTTTCGCATGTGACATGCTACATTATGAAGAACGTATTATATACGGGAAAATAATATTGCACTAGACTCGAACAAAATTTATCACTTTAAATCTTAACATTTTACAAACGTATCCCTGAATAGAAAAATTGTTCTCACAAACGCGAAATATTTTTGAAAGATCTATCTAGACACCATATACCATTGGTAGATGAGAAAAAAAAAACATCCCAACGTTATGACCCAAAAAAAGAAAAACAAGATTTACTTTACCGCTTTGTCAGCGTGACTAATTTTGTATATTCATACAAAATGACAGCTTTCTAGAACTAAATCTACTTTGACTACCGCACCAAAAAGAAACAAAACAGTTTTCATAAAGTTATAGCTAGAGCTGTATGAGTATTACGAATGATTGGTTAAATTAGTATTATGCGTGACTTAACCGCCTGGCTCCTTTAGTGTCATGAGTAGGCTTTAATTTTATTTTTGAATCATTGAATATATTTTTTTGAAATGTATGATACGCGTATGGATCATTTTCACTCGTCCCGAGTCATGCCCTTGTCTGCGGCTCGGGCGAAGACACATTGGGAGTCGTTTAAAATGACATACTTTACACACTTGCACCTAAATGTACTATTAAACACCTCTTGCACTGTAGTTATATTACCTCTCCATATGCGCTAAAGAATTGAACCGCGTTTGTCTGATCGAAGGTACAGCCGGCGGCCGCAAACACTGTCCCGTTATGATTCCACTGACAGTTAACCGGTGTCATATTGGTTTCTACCACAATGCTATCTGCAACAATAATTAGATGTTAAAACGTAATAAATAATGTTTTTCAAGTAACGAACCATCTAACAAGATAACGATGTAATCCAATCTTGGAATTCAACTTTAACCCACTCTAATTGTCCGATTGACTTAAAATATGGCATATTTATGCAGAAATGACAATACAATAATATGGTACGGTCAGCCTCATAAGTAACTGCACACTTTAATACTTTGTCACATTAACGTCATGTTTGAACTGCTGCACTAATCTGTGAAAGGCGTTAGAGCGACAAGGTACAAAAGTGTGCAGCTACTTATGAGGCTGACTGTACCATCGAGCTGGTATGATGTTGGATCGCATATGCAGTTAATTTGTTTAAAAAAACACGTTTTTACCTTCTTCCACACAGTTTTTCATTAATAGGATCAAACCACTCTTGTAGCATATTGCCAGTACGGGTCTGTTGGGAGGCGCTTTACCGGCAAACCAATCCATCGATACGACTTCTAATGATCCCGTCACTCCATTTATAGCTACTGGCATCTGCAAAACATTTGTATTTAATCTATAATTAGTATAAAATAAAGTCGCTGTCCGCATTTGTCAGTTTCATTTAGTTTCCGGCTACTCCCCGCTAACCCCTTAGGGGACGAATTTCCAAAAATCGTTGATCGTTCATTCAGCCCGTCAGTTTTTCCTTTTATACCACAGGGTGTAATCTTTAAGTGTTTTTCACAGCTTCAAGGGACTGTAGACCGAAGTATATGGTTTTCATTTCAACTCTATACCTCTGGTGGCAGTTGTAGCAGATGAAATACGGCGTTTCGTGTACCAAAGAGTTAATTTGGCAGTATTGGTCCTTAGGACCCAAGGATGGATGTTAGAAGTGGAGACACCAAGATTTTTTTGTATTTTTTTGTGGGGAGTGTCAACATTATTTTTATATCTACATCGGTTAAGCTACTAGGCCAAGGTTGGTATCGTTTTCGAATAAATTGGGGATGCCGAATTCGTTTATGGTATCATATTGGCACCGTTCCGAAGTAAAAATATATAAAATAAAACAAAACTTGTTTTATTTTTTAATTTCCTATTGCACAAGAAGAAAATCCATTACTTATAAACAATTATGAATGTTGAAAAAAAAACAGATACTTTAAAGAGCCCTATTATTCGTTCACAAAAAATAGGAATGTCAAATTAAAATGTTTCGTATGGGTGTTGTACAAAAAACTGAACTGACGGCGCTAAAAATTTAAATTGAAAAATACTAATTAAAATGTTATTTTGCGATCCTACGAGTAGAATGATAGGGATGGGTTCGCAAACATGATAAAGATGTAAAAAAATATAAGTAATGGTTATGCATTCTGTTTAACTTAACTTAATAATCTCAAATGATTTAACTACGCCATCACTTGTTTACAAAGGTATTTAAAACATTTAAAAAAATCAAGTGGTTTAGGTGTTGCCTTATTTACTTCGCCGAATGCCTCTGGATCAAATTCCGCCTCATCTTGAGGGTCTCAGGGTCAATTACACTGCAGTAACTCTTTATAACTAATTTTGAAATTTCTCGCGTTTTTAATATAGATTGATGCAATTTTTATTACAGAATTTAATTGTACATCTTTGATTTAGTTACAAACAGTTAATTAAACAGTTAGTTTTATAAAATTTAAATTACTCACCTTAACTTCAATGTATATATTTGAATCTAGCAAATTTATAAGAAAACAAATGGATCTATATACGCCAATAACAGATATAAGAAGAAATGATAGGTATTTAAATAAAATAAAATTACCCTTTTCCAGACTGAAAATAGTCACATCTAGCCCTCATCATAATATGATTAAAATATATAATCACCTTCCCAATAACATTAAAAACCTAGATAGACCAAATATATTCGTACGACAATTAAAAATATTCTTAATTAACAAATTCTTTTATAACCTAAACGACTTTTTTAATGAAACCCACCAATAATGACATAGTTACTTAGATGACCCTAGATTATAGTTCTAATATATAATTAATAATTTAATATAAGATTTAGAATATAATTTTAATGATTACTGTAAGAGTTGGCTTAATAATTTGTATTGATTTGTGGTTTGTGCCAAGATCGTGTGCAATATTTAATATAAATATAATTTAAAATAATTCCTAATAATTAAATGGCTAGTAGCCCTCTCATGTTGCTGTGCCCTCGCAGGGCGTCACATGTATACCTGTCGTTGTAGTTCCACCTGTTGTAATGTAATGTGACACGCAATAAATGATTTTGAATTTGAATTTGAATTAGTTAAACAGTTATTAACATCAGACATCGCCAGGGCGGAAACCCATAGACCATATTTACGGAACAATCGCCTAGCGACACTTAATGGTTACACCCTGTATATGTATAGAATATCCTTTTTCCGTAAACTCGTCATCGTTATTTGCTGTGAAGTTATAAATTTCTCCGAAATGTAAAGTTTTTTAATGCTTAAGTCACCTCTATAACATTCATGAAATGATGGTGACATCAATTACATTGAAACATAACAAGGAATTAAAAGTGTTCAAAAATATATCTTAACAAGGTATCTTAATAAGTCAGATATTTTTGAGCACCATAGATGAAGTTAATGATTATCTAAATAAAAACTCTAATATAAAATATTCCAAAATTGTACCCAATCGTCAACATTTTGGCACCCAGCAATAGGTAATTTTGTTGGTGAAATCCCCATTTCGTATTGGGCACTAGGGTGGGCGCTATGGCCTCGACCCATCTCAGCTAGAGAGAAGGCCAGTGTTCAAAAGTGGGATTTACATGGGCATTATGTTTTGCTATGTATAATGCACAAAATCCAGCGTACTTACTGTTAAATTTCCTTGATCGTCGTACAGTTGAAGTTCGCCGCTCGCCAGCGCAAACAACAACTGCGTGTTATCGGGCGACCACTGAACCGCGGCGAGGCCTGGGCCTTTGATGTCCTTTCCCCACACTCGGGAGCCATCCACAGAACCAACTATAACTGCCCCTGTAAAAGTACATCCAGGATAAAAGGTACGTACCTACTAAGTTTTAAATAAAGGAGCCCTTTACATCAGGGCATTCCCACAAAACATAACACATTCCATCAACACTCCCGATTTAAAATGGTGAGTGCAATGCTCAAAAAAATACCTACAGAATGAGCAAAAATATTTTTTATGCCTTCTAATAGTATTGCCGCGGGAAAATTGAAATTTTTCAGGATGGTAAGTAGCCCTAAATGTTAAACCAGAGTATGAACTATCTACATATCGAATTTCAACCAAATTCGTCAGTAGGATTCTAGGATAGTACTCAGCTAATGTAATGCCAGGGCCACAGCTATTGAATTCGGTGAAGATTTGTCTTGGCATCTCTTATCACTACATAGTATAAAAGAAAGTCGCTTTCCCTGTCCCTATGTCCCTTTGTATGCTTAAATCTTTAAAACTACGCAACGGATTTTGATGCGGTTTTTTTAATAGATAGAGTGATTCAAGAGGAAGGTTTATATGTATAATAAGTTCTGGATCATGAACGGGTTTTACAGAAAACTCACATTAACCGAAGCGAAGCGAGGGCGGGTCGCTAGTTATAACATAAAGAAAGAAAGAAACAGACGCGAATATTCGCTGTATCTTGTCGATGTGCATAACACATCAGACAGACAACGGCGCCACCATTTATTCTACCCAAACATAGCAGTGCATGGAAAATAACTTCCATTTTAAATTGACTACGTAACACGCGTTTTTCTTTGGTTCGAGTACGAGTTCGAGGTTAAGCAATAATATCTAAATAAGTTACATAAGGAAATAATTATATTGTAATGAATTAACGAGAACGCGCCCCAATACGTTATTTGTACGTAGATGTACGTAATCATGTAGTAATTAGTGGGCTGGAGGGATGAGGATTAAAGGAGATTTTTTTCCAGGAAAGTCTAGTATGAGTCTTAGTAAGTATTTAGTAAGTATTTTAGACTTGGGTGGACATCCGCCCCCTGTAATTTTTCAGGTTATGTTATGACGTCATTTTTTTTTACTAAAAATGTTTTTTTATTTTTCAAAAATCTATCGAGTGGGCTATCAGATAAAAGCGGTCCATGAGTAAAAATCAGTTTTTAAAATCTCTTCCTAGCAGGTATCGTCTAAATGTTTAATAATTCGTCTAAAATTTACGTAGTCCGAATGACTCGTTATGACCTTGTTACAAACTCATGTCATATGTAACAAAAAAAATTAGATACATTATAACATTGAGTGAGGTTTCATTGGGTAATTATCATAGCTCTTAAAAAACATGTACATGTAATTATCCATTTTGGGGGACCATTTACGAAATATTTAACTATAATGTGTAATTTTGGCTAAAGTTGATTTTCTTCTGGTTGTTCCAACCATGTTATCTTAAATACGGAACCCCCGGTGCGCGAGGCCGACTCGCACTTGACCGGTCTTTTTGTTTGTAGTAACCGCATCGGAACCCAACACTTAGTATGGTCCGACATGCTCTTATCCGGTTTTTAAAGTAGGTATGTATGTATTCGTCCGATGCATTACACCCTACAATCTTGCAATGCACTTATTATTAGCAGGAACTATCACTTACCATCCTCATAGGCAATACAGATCTTCTGGCCATCGGAGCCCCAAGCCATACCCGCCACGGTAGACTTGTTCCTGTTATTAATCATTTCTTCATACCAAGAACCCTTAAAAGAGAAATATTTGATGTTGGGTACGGGCGTGGCACGTTATAACGGCTGTACACACTCGTCGAGTCTCGGGCCGAGACCAAAGCACACAGCAATGGTCGAACTGAAAACTTCGCCTGACAACAAGTTTCACAGTTCTATCAAAGCCATGAAAAAAAAAACAACTAAAAGCTTATGATTACTTAGTACCAAATAGCCTCGTGATTACCAAATAGCAAATAGTAAATTCGAACTTCTATTTTCAAAGTGGGGCACGGGGGCATGGATTATCCATTAACTATTTAACATCCTATATAGTTTTTTTTTTAATTATTATTTGTGGCTGTTTTGGCATAGCCCGTTTGCCTAAATACAAGTTGTTTGGGACTGAGCACGTAAAATTATTAAGTATGATCAGTCGAAAGCCATCGCATCAAATATGTGTATTAGGGGCGTGTATATATTTTTGGCGCTTTGAGATGTGTATGTATTTTTACGAATTTGACTGTACATCTGCGAGTAGTTTAAGTATTTCTAACACCCCGCACTGTGTCTTGTTTTTCAAAACAGTCATATTGATGGTAGTTCGAAAAATATGATAGCACTATACCTGTATAGATGTATAAGATAAGCTGCAGCAAATTGAAATAGTGGCACATATTACGAGTACTAGTTTAAATGATTTCAATAGTAGTTGATATTTATAATAATAATTACGTAGTGATGTCCCGTTTAGTTTAATAGTTATTTATGTGACTGGAGCATAATGCCTAATTATGCGTACAGTCACATACAAAACTTTATCTACATGCATATCATAAGTTTTCTACAACATGTACAATATGGCCTACATTTTCATAACTTTATTTTCTGATCTCCGGAACTATTCGAAAGTTTTAAACAAATGACTAACATTTAATTTACGCATAATACACCGTGTTTTTTTTTGATTTACGATAACTTTAAGGGAACGTTCTTTAGGTCAAACAAAGTTAATTTCCCGAAGACAGACAAATGATAAGTCTAACGGTTTTAAAGATGTTTAATTTTTAAATTTAATCAGTTAATCACGTTAAACTAGTGTTAAAGGCTCTTAATTGATAACAACAATTTTCTTTTAATACGTATGAGTAAAGAGTTTCCAATTGTTAGGTCTGTATACGCGTCAATCTAAAGTGACTTGTACCTGTCAAGTGTTATCTTTACTTGTGTGTGTATGTCACGCCAACATAGACGTATTTGACACTGATTATTAGCTAGGTAACTCTAAAGGCCGTTTTAGAATGACCAAAGATAAAAGATTTCATTATTTTGTTCTAAACAGAAAAAAAAATTTTTTTTGCAATATTTAAAAATCTAATATACCAATTAGTTTCTATAGATATACTTAGTAAAATGCCGAAGTTATCGTAAATCAAAAAAAACACGGTGTATAATGCACCTGTGAATGTCAAAAAGCATTACCGACCAGCATTATTCGATAATCACCAACAAATATGATTCCTTATTTTTTTAAAGATGTTCTAAATTTGAATGTGATAATGCAACCACAGATACAGGTTTACTAATATAGTCCGTTTGCTTATCGTTTATGAACATATTATAGGGAAGTTATGCCATGGATGTAGATAAACAATGTTTGAATATCGCAAAAGTTCAAGTCTTGAACTTGAATTGGCAAAGGTAATTATTCTCTTACCTTATACAGCATCCAAACGATAATAACACCATGCTCGTCACTGGTTGTTAATTTCTGGTAGACCTCATTCCAAATGGCCACACGCAACTGCCCGGTGTGCCCCTCTAGGCTCAGGTTCATGGACAGATTGCCTCCTCCACCTTAAGAATAATCTATGTTCAAAATCTTATACAGTATAGCACGCTTTAGTACCTTGTCTATTTAATGCCATGTTCAAATTATCATATACGAATTATCACAGCGATGAAAGTGACAAGGTCCTAAAGTGTACACATTTATGAACTCGACTGTACAATAGAAACCTAAACAGAATGAAGACAATCTACGGAAAGGGTAATATACTGCAGATTTAAATGTAGGTATGTGTATAAGGAGACCAATGGAACCTAATCCATTTTGCACAGGTTATGTATTTGATTGTTTTATGATAAACTTTGAACTTTATATTGTGTTTTGCAGTAGCTCTAAATTTTTATTTGCAGCTTAGTGCAAAAAACGTAGACAGTAGATCATAATTTAGATTTGTAAATAACATATACCAGATTCCAATTTCAGAACTTTCAGCATTCCCTCCTCGCCCCCAACTGCAATGTACCCAGATGAATGGTTCCATGATATGCAAGTCACGTTAGACTGCTTGGGTATAGCGATCTAAAATAAATTAATGTTACGATTTATCTGCTGTGAGTAATTATTTTATTTATGTGTTTAAGAACTAAACTTAAAATGGCATATCAGCGAATTTATTGTATGTATAGGTAATATAATAACTAACATTATATATCAAACATATCAACTCATATGTATTGATGTAATCACCATAATAACAATTGTCTGTAAACTACAATGTACTGTGCAGCCACAGTGTGGATTCGGCATTAGACATACAGCATCATTAAAGTGCTTGACTAAATTATGTTTTTTCCCCAAGTAAAAGTACTGTTCTGAAGCATAGCATTTAACTAAAATGGATGTGTGAATTGATTGATATACAAAAAAAATGCTAAGAAAATAACTTTTTCCAAGTGGTATATTTTGTTCCAACTATGCAATCATTTTTATCATAACTACATTAAATACTCAGAAGAAAGCAGAAGATAGCCTCTGCTTTAGACCAATGAAATTTTATTAACAATCCAAGTGATGTTTTTTCAAGTTGTCATGGGATTTAATTCCTTGGTTTTTCCCCAAAAATCTAGAAAATCTCCACAATACAGATTTAAAATCGAGGTTAATTTTAGAAATTCGATTAATTTAGTAAAAACAATTAAAAATACTTTTGCAAGAGTGGCAAAAAAAAATAGTTTATTTATTATAGCTCTCATGGCTTTGGCTTTAGCTTCAGCAAGGCTCAGCATCCAAGTCAGCACTTGGTGCAATAGTAATATACTTTCTGCTCAGTGCAACAATCTAATAATTATTAACTTTTGCATCTTCACCAGATAATTGTTACAACAGCATTTTATACTATACATGTAAAGCAGAGTAAATCATAATAATTCAGTATGTGTACTACTATCTAAGTTTGGAAGTTTGTGATCTATATGTATGGTTCTTTTCTCTCTTGTAGAGGCTGAATGACTGACTATAGAGTTTTGACTTAGTAAAGGTCGGCGGGGGTGAGTTGTTTTCAGTTTTTGCATAGCATGGACATACCTTGTCATTCAATGGTAAACACCCCATGTGTAATTATAAACTAATGAAATTATTTTATTTCGGCTGCCTTTGTGCTACGAGCTTTACGTCGCCAACAAAACAAATGAATTTCAATATATCCTACCAAGTGTGATTCTATTTTGCACAGCTTTTCGCTTGAGTGTGAAAACAATTTCAACTAGTATTAAAGCAAACTTCTTTGATACTATTTCCTCAATACATACTAAATAATCAAGTGATATATCACATGATATCAAACCTCTTCAGTTAGGCAATAAATCTGTTTAAGGATGCCATATTCTCTCTGGGTGAAATATCATGACAATGTCATAAATATCATAATTCTATTATTCTGTTGTGTCAATTAAAAATGTATAAGAGGATAAATAATGAAATTCAAGTTTTGTCTTCTTTTAATATTTCTTTATGGATATACCTTATCCATATTAATGATGTAAAAATAGCTCACCCTCGCCAACTTCTGGTGATGAATGACAGTTTAAAATCTTATAATTTATTTTTGAGAGAAAATCTATTAACCCCTCATATGCGGGAACCATTTGACATTCAATTGCGGCGACTTGTGACTTGACCAGTCACGTGACATCAAACCCATAGAAATGGCGACAATATTGAATATTTTTATGTATGGAGCTATTTTTTGTAAATTTCAATAGTTTATTGGCTACACCTGCAATCGATTTTAAACCTACGGCTCTATATCAATCAATCAATAGCCTTTTTATTCGAAATTAAGAAGTTTTACATATTTTTTTTTAAGTTAGATAAGTTTGTATTAAATTAAATCTCTTAATTCCGCGTGCCTCATGGCAAAGGCCTCCTCTAACGATTTCCATTGCTGTCTATCCTTAGCGACTCTCCTCCAATTGGGGCCAGCCGTAAGTTTGATTTCGTCCTCCCATCTTTTGTTTTGTCTTCCTCTGCTCCTTTTTCCTTTTCTCGGGTACCATTCTATCACAGTTTTGCTCCATTTGTCCTGTTTGCTTCGCAACATGTGACCTGTCCATCTCCATTTTTGCTGGTCAATTTTGGCAAGCACATCCGTCACTCTTGTTTTTTCCCTTATCTTTGCACTTTGTATTCTATCTCTTTTCTTTATGCCTGACATGCTCCTTTCCATGGCTCTCTGGCAGTGGACCAGCATATCCCTGTGGTGTTTGTTAAGAGACCAGGTTTCGCATCCATAGGTCATGCAAGGAAGAATACAAGTATTGAAGACTCTACGTTTTGTCGTAATGCTCAGGTCTTTTGCCTTCATGACCTCTTTCAGCGACCAGTATCTCCTCCAGCCATTTGCAATCCGAGAGTTAATTTCTTTGGTAGTTTGGTCTTTATGAGATATGATTTGGCCTAGGTAGGTATACTCATCTGTGTAATCCAGTGGTTTGTTTTTGAGTCTGATTGGTATGTGGGCTGAGTTTGTTAGGAGTTTTGTTTTGGCAGTGTTCATTGACAGCCCCACCCTCTCGCTTTCTGTGTTGAGATCGTTCAGCATTTCTTCCAGGGCTTCTGGGGTTTCGCCGAATAGTACTATATCGTCAGCAAATCTGAGGTGGTTTAGCCTTTTGCCATCTATCTTGAGTCCATGGTTTTCCCAGTCAACCTTTCGAAATATGTCTTCAAGCACTGCAGAAAACAATTTGGGTGAGAGTGGATCTCCTTGTCTGACGCCCCTGTTTATTCCGAATGGGTTGCCGAGTGTTTCTAGTTGGATTCTTGCTTTACTGTTTGAGTATATGGTTTTGATCATGTTACTATACATAGCAGGTATTCCTTGATTGTCCAGGCTTTCCCAGATTGCTTTGTGACTTATGCTGTCGAAGGCCTTGGTGTAATCGATGAAGGCCATATACAGGGTTTTGTTATATTCATTAAATTTCTCTAGAACTTGCTTTACAGTGAATATATGGTCTATAGTGGAATAGTGTTTCCTGAATCCTGCCTGTTCTATAGGTTGGTTTTCATCTAGCGTGGTTGTTATGCGGTCAAGGATTATTTTTGCGAAGAAAAAAAAAAAAAAAAAAAAAAACGGCTCTATATAAGAAAGTTTAAAATAAAATGCAGTTAAGCAAGCAGGGAATTGGAACGGATCCGTGCCTACGCAGTTCTTAGGTAGGCACGGATCCGTGCCTAAGCATACGAAGGGTTAAGCCCCCTCAAATCATGGTACCTACTAGACTAAAAAGGCCTTATTTAACCAATAGCTCCTGCCCACAACTTCGCCTTCATACATTTTGATGACTGTTATTCCCTAGGGAACTTTTAAATTTTCCAGGATGAAAAGTAGCCCTTGTGTTAATCCTGGGTATAAGCTATGTCCATTCCAAATTTCATCCAAATGCATCCCACCGTTACAGTTTGAAGGAGTAACACAAACCAACATACAGACATACACAACTTTTGCACTTATAATATTAATAGGAATAGACCTAAGAAAATATGAATTGAGAAATGTTATTATACCGTTAAAGCATTTTTGAAAGATGACCAATTAAAATGATCGATATGTGCATGAACATACTATAGCTAAATTCATAATTTTATATGTTTTTATTATTTTATTTAAGTTTATTTATGTGTGCCCTTTCAGAGCGTTATGGTCTGACCTAATAAATGTTACACCTGAACCTGCAAATGAAATGTACATGACTTTACAGTAATATAAATAAATAAATAAATAGGAAGTAGGATTATGTTCAGTCGGGTTTTTATTACTTCATTTTTGTTAGGCTTGTTTATTAAGAATGAAATTTCAAAGTTTAAGTCTCCATGGCAACTTCTTATGATACAAAAATATATTTTTACCTTTTTGCTCATATAAATGAACATCTTCGAATATTATTCAGGCCTAGTGATAATTATACTAATAAGTGTATTAAACATACATGCACGCACATTCAGTGCACATAAATTGGCGAACTAAAATCATTACTAATTCTATTTAATTATTTTCATCATGACAACAATACTCAATCAACTTTCTGGAAAGTTTAGTATTCTTTTAACGGTTAAATACACATTGTTATTATAGTATATTTAACTTTAGTGCACAATAATATTCCGAAATAAAACTTTGTTCAGCTTGGCTGGCTCTTCTCCATTCTCCATCCAATCCATTAAAACCGCAACTTTTCTATCCGACTATCCGACTATCCGTCGGTTGCGTTGCGTCCCTCTACGGTTGGTTAAGCTGACTTGTCAATTTTGACATTTCACATGTTCATACAGAAATGGCAGTATCCATAACAAAAATCAACACTATTGTAGAATTCGACGAACATTCGTGTTGAAGTAGGTACCTACCTTCCTGGGTATCTTCTTTTTCCTGTTAAAGAGAGACGCCAACCGGAATCTTCGCCGAAACTCATAGATGCAGTTATAAATAATTTTAATCTAGGCTGACCCCAGTGTTAGACAGATGCCTACTTTGAAAATCTAAATTTAATTTATTTCTTATCTTATAATAATGTACAGCAAATCTTGATACAATGATCTGCCAAACTACGTAACAGTTTAATAATGAATTGGGCGGGTCGCTAGTAATAATAATATGTTAACATTGTTAACCCGAGGGACGCTTTTAACGCAGTGTACTACGAACGTGCGAATGCGATGCGACGCGAAATAATCAAGAAAAGGCGCGTCTAAGATCAGTGACAACGTTTATAATTTTTATATAGATTTCTCCATTTATTAACAAGTTTTATAAACATTATAAAAGTTGTTAAGAATATGTGATTTTATGAATAATTATTCATAAAAATCACATCTATATATCCATTAAAGACAACTGTCTAATCTAATGACAGAATAAAAAGTGTTCCTTTTGTTTGTTTTGTATTTTACAAACCCTTCTATTATCGCAGCGTAAGACGGAACGCAACAGAAGTGACAGGTGGAGGTCAATTCAAATCAATAAAAGCAAATAAGAAACGGGAAATAGGCAATGAAAATCTTATTTTGTGGTGAATATATAGTTTAATGGACATTTTTAACATGTCTTACGATGTAGTAGGTATCCTAACTATCCTTGCACGTCTGCTAACAAGATGTTAGGCAGAAAACAAAGTCTAAAAGGGGAACCAGTCCTGGCAGACTACGGGCCCGAGGAATCCCTTAACGAAAGTGCTGATATCGAATGGGTAAACAAGGTATGAACTTGGTTGGACTGTAGCAAAGGGGGGGCCGGGACTTAGAATATTTTTGTTGGTTGTGGTGTCTTTGTAACACTACTTTTTTATGATTGCAACGTATAGAACACGTCAAAATAAGCACATTTTACTTAAAAAACTTTTCTCTAAAATTAAAAATGGGCGAGATAGACGAGTTCAAAGATTGATAATTTACAAAAGACTTAGAAATTTTTTGTTGGTTGTGGTGTCATTATAACACTATTTTTTTATGATTGCAACGTATAGAACACGTCAAAATAAGCACATTTTACTTGAAACACTTTTCTCTAAAGTTAGAAGTGACTGAGGTATGACACCATACAAAAAAATACTTAGGCCCAGTATTATTAAAAATCAGAGCGCAGCGCACGTCCGCTCAGCATGGTGCCCAATCGCGCGGTGTGCCCGCGCGCTTTTATGCTCAACACGAAAGCCCCCCACCACGATACGAACCGAGGTAATGTAGGCGCGTGAATTACAAAGAATTTTCGTACTAACTTCTTCGGATTTTGAGTATATGCGCTGTAATTTTTTCTTGCTTTCTTTAGGTGTTTTAGAGATGATGCCTTTAGAGGTAATTTTTAACCGTAATTTCGGAGTATGGAATTATGCAGCAACTATTGCTACGGAGGAGCAAGCGATAAAAGCTGCTCAAGAGTGGCTTTTGTTGCCTACTAAGGCCAAGTGCCCGAAATGCAAAGCTTATATGACAAAAGAAAAAAAGAATTCATACAAGCTGGGCTTTCGTTTCAGGTGCTATAAGCAGGACTGCAAAGTCATATTGTCTCCGACAAAAAATACTTTTTTCGACCGTACCCATGTGTCGATTAAGGGGACTTTGCAGCTCCTAATGCACTTTTTCAGGCGTGACAAGGTGTCTCAAGCGGCGAGAGACGTCAATGTTACTGAAAAGACTGCGATTCAAATGTATCACTTCTTTAGAGAAGTGTGTGAAGTGACCGAGGCACACGACCGCGTGATGATTGGTGGGGACAACGACATCGTCGAAGTTGATGAGACACATCTGTACACCCGTAAATACCACAGGGGACGATTGCTTAAAAACCAAACGTGGGCTTTCGGGTGTGTGAGTAGGTTGACAAAAAAAATTCACGTCGAGATCATATCCGACAAGAGTAGGGCGACATTGGACCCAATAATGGCGGCCAATATTAAAGAAAACTCATATATAATGTCGGATATGCATCGCTCCTACACAGGCGTTCATCTTCGTCTAGGTATGCGTGGACATTCCACGGTAAATCATAGCGTGGAATTCGTGAATAAAACCGTTGACATACCAGTGAACGCCTGTTTAGGAGAGCCGATTCCTGGGACAGATATGGTACGAGTCAAAGTACATAGCAACACGGTGGAAAGGCAGTGGCTGGAACTAAAACGCCATTGCCGCACTTGCCGCAGTAACAGGCGTATCAAATGGTACATGGGAGAATATATGTACCGCCAGAATATACTGCGTTATCTCCCATCCGATGCGGCGAGGTTCCGCCGCTTACTCGCCGATATCCACCGTGTTTACCCAGGAATCGGTCGGCGTGGAATAAAGCAGGCCAACTGCAGGTGCCAGCCAGATTGTCAACGCCGAAGGCCGTAGGGCGCAGTATAGGTATAGGTTTAGGTTAGGTTAGTTTGTTGTCCAGGCGCGAAGCGCCAAAACTACGTAGAATAGGAGGTCCGCGAAGCGGACCTCCGTCGACGCCGCTATTGTAATCTTTGATGGCTGCTATCTCCGTAATTTTTAATTAAGTAGGGCGCAGTATAGGTATAGGTTTAGGTTAGGTTAGTTTGTTGTCCAGGCGCGAAGCGCCAAAACTACGTAGAATAGGAGGTCCGCGAAGCGGACCTCCGTCGGCGCCGCTATTGTAATCTTTGATCGCTGCTATCTCCGTAATTATTAATTTTAGAGAAAAGTGTTTCAAGTAAAATGTGCTTATTTTGACGTGTTCTATACGTTGCAATCATAAAAAAATAGTGTTATAATGACACCACAACCAACAAAAAATTTCTAAGTCTTTTGTAAATTATCAATCTTTAAACTCGTCTATCTCGCCCATTTTTAATTTTAGAGAAAAGTTTTTCAAGTAAAATGTGCTTATTTTGACGTGTTCTATACGTTGCAATCATAAAAAAATAGCGTTATAATGACACCACAACCAACAAAAATATTCTAAGTCTTTTGTAAGTTATCAATCTTTGAACTCGTCTATCTCGCCCATTTTTAATTTTAGAGAAAAGTTTTCTAATCAAAATGTGCTTATTTTAACATAAACTTGAAAATTATTCTAAGTGTTTTGCAATCCCTATGATTTTTCATTTTTTTGAAAAAATTTTCTAAGTCCCAGATACGGCCCCCCCTTTGCTACAGTGTGACCGTACCTTTCAAAAAGTGAAAGATTTTTTTTATCAGGTTCCATAGTTCCGGAGATTACCTATCTCTTTATAATGTTAGTATTGAAGATAGGTTAATATGTTATAGTATAGTTCTTAATTTTTTTTTCATTCTTTGTCTTCCATTTTTTTGCTGTTCTAGCTATGGGTGAGAAGAATTTTAAGGCTCTGTGCTCTAATGAGCCTGGTATCGGTATCACTTAACACACCAAAATCCTTCGAGAAATATCCATCTCTGCAAACAATCACCTTCGCTGTTGATTGCTGTGTAACCCTTTTTTTTACTGCAGAAATGATTGCCAAAATGCACATTCGAGGGATTCTCAAGGTACATTATTTTTATTACACAAAATACAAAATACAAAATACAAAATTCTTTATTCATAAAATACATGACCACCACACAAACACTACTTTTTATGTTTGAAAACCTATCTTACTTTCTGAAATAAATTTGTTGATAATATGTAAGCTCTGTTTTGTAAATACATATACACCGTGTTTTTTTTGATTTACGATAACTTTAAGGGAACGTTCTTTAGGTCAAACAAAGTTAATTTCCCGAAGACAGACAAATGATAAGTCTAACGGTCTTAAAGATATTTAATTTTTAAATTTAATCAGTTAATCACGTTAAACTAGTGTAAAAGGCTCTTAATTGATAACAACATTTTTTTTAATACGTATGAGTAAAGAGTTTCCAATTGTTAGGTTTGTATACGTGTCAATCTAAAGTGACTTGTACCTGTCAAGTGTTATCTTTACTTGTGTGTGTATGTCACGCCAACATAGACGTATTTGACACTGATTATTAGCTAGGTAACTCTAAAGGCCCTTTTAGAATGACCAAAGATAAAAGATTTCACTATTTTGTTCTAAACTGAAAAAAAATTTTTTTTTGCAATATTTAAAAATCTAATCTACCAATTAGTTTCTATGGATATACCTAGTAATATGCCGAAGTTATCGTAAATCAAAAAAAACACGGTGTATTTATATGTAATTGTTTTTCTTTGTGTTCCAGGGAGATGTGGCTTATTTAAAGGATCACTGGTGTCAGTTTGATGCATCAATGGTATTCTTTTTATGGGTATCAGTTTTACTACAAATGTTCGAGTTAACTGCAATTGTGCCAAGATACAGCTATCTGAGTATTTTGAGAGCTCCCAGACCATTGATTATGATAAGATTTTTAAGAGTATTTTTGAAATTTTCAATGCCAAAGTCAAGAATTAACCAGATTTTTAAGTAAGTAACCTGATCACCTTTACTCCCAGCCTTTGGCATAAATGATGCAACACTTGGGGATCATATTATACTTGATAACATCAGATTGGAATTTATTGGTTTTACATAACATGTTTTTTTTTTTTGCAGGAGATCAAGCCAGCAAATTTATAATGTGACATTATTTTTTCTGTTCTTCATGTCACTGTATAGCTTACTAGGAGTCCAGTTTTTTGGAGAATTAACTCATCATTGCGTGCGGAACACTACTGATCCAAAGTAAGTATGCATATCACCACCATCATCATCACAAGTAGTTGTTCAATCCTTTAACAGTCAAGTAGTCACAACAGTGGTCTACATGCCTTTAGTATGATGTAATTTACATTAAATTATATGTGAAAAAGAACCTGACATGAGATTAAACTTGTATAAAAACTTTAAACAACGGACTTAAAATATACTGTTCTGCTATGAATTATGAGGAATTAATATACAAATAAATCTTTTTCAGTGTTATAACAATAAATTCCTTGGCCATCCCTGACACATTCTGCTCACCAGACCCAGACTCAGGATATCAGTGCCCAACAGGAATGAAGTGTATGAAACTTAATTTGTCCAAGTACATAATGGGGTTTAATGGATTTGAGGAGTTTGGTGAGTACCAGTATTGGATTTGAAGTTTTTGGATGTCGCCATAACATCCTAGTTAAAAAAACACACTGTATGAAGCTTCAACACGTGCAGGTAAAAATAATATTGTAATTAATTATCTTTTGCTGCTAGTATTTGTGATGTGTGATGATTTATTTCAGTTACAAGTTTGTTCACGGTCTATCAAGCTTCTTCTCAAGAAGGATGGGTCTTTATTATGTACCGAGCCATTGATTCCTTGCCAACATGGAGATCAGCTCTCTATTTTAGGTATAAAGTTTACAATAGATTATTTTATAATACTTTCCTGACATTTTAATGTCAAGTCCAATAAACAATGATTTCTTTCAGCACCATGATATTTTTCCTAGCTTGGCTAGTGAAGAATGTCTTCATAGCAGTTATAACAGAAACTTTCAATGAGATCAGAGTTCAATTCCAACAAATGTGGGGGGTGAGGAACCCAATAACGAAGGGCAGCACTACTCAGTTCTTCACTGGGGATGATAATTGTTGGAAATTGGTCACAATTGATGAAAATAAACACTCAGGTAAGTTTCCATTCAAGTTTTTTTTTAATAGTTTTGGTATACTCAATGATTCCGGTTCGTTTCAGCCAAATATCATAATAACGTGTTCCTAGAATATCAAAATGTCAAAACAGATTATTCTCATAATGTCTAAAGATCGAAATGACTTACGCCTACTTCTTAAATTACCGTATTCTTAATATGACTATAATTCATTTAGACTCTATCTCGTTTTGATAAATTTTCAATTCTACCATTTCCCAAAATGTCTAAAACTTGACTTGACTGTGTTTTGATTAATTTTCAATTATACCATTTCCCAAAATGTCTAAAACTTGACTTGATCGTGTTTTGATTAATTTTCAATTATACCATTTCCCAAAATGTCTAAAACTCAAATTAAATAGACACAAAAACGTCAATATCTAAAACTCGGTATCTATGGAAAATATTTAAATTTATGTTGAAGTTTACAGTTTTTATGCAATGAATAATTAAATTAAATTATCAACGGCATCCCAATTACCACCCACCATCACGTCCTTTTTAAAATACGTTTAATCATGCTATTCAGCCGTTTCTTCCTCGCATATTAAGTGTACAAATCAATCAGACTAGTAGTTTCGAAACCAATCGGGCGGAACAAACGGTCGAACAGTCATACAGACGCACAAGTGATCCTATAAGGGTCCTTTTTTTCCTTTTGAGGTACGGAACTCTAGAATACTCGACCTCTATGCCACAAAACTTTACAAGTGTACAACTATACAAAATTGTAGTTTTTCCATAGTAAAACATGATAAATTTGTTGAAATTTTACGCTTGTAAAGTTTTGTGGTGTAGGCTCCTGCTCATAAGGACTGTATTTGTTTGATCGTTTACAAAAGCATAGTAGTTATAAATTGCTAAACCAATTGTGATAAACTGAACTAATTATTTACATTTATAAATAAGTAACACAAAAATACTGAGTGGTTAAAATTTTAGGTATTATGAGACAGTGTCATTTTGATCTTTAGGCTTGTCAACAAAAGGCATTTTTGAATTTTGGTAATTTTGAAACTAATGCATTTTCACTTTCAGTCTTTATAATAATTCGGTATTTGAAGTTATTGTTCATTTTACCAACTATACAATTTGGATATCGGATGTAATGTGTAAATGTTATTATGACATTTTATTGTATTGAAAATTAGTCAATTTGGGAATTAAGGCATTTTGGAACTAAGACAATTTGAGATTTAGTCAAATATGTAAAAGGGCATTATGATTTTTGGCTGTAATGAACCGGAATCTACTTAATTACTTACTTGTACAAATATTTGATGTCTTAGAAACTCCTAATGTACCTCTTACGCCACTATGCCAGTATTTAGTCAAAACTCTTAACTGAAAGATATAATTGTTTATTTTTCTTCAGGTTCTGCACCAGAAATTTTTCATAAAATGTTGCGGTCTGCTTATTTTCGGCTACTAGTAATGGGCGTTGTTTTGGCAAACGGTATTATTACGGCAACTATGAACTTCAAACATGATGGCAATCCTAGAGAATTTTTTTATGAAAAATATTACTATATTGAGGTATTATATTTGTATTTATGTGTTGCTGGCCAATATTGTATGAAACCTATGTATAAGTAATATTACACATCTGTTTCAGATCGCATTTACCATGTTTTTGGACCTGGAAGCATTAATAAAGATATGGTGCCTGGGGTGGAAAGGCTATTTCAAGCACTCAGTCCATAAGTTTGAGCTACTTTTGGCTATTGGCACTACTGTTCATATAATACCCCAACTTTATATGTCAGGATTTACATATTTTCAGGTAAACTAACTAAAAAATAATATTTTCAAAAATATTGTGTCCTGTAAAATTAGTAGGAGGTCTTTTTCCAACAATTTAGGACTAGTTTATAGTAAAATTGTGACAAATTGTGACAAAAAGGCAAAAAAAAAGAAACAATAATAATAATAATTTCATTTAATGCTTTATGTTTCAGGTTCTTCGAATAGTAAGATTAATCAAAGCTTCACCTCTACTGGAAGGTTTTGTTTACAAGATTTTTGGCCCTGGGAAAAAATTAGGGAGCCTTATAATTTTTACAATGTGTTTGCTTGTAATTAGTTCTTCCATTTCCATGCAGCTGTTCTGTTTCTTATGCGAGTTTACAAAATTTGAGGCATTTCCTGAGGTAATTAAAAATAGTACGAAAAGAATACGTATTACTTGTGTAAGTAGTTGAATTGAAAAAAAACGACACCTTTTAATTCCAGGCTTTTATGTCTATGTTTCAAATATTAACGCAAGAAGCCTGGGTTGAAGTAATGGATGAAACCATGGTGCGGACAAGTCAGACATTGACCCCATTAGTTGCTATATATTTCATCTTATACCATCTTTTTGTCACGTTGGTAAGCGATTTGATCTAATTACTAAATACTATGATTTTGCAAATATTCGTTTTTTAAATAAACTAAATTACAAAATATAATCCGGTGTACACATTATGTCCAACACAAACGTTAATTTAATTATACACGGTGTTACACGAGGAAACCGAATAATTTTAACAGCGTATTCCCGACATTATTTGGAGTTAAAATTGTCGTATAATGTTTGCTAGATTCAGCTTGGTTTTTGAGATATTTGCGTTTATGTTTAAAAAAGTCGTAATGAAATCTCCAGTACAAAACACCCTTACAATTGCGACGTTGCGAGCCCGCCACGTCTAAGTTGACTGTAAATTGACTTTCATTCAGAACCGTCATTAGTATGTTTACATGTCAACGTCAGCTTAATAATTTTTCTCCAAAAATGTAAAAATATCGATAAATTAATATTAATAATCCAATATTCAATTGAATGCTATGACAAAAAAAACAAATATGAAGAAACATTCACAAATCTTGGAACATTGTAATTACTGAAGGCAAGCCGGATCAATTTTGGATTAGATTAGAACAGCATATGATCGGGATTCGGGATGAATGGCGTACTCGAGTGCTCACCAGTGGCGGTAACAGGCTGAAGAAATGGTGATAATGATGAAGCCGACGGATTAAAAGTATTCGTGCTATTACCAGTTCGTTGGAGTATCAAGTAGCAAAGTGTAAGAAAGACACCGACAGCAACGCACTGGATACATACCAGTGGCGTAACTACAGGGTGGCAAGTCGGCAAAATGCCACGGGCCCCCGGCCCGAGACAGCCTTCCGGCCCGAGAGGCTGCGAGCTCAGGAGTAACATGACGATTTTACTGAGAGGGCCCCATCCAATGAATTTGCCACGGGCCTCAGATGATAAGTACTTAACGGAATCTTAATGGATGTAATATTTTTATGATATGCAGTTTATTTTTATTTGTTTATGAATGAATACTGTCGACAGGAGTAGTACTAGTCTTGTTGCGAGTTAATTTTGTAAACATTTCGTTTTATTATTGTAATTACTAATTAATCTTACTTATGCAATTCATGTTATCCTCAAATTATACGAAATAATACACAAAATTCTTTTATTTTATTTATTATGTAAAAGCATACCATAGATACTTTTATTTGCATCATTTCAACCCGGGGACGTCCGCTGCTGGACGTAGGTCTCCCCCAAAGACGTCCACCACGAACGGTCACTCGCCTTCTGCATCTACCGGTGTCCGGCGACTTTCACCAGGTCGTCGGTCCATCTAGTAGGGGGCCGACCGACACCGCGTCTGCCGGTCCGTGGTCTGCACTCGAGAACCTTAACACCCCACCGGCCATCAGTTCTACGAGCAATGTGTCCAGCCCATTGCCACTTCAGCTTGCAGACTCTGAGAACTATGTCGGTGACTTTGGTTCTACGGATTTCTTCAATTCTGATTCTATCCCGTAGAGAAACTCCGAGCAGCTCTCTCCATAGCACGCTGAGTAACTCTGAGCTTATTTAAAAGGCTCACTGTGAGGGACCACGTCTCCGTTCCATAAGTCAATCCTTCAATTTAACATTCATTATTTCTGAAGACACTTTGTAACGTCTTATGCCTAGTTTAACAACTAGATAAGGCTGACAAGATAATAAATACCAGTACAAGATAATAAAAGTTACGTTGTGAAAATCAAAATGTACGTCGTACAAATCTTCAATTCAATTCTTTGTTAAATGGCTACTGTCCAGTGGGACAATTCTGCCAGTGTCAAGGTTGGAAGTTACACGTGATCGGTAGAAATGTTTTTCCAGAAACAGATGCTGACTCATCAGTTGGGAAATCTAAAAATAAAATAAATTATGTACATTAACTACAACTACATAATACTAAAACTAAAATGACAACTTACAACTTAATATTAAAATCGTTAATAAACTTGGCTAAAATATATACAAATGAAGTATTTACAAAAGTGAGGACATAACTAAAGCTAGCTGGGCGAAAGATGAAGTCAGGAAGAAAGTTATATAAAGAAACTGGAATTTTGGGATAATTGAAAAAAATGTGATCTGGGGTTCCCTCCTCGAGACCACACTCGCACAGAGAATGATCCCGAACTCGGATCTTCGCCAGAAAAGAGGGCGAACAAATGTGGCCAAGTCGCAGTCGAATTATTGTGGAGGTGGCAGATTTATTAATTTTATTAAATTTAAAAAACCAAGGTTTTACAGGCGGACTAGGTTGAATACAACCATAATGTCTACCCTTGGAGAGGCGAGAACAATTCCACAGATCAGACCAGTGATCAACCAGATGGGACCTCGCAGTAGCACGCAAATCTTGACTAAAACATTTTGAGTGGGAGGAGCAACCAATATCTATCGCTTGCTTGGCAAAAAAATCAACCTGTTCATTACCCGCAATGCCCGCATGCCCAGGGATCCAAGCCAAAACCACATCAATGCCAAGAGAATGACAGCGATGGAGAACCTCTCTCGACTTAAGATTAATTAAAAGATTATCCCTAGAACGCAGGGGAACCTTATCCAAGGCCTGGAGACAACTCAAAGAATCTGAAAAGACAATAGATTTTGAAATTTTGTGTGATTCTATGTAGGAGACAGCTTCATAAATGGCAATCGCCTCACCAGAGTAAACAGAAGATTGAGGGGGAGATTTAAAGTTTAAAACGACATTATATTGAGGAATCCAGACAGCTGAACCCACACAGCCATCTGAAGATAGCTTGGAAGCATCAGTGAAAACAGGAATCCACCCATCCCATTTTTCAAATATTATATTATTAAAAACCCGATTAGCTTGAATATCATTCTTTTTAATGCCAAAAGAAAAAATAATCTTAGGGTGAAACAGGAGTGAATCATAGCTAAAACTAAATAAAGGATTGCCAACAGACTGGACAACCGGGGGACCATTACAAAATTTATGAAAGCTTTTAATTAGACAAGGAGTCTCCTTGTGAGACCAATACTTGGAGGAGGGCAAGACATCAGAAAGACGATTAAGACGACACAATAAAGGATGATCAGACGACTGCACGGCTCTAAAGAAAAAGCGATCAGAAAGGAATTGTCTGCGAAGCTTTAAAGGAGGCTCCAAGCATTCGATCTGAAGAGCATTAATGGGAGAAGATTTCATTGCCCCAGAAATGATCCGCAAACACCTAGACTGAATCCTATCTAAAGATGCTAAAGCAAGTTTGCTGCAGGGCTCCAACAAAAAAGAACCATAATCAAAGTGGCTCCGGATTATCGCATTATACAAAAGCTTTTGAGAGTAGGGATGAGCACCCCACCAAGCACCATGCAGATAAAGCTCTCATAACATTAATGCTTTTTTCACATTTAACCTTAATGTGATTCAAGTGAGGGATCCCAGTTAAATGATGATCTAAAATTAAACCTAGAAATTTAACAGAATTAGACACAGGAAGCAATATCCCCTCAAGAAAAATATGGATATCAGGAACCTGCCTTTTTCTAGTAAAAACCACAACAGAACTCTTAGAGGCAGACAAAGATAAACCATGATCCAAGAGCCACGAGTTTAAGTAATCTAGAGCGGAGTTAAGAGATTGAGAACACTTAGAAAAGGAGCTGGAGGAAAAGTAGAGAGCAATATCATCAGCATATTGCAAAATATTACAAAAGCAATCAACTGATTTACTTAGGTCAGCGGTATAAAGACTGTATAAAATTGGACTTAATACAGAACCCTGAGGAAGACCCTTCCAAATGGTTCTAGGAGGTAACAAAGAACCTTGAAAACGAACTGAGATTGAACGAGCCATGAAAAGATTGCAAATGACATGTACCATCTTCACCGGCAAACTTAATTGTAGCATTTTTTGCCTTAGAAGCGGAAGGAGCACATTATCATAGGCAGAAGTTATATCTAAAAAAACACCAACCAGGTGATGACCTTTGGAGAAAGCCAATCGAATATCGGACGTGAGAATACCTAAACTGTCCAAAGTTCCCATGCCTCTACGAAAACCAAATTGGGATTTGGAGAGGATTCCTCGACTTTCTAAAATCCACTCGAGCCTATTCTTAATTAAATGCTCTAGGCGTACAAATCTTATATCAATAACAACAATGACAATGACGCAATGTAAGTCATTAATGTCATTATGATTGCGGAATGAAGTGGCCAGTAGTTTTCAGTTTGATGTAAGGAGTACCCATGACAGTTCAAAATAACTGTTTCTGGGCTACTTTTTGTAGACTTTGCTTTAAAAAAATCCATTTAATTTATTTAGTCTCAGTAATATTTTGCTTACTTTTACTGGCTTACTGCTGGTAGGCCATGTCCACTTGTTCATTTCATAATTTTTTAAACAATAATGCCTGACTCCAAGTGTTACTTAACTCTTCTAATGGAAAGAGATAACAATTGCAAACGTAGTAAGAAGTTTCGTTTGCATTTGTACGTAAATCCTGCTTTGAAACGATTTGTTTGACAAGGAAATTGCTCTATGAGTATGTCTGCCTCTTCTAATGAAAAGAGATAACAATTGCAAACGTAGTAAGAAGTTTCGTTTGCATTTGTACGTAAATCCTGCTATGAAACGAGTTGTTTGACAAGGAAATTGCTCTATGAGTATGTCTGCCTCTTCTAATGAAAAGAGATAACAATTGCAAACGTAGTAAGAAGTTTCGTTTGCATTTGTACGTAAATCCTGCTTTGAAACGATTTGTTTGACAAGGAAATTGCTCTATGAGTATGTCTGCCTCTTCTAATGAAAAGAGATAACAATAAGAAACGTTGCCAGCTTATCCTAAGGTGTTGATTTACTGGTGTAGGAAAAATAATTAATTTATTATGTATGAAAACATAACAAAAATTAAAATCATATTTCGACCTGGGTTCATATAATCTTTTTTGTTTCTTACGGCCTTAGGAACACACTGTTAAAATTATTCGGTTTTCTCGTGTTACACCGTGTATAGATAGTGCTTTATCCACTAACAAGAATAAGAATCTTAAATCTGGTTAATTAAACGTGCTGTATATTACAGATCGTGCTGTCGCTCTTTGTAGCCGTTATCTTAGACAACTTGGAGTTAGATGAAGACATCAAGAAGCTAAAACAACTGCGATATAGGCAGCAGAGCGCGGAGATAAAAGAAAGTTTGCCGTTTCGTCTGCGAATCTTTGAAAAGTTCCCTCATAGTCCACAAATGACGAAATTGCATAAAGTGCCTGGCGACTTCAACTTACCCAAGGTAAAAAAATTACATTAACATCCGGAATTAGTTTGTAACTACAATCACTAACACATTATTAAGGGTTCCGTACCCGAAGGGCGCCCGACGGGACCCATTACTCAGCCTACGCTGTCCGTCCTTGCGTCCGCGCGTTTGTCTGTCCGTCCTAACTTTAAAGAGCTGTATCTTTGGAACCGTAATAGATGGCGAGTTTTTTAGAATGTGTTATTACGGCGGATTAATTAATAATTTTTTTAAAGAAAGTGATATAATAATGGCTCCCAAACAAGCACCTTTTTTTTCAACGTAGGTATTTCCCCTATTGGACGTCTTCTTAATTAATTCAATTTTGGATGATATATTGATTAATATGAGTAACTTGTTACTTCTATTACTTAGCGCAAGGACATTTTTTTACGCCTTAAGTCTTGGCAAAAAGGGTTTGACGCGGTAACAGATCTGATGGAACTATAATATTCTTAAATGGCGACCACCATGTTAATAATATTTAGCAAGTCTTTAGGTAAAAAATAGGCGATTTTATTCTGATCAGCGCCCTCATGAAAGTATTTGGCCTGTATCAATATGAAATTGAATAAAGCCACCATTAAGCATCGTGGTCAGAAGGGACGGAGAGATAAATGCAGATGTATGTGCAACACGTGCAGGTCCGCGAATCGTTCATGCGCCAGTTCGTGACGGAGGACGGCGAGGAGGAGGCGGGCGCGGTGGGCGCGAGCGCCGCCACGCCGCGCGCGGGCGCGGGCGGGGACGCGTCGCGCCGCGCGTTCGTGGGCGCCGACAAGATCGCCTTCCCCTACCGCAAGCGCTGCCTCGTCAAGACGCTCGTCGTGGCGCCGCCCTCGCAGCGGCCCAGCTCCGCGCTGCGCAGGCACGTCGTCGCTTCCATCATCGAGTGAGTTCACACCGAGTACCATCCGAGCTTCTTCACTCACTACTATAGAAGCTAAAGGATATTCTTACGAAACACGAAAACGAAAAAGAAACTTTTTTCGTTTTCGTATTTGAAAGGGCGTGGAGAGAGAGAACTCCGAACTGTGAATCGAGTGATTATGAACTTAGATGCAATATTTCGTCTTTTACTGTTTGTTCATTTGATGCTTGGTCATTTTCAGGTAATAATCGCCGGTGTTGCCGATATTTGCTTTGAAGGTTTATTATGTTTTTTATTTGGTTTTTATTTTTTACATTCCTACTGATAATAAGTTGAAACTTAACACCAACCTTATTATCTGTCTTAGGGACTCGAACAACCACAGACTTGTCCTCGGAGATTCCGCAATGTTGGCCACTGGTGGGAAATCTGGATTAAAATCCCAAGGAACTATTTCCAGCGTCAAACAGATAAGGGTCGACCAGAAAAAGTAAGTGAATATTCAACTGATAATATCATACAAATTCGTTGTACTGGAAGCTGTAACGTAATGTTTTTATTCCTCAAACATAATTTAACAAAGAGCATAATAAGTATAATATAAGAGTTATAGTAAAAAAGTTGAGATATCAGTTGATCACCGAACAACATCACATCACTCACCATAGTAATAACAATGCTATAATAATTATAAACTAACTGTTATTACCTTGGCAACGCTCATCATAGAACTGTTTTCACGATTCGGTTACCGGTTACCCTATAGGTAGTATTGATATCGTTAACGATATCAGTATTAGCAGTTATAGTACGCGAGTAGGAAAATATTATAGAAACCATCTAATGTATTGATCTGGGATAGCACTGAAATGCGTAAGTGTGATCGCATTGTAATGTTGATTTTGTTACAGGTAAGTTGTGCAAATTTTAACCTTTGCAGGTTCGGGTCCCGGTCCATTCGTCGCTCCGTGCGCAGCGGCTCTATCAAAAACAAGCAGACCTACGAGCATCTGTTGGAGAACGGCGATATCGGCGCGGCGACGCGTGTCGTGCCTTCCTCGCGCTCGCGCCCGCCCTACCTCGACATAAGGCTGTTGCAAGCGAAGAGGCAGCAGGCTGAAATGAGGAGGTGCTTTACTCGTTTCACGTATTTAAAATGTTTATATATTATAACTGTAATTATTTTTGAAGTTTCTGCTTTGACAATATTTAAACAACTAAACTGCGTAATATCAAATTTGGCACAAAGATAGTCCATATCCTGGGTGACATAAGATATTATTGATTTAAAGCGCGTATCTATGTCAATTCCATATATTATGTCAGTTTTCAAAAATTGTTTACTACGCTAATTAAAAGAAGACGACTACGAACTTATCCAATAAAGTACAATTTCGTATGTACTCAATTTGAACACACAATCATAGAAGATTATTAGTTCCGTTCGTTTCATACATCGGAGTACCTACTTGTGAATCGACCATACATGATTGTGTAAAAACTAGGAAGTACTATCGAACCAACGGAACCCTGACCCACCATAGAATCTTGTCACAGTGATTGACGTTAGGACTGTCATACGAAGCTATACGACAATCGTACGTCAATCATTGTGACAAGGTTCCATGGTGGGTCAGGGTTCCGTTGGTTCGATAGTACATAACACCTGTGAGTTCTGTTTCAGGAACCAACGCGAAGAAGACCTGCGCGAGAACCACCCCCTGTTCGACACTCCGCTCCTGATCGTTCCGCGCGAGTCGCGCTTCCGCAAGATCTGCCGCGCCATCGTCGACGCGCGCTACGACGCGCGGCTGCGCGACCCTGTCACCGGCAACGAGCGGAAAGTGCACTACAAAAGCTTTCAGTAACATACAAATTCTTACTAATTCTTCTTTCTGCAGCCTTTAGTTTGGACTCCCATTGTCACTACATCTCATGTAACAAAGTCCCCCATCGCGTCTGTCTCTCGAACCTGTGCTCGAACATACGTATGTTCGCAATGATCTCTAAAACGAATGTACAGATTTTTACGCAGTTTTCACCATCAGTTAGATTATTTTTCACGGAATGTATAATCACACTAAAATAAACCAAAGTAAAGCGAGGGCGGGTCTCTAGTAAAATTATTCTTTTTTTCTTAGCTTTATGCATGTGAGTATATGCTGAAGTCTACAGGATGTCTGAAATAAGTGTTTATTTTCAGCAATTTCCTTGGCCTGGTGACATACTTGGATTGGGTGATGATCATGGTCACTACATTATCTTGCTTGTCCATGATGTTCGAAACGCCTACCTACAGGGTAATGGAGAACTTGGTGTTACAGGTATGATCAACTAATTAAAGAGGTTGAAAATATAGCATTGGTTCGGTCAGATTCTAGTGAAAAAATTAATAAAAAAAATGGTTTTTAGATTGCAGAATACGGTTTCGTTATATTTATGAGCTTGGAGTTGGCGCTGAAAATATTGGCCGATGGATTATTCTTCACTCCTAAAGCTTATCTCAAAGATGCAGCGGCAGTTCTGGATGTATTTATTTACATAGTGAGTTGATATCATTTTACTAGGAACCCTTACTTAAAGCTTGGATTAAACTATAAGTTCGAAGCTGAAGTTGTGTACTTATGTACTCGTAGGTACAGTCAACGTCATATAGTTGGTAGCATCCAAAGTAGCCAAATAGTACGTTACACGTCATTATTACCGTAGTAACAAGGGCGTGTAACGAACTATTTGGCTACTTTGGATGCTACAAACTATATGACGCTGACTGTACATACTTACCTAACAACATGGAATGAGATATCGTATGTGTTTGTATGTTATTATCATTTTTTACATTTGGGACACCGATTCGGAAATATTAAACATCATTTTCGGTAGAGTTACGTATCCCCACCTCAAAAAGCCAAACTACAAATACTTAAAATCCGTTAAATGAGATTTTTAGACCTGCATTAATAAGCTGAAAAAGTAAAAACGGTACAAGTCCCATTCAAATTGGTTCTGTATTCATGACGTAGTGTTGTAGCCAGTGTGTATTAGGTTATCTAAACTAAACTTATCTTAAGTGAGATGGCTGCCAAAGAAGTCATTTTTCTGTTACTGGATAAGGACAGGTTTATTAATACGGCCCCATAAAGACTCCCTAAAAAGAGATTACGTTCCAAAAGTTAGTATCTTATCTGTACCAAAATGTATTAGTGGTTCTAAGTTCGAGTCCACGAGCCGTATTCCTTCGGTCATTAATAATGTATATATGAATGCGTGTGAGTTGTAGTCGCAATGTAGAGGTGTCTCACTGGGCAGGTGTCGTCGACGTTCCTGTGCTGGATGCCGCGGCGCGTGCCCCCGGGCTCGGCGGCGCAGATGCTGATGATCCTGCGCTGCGTGCGCCCGCTGCGCATCTTCACGCTCGTGCCGCACATGCGCAAGGTCGTCTACGAGCTCTGTCGCGGCTTCAAAGAAATACTTTTGGTAAACAATTATCCGACTTAGTGAATCATTTTCTCATAATATTTAAGACCGTTTGTGATATGAAAATCCGCTGATGTCTTTGTAGCTGGAGGTGTATTTTGTAGGAAATGAAACGGGTAACACTTAATTGTGTGGCTTGTTAGCTCGTATATATCAATGTCACAGTAGTTCTTACAGACTTACCTTTGTAACGAAGCATTTATTTTTTAATTTTTAAACCTAAGAAATGATTATACCGTGTGCAAACAGTACATTTCGCTTTCTAGGTATCGACACTTCTTATCCTGCTGATGTTCGTATTCGCGAGTTACGGCGTGCAACTTTACGGCGGAAGGTATAAAACATATCCTTAAAACTGTCTTCCTGCTAAATACAAGCGTTTTGCTCATTATTTACCCAGTTAAACCTGTTACCCAGCCGCTAAAAGCACTATTTCCACCAAACGACCTGCAATGGATAAGAAAAGAAATAATTTTATGGTCCTTAAACGATATTATATAGTATTTAAAGTCTATACCAAGCCGCGCACAGCAAATTGACCGCGGGCGTCTTCCGACATGCGATCGGCTCCGTCAAAAATATACAATAATAATAAATAAATATTCAATAGACCCGTACTGTGTCGGCTGTCGCCGCATCCGTACGTATCCTTTCCGATCCGATGCGATACGAGCCGTTTGGTGGAAATCATCCTAAATAGTTAAAATTTTGGAGAGAATATTCCTTAGGCACCTAGAAAGGACTTTTGTAAAATAGACCCCTACGGGAAGAAGCTGCAGGAAATAAAATTTACGCGAATGAAGTCTCAGGCGTTCTCTAATTGTTAATAAAAATATGAAATACATAATAATGGTTAACGCAGGTTAGCACGGTGCAACGACCCTACGATTTTGCAGCGGGAAGATTGCGTCGGAGTATTTATGAGACGCGTGTTTGTTACAAAGATGAAGATCAAGCCGGGCCCGAATGAGACATTTCCGTCAATGCTGGTACCCAGAGTGTGGTAAGAATGAATAATATTGAAATCAGTAAAAAGACATGCTCAAAGTTACTATTTAAGCAAAACAAAACTCTATTCTGAATGTTTTAACCCGTAAATGTTATTATTTTAGGGCAAATCCAAAACGTTTCAACTTCGATAACATTGGTGATGCTCTGCTGACATTGTTTGAAGTGTTGTCGTTCAAGGGCTGGTTAGATGTCCGTGACGTTTTGATCAAGGCGCTTGGTCCGGTAAGTATTTCTTATAATAAAATTCATTCCGTGTAATAATAAAAAACTGGTCCTTGTCCATTACTGGTTCTGTCACCCTATAACAATAATGAACTTTTTAATCATGAGTAGCTCAAGTCTTATCTTAGACTATAGTTCGTTATTACTATGACTTCGATGTAATTCGTTGGATTTAAGAATGTTATGACAAGACTGCTAAAGTATTTGTACCCTTTTCCAGATGCACGCAATTTACATACACGTGTACATTTTCCTCGGGTGCATGATTGGCTTGACGCTGTTCGTCGGTGTTGTGATTGCAAACTACTCTGAGAACAAGGGCACGGCTCTTCTGACCGTCGACCAGAGACGATGGTATGTGTATTTAGCTATGATCTGGTCATAAAGACGCATAGTGTTTTCAGTCCTCGACGTCCCACCCCACTTCTTTATTTTTCTTACATTGACGCAACCGTGCAATGACAAGACGACAGGTGTTCCACAAGTAGTGGCAGAAATAGACGGAAATTATTATGGCTGTTCTTAAAATAAGAGTAAGGCCGGCATTTACACTACTAGACAAAATTAGTTTTGTTTATGCCGAGTCAATTGGCACTACCTGTACATATATAAGAGTTTGATTTTCAAATCCATTTCTTCTTTTAGGTGCGATCTCAAGAAAAGGTTGAAAATCGCGCAGCCTCTTCACCTGCCGCCTCGGCCGGACGGAAGGAAAGTTCGCGCCTTTGCGTATGACGTCACCCAGCATATTACTTTCAAGAGATTTATCGCTTTTGTTGTGCTTATCAACAGCGGGCTGCTCGTTGTTACTGTAAGTTTATAAATAAGTGTATGTATTCTTGTAGGTGACATTAGGTGTGCGAATAAACGTTGTTACACATTATCATGATTCAATAAACTACATGAACACTCATGTCTGCTGACCACACACCTTTGAGAGTAGTGCGAGATCGTCTTTTGGGTTCTTTTGGGTTGACGCTATCACATTTTTTTACCCGACTGCCGAAGAATGATGGTAATGTTTTTGGCACACGTTTCATAATCAAGGAAATTAATTGTTTAGCCCCGACTAATTAAACGTGGAATATTAGGTAAAACCCGGCAAATTGACATTTTATGTCAAACTGCTAAACAATAAAATTCCCTGACTGTACATATGTATTTAAGTGTCTGTATGTGGGTGGGTATATGTATGTGATAAAAGAAGAGTATTAATAGTACAGTCGAACTCCGAAGTAGTTGTTAATTCAAGTGAATTTAGTGGTATAGTATCATGACAACCGACTACCTATTTATTTAACATTTATTGCACAAAAAAAGTATAAATGGAGGACTTAATGGGTAATGGCATTCTCTACCAGTCAACCAAATAATCAAAATTGGTAGATTGAATTATGTTTTATTGGCTAGTATTTATTGCTGATAATTATATTGGATTTGTCTAGTTTCAATTTTGTTCTAAACAGTACTTAATCTATCTAAAGGTACGTTAACATTTATAGTTAGCGCGCGAGCTCTGAGGAATCGGGGGTTGGGAAGGAGACTGGTGTGCGCCGCGCCCGCCCGTCGCATCGTACCCCGCCTAGTACGAGAGATGGCCTTATTGCTTTAGTTGGCTAGAATTGACTAAATCACTGCACTAAGTTCTGACGTGAGCTTTTCTTGAGATTCCTCGGAGCCTTCGCGCGGATTGTGAATATTGAAGTATTTAAATAACTTGCAGAACCCTATAAAAACTTGCAAATACTAGTTTACAAGTATTTTGTCCTAACTAAACAGGGTAAGGCCTAAGCCACCACCAGAGTGATGTGCACTCTCATTTATTTATATATTTGTGAATTATAGTGGTCCCGCGACTCTGCATCAACGGAGAAGCTGGCGCTGACGTCGGCGATGCTGACGCTGGTGTTCGTGGTAGAGGTGCTACTGAAGACCGTGGCGTTTACTCCGCGCGGCTACTGGCAGAGCCGGCGCAACCGGTACGACCTGCTCGTCACCGTCGCCGGCTGCATCTGGATATTCATGCACTTCACGCTCAAGGTGACCTTTGTAATGAGTTTTATTTGACAGACTTCCCCTCGCAACGAAAATGACTGTTGATTACTACCATAGATCAATAAATAACCAAGATCCCTATCTCCATATGGATTTGTATTAGTTTTCAAATTAATGGTAGATGGCGTTAGCAGGCACGTAGGTTCACATGAACAACAATAACACATAGTTGAAATGGATGAAATTTCGAGTTTTACCGTTCCGTCATGATTATTTATTTTTAGGATCATATAAATACAAAATTAACATCATCAATATCACATATAATAAGGAAAATTTGCATTCAGTTATTTTTAAACCTTTCACTCATTGAACTTTGTTGAAGTTATAGCTCGTTTTAGTAATACTATAATCTGTTAATAGCAGCTATGTTATTAAAGTTTTAAATTGTGAACTACCTATTCAATAGATGGCACTACGCGCATCACAGTTGTGATTGTATGGTAACGCCATCTAATATACTAAGTGGAACTACGAGGTACCGGCGACGATAATAAGTTTTAGGCGACCTTTGTTCTAATGTGTGACACTGACTACTGAAGTTTTCCATGCCTGACTAAGATGAAATACCTCTACGTGTACTGATTATATTATTTTTTATTCTTTCATAGAAAGCACAAAGTTGCGCAAAATGTAGTTACGGAATTATCAACAAGTTTTTAGAGATGACGGTAATTCTGTAGCTCGCCCTATCCCACTCTGGGATTACAGGCGTGAAGGTATGTATAGTCGGGACCTTTTCATTCCGTCACTCGTATAAACAAATAATTTACCATTGTTACTCCATAATCGTACTTATGAAGTTTGAGCACGGTCATATTATTTATTTATTTATACACTCAATCATTGTCATCGTCTCCATTTCCAGATTTAAATTTATATTTAATATTGTATTTTTTGATGAAATGCTCTTTCGGTGAACATACAATTTAAGACTGACAGATACTTGGCATAAAGTTTTTTTTGTTCGAACAATTTTTGACATTGAAAATGTAGTGAGTAAGTAGTGATTTTTTGATAGATTTTATTGATAAGTGGTTGACTGGTAGAGAATTCCTCAAGGCATTCAGTCCGCCATTTGTACTTACATTGTGTAATGTGCAATAAAGTTTAAATAAATAAATAAATAAGAGAGGTTTTCTTTTTTCCTGTCGCACCCAGCATACGTAATACGATGATGATGATGAATATATGTATATTCAACCTTTATAATAAACTAATTAGAGGTAACATTATTCTCATCACTATTTCATCCTCTAGCTAAAGACAATTACAGTCAGGTTTCATTATTGTCATTGGCGGTCTGAATAGGAACAGACTTTATATGTGTGTGTGTAAAAAGCACAACAAAATATGTCTGCTGCCAGTGAAAAACAAACTATTATTAAAATAATATTAGGCTCGAGGTTGAATTAGGAAAGATATTCCTTAAAAGACGAAGTTTTTTTTTTGTCTAATATAACTTTAATTCCACTCCACAGAACGACCTCTCCTACTTCGTGGGGTTTATGGTGGTGATCCTCCGATTTTTCACGATCACGGGCAAGCACACGACGCTGAAAATGTTGATGCTCACCGTCGGTGTGAGCGTCTGCAAGAGTTTCTTCATCATATTCGGCATGTTCCTCCTGGTTTTCTTCTACGCGCTAGCCGGGACCATTGTGTTCGGAAATGTTAAATATGGCGAGGGGATAGGGAGGTCAGTCGTGGATTTAACAGTGAAAAGACAGGTTTTAAAATTATTCTTGAGGAGTTCAACAATTATGTAATTGTTGGGTGCGGTTTTGTTACAGACGAGCGAACTTCAACTCCCCAATCCATAGTGTGGCGATGTTGTTCCGCATAGTGACCGGCGAGGACTGGAACAAGATAATGCACGACTGTATGGTGGCGCCGCCATATTGCACGCCGGCCGACAACTACTGGGAGACGGACTGCGGAAACTTCACGGCCTCCCTCGCCTACTTCTGCACGTTCTACGTCATCATCACCTACATCGTGCTCAACTTACTTGTCGGTATGTACAATTTTCTACAAAATACAATGTCTTTTCGATATGCCAATTTCTGTAGCGCGGAAAACTGGTGTTCTGCGTTTTCGCTGATTTTTTTTTGGTCGAATTTCATTTGCCATCCCACATTTTGCCGAATGTTCACTTTGCCAACTACGTATTGGCAAATTTTTGTATGCCAACCTCTCATTTGGCCAAATTATTGTGAAGACGAAAATCATTTTGACTTCGTAATTCGGCCAAACGTTGGTTGGGAAGTGAAACTCGGCAATAAATTTTTTGGCGATACAATAGAGAACCCGGAAAACCTTAAGTGGCCAATGTTAATGTACTTCTAACGCTTCCTAACGTCGTGCCATCGTTGTTACCTGAAAGCATAGCAAGCTAAACCCTGGGAAATGCACTCGCTCATGTGTTTTTTAGATGCTTTTAAATTTTGTGCAGGTCGTATATAGGTTAATTCTCGTTCCGGAAAAAAACATTTCCCTTTAAAGATCATCGGTATATCTTTAATCCTTTTGTGTGATGTTTTCACAGACTACGATGTGTGATGATTTTTGCTCAGAGACTTTTCTATTATTACAGCTATAATCATGGAGAACTTCTCTTTATTTTACTCGAACGAGGAAGATGCTCTGCTGTCGTACGCTGACATAAGAAACTTTCAGAACACTTGGAATATTGTCGATGTGCATCAAAAAGGCGTTATACCCGTCAGAAAGGTAACGTCACGTTTCAACCATATTGTTGATAGAAGGTTGCAAACGTTAACATTTTCTATGAACATTTTGCTGTGTTCGATTACTTGCGTGTATAATTTGTCTTCCATACGAACAATCTAAAGATAGTTTTAAGTGATGTTAACGATTTTATAATGAAAAAACAACTACTCTTAATAAGCGTAACTCATTTTTAAAGTTTTCTCGAGCAGCAATGTAATGTAAAGTTTTATTTGACACTCGAAAAACGGTCTAAAATTAGTTTGATTATAATTTTAATATTTACCTTATTTATTTAGTGATATCAGTGGTTAACTTGTTACGATACGTCGCGTACCGAATTATTTAGTATTAAAAATAATAATTAATTAGAAGGATTTTTTTAACAATAGATATGTTATTAATTATGTTCTTTAGGGCTTATACTTTCAGCCCTTAAAATATATGTTCAAACGGAAGACATACACTGCATGCTGCATGTGTACTTTACTTTTAGGTGAAGTTTATCCTGCGATTGCTTAAAGGTCGACTTGAGTGTGACACACATAAAGAACGACTGCTTTTCAAGTACATGTGTTACGAGCTCGAACGTCTACACAATGGGGAAGATGTCACTTTCCATGATGTCATCAAGTGAGTTTAAGTAGTATGATGTCACATGTGTTTTAGGAAAAATACGGCATTTTCGAATGTCATATTGTCGATTATAATAATCTTAATTTTAGCATGCTGTCATATCGCACTGTCGATATTCGCAAATCGTTGCAAATGGAAGAGCTTCTGGCCAGAGAGGAATTCGAATATCTTATAGAAGAGGAAGTCGCAAAGCAAACCATACGCACTTGGCTGGAGGGATGTTTAAAAAAGATACGCGCTAATAGCAGCGTAAGTTTAACTTTTAATTACGGCATTCGCTAGGGTATATTCGGAAATACGAACAGGATCCTGTCTATTGTAGCCGCATTTGGTGCGATGCATTAAACATCTGACACATTCTGACAGATATATTTTTCTAAAATTTAGATTGCCCTTCACGTTGTCCATTGGTAAAACAAGTTAATCATTTATAAATGTATATTTCACTGATGCGATCCATATTTATATTACGTTGCAGAAGCAACAAACGAGCCTGATAGCGGGACTCAGGAAAACAAACGAACAGGTAGTGGATATGGCCGAAAAACTCGAGAAAGAGAGACTGGAAGCAGAAGCCCAGACCGCGCAGGTGAATATCTTTAAGCTTACCCGGTAAGCTGCTTATATAAATAGCGAGATGCGAACGATATATTGTCAACAGATTTATTAAAGGTAATATCCAATTACCATTATGTCAGCTAACAGGCAACTGCAGATCATAGGATCGGTTTGGTACCGCCCCCTTCTAGTCGATTCCTGCGACCTTCACTTTGCGGGGATCACCTATCGCGGTGACAAGTTCTCGCAGTAGCCATATAAATGCACATCAATATAAGCATATTGATGTGCATTTATATGGCGACTGCGAGAATTTGTCACCACGATATTAGTATTAATTCTTGCATATGTTTAAATTTTACCAAAGTGTTAAGATACTTCCAATTTAATTTGTAACTTGATTAACTTAGAATCAGAAAAGCTAATTGAAAGCTGGGCACATGTAATATTAATGATTTTATTCAACTTCACAACAACGGACCAAAACACTAGCTTTATATTGGTTCACTGTTGGATCGCATATATTTTTTACGTATATTTCTATCTTTACGCATAAAATCATTTGACCGAAACCGGTTTTTACCGTAGAAACGGGTTTATTTTAATTATTATACAAAACCAACCTACCCTAACCTAGGGTAGGTTGGTTTTAGCTACAAAATAGACGTTTGTTAAATTCTGCAATGTCCGCCTAAAAGGGTGTTGTTATGCAAAAAAATAAAGCGTATAAAAAAAACTTGTTCCCCTCTAAATCGTTTGGGCTCATTTTGTAGGCAAACATTAAAAAATATTTTTTACCTATTAAATAAATAGATAACAATACAATGCCCATGACTTCTTTCTGAAATGATAACTCATAAACTCTGCCCAAGCGATTTTCATCAAGGTTTAGAATCTCCCCAATGAAACGAGCTTTATATTTATCAATTACAAACGTTTAAAAAAAACAGATAACATCCCCCTTGGGGACACGGTTTCTGTAGGAGAATGTATCGAAACTTTGTATGTGGTGGTTGTCTTGCACTGTCATAGGAAAGTATATATATATTTTTTAATATATATACATATTTTATATAATTTTTTTATTTTTTAATACTACTACTTATTACTCCCTATGAAAATTCTTAGTTTTGACACATTTTCTTGCACAAGCTATGCTTGAATGTTTTTTATTTTTATTTTTATTTTATGTTAAATTCATTGTTTTATATCATGCTAGGTTAAGCTTTATAATTGTATAATATCATAAGTTTTAAAAAACGACTGACTGTTGAGTTTCTTGCGGCGTTTCTTCTCAGCAGTGGTCTCTTGCGAAGCGCTGGTAGATTTTGACGTGTAAAAGTGCCCGTGCGGCCTAATTACTGAATAAACATCTTTTATCTTTATCTTATCTTTTATCATATAATAGTATTAATTTTTGTCAACAGCAAGCCATCGCCAATGCTGGTCGCACTGAAATCACTGAGTCTACATCCCAACCTCTTATGTCAAGTAAGGATTTTTACATGAAAATTCAAAGTAAAAACATATACCTGGTGTTCTTTTGTGTAGTTAATTCTATGCATTCATACTAACATAAAACTATCTTTTTATTTGTAGATATAACATCATCATTTGACTCGCAATCAAAAAGATCATCCACGAAGCAGCCGTTTAAAAAATCCGGACTGCCCTCCATCGCCATTGCATCCAGGTATGTACTGAACATAGGATCTTGAAGATTATAATTGAAAGAGGTATATCAAATACGGGCATGGCTTGGTTTTTTTATATATCTTTACATAATAAAACTATATCATTGATCATTTTAATCTTCGCTACACCGCAGGCCTGAGAGTCCTGTGAAGAAGTATTTGCAGCCGACGTTAAGTGACCCGCATCCGACCCTCAATAAGAAATCTCCACGTAAGTACTCTTATTAAAGAATAACATTCTGACTAAAGGAATTTGATCCAAACACGACCGTACTTGCAGTGACTATCCTGCGCCTCGTGTTCTACATTCGCCTCTCGTATCTGACGTGGCTATTAATTGGATTTAACTATTTTGTTATTTATTATTTTATTTTTGACGACGCAGTTAGCCTAGTTGGTAATAGCCGCGCTACGAAGCTAGCGGCCCGGGGTTCGATTCCTGGTCAGTTAGTCTAGTCAGTCAGAATAGTTGTGTTATGAGGACGAGTATTTGTTTCTGAGTCTTGGTTGTTTCCTATGCGTACTGTACCAGTTTATTAATAGCCTTCGGCAGACTTCGTTTTTCTATGAACCGGTGACAAAATACTGTAAGCTGCGAGTGCAAGTGTAAATAGGCTAAAAAATCCGTCATTTATATTATCAAAAAATATTGAACACGTATTTTTGATTTTGTCAGTTAAACAAAAAATGACGAAGATGAGACGGTTCGTTGAAATTTCGCGTGACGTCACGCCGTGGTACACTTTATATCACATTGTGACAACAGGAGCCCCCACTCCCGAATTTTTATCCGCCTTATATTTGTCAATTTCGATTGATTTGATAAAGCAAAAAAATACGTGTTCAATATGTTTTTACAATCTTATTGACGGACTAAATAGAATTATTGTTTTTTACCCAGGACACAATCCTATAGCCAGCCGAACGGTATAAAGAAGCTGGAAGTACTGTATAAGTACTTATTTCTCTGTCGTTCGGCCTAGGTCAATTTGTGTGAGATTGTCCCCTAATATTTAGTGTAACAAATTACAGCCGTGATGAAAAGCAGCACGCGCGCATCTCACAACAGCGGCGCGGGCAGCGCGGGGGGCGCGGGCGGCGCGGGGGGCGCGGGGGGCGCGGCGGGCGCGGGGGGCGCGGGGGGCGCGGGCCGCTCGCCGCCGGCGCTCAGCGACGTGCACTCCTGGTGGGGCGCGCAGCTCGCTAAGCACGCGCTGCTCGACTGCGACTAGACCAGCAGACTCCATACTGCAGTACTTCTTGGCTGTTTTTGTTAATTACGACCTTCTTTACTTCCCCCACCACGACGACTCTTACCCACGTGCTACGCGTCAAAATGTGCCTATTCACGCGCGCGTACTTCGTGCCTAAGCGAGGGTTGGTAACTAAATAATAAATAGATTAGATTAGTAAGGGAAATTGACATTACAAATATTAATACGTACGTCTGCTACGTGCAAATTTTGACCCTCACTGATATTTGTATCCCCGGCGGGTAGGCGGGTAGGCTAGTGACGTAACAAGTATATATCTGTGTTGTGGCGAGCACTAGAAGCACCCGCGATATCGACCACTGCCAGAGATGAGTACAGGAGCGGAAGAGAACCTTAATGACAAAACATTGTCGTGGGCGACCGGCCCGCGAGGTAACAAACGCTGTCGATAGCAAGGCTGCTTCCGGTAAGCTTAGGGCAATATATAGGCAGTGTAAAGACCGGCTTTACCAAATCTCTGAGTTCAATACACTAATGTACTCAGTCAGCACAACACAACATTATGAGTATTATGACTGATCTAGCCGATTTGAAATAATTCAATATTTTTATCATCTGACTTTTGCTCCGACTGATCATCACAATAATCGTGCTAAACTGGTCCCTGTGTTTTGATTTACTTACTAGTTATGTCAAGTAACGTTACTAGTTATATTTTTAACTATACAACAACTCGTGCACTAAAACGGAGAACGAAAGTATGTAAATTTAATTATGTAACTTTAATTCTACTGTGAAGATGAGAAAAGTTTTCTTTTCGTAGTTATTTACAATTACTCGAGAAACTTAGATATAGACTAACTTTATAGTCATGTTAAATAAATGTTTCTTTTGAAACAAAACATAGATTAGTTTCACTGCGAATATTGCAAATAAATGAGTAAAATCGAATATTTATAACAAGTAGTCAGACAATCAATGCGACTCTGTTTGATAGTGCCAAAATTATGTTGTTAAATAAATATATGTACCTACAATCAAAACGTATTTTCATTAAGAGTAATATGCACAATATAAGATAGTAACTGAAGTCTGTCACTGCGCGCAATGGTCTACTTAATTTGTAAGTGACAAATATAAAAATGTTAAATGATTTACAATAAGTATTGGTGATTGACAATGATCATATAAAGTGGCACATGCCGAGGGAGAAGAGGGCGATGAGCGCCAGCGCGAGCGCGAGCCAGAGCGCGCGGCCGGCGACGGCGCAGCGGAACAGGCGCGCGCGCAGGCGCAGCGTGGACGCGTACAGCAGCACGGCCGCCACGTCCTCGGGCGGCGTGTCCTGGTGCAGGAAGGGCCGCACGCACAGCTCGTGCCCGACGTACTCGCTGCGGCGGCACTCTTTCGACAAACGAGCCGCCTGCAAAGTAACACCCGTTGTAGAAGCTTTGATACAAACACGTCATATTCAATTCTCTCGAAAAGACCTTTATCCTCGTAATACGAGCGGCATCTCCAAACGACACCAGGGAATATTCATGACTGTTTTTCACAGCTTCAATAAAAGCTGATTCATGTAACAAACACTTGGGAAAAACCATTTTGCGAATAGCTTTATAAATAATGAAGATATAAGCCAACAAAATATTTGTTGTAAACAGAATTTTATATGGAGTTTATATGGGCGACCTCTTACATGACGTAACGCTAATTATTCTCTGTATAGTTAGTAGTTTAAAATGCTTGTATCATTCGTATTTCTTGGCCGATTTTAACTTTAATTTCACTTTTGGTGATCTCTTACGGTATTTTCAAAGTTAAATAACCATGCAAACTCCCTATTGAATAGATAAAACCTCCGATATGATGACAACCCCTAGTTTCAGAGCTGATACTGAGAGTTGATATCTGTGTTGAACCAATCCGATTTATATGAAAGCTAACTAAAGTTTCCATTAAACAAGATTTCTTTTAAAAAAACGCGTCCTATTCTGTCAGTTTGGGAGCTACGGCCACAGACAGACACACAAATACACGTTCGTAGCCTAGCTCCTATGTACAGTCAAGGGGTAAAATAAATATCCGCTCAAAGGTGCAAAAATATGTACACATTTACCGTATTGCCATAGTAATAATAATAAGGCCTGTGTGTATATATATTTTTTAAGACTAGGGTGTGTACCTACCTACATATTTGGGCCCTTGACTGTACATCTACCTACAACTCATATTTCTTTGGTTATCTTTATCAGATATAGCGATGTTTACCTGTATAAACGGCACTACAGCAGCGGATATCCACAGTAGCAGGTTCAGCATGCTGATCCCGACTATCGGCTCCGTCTGCGTGTCGACTTTGTCCAAACTGTACATCCACATGGCGCCGGAGGCGACCCACGAAATGTTCACAATAGTAAAAAGGCACACAGCGGGCGCGAGGTCGTCGTTCAGATACTTGAGAAGCTTCTGGAATTCTGCTATTTCCTGCAAAATATTATAACAATGTTTTCATTTTTGCGCTACTGACTCTCAAACCCACAACCACCATTTAAGTAATTAGAATAATCCATATACAAGCTATAAGAAACAATTTTATAGGACTAAAAACTGGCCGTCAAACTGGAGCTGAGGCATTTAACTAGGTAGGTGTTAAACAAGAAAATTACAGAGAAGTATCGATTTACATACAAGTCATAATTTGATGTACCCAATACTCTGGTATTACTAGACTTATACAAATACATCTTCCAATATTGGACCTAATGCACAAGTACCTACTCCTAATCTTTTTCAAAGAAGGAGTTAAGTCACTAATATTTAATGAAACTCCTTCCTATACGCCCGACGCGAAAATGAAATCAGCCCTTTCATATGACGCTCCGTTTGCCATAATCAAATCACTTTCACTTTTAAACCCCCATTCTAGACCCCTTTTAAATTATTTCGAAAAATAATTCCTTTTTTTTTTACTAAAACAGATGCGGGTAACAAAGTCTTGACGTGTAAAAGTGCCCGAGCGGCCTACTTACTGTTTTTTTTTTTTAAGTTTTAAAGTTACATAATGCCAAATTTCAAATTGATAGCTTTTATAGTTTCCAAGAAAAACTGCTTTGATATACAGACAGACACCGAAGTCTCACCATAAGGGTTCCTTGTTCACCATTTTGGTCCGGAACCCTAAAAACACGATGGAAACGCAGCCTTGGCGAGGGCAGGCTGCGAAGCACTATGCTTACTAGGTACGCTTACGCTCAACTAAGCGGTCGCCTTGCATCCCCTAACGTCGGTCTGTGTGGCGCTAATGCACGGGTTTGGAAGACTACAAAATAAAACGCACATTTGACGACGCCTAGTTGGTATAGCGACCCCTGCCTTCGAAGATAGCGGGCCCTCGTTCGATTTACGGTCAGAATAATCATTTGTGGTTTTTTAAAGTCTTAAATACTTTTTAAGCATGTACCTAAGTAGTATCAAATGTTTATCGTCGTTAGTAGGTACCTACCCGTAGTACCTACAATTTAATTGGAAACTAGGTCAATCTGTCTGACATTAACCCCGGAAATTTATTTGAGTATGAACACGATACAATACAAACATCTTTATTAACTCTCACAATAGTACATATTATGAAGGTAAAAAACCCGAGCCTGGCGTCTGTACTAGGAGAGCCTGTACGACAGATCACCAGCCCCCGCCCCGATGATGCAGGGAAGTGGAGATGACAATAAAACAAGTATGTCCATTAGTGAGAAAAGAAAAAGAAAAAAAATGAGTAACTGTACAAACCCGCATCCAGTTCAAGGGAGTGACGGAGCGGTTGAGCAGCCGCTCGCGCAGGTACAGCAGATGCGCCTGCAGCAGCTGCGCCTGCAGGCAGTAGCTGGTGATGATAGTCGCCTGCACCATGTCGTGGATCAGCGTGCACGCTACCAGCAGGATCTTCAGGACGAATGTCGTTTGAACCGAACTTTAAACAAAATATTAATTATTCACCCCAAAGTTATTACGCCGTAGAGAAAGAAGCAGGGATAATGTAACTCGCACTTAAATTTTGGGTGTAGGTTCGTGCGCCAGTCGTCAACTGCACCATATACCATATGTCTAGAGGGAGATTGAGTCGTCAAGCGGTGGCGTAGAATTAAGGAAATACTTAACACGTTCCCTGTCTGGGTGCCCCCAATGTGGGGTCATGAACCTTTTTGCCGTGCTACCACTAAGGGGTCACATCCCCATACTGTATGCACAGTTGGACTCGTGACATTGGCCGATTGTTTTGTATGTTTTGTATGGGGACAGTGAACGTGTTAATAAAGTTTCTCTTGAACCCAACTTAAAGCAAACCCTGTTTTAAGTTGGTACTTAACTTTCTTCTTATCGCATGATTCAATAGCATATACGAGTAGAAGCGAAAACAAAGAGAATTACCTGTATTCCAACCATCTGAACATAATGGTACCCTCGGCCATCATTAGATTGACTGAGCAGAGCGACAAGCACATCCAAAGGACGCTCAGGATAATGAAGAACCACAGAAGGCGAAGGAGCCGCTTTGGATTGGAAGAGGGCATGCCTTGTGGCGCATATGACGATAGCAGAAATACCTATAAATTAACAAATAATTGAAAACAGCAGGGCGACTTGGAGCGAGCTGGCGATAACGCTTCGAAGGCCTTAGGGTACCTAAGTTAGTTTTAAATTTTAACCCTTTGCCACATATTGGGTCAAATGTGGAACACGAGGGTTTCCCGCCCGTTGGATGATTTAAGAGCCACCTATTACCTACACGGCAGGTAGGTAATAGGTGGCTCTTAGGTAAAGTTGGAATTTCTAAGCAGCTTGCTTAGGGCTAAGAAAATAATTATATTTATAGTTAAACAGTCCTTTACTGAGACAGTTACAGTACTTATTCAAACTCACCCTTTCCATAAGATTCTGAAGCTGTTCATTATCAGATATTCTGAACAAGTATAAAGCATAAAGGAACCCCAAAAAGTGCAGTATACTGGGGCCAATGTACGTTAACGTTACGTTCCCGTAACATACTTGTTTGTATGTGTCGTACTCTAACGAGGACTCCAGTGCAAGCGGCACCAACTTATAGCAGAACCCTCTGTCTCGCCTGAAAATTGCCAAACATACGTTAACATCCTAAGCCGACATGTGGCCCAGCTTTTAGCAGCCATATGGTTAATTCGTCATAATATTTACCTAAAACACGCCATGTACTGCAAAATGTAACCTAAAAACATAAATACTGCTACTTGGGCAGAATGAAAGTGCGAAACACAAATTGCGCATCTAGAGGAGTTAGAGATGTCTACGATTGGACGCAGTCCCATTATCGTTAATAGCTTGAGGTAAGGAAGTAGTATCTGAAAGAAGACAAGTTGCGGTGAGAGTGTAAAACTATAAAACCGGCTAAGGGCCCGTTGTTTGATTAGTAGCTAGTTAACTCGACTAATTGTTAAAATTCGATAAGGGAATCGAAAATTTGACACATTTCCTTGAGATTTAACCATTAGCTACGGTTTTTAACGATTAGTTAGTTTAATTACTGATCCAACAGCAGGCCCTAAGTGTACGTCGGAGTAGCGCACCGAGGGTTTCATACCTTAAATTGTACAATATCAATGATATCTTATTTTCCAAACTAGATAGAAAGGTCTATAGTGACTAACCGAAAATTAAAAGTTTTAGCACTTGTCAGGCTCTAAAATGACTTATAATAACCTTGTACCGGTGGATTAAAGTGATGTATTTAAAACGACCCTTTACTCCCTGGGGACTAAAGTACTTTTTCTTTTTAATTTACTTTAGAAACCCTTAAACAACCAATTACGGTGTTTGTGAATTTAGGATGATCGCCATTTTCAGTGATTGTGTATGGACCATTTTTAGGCCGTGGAAATAACCTCAATTTAAGGTCACTCGCTCACGTGGCTATCCTAATATATTATAATACCTATTACAATGTGATTTATGTAAGAACAGACACAAAAGTTTAAAAACCGAATAATCTGTTTAACCTTTATAAGTGACTAGCGGCCTGCCCTTGCTTCACTCCAGTTAAACAAAACAATAAATTAAAAAACCGGTTATAGCGAGTTTGAATCTGGCATCGAGGATTCAGAGGGTCTTATAAAGCTCCTGTATGGTGTCGGTAGGTATCTACAAGCAGCCACACCACACGGGGCAAATTATACCTACAGCTTGCAAGTAAACAGAAACAATGCAATTTTTCTATTTTTGCTTTTTTGCTGATAGAAAAATTTACCACCCGCAGTACGTAGCATACCTACATAGTTTGCCCTGTGACAAATTTGACCTTGTTTCAATAAATACGGACAGACAACAAAGTCATAAAACGCTAATTACGCTAAATACGTACCTACGCTAAGAAAACTCTCTAAATAAAGATGCATCCCATGCACCTAGCATTTAGAAGACTAAAAGCTTGTGTCAAGTAAGTACCTAATAACAAAGATAAAAGCTAAACAAAGTGTGTTTGCATTTATTTAAGCAAGGAACTGCTGCTGCTTAATTAAATAAACCAAACTTAGGCAATACATTACTATACTTAGGTACTTAATTAATAGAAATTAATAGAAACTACTAGATCAAGTGTGGTTAATTGTGTTATTTGAAACCTGTTGATTATGATTAAGTAGGTAGGTGTAGGTACCTAACCTGTTAGATAGGTATTTGTTCAAACCAATCTAAACAGCAAATATAAATTGTCGGTCACTTACCTTAGATTTACAGTAGTGTAAAATTGCAGAAGTACTCATATATTCCGTATCAGGGGATTCAGTTATTTCTCCTATCTGAAACATGATGATCCCATTCATCAATGTGCCAGGCTAGCCTGTATAATGTTGGCGAAAACGCCCCGAAGTGTACCTAGATATCCATAGGTAATTAGCGGAGACAATATCAGGGCAGCAGCAGGCCGAGGCGAGCAGAACCCATCGGTACTCACATCAACACTGTTGGCGTCGAGACTGGACCTCGCCGATCGCTCCATCGTCGGTTCTTCGAACTTGTCGTTGCCCAGTACATGGCTGTCCAGTAGATCACTCGCTACGTAATCGTTTGAAAATTTCACATTATCCAGTTTATTGCCCATATCTACATTTTAATTGCCATTATGCACATTATGCGAAACGATAACTTCGACATTATAAAAGGGTAGTCACTCATTGATGCAGGAACAGATTGTCTTATTTAAGAAAATGAAGGTAAATAGATATTACCTACAACATAATTATTAAACAATATTGCGTACTCTTACCACTTCCATAAGATCCATTGTTATTTTGCATTATTTAAATATTGTATTATTTATTAAGTCCACTTTGACGCTCCTAATTAATTCAGACATAAGTAACCGTCGTAATTTTTATTTATTGAATAACATTGTCTCTTTCACACAAAGGAAAGTTGTATCAACATCAAACGAAATAAATGTATACCTACTTAATTACATTAATAAACACGTTAATTATCGATAGCTTGCAAAAATATTGCATCGCAGATACAGGGCTCCTGAACCCAGTGTTTAAAAAAATACCATTATAAATTCAATTAAATAGGTAGGTAAGTACCATTATTGAAATTGAGTTAAAGTACACCCTAGAAGAAAATATTTCAAAAGACGTACTTGAAGAATTACCAATAGGTATTACCATTGAAAGACAGATTAGAAAAGAAGAATGGATATTATATTGAGAAAGTGCTGGCGAGCTCCTCAATATACTTACCTTCCTGCTCGTACCATTGTGGAGAGATTGAAGGCTCTAGGTAAAATCAGCTGACCCGCCATAGAACCGTGTCAGTGACGCTATTAATCAAACCGTAAGAAGTGTCAAACTAATGTCACCGAAGTTCTATGTTGGGTCAAGGTTCCATTTCACCGATTGTAGCAACGGTCCACTCATTCCCAAAATACCAAACTGCTCTTTGGTAACAGGTTCTCAAAAAAGCAGATTCGAAATATTGGGTGAAGATAATAAACAATGTTAATATTTCGTTTTAGAATTCCGATATATTATTGAGTATCCTGGTATTTTAAAATACTCAAAAGTAGCTGTACATTTGTATACTTTTGACGCAGTTATTGAAATACCTACTAAATTTAAACCATGCATTCTCTTTAATACGTTAAGTACTGCGACAAGATACTATAATGTACGCAGCTACTTCTTCTGTCTACTTGTACTATTACTTATTCTGAACGAGCATCTGTGATCGACGGCACTTCTTTCTATCCGTCCGTCATTTCTTTCTATCTAGTCAAGAGCGCCTAAAGAAAGGGATGGGGCATTCGCAGTTTGGAATTTAGGGCTTCGTAGTTGCCGTCTTGGACCTACGCTCGTACTTACTGGTACCTACAGTCCCATTCGAATTGTAAAAGTTGCTCTGTAATATCTTTACTAGACTGTTGTTAAAGGTTTTAGCTTATTTAAATTATTACATAGATAGAAGCACGCGGGCGCGGGACAGGCATGGCCTTCTATCTCCGTATGTATAATAGTAGTCTTCCAAATATTAAGGTAAGTACGGTACTTAAAAAAACAGATCGATTTTTTTCTTTATGAACATTTTGGAAAAAGAAACCCTTTGGTTGGGATTGGGACCATAATTCTAGGGGGAGGATAAAATAATTTCGAAAATGTCTCCGAAAAACTGTGTTAAAATTGTCTGTTTAAATAGGTACAAATATTAGAGAGAGATTGGATTTTGGTTACAAAACGGGCAAGGAAAACTTACTAGGGAAACTTCCAACAGTCACTTCATTGGTTTTTTCTGCTAGATTATTAACAGCTACCTATCTAAATACCCATGTATTATGAAAGTGACAAAGTTCCAAAAAATTAAAAACGCCGCTGTATACCTTTTATGCCGCTGTATATATTTTAAAAATACGAACACAACAAAAAACGGTCGCATCAGTCGAGCCATTCTCAAGTGATCAGATGCACATGTCCGTAGGATCCCGTGGGATGGTCAACGAAGGCAGAAGTTAGTAATAAATAAATAAATTTTAATAACTATAAAACAATACCAACGGTTCAATACGAATGTTGAACTTCGATAACCCGAGGCGATAAAATACAGAGAAAGAATGCAATCTGTTTTCGTTTCGTTAAACGCTAACACATTCAGTGTTATAGATGAACACTTAATCGGGTCATTTTTGTAAAGAAAATAGGGTGACTGGCCCCGATTGTGGGAAAGAACAAATAGCGCGTCGCGATTACAACTATCGACAGTTAGTTATTTAGGGTTACTTGGTCACTTTCACTAGGATCTCGTAGTTTTGCCTTGCCCGCTTGTTTGTCCATCCAGCCGTAGTTATACGTGTGTACAGAGTAATTTAATTGAAAAAAAAACAACGATTTATTTTCGTGCGTTTTATTTTACTTACTAGGCAAATAAAATTAATAGTAAATTTTAAAATATTTTAATGCAACTCTACATTTTTGGAAGCTTTTTTTTCATTAAAAATCCTGTTCTTCTGACGATTTGTTTTCTTTCATGGTAATGCTTTTTCATATTTTTCTGGTTTTCTGATTCTGATTTTTTACCTCTCATCGTAAATTTCATTTCCCTGTTGCCTCCCGTGCCGGCGACCGTAGCCGTGAAGCTCGCTTTAGCTAAACGATCGCCTAAGCTCGCCTTATTGACTTTTGTGAAGGACTTTACGTTGCTTGTCCTTGGCAATCGAGTAAATTCGTAAACTTTATCTTTGTGTTCAGGTTCTGTATGTTCATCTTGTTTCCTTCTAAGTATTTTGTGTTGTTTCTTTACTTCTTTAACCCAGGAGCGGTCTTCATCAGAACTGTCTTCACTGGACTGGTATAATTCGATATCAGAGTCTTTATCTTCAGGTTCGTCCTCCTAAACATAAAAATAATTTAAAGCTTTTGTTCATGTAAAATAAACTGTACATAAACTAGAACATCGTTTAATTAAGTGACTGACCTCCATAGCTCGGTTTTCCGGTTTTTGTGACTGAGCTGTACTCTTGTCTAGCCTGGATAGCACTGGATTTAACAACCTGTATTCCTCAGCTGATTTGTCAACTTCAAAATCTGGATTTTCAAACATAGCCTAAAACAAATAATTTAAATAAGCAAAAATAAAAATGGAAATTATAGTATGACCTGGGTATTCATGGCTTACCTTGAAACGATTGTCCTTAAGGAGATTAGAAGCATTCTTTTTCTTGCGACCATCGTCATCCATAAGCCGGGATGCCAATTCTCTGTTAACTTTTGGCAAGTTATCCTGGACTTTAATTCTCGAAGGTCTTTCCATTTCAATCTTTTCCCTAATTTTCCGTCTTTTGTACTCTTCAAATGCAAATGGATCAGCTATTGATTTAGCTCTCTTGTACAGACGAACATCAACAAAGTATCTGAAATACATATCAACTCATTGTTCAGTATCTAGAATTTTGCCAACTAATACTAGCACACAAAAGTTTGATCTTGTAAACTTCTTCCTTACCCATGCATGTATGCTCTCAACAAGTTTGTTCCAAGGAGATGATCCAATCCTAATGACTCCAGTTCCTGTTTTGTGACGAACTTATAATCGTCATACACTGTCTGGGCTGCTGAGCTTTCTAGTTCTTCAGTCAGGTTGTCTAAGAAAGCACACCATCTTGGTGCAGGCCCTGTTTTAATATTCAAAGGTAAAATAAACTATATTTTTAAACTTGTTGATAAAGCTCCTACTGCTAACCTGTCCAGCAACGCATCTAAGGAGATGAAACTTGGATGTTAGAAAGTGTGATGCTTGAATGTAGCTTACAATAAATAACTTTTACTTAAAATGTCGAAACTTTAAGTTTTTTACGTTTTATATGAGCCGCATTTCACCAAACTTGGAATAAGACAGTCCCAAGATTATTAGATTAGATTCTATACAAATTCGGCTTTTTATCTAGGTATATTTTATATAGGTGTCTTTTACCTTATGCTAATTTGGTTGAATACAATCTTACAAGGAAATATACAATATTGTTAGACATATTGATAGTAATATTGATTATTTTTAAAGATCCGTTCCCATACCTAGTGAAGGGATGTAGTAAACTTGCATTTTCTGATCTTCTACTGCCATCATGCTCAATCCCGTGTTGGGAATGACACATAGGTCATTGAAATCTACTGTAGACTCAATGCTTGTATATTGTTTACCCTAGAAATAAAAGAGGACTTAATAATCTATATAAATAAAAATGAATCCCTGTTTCCCTTGGTCACGTCACAAATCAAGAATGGCTCGACCAATTTGAATAATTTCCCTTTTGTTGTGTTTGTAATTATCAGGACAAGGTTTGTATACTTGGGAGCAAAGAAATCGAGTCACTTTCTATAGAAATTCAGTACTAAGTGGCTCGACTTCTTTGCTCCCAAGTGTTTAATTAAAAAATTACCAGCCAGCCATAGCATAGCCAGCCAGCCAGCCAGCCATAGCATAGCCAGCGTCGGGTACAGACAGCTAGTACTCAATAATTCTCAATACAGCACAGTGACTGGCTAAAAAGAAACAAACTTACAGTATTCTTGTCCCATATTTTCAACACAGTAGAATCCATTGAATAAACATAATCCATTGTTTTGTGAAATTCCAGTTTTTTAATAGGGAGGCCATTCATATGGTCTTTAACTAAAAGAGGTTTACTTGATCTTATATCATACAGCAGGACATGACCAGTTGATGTCCCAACACCCATTTTAAGAGGACCATCAAATTTGAGTGAACTAATTGCAGGTAAACTTTCATTTCTGTAAATTACAAAATTGGCATGAAATAATAGAACACGAGTTTCCCTGCTCACAAATATACGCCTAAATGTTGTCTAAGAATTAAGCTATTTTTGTTGTATTAATTAACAGAAAGCAGATGCAAAGAGGCAAGGTAGGCCAATATAGACTAGATTAGACTAGACATGCAAATATGTAACATATGTATGTATTTCATTATCAGTATTTCCACATACAACAAGGAATATATTTATACCTGTATTCAGAATCTGTACAATGTAAGGCACAGTCTAAAATGCCTTGTCTGGTTTTTGTACGGGGATCCCATGCCTCCACATGCCCACTCTCAGTACCCACAACCAGCAGACCATGTTCTTCACTGACTGAACAACAATTTATTTCATGTGCTTTTGTGGCATATGGTGCCATAAACTGTCCAATTTCTAGATTCAATCTGTAAATTTCCTAATAAAAACAACAAAATTGTTAATTTGAAGTAGATTTGTTTGCAAGTTTAAATAAACTTATTTGGGATGGAAAGTTCTTTTTTGGCATAGGGAAGGCAAACTAGCACACCCCACTTGATAGTAAGTGGACTTTGAAGTCCATAGACATCTAGATATCAGTGGAATTTGAATATAAACATTTTGAATTTGAATAAACAAATGTTGTAGCCCACTTACAGATGAAGCTCCAACAACAAAAAGGTCACAGGAGGGCTTATGGTACGCAAGGTCTCTGCCAAACTTTGGTACCCGCAACCTGTAATGACGGCCATGCCCTACATGGAACTCCACATATCTATCACATTGCAGAAAAACAATCTGAAATTCAACATTAAACAATATTTAAATTATAAAAATAGTAAAGTGAAACTAAGTGAAATAAGAACAAAGGTTCTTGTCAGGGTAGTAATTAATGATGCCAATTTCCTCTTTTCTATTACCATCAATCTAGCCTTCAATCTATGTGACTTATTCTACCATTCTATTCATTTAATTTTGTAACTTAATATTAAATAATTTGAAACTGTTACTGGACGATGCCCGTGACTCATGCACGTAGAATAATTGGCCACTCCCCTTATTACTTCTTGTAGGGGTAAATTTTTAAAAAGCTCTTTTAGCCAGGCATCCCAGGAATGTGCGCCTCGGGCGCTTGCTATGGTTAGTCCATCACGCATGAGAATAAATAATAACTACACATAGAAGCAAAACTCCCGGCTCCGGACGCGCGCTTGGTGCCTGGCGACACATGAGGTGTCTAGTCAATCAGGGGCGTCACACAAGATATTGATATTATACAAGGAGGGGCGTTAACCAAGATATTGATATTGTGTCATGAATTGGTTTTCGTATTTGTGTTGATTATTAGTGTTTAGGGTTAACTAAGATAGTGATTTAAAAAGTGAACAACTATTTATGGCAAAATAATTAGAAATAATTAATTGAATGAAGGAGTTTTATACATTTATTAGTACATCCCCTAGATGTTATCCTGCAGTAAAAAGCACTGTCAGTTTTCCTCGAATTTTCCAACTTTCCCAGTATCAAATTATTGAATTATATACTTTTTTTTTTTTTAAAACTTGTTTTTGTGTTATATAGATGATTAATAGCCACATAAACCATGTTATTTTCTGGAGATAATCTTAATATCTTCGTAGTGTTATTATCAAATTTAACGGAAATGTATTAAAACTTATTTTCTGGAGATAATCTTAATATAGTTGAAAAGTGTTATCATCAAAGAATGATGGGCAAAAATGTATGGAACCCAGCCCAATCGTCAATATAATTATAACTTATGTATGCTTATTGATCCCATTATTTGCCGTAATTGTTGTAAATAGTAAAATCGGTCAAGCGTGAGTCGGATATACGGGAAACACAAAAGCATTGCAACGCACGCGGGGCACAGCTAGTGTAGTAATAAACGTTGTGTGTGTGAATATTTGCAGGCTGATAACTCTCTTCTCCGAGGTTTTTGTAGTTTGTCCCCGTATTAGAAAATGAAGCTTATGTAACGAGCTTCCACGTGGTATACATGAGATTTGTATTGGTTATTTGGGCCAATTTGCCCATCATTTATTAACATAAATGTAATAAAACTTGTTTTGCAACAATGTTTCAAGTTAAAGTAAAACATTAATAACATTCCGTGACTAAACTTGTATACCACATCCATAAACTGCTTAAAATATTTCGCAAGTGGCAGCCCTAACTTTGGGCGCGGAAGAGAGAGGGGCGTAGCAGATTGAAGGGGGAAGTAGATATTTAAAGCGCGGTATTTGGGGCCTGGTCCAAGAAGATTCACTTTTACATGTAGTTATTTTTTATTCTTATGACTCAGGTACAATCTAAGATAGTCAAGGAAAGATAACTCCGAATTTCAAGTTTCTAGGTTCAGCAGTATAGGCTCAGCGTTGTCTGCTAGTCAGTCAGTGTGTATAAATTATTAAATACTATAAATTGGTATAATTAACAAAATAGATCAAGCCAATACTTACTTTTGTGTAATCATCACTCAATATTTCAAATGTAACCACTTCGGAGTCGAGGCAGCGCTCGAATTTCAAGGATAGATTGTTGACATCAAAACATTTGATTCTTGGTTTATAAATGCCTGTTGTCATAATATATTGCCCATCTTTAGAGGCCCTTATGCTAGTACTGACTCCAGGCATATCGAACTCCTGAATGAGCTCGATCCTTCTCCGTAGATCTACATTTTTTTTTAACAGTGCTCTTTTTTTTCTTTCAGTTAGCCACTGAAAACAATAAAGTACACATGGTGAAGATACTATTACAAATTCCCAACAATACACGCACATTTTTGGCACACTTACATCTGGTAAAGATTTACCAGCACTGAGATTGAAAATCTTAACATTATCTATTTCAAGAACTTGCATATTAATTGAAGTATTAACGATTTTATTCCACGAATGAGGTTATAAAAGCATGTTTACAAAATCATTCCATGATTTGAGCATAGCACAGATTATAAGGTATGTTTTTGTATTTCAGTCAAAAGCGTATTTCGTTTCTTTCTGTTTTTTTTATCTGTCATTGTTTTGACGGTCAATGTAGAAGCATTTCAGCGGTTTAAAATGTTACTCGAACATGGCAATACCAGGTATGAATTCTTACCCGCTAAACGGAAAAAGTTGAAGTATTCAACTCAAATTATAATAGTAATAGTATTGAAACTGAAATTATTTATTTTCAAAAACATACACAGTTGTTATAAAAATATACGTGATAGTTTAAATACATGAGATATGCTCTGCCACAATTTGGCATGCAAAGTGCTAAAAGTGCTAAACTTAAAAATAATGCGCCTTCTATTATTCATAAAATTTATCAAAATATTCTTTGAAGTTATAAAAAGGTCGAGTAACTAAGTAGGATTTTAATTTTCTAGCAGTCATTACTAAAATATTATATTATTAAAATAAATATGTTAATATGTATTAATAAATAATATAAATATGATTGAAAACTCTTCTCGCATTAGTATTTATCATCCTCAGTGTCTAAAATTTAACTTGGTAGAAGGGATTTTTGGAAATTCATCCCCTAAAATAAGGGGAGTAGCGGGAAACTACGCGTACGAAGCGCGAGCGTCCTCTAGTAGAATATAAAGCCCTCTACGCACTATCCATCTTGGAAAGACAGCAGCGCACAACCGTCAGGCCCGATCGATGGTGCTGTATGCACTATCGTGCAAAGTATCCATCGAGCTGTCACATGCCACAGATTCTTACTTCGCTCACAATTGTCACACTTTTACAGACATACCTTATAATCTGTGGTACACAAATAGTTTGTTAGGTTATGTGCTTCGACATTACCACATATTTTTGAAATACTGCTAATTTTTTATTTAATGAAAGGTGAACATTTGATAGCATTTTCTGTAATTATTAAGTTAGTCTGGCGCTGAACGATTTTGCTACCATATCCCAGTTGTAATTTCCGTTAACATGGACAAATCAACAAAAAAGAAGTTACAACTTCCTAAATCTGTATTAGACATGAAATTTATGCGAAAGACTAAAGAAAGACTGGAAAAAGAAATAGAAAATACTCATGATCATGAGAGTTTATATTCAAATATCATTACTGATGAAATGCGTTTGGCTTCTGGTAATTATATATCCGAATCCAGTTTCCTATTTTGTGAAGAATTATTAGAAGGAAGGCTGTCATTTAAAGGAATGAACCCCGAAATTGAAAGTCTCATGAAAGCAGACCAGGAGGAGCCTGAAAATGGAGAGATGGAGAAAGATATTTCTGATGAGATATTAGCAAAGAAAATGGAAGCATTTCATAAAAGGAAAAGAGAAACAACTACTAGCATATATAAGAGTATTAAAAAGCCAAAATTTGAGTGAACGAGCAGGTGTATACTCTTAACGTTCGGAAGATATTATGTTAAAATTTGAGAAGCAAGAATTAACATTATTTGAATATGGAATTGTTTGTAAATCCGAGGATGAAAGTTAGTTATCTAAAGTGTTGCCTAGCATGCTAGCCTATGTGTGTAATAATCACGAGTCTTCATTAAACATCAAATATTCAACTCATTTTGCTGATGTCTTATAATCAAGAAAAAAGTGTCATGGGTTTTTGAGTTGTGATCTGGTTTGTTGAGCAATGGATTGTGGTTTACGCAGTGGGCATCTTCATTCACACAAAGGCACATAACTCTTTGCTGGCAAGAAGATGAAACAAAAGCTCAAATTTAAATGTTGAGTAATTGATATCATTATTACTCTCTATTGCTAGCATCATACCTATTATTGGCACCATGAACTTTGAAAGGGGTAAATTGGTGTTATCTTAAAATGTTAAAACGTTACTTAGTGACAATATCCAAATTTTTATTATTACCCTATCAAGGTGTCTTACCAGATTTAGGGATAAGTGAATATTTTTATATAAATAATTGACAGGTTGCACTTCATTTGATTGCGTTTTATTTATACATAACAGTTGGGTTGTTTATTTTACTTTGAGGGTGCTGTTTTTGTATTCATTGTGACAGGGTGGTCTATAAGTGATTAATTTTCTGCCAGTAATTATGCTTAAATGAAAAACCCCCTGTATGTGACATCAAACCCACACCCATAGAAAGGCGGCCAAACTGAATATTTTGATGTAAGGAGTGTTTTTTTGTAAATTTCAATGCTTTATTAAATTACAATTGATTTTAAACTTACAATGCTATGTAAGGTTTTAAACAAAATGCGGGTAGGCATGCAGGGCATTGGAACAGATGCCTACACAATTGATAGTATGGCACGGATCCGTGTCTGAGCATATGAGGGGTTAATGGCAACAAGATGACAAGATGGTTATTTTAAATCTAATTAGAGAAAGACAAATTCATGGGGGACAAACAAGACAATTGTCAGTAAAAAATAAGAACAACCCATGTAAGGTCTGGCAGTTTGCGGAGTTATGTGAAGTAGTAATCTTGTTTGATATGATTTTTTAGGAGATAAAAATTTTATTTCCCATAAAATATAAAACAACTTACATAAATAAAAATGCATGCATCATGTTATCTACCTGGGACCTTTTTTTACTCCAGCTCCCCAGTATGCCAGAAGTTATATCACTATGTAGATCATAGTTTTATTATCAAGGGCAGGAAATAAAGTAACTTTGTTTTTAGAATTACTTTGTAATTCAAATCAATAAAAAAGCAAATAATTATTAACAGTTTTTATTACATTTGTCTTGAAAATTTTAAATTATAATGGACATTTTTACATGATTATTCAGTCAGTCTATTTTATTATTATTATCCAATGTTTGAATTTAACTAATATACTAAGGACATGCTCATGATTATACATCCTCACTAATATTTAAAAATACTCTAGTCAATACATTTTAGGTATGTGATGTTTTTTCTAAATAACTTTTACAGATTTGTACAGATCAGTGTATCAATTATAAAAATATAAGTGTAAAAAACACCAGTAGGTAGGTACATCATAACTAAAAAAAAATCGTTTTGAAAAGCTTGTACTCCTATAGAAAAATATATTATTCGCAACATCATTCATTACTAGCAGGAACGGGTCTGCTTGAGCAATACATACTTAGTGACAAGGGGGATAATCATTATCAAACAAAATAAAATCAAGGGTACGTGGAAATAAAATGTTTAGTCACCTTAGTATCTATTTTACTAATTGCGATTTGGAAGTTAACAACCATGCGCATTTCGCACGTAATATACTGAATGGTAAGTAATACACTGCAAACTTTATTTTAGGATTAAAATCTTATTTAAATTAAAGTGACTAAACATGTTCTTTCATTTGACCCTTCATTTGTTCTTGTCTTAATCCCAACTTTGTTTTAGCCAATTTTTCGTCTTGATATTAATTATATTGGTGACATTAAACAAATTGCGATAGAATCCCAGTTAATCCTTGCTTGGCAGAATGCATTGTCAGGTCAGTGGAAATTGCCTAATGAGACTATACTGGAAAAAATGTAAACAAAAGGTTTTTAGGCTTAACACAAATGTTGTTATATTTTAACGATAATGATTAAACATAACTCTAATTACTTAATAAAAACATTGTTATTTATTTTAAAATTTAAACCATTTTTATTTATACATGTGGCAGTTATGGTTGCGCATAAGGTCCCGTTTCGCAAAAGGTCGCTAGACGCCCTGTCACAAAAATTATGTCGCATTAGCAATGCGACATAATAATGTTATATTAGGCAAAGCAAAAGGGACGTTATGCAATTTTTGCAGAAGGTTACATTTTGCGAATGGCGTGTAATTTCTTTAAAGAAACGTTTTGTGAGCAGGTTCTCGTGCACCTTAACCGCAGTGATAACAGCATTAGACTAAAGTTTAATTTAAAGTGACCTTAAGGACGGAATATTATTAAATTGGACTTAACAATATGCAATGTTTTTGCATGCAAGGCGCGTCACAGACATCTATAATGAATTATGTATCTCGCAATAACTTTTCTTTTCTTTCTTTTCGCATTCTATAGACAAGGTTATTGTGATCGATCACCTATGTATGTATGTATGTATGTATGTATATATTACATAGGTGATCACAATATCACGTTATTAGAAACACACGTCGTTTTTTCATATTATTAATTGCCTACTAATATCAATTATCAAATTTGATCACCTTGTTTGTTTGTTTGGGCTGTGCATTGATATAATTATAAAAAAATCAGTCTAGAATTTATTTTATATACACGGTGTAACATGAGGAAACCGAATAATTTTATCGGCGCATTCCTGAGGTCGTAAGAAGCAAAAAACAAATGAGCCCAGGTAGAAATATGTTTTTTAATTTTTATCTAGCATGAAGTTGTGATGAAATCTCCAGTAGGTACAAAACACCCTTATGATGAAAAATATAAATCATATTTCGACCTGGGTTCATCTAACATTTTTTGCTTAGGACCTCAGAAATACACTTAAAATTATTTGGTTTCCTCATGTTACACCCGGTCCCGGTACAGACTACTTTAGATCATTAACTAAAGTTTCAACTGATGGATGTACAGTGAACTTCCGTTAAAAACGGACCTAAAACGGATTTAAAAACTAAGTGCTGAAGCGTTTATAGAAAATTTATGAACGCCAAAGTTTATTTTCAAACCATTATAAATAATTATACTTAAGTTTAAACCTCGTGTTTATTAGTTAACAACAATAAAATTAATTAAGACTGAAAAGATGATTGATTGATTTTGATTTGGTGATTGGTTGTCAAAATTGAAAAGTCATATTTATAGGTATATACATATATTGTAGTTGTGTGTCGTCTCTTCTACACATATGTACAAAACAATAATCTTGCTTTAATTTATATGAAATACATAATATTAACTGTTATCTGTGATGCACTTAAAGTTTTTATACATTGCGTGTAAAGCCCACTTAAGTGTAGATATAACTAATTTATTTTATTAGTGACGCTTCAACTTGTAGTAGTACATGGAGAATAGAAAAGGGTTTAGGTATGACAACGACCGATGTAAACAAGTGCTTTTCTATAAATCAAATTAATGTTTTTGGCCATAAACATATAAAATTTCATTTAAAGCAAGAAGTTGTTATGTAATGAATGAATGAAGTTTGATTTAACGCTTTAAAACCTAGACGGACGGTACCCATACAGGGTGTGAATTTTCCATTTAAAAACAACGCGCGTTAAAATAAAGTTTGTTTGGTTTACTGTAATATGGCTAACGGGTCATGAATAACAGCAGAGTTGTTGTGTGAGCTTTGCAGTTTAAGGATTCTGAGGTCGATTTTTGTCATATAAAATGCGGTAACGATTCTCTTCCCTAAAGCTAGTTCGAATTTTTTGTTAATATCTAAGTTTTTACGTTTCCCTATCCAAGAAAGTATTCATTGGAAGAAAAAAGAAATGAAAATAAACGGAAACGTACAAACCCAGTTTTTAGAGTTCCGTACCAAAATGGTAAAAAAGGAACCCTTATGGTGAGACTTTGGTGTCTGTTTGTCGGTACTCTGTATGCTACAGCAGTTTTTCTCAAAAACTAAAGATGTTATCAACTTGAAATTTGGCATAGTTGTATAAATTATTGGCCCGCATATATTTTTCGAATAAAAGTTATTTTTCTAAATATTTGAAAAGGGGTTTAGAATGGGGGATTGAAAATAAAAGTGATGTGATTTGACGTACTTCTTGATTTATAGCCAAAAATGAACAAAAATAACCGCCCCATTTTTGAATGTTGTAGTTTTTTTATAATAACTATACCCTGAGCTAGATTTGTATGGTTTTTTTCGAAAGCTATGCGATTTAAGCATCGCCTCACAATCCTCGAAACTGCGCAGCGCACGCCACTGCGGACAAACAACCCCATGGACGTATTTCGTTTAAAATGCATACGTAAGAACAACACTAAATTCTAAGACTACAAGTAGAATACTATAATTTGCATTGAATATTATTACCGATTACGTACTTAGATACTTATTATTAAATGCATTCACAGATAGTAATCGGTATGCCGATGCACGAGGAGGATCGGGGCTCGATATGATAACACCAATGATCTAACCAATAGTTTTAGTGATGCGTAGGTACTTGGCTATCGCCTTAAAGGGCACTTTAAAATGGAGGGTTGGTTTCTGCGCGGAGGCGGACGTGACGCGAGTTAGTCAGTCGAGCCCCTGCTGCATGAGCGTGTGCAGGTCGCGGAAGGCGGCGCCGAGCCGGCCCTGCAGCGTCTGCCGCTTGAGCAGGAAGGCGCGCACGTCGAGCAGCAGCCGGTGGATCTGCGCGCACTTGGCGTAGCGCTCCTCGCGCGGGATGTCCACGCCCAGCGTGCGCACCGGCGCCGACACGTTGGCGCGCACCACCGACGAGAAGTTGCGCACGATCAGCCGCAGCGCGTTGCAGCCGCACTGCATGTACCTGCACCCAGGGACAAGACACGGGGGGATACTAAACTACCATCATCGTCTTTTCATAATTTCAATTCGTGTCATATTATAATACTAGCGAAACATGATATGATATTGAAAAAAAATCTAAAACCGGATACTCACGACTCGTATTTGCTTTGTAACAATTCATAGATTTTGGGCAGCATTAACAGGCATATATCTAAGTTCCAGAGTGACCTGAAAGATAAAACAATAAAAAGGCAATTATATTACATTTTAATTATTTAAAATGAATACAAATTAAATTAAACACTTACGGTTTGTGTGCCATAACATTGAGAATATCAAGAATCACTGATGTGTCCTCTAGTGCAATTACAGATTCTAATGCAAACTTTAGATTTTTGTTCATCCTGACAGAATGGAATATCTGTAAAAATATACGAATATAAATAATATATCGAAAATGCATTAATAGTATCAAGTAATCAATGCTCTGTCAATTTCAGATAGATTTGTCTCGATGATCCGTGGTTTAAATCGGAGTATTTCAGGGCAAGGCAAATAAACCAGAGAGAACGAACATATTACGCTAAAGAGATTTGTCAACGGCGATCCCGTTAAATTAAAGGAATCTGGGGAGAAGAGTGGGTCCCCTGGTGGAGAGCTGGGAATGAGGAGTAGGTACCTGCATGGCTCGCTGGCGCGCGCTGAGCACGGCCATCATGGCGTCGTGGCCCCGCATCATGACGCCGAGCACCTCCTGCTCGCTGGGCTCGGCGGCCGCGCCCCGCGCCCCGCGCCGCGCGCCCGCGCCCGCCAAGCCGCGCTGCGATCCAACACAATTTAACAGTTACAAAATACTAATTTACTTGACCAATTCATTTTTTAGGGTTCCGTACAAAAACGAAAAATTGACCCTTATAGGATCACTCGTGCATCTGTCTGTCTATCCGTCTGTGACAGCCAATTTGCTCCGAAACTAATGGACGGATTGAGTTGAAATTTGGTACACATATGTAAATTGATGACCCAAACCCAGATGTGCGAAGTAATTTTTTTTAAACTATGCGACATTTTATGGGGACGAATTAGGAAATTAAAAAAAAAACGTTTGCAAACCTCACTGTGTCATATAAAGGGTGAGGCACGAAGGTTGCTACAATAAAAAACCTTTATATATTTTTTAATTTTGGCATTTTGACATTTGTGGTAATTGTAGGTTATAATTTGGTTAATTAAGATTTAATATGGATCGAGTAGACATTCCAACTAGGATAACTTTAGTTCAATTGAACCATGAACTAAAGTCTATAATTTTAGTACAAAGAGCGTATCGTAGAGAAACAAATCGCGACCCTCCGAGCCGTTGGACAATTCTAAGACTTGTTGCGTTGTTCAAGAAACATGGTTCGGTCGAGCCCAGAGCCTACCATCGTGAGCCAACTGCCAGGACAGCGAACACTATTGCTATGGTGGCCGCAGCCGTTGAAGTTAATTCCAGTACTTCATCTAGGCAATTGGCCTTAGACACAGGAGTCAGTCAAAGAACAATTTTAAGAATTTTACACAAGGATTTAAATCTTTTCCCGTACAAAATTCAAATAACAAGCCTTTTAAAGACTGAACACTTTCCAATTCGGCTAGAATTTTGTCAAAAGATAATGAGGTTCGCGGAAGAGGAACATGACTTCATAAATTCTTTATTCATGTCCGATGAAGCCCACTTCGATTTAAACGGAAATGTAAACAAGCAAAATTGTCGCATATGGGCAGAAGACAATCCCAAAGTCATTCACGAAATGGATTTACATCCAGAACGCGTCACAGTATGGTGTGCAGTTTCTTCAAACTGCATTGTCGGCCCATACTTCTTTGAGGAAAATGGTGCTACAGTTACTGTCACTGGACATCGGTATTTGGAAATGTTGAACAATTTCTTTTTTCCAGCATTACGCAGAAAACGCATACTTCTGAATTCAGTGTGGTTTCAACAAGATGGGGCTTCCAGTCACATTGCAAGATCAGTTATGGACACCCTACGTGCAAAATTCGGCCAAAGACTAATTTCGAGGAATGCCCCCAATCGTTGGCCCCCAAGGTCACCGGATCTGACTGTCCCGGATTTCTTTTTGTGGGGATATTGTAAACAAGAAGTTTACAAAAGGAAACCTCTCAACGGGGACGAATTAAAAGCTTCAATTATCCGAAGCATCGAAGCCATACCCCAAGTGACATTACGAGCCGCAATGAATAACGTTCTTATTCGATGCAGAGCGTGCATTAATGAGCATGGTGGACACCTAAATCAAATAATTTTTAAAAACTAATGTTAATCTATATTTCCTTGTTATACTTAATCTGATTTATATTATTATTATTATTTGTTAGCCTACGGTGTCCCACTGCTGGGCAAAGGCCTCCCTCTCGTCCTTCCACGCATCCCTGTCTTGTGCAACCTCCTGCCAGTCCCTTCTAAAAGCGTCGAGCTGATCTCGCCATCTGCGCCTAGGTCTGCCGCGACGCCGAATTCCGTCGTGTGGGATCCAGTTCGTGGTGGTTTTTGCCCAATGGGTATCTGGCATGCGACAAATATGACCGGCCCAGTCCCACTTGAGTCTGGCGGCTGTTTGAGCTACGTCAGAAATTCGGGTTTTGGAGCGTAGTATTGTGTTTCGGACGCGATCTGTAAGCTTAACGCTCAGAATACTACGCTCCATGGCTCTCTGGCAAACCTTAAGGGTGGACATCTGAATGTTCGTCAAAGACCAAGTCTGTGCACCGTAAGTGAGGATCGGAAGAATGCACATGTCCATGAGCTTTTCCTTTAGCGCCATTGGAAGGTTGCCCTTCATGTAATCCTTCATAGCCCAGTAGCTCCTCCAGGCATTTTCAGTTCGTCTGGTGACCTCTTTATCCTGTCTAGCCTGGAAGGAGACTATTTGGCCTAGGTAGATATACTCATGGACATATTGAATTCCTTCCCCATCTACTTCTATCCTATTATTGGTGCTGTTGGTCATAAGCTTGGTTGGTTGCTAATCTGATTTGTTGAATAAAAATAAATAAATATAAATGAAAACAGAATTATTCGATTTTCATTTTGTAGCAAAATTCATGCCAACAAAAAGAGCTCGTTATGAGGATCTCAAATATATTTTTGTTATTATTTTAAAATAAATGATTTTGTTTTTATTCATGAAAGAAGACAAAAATTTACCATCCCCCCCCGGATCTCGGAAACTACTGAGCCTAAAAATTAAAAAAAAATACAAAATATATTTCATTGCTTGTAGATTACAGGAAAACGTATAAAAATTGTATCAAAAAAAATTATTACGATGTACGAAACCCTCTCCACGCGAGTTCAACTCGCACTTTGCCGGTTTTTTTAAATGTGCGCGAACAATTGACTATGTAGGTGGGATTTTGCTTCCTATTTGTTAGTTTTGTTACCACTCTGCACTGAGAGTACACATGTTTGTTGCGAATTTAAACTTTATTCATCAGTAACCCAGCAGCAAAATTGGTGGTAACAGATGATTACCCATTTCATAATTTGGTATGCAATTATTTACATACCAGAAAACAATTAGTTACGGTAGATTTTGCTACACACCTCAGTCAGAAGTTAAATGTCTAAACAACAACAGTAAAAATCTTATTTACAAACTTTTATTCAACTTCAGAGGTTTGTTTGATTGTCAGTAAGGTAAGTTGGAAAGTTTCAAAAGAATTTTAACCCCATTAAATATGTTAACTCGATGACAGTGCAATATTATAATGTCTATGAGCTAGTCTGATGATGCTAGAAGTGTGGCAACAATCTCCAATATACTGAACTTAGATCCACCAAGAACCGACTCGTTATATTGACCCCAATAAGCAGCGGATATATGGAAAAGAAATACCTACAGCCTGCAGAAAAAAGCTAGTTTCAGCAATGAAAGTGAGTTACATTACTATTTAAAATAGCTTTTAGTATTTATTGCTAATACAACTATTCAGAAGTAAAAATAAAAAGCTATGCAAAAATCGCGCAGCGACAGTCGCACAAGTTGCAGCTTAATATTTATATGGTACTATTTTAATTAAACCACATTGTATTACATTACATTAAATGAAACTAATGGCGATCATGGCCGTTTTTTCCAAAAATAATTCCTTAGGGATTGCGATATGTATACTGCGCAATATTAAGTGTATGTATATCGCACCGGTAAGAACTCGTCGAGGTCCAGGCCGACCGGGCGGTCGGTGGCGAAGGGCACGAACTCGGGCTCAGGGTCCCGCTCTGGCTCCACGGCGCGCGGCACCGGGCTCTCCCTCACCAACACATTCTCCACTCGGCGTCTACAAGTAAATACAATTATGTATTATTTAACAGAGCATACAGATGAGCCAGATTATTAAAACTTTGTTAGGATCAGCGTCATACTTGTTTTCAGATGATGTCCGGGTAAACGAGTGTGATCTTGGACCCAGTGCTGGAGTTACCAAAGACATTTCACTATGACTTTGACGAAGATTATTTCCTGCAGCTGCAAACCAACATTATTAAAATAATATATTTACTGTTAAAAACACACACCTCGGATATTAAAATAACTTACAGATGTCTGTGGTGGATTTAGTTTCTTTATATGAATTGTGCCGGTTAAGCGCGCTCCCCGTATGAGGCATGACATAGTCTCTAGTTGTAGACTTTGGCACTGATGAGAATGCGTTATCGTCTTTAGTGCCGCTTTCCGCCGCCCCTGAGTTACGCAAATAAGCGCTCATATGAATATTAGATATGAATAGTGTGAAGAAATAGAAATTAAAATATTGAAATCCATTTCATCAAAGCAGTGATAAATACTATGTTAATTAAAAAAAACACAAAAAAAAAACAGATAATTCACGACCCAGTAACCAATATCGACACCAATTTACATTCAAAAGCCATTTCCCAGTGCAAAAACTTATTGTTAGTACTTCCATTCAATTTCGGTTAGTAATTTATAATGGATTACTGGGAACTGGTTCGGTTTTTTTTTCAGCCATATAATGTTCCTTGGTGGAGGTGGGGATGCGCGAGTGGTCGGCGCGCTGGCGCTGCGGCGGGCTGGGCTGCGGCGGCGGCCGCGCGGGCGCCGGCTCCAGGAGCAGCGAGCGCAGCGAGGCGTGCATGCCCGAGCCCTCCTCGCCTGCGGGACATCGACGTGTCACTCTACTGAACCGACCCATTCAACACACTATTATTTGACAAAAAGCGATACGTTCTAATGGTGTCTTACTTGGCAACGAGAAATCTTCAGATGATAAACTAGTACCGGGCGGAGGCGTGCGATTCACTAAAATACATACACGACAATAAATCAAAACCATAGTAATCAAATTGAACATGGTAATATGATCGCACTGCTAGATCAAAATAGTAGTAACTCAAAATACAACCGTATTGAAAATCAACTTTAATACGACTTCTATCAATTTGAAACAAAACTAGTAAGGATTTGGAGTTGATACTGTTTTGATCTAGCACTAGTAGTCTACTCACGTGCTCTAGAAGGGCGAAAAATTTCTGTGTAGTCATTAATATTTGATATAACGGCACCTGATTCTTCATCTGCTTCTGTGCCTGATGTTGATTCCTCTGCAGTCTTTTCATCAAGAACCGTTGGTTTATGCATGACTATAAAAATATTGATAAATGACTTATTTTACTATAAAAACCATATACTCAGGTAATACCAATTCAATGCTATCCTCACCTCCTTTAGGTGGTTTTTCTTTTGAGAAACTTTTACGCACAGAGTGCCCTTTCTGGAATGGCGAGAGATCTCGGACTACAGTAGGAGCTATCGGAGGAGGGCCTCCAAATGGGTGCACCTTACTGAGATCAACTACTGATAATACTACATAGGTCGAATGGAATGATGCTGCTATCTGCAACATAATAAGTTCATATGAATTTTAAAAAAAACCAGAGATATAATCACTTTTTAGCAAGCAGGAAACTTACAAGCTGTGTCTGTGCCACAGTGATGTCATGCGTTTGTCCCCAGTGGCCATGGACAGAGTCAAACACTCGAGCTGGCTCCCAGCCAACTACATGCAACCCATCATTACCGCATCCAAGTAACGTCACCCCATCATCACTAAACACCATGGACCTAAATAAACCATTAGGACATAATAAATACATTATAATCTAAAACATATAAGTACTTAACCTTAACAAAAAAAAATTTGCTTAAAATAAATCTAACCTAATAGAAGTGTTTTCTTTTTCAAACTTTGACACCAGTTGAAACTTCTCCATATCCCAGAAGTTAACTGTCTTGTCCATGCCACAACTAGCAAGCAAGAACTCATGTGGGTGAAACTTCACAGAAGTCACAGCAGATGTGTGTTCCACAAATTCCTGCAACACTTTTCCCACACGTACATCCCAAACTTTCACGATACCTATAGGGACAATGTGGGAACACAGTTAGTTAATTTAAAGCACCTCCTCCCAGTAACACAAGGTTCTACATCATAATATCACAAATATTATTAGTTAGATAAATATTAATAGCCATCAATTATTTCTACAATATAAAAAAATGTTTACTTTGACACTTGAAAAACAGGTTATTCCATTCTGTTTCTCATCTTTTACCAGTGGTAACTAAATGTTTAAAAAAACTCTTCAAAAACTGAAAAAAAAACTAGTATTAAAATGATAGGTCAGTTGAACTGAAGTTGGTGACTCCCAATATTTTCAACCAAAAGCAACCTATCATTTTAATATAAGTTATTTTTTGCCTTTTCAAAGGCGGTTTTTTGTTTTTTATAACATTTATTCTTTATATATTTGTTTGACAAACAATTAACAAGCGTTTTTAGTATAAGTAGACTTTCAAATAAATATTAAAATATTTTTGTTTACATTCAGAGCAGTTTACTGTCAACCTATTAAGAAAAGGTTTTATTCCATATTTATGAAGATATTTTATCGCAAATATTTTTTCCACCTGTTACCAAAGTAATTAATGGTAACTATAGTGCCCCACCGATAAGAAGTCAATCCTGACCCATTGCATAACCATGAAGTTTCTCAATATGGATAATGTTGACAGCAGTCAAACAATGCTGTTATTACTATTCCTTCACAAGCAACAAATAAGTTCAGGATTTTTTTTCCCAGTATTTATGACGAAATATTTTAGTGGTAACAAATGTGAAAAATATTCCCAGTTGTTACCACCAAGTAAAATAAATAAAAAAAAACTGTCACTGTCACTGTCACAAGACAAACCTGCTCCTGAGCATTTTAAAGTGAAATAAAGAATAAACTGTGGTTAGAGAAACAAAAACATCTCTAAAGTGTACTTTACCACCTAATAATTTTGTGTTTGTGTTATCTCGAATATTTTTTATCGTATTAAAGTATAAATCAGTGCCGAAAATACGCGAGTGTCATAAACCGTTATTACTAATTATCTACCTACCCACAAATTTGCAAATCAGTATGGAACTTGACAGCTATGGTGTTGCCATGCCAAAATGATTAATTCCCCTAAAATTATAAACATGTCAGGGGCAATTATACAGGCCCCTGGAGAAGCTAGTACTTCTGGTGTAACCAGTAAAGGATCATCAAAAAACATGATACAACAAGTTTTCCACCCAAACCTGTTTATTACTAAAACTAGACATACATCTATTGGAGACACCTCACCATCAGTCTCAGATAACCCTGCAAACTCATCAGACCCGGCTGAGAACATACAAGCCCACAGAAACCAAACAAAACCAACACAGGGCAAAGAGTGGCAAAGCGACCACGTACCAACTTCTAAAAGAAAGAGGATTGAAACAACACCTACCAGCCAAGGCAAGAAGAGAGTTAAAGATACATCAATTTCTTACTCTATACCAACTAGTAACCAATTTGAAACCCTAGAGGATATAGATAATGAACAATTAGAAAAAGAGATTAAACTTCCCAAACCTGAACCAATCTTTGTCACTGGCGTTAAGGACATATCAGTGTTAAAGGAGATGCTCATAAAATTAACAAGCCATGATAACTTTAAGCTAATGACGCTTAGATCCGGACATGTAGTGAAAGTCACACCACTCAATGTGGAGACATACAAAAAGATCAGAGCACACTTTGTGGACAATAATGTGCACCACTACACATACCAACTTAAAAGTGAAAGAGCTTACAGGGTGATCTTAAGAGGAATGCACTCATCTGAGGATACAACAGTCATAAAAAGCGAGTTGAACCGACTAGGACACAATGTCAGGCAAGTTGTAAACGCTCGGCACAGAGCAACGAAAGAACCTCTTCCGATGTTCTACATAGATTTAGAACCCAATCATAATAATAAAGACATATTTAACATAAAGAGATTGAATTACACTGTGGTGTCCTTTGAAGCTCCTTATAAAAAAAAGGAAGTACTACAATGTAAGAGGTGCCAAAGATTCGGACATTCCAAAAATCAATGTCATAGACCCTTCAGGTGTGTAAAATGTGGAAATGACCATCCAACATCCTCATGCACAAAACGACCTGACACGGATGCTACATGCGCTAACTGTGAAGGCAAGCACCCGGCGAGCTACAAAGGTTGTCAAAAATATAAGCAATATAAAGAGGAAATCTTAAAACCAAGGGAACAAAAAAAGAAACCTTTTGACAACAAAAACCCTCAACAAAGCAGAATGCAAGGAAATATAAATAATATTCCATCACAAGAAACTCCTCTGTATTCGCAAATACTGAAAAATAATAAAACAACAGAAAATACTTACCATGCCCCAGCTTACCACCAGCATAAGGAACCAGTTATAGCAGAACCCAACAACATAATTAATTTAATGGAAGCAATGTTCAACAAACTGCAAAATTTCATGAGCAAGATGCTAGACAACATGATGGATCGAATGTTCCAAATGGTCAGCCACTTAGTTACAAAATGACATCACTTAGAATAGTAACGTGGAACGCTAACGGGTTAACAGAACGAAGACAAGAGCTTGAAGCATTCTTAATTTTGAATAGAATAGATGTTGCACTTATCTCTGAGACAAGATTTACAAATAAAAGCTACATTAAGGTGAAAAACTACAGAATCTACACAACCAACCATCCGTCAGGAAACTCCCATGGTGGAACGGCAGTTTTAGTTAAAAGCAACATAGCACATTACCCTATAGAAAACCATAACAATCAAAAAATACAAGCGACACTTGTAACAATACAAGAAAAAAAATTAGAAACCACAGTATGTGCAGTATATTGTCCACCAAAACATGTTATTTCAGACATTGAATTTGAATCACTCTTTACAAAACTGGGCACCCGCTTTATTTGCGGGGGTGACTGGAACGCCAAACATACCTTCTGGGGGTCAAGGTTAACCTCACCACGAGGTAGACAACTTTTCAAAGCTACACAAAAACTAAACCTCGAGTGTATCTCGGATGGAAAACCGACTTATTGGCCCACGGACCCAAATAAAAAGCCTGACCTCCTGGACTTCTATGTGACCAAAAACGTTCCTGCATCACGGACTAATATTGAATCTGTGGTTGATTTATCATCCGATCACACCCCTATAGTCCTAAGTGTCTACGCCAAAATTGTCTTTACTGAATTACCAGCACGAATCCACAACGGGTCCACTCAGTGGGATATATTTGAACGAACACTCAACAATGAAATCAACATTAAAGCATCACTGAAAAGCACTGAGGAAATCGATTGTGCTATAGAATATTTTAATAAACTCATTCATCAAGCTATATATAATGTAACATCAAACCATAGAATGATAAACCCTAAAAAACAAGAGTACTCAACTATAATAAAACAAAAACTAGAAGAAAAGCGAAAGTTGAGAAAGGTATGGCACCAAACTAGATATCCACGAGACAAAACTGCTTTTAATAAATCCTGTGAAGAACTAAAAACCTTGATAAAGACCACTGAAAATAACAACCTACAGTTGTACTTGGGTAAATTAACTGCAACGAAGGAAACAAACTATTCGCTATGGAAAGCAACCAAGAAACTGAAACGGCCGGAAAACCATGTGCCACCCTTAATAAAGGATAATGGAGAGTGGGCTAGGACAGATCTGGACAAAGCTAGGACTTTTGCTAAGCACCTACACAGAGTCTTCGAACCTCTACCCAGTAAGAATCCTGATCATGACAAAAAAGTAGATAAGTACCTAGAGCACCCATTGCAAATGTCACTTCCTCTGGTATATGTCACCCCAAAAGAAGTACGAAGAGAGCTGAAAAGTCTTCCTGATGGAAAATCACCTGGGTATGACTTGATAGATGCGAAAATAATCAAACATCTTCCTAAAAAAGCCATCATGTTTTTGGTGGCCGTATATAATGCTTGCCTGAGACTGGCTCATTTCCCAAGTCAATGGAAAATAGCTCAGGTAGTAATGATTTTAAAACCTGGAAAACCCCAACACGATGCTTCTTCCTATAGGCCTATAAGTTTGCTACCAATTCTAGGCAAGATACTGGAAAGACTGCTATTGTGTAGAATGAATAAATACTTACCAGATATCATTCCTTGTCACCAGTTCGGTTTCCGCCAAAAACATGGAACAATGGAACAAGTGCACCGAATCACAGACATCATCAGTCGCACATTTGAAAACCACCAATATTGCTCAGCAGTTTTCCTGGACATAAGCCAGGCTTTTGACAGAGTCTGGCACGATGGCTTACTTTATAAGATCAAGAGAACCCTGCCTCATTCTTTCTTCTTCATTCTGAGGTCTTATTTAACAAATAGGTGCTTTGAAGTCAGAGTCAACAATGAGACATCGCAACTTCATTGTATAAGTTCTGGTGTCCCACAGGGTAGCATAATCGGGCCCATCCTGTACTTAATCTTTACTTCAGATCTACCTGTAAGCGACCTAGTTACTACTGCCACTTACGCTGATGACACTGCACTGCTATCCGTACACCGCGACCCTCATACAGCTTCACTGAATCTACAGCGACAGGTTGAAAAGCTGGAGAACTGGTTTGACCTATGGAGAGTCAAAACGAATCAGTCGAAGTCAGTTCACGTTACCTACACATTAAGAAAAGAAACCTGCCCACCGATCCTATTAAACGGCGAAACGATACCCCAAGCAGAGGATGCCAAATATTTGGGCATGCATCTAGATCGTCGTCTTACCTGGCGCAAACACATTTGGACAAAACGCAAACAGATAGATCATAAACTAAGAAGTCTTTACTGGCTGGCAGGAAAAACATCAAGACTGAACATTAACAGTAAACTCCTCCTGTATAAGGTGGTGTTAAAACCGGTATGGACATATGGGATTCAGTTATGGGGAACAGCCAGTAACAGCAACATTGATATCTTAGAGAGATTCCAAAGTAAAGCGCTTCGAACTTTATTAAATATCCCATTCTACATCAGCAACAAATATATCTACCAGGACCTAAAGTTGAACACTGTACGTGAAGAAATATCAGCTGTCAGCAGAAAATATCAAGACCGACTCCGACAACACCCTAATGAACTAGCCGCCATCCTTCAAGGAACAGGCAGTACCAGTTTCAAACGACTGAGGAGACATAGTGTGCCAAATCTTAGTAGAAGATTCGACAACATAGAATAAGGGCAGGGTCATTGGACCTTCCCTTACCTGAAAACCCTATGAATGGTTAGACCGGACAACAAATTGGCTTATTGTTTCTGAACAGATTGCCAAGAAGCAGAAAACAAGAGGAAACAAGAGGGTTACCACCAAGTACTTTAGTGGTAAGAGATGAGAATAAAAATCCCAACTCTAACACTGGTAACAAAAAATAGTGGTAACAGGTGGGAATAACCCTGAAAAACCAAGAAAAAATATAAAAGAGGCCCAATATTGTGTAATTTGTGTTTAAATTTTGGCTCAATACATTTGTAAGTATTGTTTTATAATGTTTGTGTGATGGTTCAGAGTTGCTCATTAAACATTAAAGTAAGTACTACATGGTAAATAGATTGTTTTGTTATACCATACAAAACACTTTCTAATATTTGTATATTATATTTACTATTTTTAAACTGTTACAATTTTAAATACTATGTTTTCCTCTATTAAGTTTAATTTGATATGCCACATGATGCAATTGACAAGTTTCTTTCTTATTTGTACCCAATGTCCTGGAAACAATTACGGATGAATTACAAGTGAAATAGGCAACATTATCCAATTTTTACAACAAAAAAACCTCTGCGCAATATGTTGATTACCACTTGAAAGTATTGTAGTTTTACCTCATCAAACCTGTGATTCTGTGATTTTTGCCTAGCTATAACTCTATATATATCCAGTAAAAAATAGGCTGTAACAGATAGACAGACTTGCAAGAAATTTTGTAAGTGTTCTTTCATAAGATGTATGGAACCCTTAAAAATACAATCAGAAAATAACAACAGACCAATGCAGAACAAAAACAAACAGTAGTATAAACAAATTAGATAATACCATCTTCACAAGCTGAAGCAATCCATTGCCCATCAGGACTGAATTGGAGGCTGTTCACTGCGAGTCTGTGGCTAGCATATGTCACAATACATCCTCTTTTTCTTGTGTCCCATAGTTTAATATTACTGTCACATGAGCCTGTAGTCAGATAATCTCCATAAGGGTGGAAGTCCATGCATTTTATAGCACCCTTGTGGCCAGTAAATGTTCTAAGTAGCTTTGCTGCTTCCAAGTCCCAAATCTTTAAAGCTCCTGTCTGAGATCCAGCACAGACTAAGTCCTCAGAATGTCCAAAACAAACACATTCCACTGGTGTTGTATGTCCACTTAAACTCTGAAAAGACATGCCACTTGAAATTGTATTTTTTAACCATTAGGGTCTTTGTGTGAGGGGTTTACAATGACTAGCCAGTATTAAATAAAATGCACTATAATAAAAGCTGAAAGCTCACCATCAAACAACTTTGTCTACCAATAGCCCATAAGTTAACTTTCTTGTCATCACCCCCAGTGGCCAGGACTTGGTTGGACTTGTGTCCCATGGCCAAACAGTTCACGTTGGCCTTGTGGGCGACAAATTCCTCTGAAATGTAATACATTCCTTGGGTATCATTCATTTTAATACTAAATGCATAGACGACCTCTGATGGACGTCCTTGTTTATATTATATTATATACATACGCAGTTTCCATGATCTTCTTAACGTTTCCATTATAAATTGTAGTTTTTAAACTGATGTTCCATTTATGGAGTAGTTAACCTTGCCTATAGCAAGTTGAAGAAAGTTACATTTTATTAAACTGACAAAATAAAACTTATTTTATAGCAAAGTACTTATAATTTTGAAATCCAATAAGATTTAATACACTTAAAATTTGTTTATATATACTGAACAGTTGTTTAAGTATGACAAATTGCTGAAAGTGGCTGAAACTAAAGGTAAGTAATTTTGACTTTTGACCACAGATTATAAGATTTTTCATATCTGAACTGAACATGATTATTTTCGTTTTAATTCTTACTACTTTATAACCAAGAGCAAAGGAAACTACGTCCATACTGCCAAAGAATTTCATCGTCACTGGATTACAGAATAAAAAACTATATGAGTCATGAGCAATAAATAAATAGATACAGTACATAAATAAAAGATTATGGTTGTTTTTTCTTAACACTGTATGAATTAACACTAAAAATACTAGGAACAAAACAGCGGAAAAGACTAGCCCAGCTCTGCCAGCTCAGCTTTATGCTGGGCAAAGCCCCCAGTGCTAGTTTAGAACCTTGAATTATCATAATCTCGCTCATAACTTGCGGCGCTAGTGCGCAGGCATGCTAGACGTCAATAATAATAATTATTACCGTGATGGATTAGCACGACCGATTTTTTGTCCAACAAGCCCCTCACTCTCGAGTTGTGAAGATAATCGCGTAATTTTTGCTACACACAGTGTGACAAAAAATTAAATGAGGGCGCCACTTTCTACGTAACTGTCACATTTATGACGTAAAATGCTTAAACACGGCAACAATTTAGTATGTTTTTTTTAATTGAATTTATACTATTTTTTGTCGCACTGTATAAAAGACCGGCTGATTTTGCATCGCCGTGTGAACCAAACCGGAGTTTTGTATGTAAACAAATGTAGCAGAAAATACGCGACTCACAAAATTACGCTCGTTCGGCTTCACCCACTGATCTGAGGGTGTGTCTATTTGTCTAAAGCTTTGTTAAAGGCTTCACCCCTTTGACTATTTCTTTAATCATTGCCCGTGTCTAAATTTGCCACAGACCTTGTATGGACCTTACAAAATTGACAGTCTCTCGACATACCCTTAGGCACTGGTCCCATACCTTATAATCTGTGCTGATCCCCCCACCTTAATAATCTGTGCCCCCAAGGGCGAGGAAGCGATTAGCTATCGGTGATTTTCCCGCCCAAGAAACGAACAAAAGATAAAGATCCCCTGTCAGTAAAAGAGACACGTATATTAATAGTTGATCGCTGGCTGTACTCGCTTCCCGCCTATCGTCGGCGGTGGGTCCAGTGAGACACCATAATAATCTGTGTGGACATACCGACACCCCTAGCACCTACTTGGTCTGTGCCTAGCAGTTGTGACATATCGTATAATCTGTGGCAATTACCAAGCAAAGTTCAATTCAAAACATTTAGACCACATACCTTAATAATCTGTGATCTAGTCTAAGTGCTCACTATAGCGGGGTAGAAAACCTGCTAATTTTACAAAAACTTTTTACAATGATTGCTGTTCATTTAAAGTTATTACGACAACCTATTAATTTAAAAGGTCAAAGGAATATAATGGTTAGCCATAAGCATTTTCTGCATTATGTACAAGGGCAGGAACCTGAACCAAAAATAAGAGAATATTTTTACTACATTGATCACCAAGGGATGGTAGGTACGATAGCATGTGAATGACAAAATACACTTTTTTAGTTTTTGATATATATTTTAGAAATATTGTTACAGTTGTTCTTGGACGACTCGAAAATGAAAAACTTTACATCCTGCTTTAAAGAAAAGAAATTTCTGGAATTCTTTTTTAAGAGAATTAGATTGAACAGAACTGGAAGGTATGCTGAAGATTTTCCATTCATATCATTATGCGGAAGGGAAAGAAACTTTATAAGATGTGATGATGTCCCTATAGTATTTACCCATATTGTACCAAAGGACAATAAATATTTTATGACTTTTGGGTATGCAGGAGAATCATTAGTAACACCATTTATCCCTGAGAATATATATATGCTGCCCCTGACTGGAAGGGTCTATCACCCTGCTGAAGACAAGTATGGAGGTGTGGGACTGGTACGCTCCCTGCTCTCCATAGAACTAAGCAAGCACTTCAAGTTCCACAATGGTGACACGCTTCCTCCAACTCACTTTACTTGGAACAATCATGAGTATATATTAGATCAATTTTGGTTTCAGAAGAAAGTGGATGAACACAAATTAAAAATAAGGACTGATCCTGAGTAACCTAAAAATAACTTTTATTAATTAAAAATAACTTGTATTAATAAACATTATAAATAATTGTACAAATTGAAAATCAGTACTCATAAATACAGATTAATTATTAACAGTGTATATACCAAATATAATACGAACAATTGACAATAATATTGACCTCATATATAAGGTAACAACACCAGTACTCGAAAAAGGGTGAATGTTCGTAACTTTATTTTTATAAGAGTTATTTATTTGTTTTCCAACAATCACTTATAATATAACCCTATGATCTTTGAATTATACATGTTTGTCCTTACTGGTGTCTGTCACGTAAAAAGTGTCACTGGTGAACACTGGTGCTGTTGCCTTAGGGTGGGCCAATTTTGCAAGTTAGCAAAAGTAAAAGCTAGTAGTTAAATATGCAAATATTTCTTGCCCACCTGGTATTTATAAATAGGACACAAGTAGTCCTTGTGAAGTTGTATTTGTCAACGTCAAATCTCTGTGATAATAATTTAATAAAAAGATAAATTGTCATGTTATTTTCATTATCCATAAGGGATTCAAAAGTGCTTGTTGATTAATCATGACATCACTAATCACTGCTTTACTAACAATACATAATTGTTTCTTATCACAGGTGTTAAATATGGCTATATGGAGAATATTTTTATAATGTGAACTGTTGTTTCTTGTAATAAATGATTCATGTAGTTTCTTCTTTGGAAAATGCCTGATAAGATCCTGGCTGCACCCATGATATCCCTTGATTCATTACATCATTGGGTGTTGGTGGCTTGAGCATTAAATTTCTAGCATTTTCATGCACATCGGAGTCATAAGGTTTAAATGTAATGTAGTGCTTGTCTTCAGTTGGAGGGTCATCATAAACATGATCAATACTGGCGACTACACACTCTTTTACTTTTTCAGTAAATATTTTTCTGTTTGTTTTGTAGCTAAAACAGTAAACAAGTTGTTAGTATGTTGTCCCACCTTGGGAAAATTATTAACTTAAATCTTTGTTTTAACCCCTTGAATGTATATTTACAGATCGTTACCAAATGCTTAAATGTTATTGTCAAAGCTAAATTTCATTATGAACAATGTTATTAGCATAATTATCATATTGAATAATGCTGTGTATAACATGACATACCTAATAACTACAAAAAAATAACAAAGCACCTCATAAAGGTTATGTTAGAATGATAAGGCGGGAGCAAAGCATAGCCAACAGACTTTCTGCCATGTGATTGTGTGCAAAACTAGACTATGCCATAAGATTTTGTGCCAATAGACAATTGTGCATAATTTTAATAATTATAATATTATTTATGGGTCGTTTTCAAAAAAAATGTACATAGTTAAGGGCTTTAATTAAAACAAAACTTAATTGATTCCTTTGTGTAACGAAAGTTACCCATATAGTTTGTATGACTAACTTTCGTTACACAAAGGAAGCGATCGTGATTTTGTTTTCAATAAGCCTTTAATTATGTACAATTTTGGTCCGCCTAAAGTAAAGGGGGCGCATTAAAAGGACTTAGTTTTTTTTGAACAAAAATGAAAATTTTATAGCAATCATAAAACACTTAGAAAAATTTCATTCTAGACGCTAAAATAAGCATGTTTTGTAGAAAAACTTTTTCTCTAAAATCAAAAATGGCCGAGATAATTGACTTCAAAGTTGGCAAATTTCTAAGCACTTGTATATAAAAAAGCATTGTCGAGCGTGCCGAAGCGATCGCCGACTGAAGTGGTACATGGGAGAGTACATGTACCACAAAAATGTACTCCGCCCACTGCCTACGGAAGCTGCCAGGTTTCGTCTCCTAATCCGGGATATACACAGAGTATATCCTGGATTAGGTATAAAATCTATTAAACTAATTGATTGCCGTTGTCGCAAATGCCAACAATAAAATAATAATCGTTTTTAATGTCAATAGTGACTTTCTGTATCTCCGGCGCTGCGGGAACAGCAGCCCTTTCGCCCTTGCATGACGGCGCACGGTCACTTCGCTCGGCTCCGCAGCTTCGGCTTGTTGGTCGCCTTCGGCGACCAGCCTCAGCCGCTCGCCTCACTCGTTCCCGCGCTTCGTCATGGCGGGCGAAGACTGCTCTCCCTCCGCGCCTCCAGCTCTATAAAAACACTCTAGGGTGCGCTGTGTCGGCACGCGTCCTAACCAGCGAGAGCCCTAGATTCGGACTTTCGCAGGCTAATATCGTATACATAAGATTCCATCATTTATCTCGGTAATTATCAAGTTTAGGGAAAACTTTTTCAAGTAAAACATGCTTATTTTAGCGTCCTTTATAAGATAAAATCATTTAAATTAGGTGTCATAATGACATCAAGTCCCTGACGCCTTGAAATTAACCAACATTTGAACCCCTATAACTCAACCATTTTTGAATTTAGACAAAAGTTTTTCAAGTAAAACATGCTTATTTTAGCGTCCTTTATAAGATAAAATCATTTTAAATTAGGTGTCATAATGATACCATTTTGCCGAAATTTTTTCTAAGTCCTGCGCCCCCTTTGCTTTAGTCCAACCACAATTTTTTTGATAACGGCCCTTATATGTGAAATCCCATAAAGGGATAAGTTCGCCTTTTTACTTATTTTTTTTAATATATTGCCTTGTATTGTACTTTACAATAAAGAGTATACATACATCCACACATAGGAAGTAAGTACAAAACTAATAAAACAAAAGCCCTGAAAAGTACATTTATCAAAGGATACTTACGCCACTGAAGCCTCTAAATTAGTAGATGTCTTCATGTTCAAATTATGAAAAATCAAATGCAAATATTTTAAGATATGCCATATATGGTTTCTCTTTCTATCCCATTGGGGAAAAACTTGGCTTAAATTTAATATTCCCGTGTTTGAATCTACTGCTGGGTGATATAAATGTGATGAGAATGTTAAAACCTGTAACCAAACATAAGAACCATCAGAATACATAAAGTAAGCAGGTAACTGGATATATAGGATAAAAAATAGATTTACTTGTTTACTTACTGGAACCTCTTCATTAGGAAATTTGTCTGGTAATGTTAAAGTGAACCTGAACACTCCTCCTTCATAAAAACCAGCCCTCACAAAAACCACTCCAAACCATACTGTAAAAATACAAATGGTTATATATCATTTAAAACAAACAGCTATTTTTACCTATTTAGATCTTTGAACATGCATTATAACCCCATAAAGTTATATATTGAATAAATACTCACAAAATGAGTTTTCATACGACGGTATAACATAAATTCCTTCCAAGTTCTCTGTTTGCAGCATGCGACTGAAAAGAAGATTAGATAGTTGGGCAAAACGATTACCGACGTTTAGAGTTTTGTCACATTTTTGTTCATGTTAACACACTGTTTTACTTATAATCTTTAGTTACAGTTTGATAGTAGAACTTATTCAAAATATAAAATGCTTGACTCACTATTCCGCCATAATTATATACTCTTGATGAAACATCGAGTACAATTCTCTGATTTCTTTAACGTTACTATTCGACTCATCACTCATTTTAATCTATTTCAAGTTATGTTAGCAGTTAATTTTTAATAATGTTACCATTACAGTATTATAGCCTCCTTAAACTTAACAAAACACAAATAAATTTATTCCAAAATCAAAAAAGTGAATGTTGACGAGTTGTGTTGACACCTCGCTTGACAGCACAGATTATTAAGGTATGTCTAAACTTGACAGATGATGACCACAGGTAAGATTATAAATTAAAATGAAGTTTAGAAGGTACAAATAAAGAATAAATAAACAATAAAAGGTACAAATATAGAATATACACCTACTTACCTATGACCTACTTGTCACCACGTCAAAATCTTTTTTGCTAAGCTAACCTAAAGGAGCGTCTCCACTGCGAGCATCGGCGTGGAATATTCTAATGGTGTGGACGTTGGGCTGAGCGCTACAAAGCTTACACACCACTCGATGTTCGACGCCGGATGCTCATTACAAGCGATTGCTCTTAGTGGGGACGCTCGTTAATAATCTTTTTTTTTTTGACGAATATTATAAATGCGAAAAGTGTATTTCTTCCGTTTTCAAAAATACGGATCATTACTGGATAAATGAGAGATGCTACTCGGCAACAGATGGCGCTTTTTTTAACGTACCATCATCCGTTAGATATTGGCACATTATAGCAACATTATAGTCTTAGATATTATTAAACCGACTAGATGCGGTAAAACTTCGTTATTTTTTCTTTTTATTAATTTCCGGAATATTTTGGATTTTTTTATAACAACATGAGTGAGAGCTATCAAATATACCACACGATGAATAAAATGAATGGTCCTAGCTATGTCGTATGAGGTGAACGACCTTCCTTATATGTAGGTATAAGTATATTATTTTTCATCACACTTTCACGTAAACAGTATCTAAACATACAGGTTAACTGGGCCGTAAGCCCCATATAAAACCCTCGACCTTTTTTTTTTCATGAAAACCTAGGTCGGTAAGTAATTTTTTTTTAATTGATAGCGCAGCACACCGTTCATGCAAGTTCAAGCAAGGTGTTTACACGAAATTGTTTTTTTTTTTTTAATGTTATCTAAACAGTAATTTCATTGCAATCTCGCTACATGTTATAAATTTTAATAAATAAGTTTTTTCTGCCCTATAATTTCATTTATTTACTCGCAAATGTGATGAAAAACATTGTATGTTTCACGGCCGGTACGAGAATTACGAACCTCGACTCAGAAAGCCCTCAGTCTTCGACTTCGGGCTTCTACTAGAGCCTCGGTCGTAATTCCTTACTTACCGCCCTTAATACACAATGTACGTACTATTATTCGCGGGGTGTGGAATACACACACCGGGCGGTTTTCAAAAAAAGTGTACATAGTTAAGGACAAAATTTAAGAAACCGTAAATTTAGTCAGGTGAGTCACAAAAATTAATCATTTATTTATATTCTTACTGCCCGCTTACGCCAATAGGTGGTATCTCAAATTCAATAAACGGAGCCGATTCAAGCTTCACTCGTAAGTAATATAGTCTCACTTGGTACAGGAATTTGGTCCGAGATACCACCATTTGTTTTATAACGGCATAGTGAATTTTCGTGACTCAACTGACTAAAGTTACCTTATCTCAATTTTAGCCATTAACTATGTAGGTATGTACACTTTTTTTGAAAACAGCCCGCACTGCACTTTTAATCATTTAGTAGTCATAAAAATCATCATCACTACATAGTATAAAACAAAGTCGCTTTTCGCTGTCTGTCTATCCCTATGTATGCTTAGATCTTAGAGCGAAGCGAAGGCGGGTCGTTAGTATTTTATAAACACTTGACATGTAGGTAGGTCCATAGGTCCCTGTACAAAATATATTTTATTTGCTTTATAGGAAAATGAAAAAACTAAATTAAGTATCACAAGAGACAAACCATCTTAACTGAAAACTTATGATTGTAACCGAGTGAAAGTGTAGGTATTCATTAGTCAAAATAACATCAGTTACTGTAATCTCTGTTAATTAAATTAGTAATTAAAAGTTTTTACTTAACTCCACATGTTTTTTCAGATTCAGATTTTATTACTCAATATAACACAGTATAAATTACATTACATGTCAAATTATATGCAGTTACATTGAGATCGTCAGAAATAGAAGATAGGATAGAATAGGTTTTGTTTATTATGTTTAAGTCTGGTAATTAAAAGATAAGATAAAAGATAAAAGACATTAATTCAGTAAGTAGGCCTCAAGGGCAAATTTACACGTCAAGAATCTACCAGAGCTTCCCAAGAGGAGACCACTCTACTACTTTTGTATATGCACAAGATTTGCACAAATTATTAATGACTAAGTTTCAGTTATAGGCCTAGCATTTATGTCTGTTAGATAGTCCTAGCACGCTTTAGACAAACGACCATTTTAAAGTATTTTTCAAGTGCTGGAAAGGGTAACTTTAAAACTATGTCAGGTAATTTATTATAGTAATGAATGCATTGTCCAACAAATGATTTACCTACTACTTTACGTACCTTACCTACTTTACGGACGCGGAATTTTCGAATAGCAATTAATTTTAATTCTAGTATTTAACTAAATTATGTAAATCAGAATTTTTGGTTAAAGTATCTATTTTTTTTACTTGGAGTCTCTGTTATTTTATTAGAAGGAGTTGAAACTAGGTCAGTAGACACTTGTAAACCAGGTACCAAGGCAGTAAGTATTATGGTGTCTATGAACTGATCTGATGATAGAATTTTAAGATGGTCATAGGATTGTTGTTGTACTTAACTTAGAGTCAATTTTGATCTTGTTAGATAAGTCCTGATAAACAGAAGAAGACTGAGCAGGAAAAAAGGATGGGTCTGTCAACTTATACGGACACATTAATAGTTTCCTGTAGGGGCTAATAGTTAAATGTTTAACATCCATAATATCAACTTCTGCTCATTTTGCTGTCTATGCCTTTTAAAGAGCTAAGAATGGTTAACTAATCGATTATCAATAAAGTAGGTTAGGTAATTCCTAGTAGTCATCTAGAATATTTAAAGGGTGGAAAGAGAAAATAAGAAACATTTGACGGATAACTACCTTACAAACAAATTTATCTAAATGAAGAGGTTTATTAAGACGGCAATTTCAACATATTTCACTCAGTGATGAAACTCGGGCACTACACTGCTATAATCTAGTTTTTCACGCAAGTTTTTACTTAAGGGAGAATTGATAATTTCACTCTTGGTGACGTAATTAACCAAATTTTAAATCAATCTGTAATTTGATTGCAATAAAATGTACGCAGATGATTCATATCATTAATTCATTATCTATTTTGATTGTATTAGCAACGTTAGGTGGTAACAGAGGGTTAATACAATTTAACAAAAACTTGAATATCTTTGAAATAGTAGAAAATCGCCGAACATACATGGGGGTCAAATGGATAAAACTTGACGTCCCCTATCGACCAGCTTCATTTGATCTACACATCCTGTATGCTATAGTTTCGCCGGTTGTCTTATCCCCACACTGGAACAACAATTCGATAACTGCTGCTTGGCCGTAGGTTAAAGGTAGTTGGGTGGTACTGCTTGGCGATCCACGAGGCCCACCCCACCAGCACAAACCACCATAATGAATCCTTATTTGAAGCACCGTCGTGAAAACTACGAAACCATAGAAAATATTAAGTACGGTTTAAAATCGACTAAATACCTATAATCTAGCTTTTTATTTTTCAACTTCTTAAATATTAAATTAATGGTATTAAAAATATTAAAAGCGTCAAGAACTATTTGACGTGAAAAAAATGACTAGGTACAGTCGACTACAGAGAGATGTATCCACTTTTGGACCATAATACAATGCAATAAGGTGAATAAGTGGATACATATCTTTGTAGACGACTGTACTAAATACATTAAAAATTCAAGGGTAGGTTTTGCGCGGTCTACACCCTTGTATTGTATTTAAATAGGGAGTCCGACGTTTCCCATAACTTTTTCATTATGTTGACAAAATTATCGATAGGAAGTCATAATTTTTATATCGCTGGAATCGTAAACTTTTCAGAATTTCTTAGATAATTAACGTGTAACAAGGCTCGGTTAGGTTAGGTTTGATTAATAAAAATCCTAAAAAAGTAACAGTATCTTAAAAAAATACCTTGTCTTGCGATAAGTATGACCTAAAACACATTAAGACCTAAAATTAATTATGGCAGACGATATACGTAGGTGTACCTAGACCATAATTATATATAATATAAATATATAGATATCAGGGGACAATTTCACACCAATTGACCTAGTCCCAAACTAAGCTCTAGGCTTGCACTGTGGGACAACGATATAAATACTCATATAGAGAAATATGTACTTAAATACATAGAAAACATCCATGACCCAGGAACAAATATTCGCGCTCATCACACAAATATCTGCCCTTACCGGGATTTGAACCCAGGACCGCAAGCGTCGTAAGCAGGATCACTACCAACTAGGCCAGCGCGTCGTCAATTAAATTAAATTACATAAAAAAATATTTGTACCAGTATTCACGGTGCCTCAAAAAAAACCCTGTTAGTAAGCTCTGGGAAATCATTATCTTTAGCTTAAGCGTAACACTTTTCAACTTGACGCAGCTAATACTAACCGAAAAGTTCAAGTTGTCCCTTCAAAGCGTACAAAACATATTTCAGGGCGTGCATTCTCAACAAGTTAGCTTGATACATGGAAGTCTACTTCTCACCTCACGTAATTCAAGTTTTTGGCGTGTAGTGCAACATTGTAATGTTGCATTATTTAAAACGAATTTTTTTTAAACCTCTTTTCATGTGATCGCGGGTCATCGGCGGGGGCTCGGCGCGGGATGAGCGCGGGATCAGCGCCCGCCTGCAATTAGTGCAGATTATCCCGCACGTGCCCCGGGATTATCAATTATTGCTCTCATCCCTCCGCCTCTTTAAAAGTACCTGCGATACATTTGATTTTATTGATGTTTTGTGCAATGATTTTGTATAATTTCATGTGACGTTTGGCCATGATACTCAAGTTAAATTATATTCGCGAGCGTTAACAATAGTGACATTTTAATAATGTTATGCGCTCTTTTTACCTAGTTTTTATTAGCTCGGTCTATTTGTGATTTTAACTTTCATGTACCTACTAGAGACTTGAAACTGGTATAATAATACGGTACCACATTTTCCATTACTTTTATAAATGTGGCAAAGAATTAAGAAATAAATGAATAAAATAATACTCGCGTACCTTCCTTTTGCTTTTTTGGGGCTGATGCTAAGCAATTACCAGCATGAGAACGGTTGTATGACATTGGTACTCGTAGAAGAATCGCTAACTATCTTAGAGGTAAGGCCACTAACTGGCCTAACATCAATGTTCGTATTGTTGCGTGTTCTGCTTCTGTGAATGACTAGCGCCCTAGGTTTGGCAACAGGCTAGAGAGCCTACTATAAAAATATATCGTAAGTAAAGTAATCACCGAATCATTGAAAACAAACAACATATTGCATTCTTTATTTCCTTATGAACATTCCAAATGTGTGATGAACTTTATTACATATAAAGATTAGAAGTTATAATCGTCAAATAGTTCCCTAATCTCAAATCAAATAGGGTTGCTAATGCATCGGGATTTGTGTGTTTGCAGAAGCTGCGGGATCACACGACACGACAGATCCGCACTTTGGTGACGCGCCTGAAGTGCGAGCAAATATGCAGTGTACGCATTTGTTGTTTATTACTATACAAGTATAGATCTTATCTAAGGTAGGTTGTCGCAATACTCTGGCCATCAAATGAAATGTTGGCCTTCTTCGTACCATAAAATAGTCTTAAAATCTAATTATAAATACAAGATATAATATAAATTATAAATCTTAAATGACGTTGCGTATTTTGTCCTAAATTTTGTGTTACGATCACGTTAAAAAAGGTTCGTTGTATCTACCTAACACATTTCAAAAATATAAATATGCGTATTTAAATTTAAATCAGTAGTGAAGTAATAGTCGCTTCGCTAGTTGTTATAAAATCTGTTCGCAGGTTTATTTGTATGGGTTACCGGTTACCGCCTACCGGTCTAAGTGGTTCCTGTTCGCACCGTTGCTGATTGTCCATATTTTTAATAAATGATACGGAAGGTAAGTAGGTACGTACATGCTGCTTACAATTGTATTGGCGGGCTAAGTTGAATAGTCGGGTTTCGAAGTTTTAATACATAAGTTGAATCAAACTCCTCTAAATATGCAGTCGTGACCTTTTTGCTGCTAACTTTAACCCACAGTCTTAATACGTCCAAAAATGAACTTCATTACGTCTTTAACTAGCTCTTAGTAGGAATCCATGTACCTACTTAATTCAGTATATTTCTACATGTTTAACTTGCAAAAGGGCGGATATCCGCCATTTTTGGATATGTTTTTAAACATAAGTAGTACGAGTAAATGGTGGACTTTTGCAAAGTATGCTTAACATTCATAAAGTGTGTGCGTAAAAGCAACAACATTAAAAAAATATGGGTTGTCGCACTTGCCTCGTTGATGCACTGTCCCTCACAATATGAACCTGAACTTACAGACAAACAAACCTGAGACATGAAAATAATAAGAGATCTACTTAGTTCTCTACGGTAGGGGGTCTCGTCATGCATGATTAGAATTTAGTCCTTTAATTTAATTAGGTATTGATTCTCTATTCCTTAAATAAATAAATAAAGAAAAACCAAATTAGTGTGATTATTACATTGACAGGTAGTATGTAACACAGTGCACAGAACATGGCCGTTCTGTAACAACCGCGTTACCGGATGTCTTCGCTCTTTCGCTTTTATTATCAACAAACATTTTATATTGTTTTATATAGTAATCTAGCAGTGTTTAACGAGAGTCGTTTTCTTCACAGAAAACAGACGTTAATTCGAGGAAGCATATGGATGAGATGGCGCTACTCGCTTTCAAAGTGCCGGCGCGCTGGGCCATAAAACCCCGCATTTGATGTAGCCCTGCAGCCCAGCGCTGCTGCGTAAACAAACAGCTTTATTTAAACTTCTAACGTGGCGTAATTAAAACGTACATAATTATGTGAATCAAGTTTATTTCACTCTGTTTTGAAGATTCAGGAGCGCTCCGTTTTGATCATTGCTTGAACTAGTAAACAAAAAGCAAATAAAAAATTAAAACAGGTGAAGCGCGAGTCGGACTCGCGCATCGAGGGTTTCGAAGTAATTTAAGATTATTATAATACCTATAGTTCGAAAACTCACTCAAGAAAATACTCATTTGGTTTTGAACTTAATTTTCTATGTAAATTCTATGGTCTTTTCTACTAGGTACTTATTTGGTCTATTTTAATACAGATAGATATTTTTAAACGATTCAAAAAAGTAGGAGTTTCTCAATTCGACCGTAATATATTATTATTTTTTATGTTTGTTCGCGGATATCTTCATCCACCAATTTTGATGAATCTTTTTTGTTTGGAAAGGCGATATTACGAGGGTACCATGATAAGGAAACCAGGATCTGATAAGGGGATCAGTGAGGAATTGAGGGGACTCCTCAAATATTGTAGGCAAACATATAGCGATTTTAGTATTTTTAGTGACAACTCCAGCATTTGCATTCAGACTCAGCATTTGCTGAAGCGGAACTGATGATGAAGACCACAGATGGCCACCGGAACTCCACAACTGTACCTACCGATTTCAACGGTGGCGATAAGATATCTCGATTAAGATAGTTGAGCGACTACAATGAAGAACATTTAATTGTTTAAAGATGACTATGATTTACCCACGGCTTTGCTTGCGGTGAGCTTGAAATGTCTTAAAGTTTCATATCAACTAAGAAGTGGGACTAGATAACAGCTTATTATTATCACTATAAAGTATAAAATAAAATAAATGTTTAAAAAAAACAAAAAACCGCCTTTAAAAACGCAAAAAATTACTTCTTTTAAACTGAAGTCGGCCACTAACAATATTTTTAACCAGAAGCCGACTTCAGTTGGACTGACCTATGCATTTTATTTTATGCGTTTTTGAAGGCGGTTAGTTGTTTTGTTACATACTTATTTATTTTTGCTGTGTTGAAGTGTTTGTTTTTTTTTGCAAAACTGGTAAAGACATTTTGTTTTTTGCTTAAATTTAAGTATAAATAATTAAGTCAGGAATTTTTCACCTTTTTTGCCCATAAATCTCGGTATGGTAATTTCTTTGTAATTTTTTGGCTATGAATAACAAAAATACGACACGGAAATAAAATGCTTAAATACTTACGTGCCTAATCAAATCACTTTAATTATTCAACTCGCCAATTTTAAACCTCATTTCAAATATTACGAAAAGATGATTAAGGTACGGCAAGGAGCGAAGCCGAATTGCTTTAACTGAGACATAATTGAACTTAAGAACCGATCTCAAACTTAGATACAGCATTCAGACTTATCTCATATTTTTGCAAAAAATATACCTCTATATTATTTCCACAGAATTCAAAGTGATTTGTCCCTGAACATTCTACCAGTCCTTCTCGCTCCACTCTGTCGTGTGACTCGTGTGTGTATTGCTGCCAGCGCACATCAACAGGACAATACGAGTTCCTACGCGTAAGTATATTACAATTTACACTTTGAATGACGTTTTGGATAATAAGCGATAAGTTAAGTAACGATGTAATTTAGATATTAACTAGGTAGCTAAATAATATAAATGCAGTGCCCTATCAGGATTTGTAGGACATGAAATATTTTTAATACCAATTTGAGAACACATGATCATATGATCACCGTGTCATTGGCTTACGAATTTCTTACATTCGAATGGTAACCGTTTGTTTTAAAAAGGAGGTATTTTTATTAAAATATTAAAGGATGAAAGACGAAAGCACAAGTTAGAAGCCTCACTCTGCGGTGTGCGCTCGAGCGTGCTATTATGGCCGCCGCGCGTCTTCGAGAAGCCTTATGACGGCCGTGGTGTTGCATGTAAACAACTTTCTACTTCAATTTAACCCTTTGTATCCTTTCATGTGTATCTAATTATGAAGTCGAGTCAAGATACCCGCTGCATTAAAATGAAGCAAACAATTTAATCCCCACTTATCTGCCTTCCTTTTTAGGGTTCCGTAGTCTAACTAGGAACCCTTATAGTTTCACCATGGCCGTCCGTCCGTCCGCAGCCTAGCTCAGAGACTTCTTGGTACTAGAAAGCTGTAATTTGGCATGGATATACAATAGTCACGCCAACAAAGTGGTAAAATATATTTTGGCCGTTGGATAGTTCTTTCAAAAATATTGCAGATTAGTGAAGAAAATGTTTCGATTAAGGGATCCTTTTATGAAATACTACGCTTTAAAGCGCAAATTTTTGTTAGAGTCAAGTGTCTCCCCTCCCTGAAAAATATCTTAAATAAAAGCACATATAATGAATTTAATAGGAAAACTATCACGGCTAAGTAGACTTCTTGGTTCTTGAGTTACAAACGGTTTAAATGTTTATACCTACCGAAAACTTATTTGCGGTGTTGGTAAACTGACCGCGACTTATGTCGATGTATGGGGATAACAGTTTTCCAACGGCATAGTTAAGTTAATAGCGAGGTCTAATTTGTTTGTAGTAACGGCTTCGAAACCCTACACTGAGCATGGTCCGACATGCCCTTGTGCGGTTTTTACTTCTTCTACTTGCTACTATTATTAGGTACTAAATGTGAAATTATACGGAGTATTATTGTTTGTCTTTTAATCACGCATTGAACGGTTAAACCGCTTTAAATTAAATTTGGCACACAAGTACCTATAAGTAGGCACTTTCTTGCGCCCTTAGTCGTTCCTTAGTGATGATTTTTCATATTTATATAGAATAAAATATTTGAAAGAGAAGAGTTAATTCTTTGTAAAATGTCTCTAAGTACAGTTAGCTTGTATTAAAAGATATTTGCCGTGGCATAACACGAGTTATACGCTGAAGAAGTTGCGTTCGGGCAAAAACTAACTATTTAACTACTAACCTACCTATTTAAATAATTAAAGGTATTATGACATCTAGGTTCATTAACTGTGATAAAAAAATATAACTCAAGCATTTAAAAAAAAGGGACGGTTAACTTACCCGTTTAAAGGATCTCTTCCGGCTAACCTTAGAGTGAAAGATAAACTAAAAAAGTTAAAGACGATTAAATTAGGAGATGAAAATGTCTTCGGTTAAACTCATATACGTAGTGAGGCAAAATCATTGTGCGTATGTTGCCAACGCAACGCCCTTTTGGCCCATTTCGATAAATTTGGATATTAGGTAAATGTAAAGAATATTATTATGATACCTAACAATACTCGTACCGAGTGTTTTTATGTTGGATATTAAATTTGTAATAAGAAGTCCTGGAAGATAAATCAGTGGAACGCATAATGCCACGGTTTATTTTAATCGATCTTAGTGTCGATAAGGATGTAATGCAACACTGCCTTGTATTCACGTGGTATTCAGATGTTTCCTAAGAAACCGTTGTCAATAGAAACATCATAACAAGGCGACACAAGGCGTTACACAAAACAAGTGCATCTTTAACACCTCCGAGGAGTTATCACGCGCAACTCACAATGCAGTGGATGCGATGAATGATTTATTGGCAGTTTTGTAGGCAGCGACATAACTTGCACCCTACCTGGCTTGTTGAGATTGATCCGTAAACAAAACTGCTGTTAAAAATGTTGACACGTTACAAATGACTGCGTTAATGTTTTATGGGTTTGTTTAAAATAGCATATTCCACTAAAAGTAAAATATACAGTCAAATCGGTGTATTAATAAATCTAAGAATGTTCGCTCGTTCGGGCTATATGCACTATCATATGGCCTTCATCCCAATCAGTCGGCGCAGCACTTCTATACTATTTATACGGACATTGAAAGATAACGAAAGAACATTTTGTCCCGATTGAACAAGTGCCGTACTTATAAAATATGTACTTTATTCTTGTGCTAAATGTATGTAGCTTGTATGTACGTAATAAAGTATTGGTGCGAGACTGAGCGTGGCCCGGGCGGCGGCCGCTAGCGCGTCGTTCCCACGCCGCGCGCGGATTACACGAAATGCCCTTTTGGTGCTTCGCTCCGACACTGACCTGCGCTTTTTGCAAAAAGAATGGCTGATAAATCACGGGTTCATTGTGCAGGGATCTGGATAGCGTTCGTTTCTGATTTCGCTCGTACACGTCCCGCGTTTTTTGCGGCGATGATCGCCAAGATCGTGTCGGGGCTACACGCTACCTGCTCAATTTTGACGGTCAAGGTGCCGTCGGTCACAATAAAACCTGCGATAATATCAGATGCGACGGTTGCTACTTCCGCATAAAGTGGAAAATAAGCTGCGATCAAGGTTCGCAGATAACGGATCGATATTTTATGTATTTAAGGATTTTAAAAGCGTATCGATTAATAAAATAAAGGTATACAGAATACCACTAATTCTAATTCTACCGCCTAAGCTCCACAATCTATAGTTAAATTCTGAATAAGCTGTTATTTAGTATGATGGATATGATGGTAATCTGATAATATTAGTAAGCGACTTCCAAGATTGTGAATGTTAAAAGAACAAAGACAGCAGATGGGATATATTCACCCATACCTAATGGTAGCATTTAAATATCTGGCAACCTATTTACATAAGGTAAGCAGAATAGTAAGCCTGGGCTGACATAAACGTAATATCATTTAAGTAAGTACATGCTCTAAAATGTTAATGTTATATTAAAAATCGATTACAAAGGGCTAAAACCCATCTCTTCCATAAATCACGGAACTGCTGTTATAAATGTAGGTACTTATGCTATCAAAGAGGGTTACTAATCAAATTGTTACAACTTTAAATTACGAACTAGATACTTTTATAGGACTAGGTAAGTTTCATATTACGAACATTTAATGCTGCTGATACACACCTCAAAGAAGACCACGGATGGAAAATCTCCTAGGTACATTAATTGGATATTTTGTAATGTTACCCATCCGCAATGCAGTAGGTACATTTTAAAAACCTATGGAAATAATGTGCGGATATTTTTATCCCTGAACATTTGTCATGTGTGTATTAAAATAAAATATTTCAGACATGACGTGAGCTGTCCGTGTACGTTCGCCAATTCCATCCACGAACAGACAGATTTCCACAGTCGTAAACTTTCGCAGAATGCATTTGGTCTACCGTCTACCCCTAGGACATTTAATTCAAAAATAACAATCAGGTCCCCATACGACCCACTATGATTGCTCACCTGTATTTTATCGCTTCCATTGCTCATTAGTTGTAGGTACTTCATGAACCATTTTTCCTACTAAATGTGCATGTACCTACTTATTTACGTGCGATCAATGTTAACTGTATCAAACGATATCTGTATCTCAGGAAGATCAAAAACACACGAGGAGAAATCACCTATTTATGTAATAAAATTCCAATGGAAATATTTATGACTAATGTATTAATTATTTTAGAAACTTTAAGTAAGTACTTTTTATATTTTTAGCACGCAAGGCAAGGCCGAAAGTATATACTGTGTGCAAATTAGAATAATGTTTAAGGATGATTGATGAGTGTTAAACATGTAAGATATTGTTATGCCTCTAGGCGGGATGTACTTACTCGTAGTAAAACATAATAGCAATATGTAACATCTGTTTTACCTATATTCAACAAATAATTTATTTGATTTTGAGGGTAGACTGCAAGAAGTGCACGTACAGCTAGCAAGTATTAACGCTTGACAGCGGGAGCTAATTTTACCGGAGCATTTAGAGCAAGCGATCAACTGTGAGTTGCTCAGCGAGCATGAATGTGAACATTTCCGCGCCGGCTAAATTGCGTATAACGAGGGAGGGCGGGGAGGGGCGGCACAGGTGCGCGCGTGCGCAGCCAAAGGCCCGGAACACAAAAGCTACAAGTATAAATTTAACAAAATACACACCAAGTTGAGTTAAATATGCTTCAAAATAAAATTGAACTGTTTCCATTGTAAGTTCAGTTAGCGACGTTGGCCGGGGCCTGCGCCCTGCGCCCCTGCGCCGGCGCCGGACATGCGATGCCTAATTGCATTTAATTTGACTAGCGCGCAACACGAAAGGGATCGCCACCCCTAGTTTTTTTGCTCGAACGCACAAAGCCTCGTTAAGCTCGGATACCTGTGATCCTGATCGGTACTCAATGAAACTAATGGTAATTGGATCCTTATATGCTTGTAATGTCGCTCCAGCAATTTGGTTAATAACAGTGTGCCTAGATTATCATTGAAACTATGTAATATTGTTAATTAACTTTGTAAATAATACATACATCCGCAGAAAATTAAGATGCTGGAGTAAAACAGTAATATTTTACGTCATGTTTTGTGTGTGTAACTGTAACTGTGGTTTGAGCGGTAGTTCATTCAAATATTAAACAAATCAAATATATTTTGCGAGCTGTCTTAATAACCGTATATTAATAATTAGCTCTTACACATTAATTGGGATCCCCATAAGATTTTTTCCAGATTCATGTTTTTTTTACACAGTTATTTGTTTATGGAGATGAAACCATGTAGCCACACAAGCCACCTAACATGGAACAAACTGTTTTAATTCACTAATTTGGGATTTTAATGACTGATGATTGATTGATGATGATTTCAATCGTTCTAAGTTCGGATGCGTTGATGTCTTTTGCATTGACACAATCCAAAAATAAAAAAGTCCCAACAGCCAAACAAAAAGTGATAGAAAAAACCTTCGATAAATCTGCCAATAATTTGAAAATATTTTCGTAAAATTGGTGATCATTCAAATAAAGAATTTACAAAAAGGGTCACGATTGTGTTCCTTTGCTTTAATTTTTTAAATTTTTGACTTGTATACTTACACTATCATTTCATACAATTAGAAAGTGAAATTCATTTTGCATACAAGTAAAGTTACGTAAAGTTTGTAAACGTTATAATTTAGCCAATGTTGCATTTCTCTTGGTTCGCTCGTTGATATCTTTTTCCCTCGAAAGTAATGAATGCAAACTTAATATTAAGTAGGTAAAGGTTCTAAGTTGACATTAGTAAGTATATCAACTTAATAAAAAATTGCAACCAGTTTAAAAAAAAGTCATTAAGGTTTATTTACATTACATTACTATCACAAAATTTATTTGTTCTTTATGTACGATTACAATTCACTTAAAAATAAATAACATAATAAGTTTAACATAACTACTACCAACGTTATTTCACAAGTGAAATTTTTCAACTGTATCGAACGTTATTACAGCGATGTCCAAAATATATATTTACGATAATTTAAATGCAGTTAGTTACGCAGATTACTAGTAAACTGTCTGATGTAGTGTGGGAAGAACATTGTTCCATTTGTTAAGCTAACATATTCAAAGTAAAACTATTAGTACCACAGATTAGTAAATTGTTGAAAAATATGTTAACATTTAGGAGTATTTATGTATTTAGATTTTGAACAGGTACATATTTATTTTTGATAAATACATACTTCAACAAAGAGTAAACATAAACATAATTTTTTTAAATATGCTACTGTTAATAAACATTGTATTCTAAACTAGGCAATTAATGATTGCGCTCTGAAACCTAAGTTATGCGCTTTTATTCAACCCGACCTATACAAACGCGTTAGCAATATCTGGTTTAAGCCCTCTTTATACCTAATTAGAATCACAGTAGGACTAGCCAAGATGCATGCTACGAAAGAAAGCTGATTTGTGCAGTCGTTAACGTATGCAGCATGCAACTCGCCTGAGCCGATCTTAATACTGTGGTTCACCGTTGGTTAGTACCACACAGGAATAGTCACATGTATAAAAAGCCTACAAGTTAATTTTTCTTGACATCATCTCGTTTTTACGCAGCTTTCAGACTATTGATTCGCGTGAAACTACTTAATCTTGCTTTAGTGACGTTCTCATTAAACAGTGGGCCTCACTGCACTATAAGGAGTGTCGAGGGATACAAGTTCTCTAATCTGACAAAAAACAAAGTAGCCATACTGCATACACATGCGTGTAACTTACTAGTCTAACATTGCAGCTATTTGACATTTAGGCATGATTAATTTAGAAATACACGTCGTGTCTCTTACCTACAGTCTATTCAGGTAGTTATTTGGTGACAACATTGGTTTGCGATTTCTGATGTTCTGCCTGCCTGTGCTGACACTAATAAAAGATAAATTAATTTCCCTTCATTTATATTAGATTGCTTTATGACATGTTTTGTTAAGGTGTTAAACCACAACAGGATATATTTCTCGAAATTACCCTAATAATAACCTAGTCAATCATTGTTATTAAGAAATCTAATAAAAATTAGTTTATATTGATGGTTTTTCTACAAATCAGCACAATTAGCGTTTTCCAGCTTAGTCATCTCCATATGGACGACTGCTACTCACTCTCAAGCGATTCATTCGCCATTTTCTTTCGGCCCAAGAGTGAAAACATTACATACATAGGTACACATCTAATACTATGGAGCTATGGTGTTATAGCGGCATATTGTTACTTACATCGTTTTTTCTCCCATTTTTTCCATTTGTATATTTTTCTTTTTACAGGCAACTAGTTCAAACTAGGTAGTTACGTTAAGGTTATGTTAGTTTTGTAGCAAGCCCGAAGGTCTCTGTCGACACTATCGAAGTGAAAATTCGAGAAAAAATTGCAAATGGATTTTTTTGGGAACTATCTAACAAATTGGCAGAATCTATGAAATGAGAGCTCCTTGAGACTTCATGTGCACGGGGTGCGAGGGGTGCGAGTGCGGGTGCGCGGGGTGAGCGGCGTGCGGCGGCGCGCGCGCCTGGTGGCAGCGCTGCGCGTGCGCGTGCGAGTGCGCGCGCAGCTCGTCGCCGTGCTCGCGGTAGGCGCGCTGCTTGTCTTCGAAGTCACGCAGGCGCTGGTTATAGCGCTCGATCTGGTCGCGGAGCGCCGCGTCCTCGATGCCGGCGCGCTCCTCGTCCAGCTCCAGGCAGCCCGCGCCGTCCAGCCGCTCCAGGTCGATCCAGCCGCGCCACCGCACGCACACGCCGTTCATTATGAACCTGGACACTATGTGGGCCTGTCGACAAAAAAATAAATTAATCACTACGGCCGGCTGCTTAAAAAAACGGAGCGGCACAAAAAATGAGACGCTGTAGGTGGCAATCCTGGTAAAAGGAAGGAAACGTTTATCAGTCACATGTTGCGCTCGTGGAGGACTCTAAAACGACAAATTGTACAATTCATTTCATTCTAATTCTATTTGGTTTAGTTTGTATGTACCTGGGCTAGCGAGTAAAACTATGTTTTAATGTGTTTTTCATTAACTTGACAAACAGTTGAGCAACGTAATTACGAAACAGGTTTTAAGACGGCACAAATAAAGAAAGGGACTTTATTTAGGTAAGACCGCGCACTTTTTTGAGGGCGAGCGGGAGCGGACACGACAGGAGGCAAGCGGCGCGTCGAGGCTCCTCGCGTGTTCGCTTTGTTCCGGCATCCGTTTCACACAAACCTTCAATTTGGTACTGTTATTGTGGCAGCAGACCAAGTCAAGGATGCAATTTCAATAATTACAACTTTTTTAGGGTTCCTTTATGGTTCCTTACGTAACTTTTATGAACGTGTACAAAACTATTCTGTCTCAATACGTTCAAAAAGTTTTAAAGAGAAAATCAAGTTTCTCTTTATTTCTACATTGCTATGAATTTAATATCGGGTCTAATAAAATTTAATGTATATTGAAGCTGGAGGAATGTTATTGGATATCAGAATGTTCCGTTTAAATGGCAGGCGGTGACTCGCCAACTCAATGGAATGGACCTCCCGAAATAGCCACATATATATAGCAGCAGGGAGGCAACAGTTCCAGAGGGGCTAAGGGTGGAGAGGTGCTTCTGGACTTTAAACGACCACTCACCACTTATGCAACACATCCGCCCTTCGAGCATATTAGCTCTTGCGACTCCACTCTGACCGGCCAATAAAGGCAAGCCAGAGGTGAGGGTCTGTTCCTCGTCATTGCACACCGAAGCCGGCCGGTGAAGGCAAGCGTGAGGTGAGGAACAGGACCTACCCTCGGGAGCACTGAGGTCCGTTGTGTCGCCACTCACCAACAGCTCGCCACTAGCTGCCCTGCGGCCCAATTATTATTATTATTTCCGTGGACGAATTTGTATAATTTTTCAAAAATATATGGGGCCCTACTAATTCTTTAGATACAGTAACGTGAAAGTGGTTTACTTTTCGATATTCACTGGAGAGCTATATTTAAGTACATGATTCAAGAAAAAAACCGCTGTCAAGATTATTTGCAAGGTTGTACATGTCCATGTACAGTAGGGCTTTTAGCTTTGAGCTAAAAGCCCTACTGTACATGGACATGTACAAGACTTAAAAGATAAATGCAGTAAGTTGACTGTACGGGCACTTTTACACGTCAAAAATCTAACAGCGCTTGATATAAATATTAAGCAAAAGTAGCACCCCCCCCTAGGCCCTTTTACGAGTATGCCAGTCCAGAATGTGTAGTGTAACTATTCGATTTGGTAGGAGAAGCAAAAAAGTTCAAGATTTATCAAGGTTTTAATGATACATTTAAAGAAAGAACTACCTTTCGTATATCTTTGCCACCCTTGGCTGAAAAAAGCTATAATTAGTGATTCCAAAACTTGATAGGTATATTAAATCCTCATACTCAATAACGTAGCACAATGTATTCAATTAAACTATACCTAATTACAGAATATTACCGCATTCAATTTTTTGGTGGATGCGAAAAGCACAAGACCGGTCTGAGTGGAAAGCCTTGGGGGAGGCCTATGTCCAGCAGTGGACGTCTTTCGGCTGACATGATGATGATGATGACCGCATTTAAAATAAATCTATACTTTCTAAACCACTAAAAAATTTCTCGTTTTTCACTATTGTTGTATCACTTTGACTATTGTTGTATTGAAAAAAGTCGCACCAAGGCAAGTTTCATGTGTATTTTTAAAAGTTCATAAAATAGCGTCTATTATACTTATATGTAGGTTTTCTCAACCGGAATAGAAGAGGTTTCTTCTTAATATTTACGTCAAGTTCTGACACACTGTTATTTTTATTGTTATCTATCCAAATATCATAAACCACAGAACAAATTTCTTATCTGTAAAAATGTTATTATTGCTAAATACGAGTAATAACATCGATTTCGATAATATTATTTCATTCAAATTTCGAACATCTCTGAAATTCTAATATCAGTCGAGATGACGTTTAGTTCGAAATGAATTGTCAATTTGCATACAAATTTGACAAAAGTCGCACGTAAGTAAGATAATCGAACGATATGATAGTTGGAGGCGCCTCTAGTTTGTCTCTGAATTAAAAAAAAACTATGACAGCTGCCAGAAAACTTCAATCTTTTCATTACCGCCATTAGCAGTTAAAATTTGTTTTGTTGTATAAAATTGTTCGATTTGTTGAATTTAAACCATAAAACTAGTTATCAAGATGATATATGTAGATATTTCGGCGACGCCTCCTGATATCCATGACAAAGCAAATAACGTTATAAAATAATTAATATTAGTGGCCCTGAACAACGCGGCGATGCCGGTCATAATATGCGGCTCCTGAATGCATCATGGAGGCTTATGATATGTGGGTAGATAAAGTGGTGTATGTAACTGTACATAATTAGGCATTAAAACACTTGTATGATGTTATTATGACACTCGCCTTCGGCTCGTTTGATTGATAAACCTACACTTGTGTTTAGTGCCCTTCATTATGTACAGTCACATAAACTACTATTATTTTATTCGTGCTACTTCTTAATGTGCTGATGTGTAGATATAAGTTATTACGTGTAGTTTATTTTTTGCTAAGATCTGGATAATATGAATAGAGCAATCTTGTTTAATCAAGTCTTAGTGAGTGGAAACAGTTGAGGAGTAGGACGCATGTTTTGTTTAAGGTCTAGTAATGAAGTGTTACTATGTACGTTTTATCCAGTTTGTTTTCCAAAAAAAAAGACCCCGGTTTGTACATCTAAGCTTCTGTAATGTACAAGACGAAGTATTGAATGAACTTCCTTTGCCTTTAAATTAAATCACGCGTATGAGGAGGGTAGGCCGGGAGTCGGGACGGGAGCGGCGGCCATGATGGCCGCAGCAGAGCGGCGCGCGCCGCCGCGGCGGCGCTTCCCTATTCCCTATAGCAACTCACGCTTTTCCTCTATCGATTTTAGGGGAACGTTTTCCCGCTTGCCTCCTGGGATTATTCCAGAAAAGCTATTTTATTCATGTAGTTGAAGATACGCTGCGTATGTAGAAGTACAAATCAGTATTTTGGTTACTTACAACTGGTCGTCATGCATGTTTTTTATATATTTGCCACGTGGAAGGTATTTTTAATTTTATTAATAATATACTACTGCTACAAACGAGTAGGTGTATATATTAATAGTGAATGTTTCAAAAGATACTAGATAGGTCGTCAGTGCGACACCTTTTTTACCCGACTGCGGGAAAGCCCAAAAGGAGGGTTATGTGCACTTGACTTGTATGTATGTCCGACTCTATGTTCCCTCGTGACTACTAAGCCGATAAACTGATTTTATTAAATTATACGTGGTCAGATTCGTCTTAACCGCTAGAGTTTCATATTAACATTGCTTAAATGTGAAATCGGCGAAATAAAAATATATATATATAGGTACATGATGATAACTAACATTATCTCGACGACATTATCAAAACAGCAGTTGGGTTTTTTCAAGCTTGCTTTTTTAGACTTGTTAAGAGGCTAAATAAACTGTAATAAACCTTTATTGTGAAAAGAACGTATGATTTTAATTAAACTTTATATATGATTAATAATAAATAGGTAACTTGCGTAAGTTGTTGTTATTATTGTGCGAATTTAGAACATCGTTATAAGTTCAAGAGCCCAACTTGAATAACGCGATCACAATGAAAAAAGATAACAGCCAACAATTTGTTGAACTGACATAAAATGGACAGTTATTATTAGATCTTTAAGTATTTCAACAAACAAAAACCTGCGACGATCGTGTCAGTGTGATCGTGTCTAAGTAGATGCTCAATTAAAAACATGATCAAGAGAACATGATGCTATCGATAAGGTAGGATCCTACCTACACGGCAAATGGTTAACGTCAATGTTAATTTGTTTCGGCAATTAAGGCCTAGGCCCAACAACCGGTAGTTAATTACTTATATGCTCGACTTTCATAAGTAACAAAAACTCGGATGCAGATTATGCAGATGCACTCATGCGGTTTGATAATTCGAAATGTTATAGTTGGACGAGTGCCTTTAACGTTAAATCCGCTTATGTGTGAGAAGTCTCGAGCCCATTAATAAAATATAGTTACATAATATGGGCTCACATGCGCACTGGAGTGTGCAGTTAAATGAACCAAATGTAAATAAATACGTAAGTTAAGTATTCATAGAGGAGCGCAGCGGGTGGCGTCTGGGCCGGAGGGGATAATTCAATATCCAGCCACCATATGGGTCCCCGTCGACTTTCATCGAGATGCATATGAGTAGGTAGTATATCAGATCTTTCGCATTTTTTTCAAGTAATCTCATTTCCCTATGATACATGATGGATACAACTTAATACGGCTCTAAGACTGCACCGAGCGTCCCGTGTGGCAAACTTATTCTATTATTGTGATTTCTAATACCTAAACTAAACGATTGTCTTGAAATCGAAGCATGATGGTGATTCATAAAGTAATGCATAATGAATAGCATATTATGATAAGGTTTAGTACCGTCGTTTAAAATATTCGTTAGTAGTAACATTTACAGGAAAAGGTGGCCAGTTTTTCTGTTAATCTACTCACTCATAGTTCAATTCTTATTAAGTTATATCATATACCCTATCAGTTGTGAAATCATTTGTACAACAAAAAACGATTATCCATCGATTTCAAGACAATACTTTAGTTTGTGAGAAAACACAATAATAGTAATGATGGCGCCACTGGCTGGACCCTCGGTGCAGTCTTAAGACCGTTGTCCTGTGTGTTACGAAACATTTGATGTGATGTGTAAAATGTCAAATAGGTAACATTAACTTTGGAGGAACCCGTTTTAAACTTTCGTAACGTTTTTTTTAATGAAAATGCTTTAAAAGTGAACTGAATTTGTTATTATCGGCGTTGTCCAGAACAGGGAAAATAAACGAGGCACGCTCGTAGGCACAATGTCCTCTATCGCGCGTTATTATTAGTTTTTACAAGTAATTTTTCCTGTATTTTGATGTGTTATTCAAGTTAAATTAAACCATTTTTAAAATAACATATTTTTATTAACAACGCGCAAATGAATTACCGTACGATAAAAGTAAGAAGTTGTTTGAAGGTGCAAACACGATTTCTCCAAAATGGATGTTACTGATCTGACAACAAAAACAAGTTAGTAATTAGGTAGGTAACCAAACTTAGGTCTGGTAGGGGCCACCATTATACCAGAGGTTTTTATATTTTTAATATATACCTATCTAGACTTTATAACCAAATTGAATGGTTTCAGGTCAGCAGCGACGACGGCTGTTAGCGCTTCGTAAATTAGAAAACAGAGTGGTTTTCCCTGTAAGTCATTAGCGTCGCAATTTTGCTGCAAAACCCGCTATAAAGGTTTGTAAATTACCTGGCATACATGAGCATCTTACTAATAGCAAAAGTTTTGATATTCGTTACGAAATCACGCCAGAACGGCTGAACGGATCGGGATGAAATTTGGCACAGAAATAGTTATATTCTGGAATGGCACATCTCTTTATAAATTAAATTTATCCCGGAAAATTGGACAGTTCCCAAGGGAACAGCGATAAACGATTTATATGCGGACGGATTCGCGGGTAAACCTATATTTGTACAAAAATAAAATTGGAACAATTGTTACCCCTGAATATAATCATAGTAAGATTGGAATGATTTCAATTATTGCTAGTATGTATTTTTTTAATCTGAACTCACAATAAATACTAGGTACATTATGTATATGAGAGTGGTTGTACACGGTGCAAGTAGCTTTTATTTTATCGAAACACCTTTCCACGAACTTACCAATCATTACGCAGAAATTTCATTTCATAAAGGCATTTCTCGCTTCATACGTTTTTTTAGTAGTCTCAATTCTATGCAGTTAATGTGATGGTTCACTAATGTTTTACCAAATCATCATTTGACAAACTATATTATTTTACAAACTTTTATTTCACAAAGAGATACTTCGCGCCGTATTATTTTTAAGATTTTTGTGGTCGATATTGTAACCTAAACTAACCTATTCTCATCTCATTTAACCTATGCAATATGTAATGGTTTAAGCACAAACACGTTTTTGTAAAATGAAATGACTTTTGGTCAAACGGCAGGACACCGTTCAAGATATCATGAAAACATCATGGTTTCAGCAGAAAAAAGCGTCCAATGAAATGAAATTATATAAAATGTGACAATTGATAACGTGAAATTCCATAAAATGATGGGTTATCCACTTGCACAGATTATATGAATGGCGTAAACAACGATATAAAGAAGTGTGGGGCTGTGGGGGCTTGCGACTCGTGCGTGGTGCATCAAGCTTCAGCATACTGATCGCGCAAGGAGCCCGCACTTATACTTACTCCAGCTTCATGCATCGTGCACGAGCACCATAATAAATCAAGTCGCGAGGAGAGAATAGTGGATGAGAATCTGAGAATGATGATTCCTATAACTGTATGCGTAAACATGTTTCCAACTACTGGACTGGCCCGCGGTAATGTTCCACGCGGCCTGCTTGACTCACACCGGGCGAGCGCGGAGCGTGACCGACACGTTACCTGTGGTGTTACGGCTTAACTTCTTTCATTAGAGCTTTGAAAGGAATTTATGTCTTAATTTCGGTTATGAAAATGCGCCGGAAGAGTGACGAATGATGCCATTAGATGCTCCGAGATGATTCACATTAACGTGCTCATACTTGATGCGTGTGTCAAGATCGTAATCAAAAAAAGTGTTATCTCCTTCTAACCTGCTTAAGTTTATTGTGAGGATACATTTTAATTACTTATATCAAGCTAGTAAATAACTAAGTAGGGATAATAATTTTCCTGTGAATTATTACGCATGAAATGATTATTTTGCTATATAAAAAAAGTATTTCATTTTACAATTCCCTGCTACATGACGTGATTGCCGTGGTGGTTTTTTAAGTTAGGTATCTTCTTAGTTATTTTATTGTTTTCCGACGAACATCGTGAGACATATAAACTTTTAAGTACCTATATGAAAAGTAAACATGACTAAATAAATATCAGAAGGCTATTTTACTTAAGTGACCTAAACGGCAATGTGAGCGGGGAGGTGAGTTCTATGTCGTAAAGCTACTAACATAATTGAGAATGCACGCCCTAAAATGTTTTATGTACCTACGCTCTGATGGAGCAATTTAAACTAAATCCATTTTATATTCGATATGTCGAGTAAAAAACTTCAAAGGTGACGCACTTAAGAAAATACACGCGTTTAATTTTGTTCTCTAAGGAGCAAATCGTTATGAAACTCACCGACTACCCTAACTTGACCAGTGATCGTGTAATAACTAGGTACCCACGCGGTCATGCGAGTCTAAGATCTATGCATGCTTACTTCACCGACGTTGTGTTCCTTAAAAGAATACATAATGCTTTAGGCACTCTTTAGGCCTTCATTCTTTTACATACGAGATAATATGTCCAAACACCTACCTATATGCAGTTGACATGTCATCTCATCTCGAATGAGGCTTCTTAAGCAGCAAGAGATGACGAGAATTGGGGACTAGCACTCGCTGAGTCGGCTTAATATACTCGGCGTAACAGTGTCGAAGGAGCATCAACTGACCTTCCCGTTCTCCTTCTGCAGGTCGCAGGCACGGTTGTTGTAAGGCGAGTGGTCGAAGACCAGCTGCAGGTTGGTGCCGGTGGCCGTGAACGCGATCTCGGTGTGGCCCTCGCGGCAGCCGCTCATGAAGCGCATCTGCCGCTCCTCCGGAGGCCGATCGCGGTACCCCGTGTACCGCACCTGACCAACACAACATAATATTATTGAGTATTATAGGTACTGACTTCAGAGAAATTTAGCATTAACCCTAATAGATCCTTAATTGCACTTTAATTGTTGATGATGCAGGTTATTTTGCGCAATTTCCTTATAGATATACATATAATTATAGTAATTTAGCCTAACTGGACACCCGATGTCCCAAATCATATGGTGATCATTGTATGGTTTCCCTGACAGACGGGATGACTCATTTATATAATGCTGTTGTATTAATATTAAGTATATTATTTTCCTGTCTTTGTTAATACGGTCGCAGAGACACGGTTACAGTAAGGCCGTATTTAATGTTCAACATTTTCTTTCTTGTGACCCGATGCAAAACCTGCGTCTATAACTCTAATAACTCTAATTGAAAGTGATCGTTACATAGGTAGGTGGTATCTACCCACGTAACATAACTAATATGAACTCATATCTTTGAGAACCTACGTATAGACTTAAGTACTAATTAATTGAAATGGAATACTAAACAATACGGCCGGGCAAGAACATACTGCAAACACTTTACCTCACTTTCTCTGCTCAATCTTTTGAAGAGATCTTCCGATTCAAATCTGCCCTTCTGATCAGGAACCACTCGCGGCATCTTGAAGATAAACCTCGGTTTAGGCTGCTCGTATAGTCCGATCGAGTCGAAGGGGAGCATGCCAGCCAGCGCCGACGGGTCGCTCATGGCGTGCATAACACGGTCTGATCACACGAGGACTCGGTCTACCATCACTTTCCTCGCACTGCACTGACTCAACGCTGCCGATGATTCACTATGATGCCGCTACGTACGTGTGTCGCCGTGGACGAAGAGCGCGTGACTGCGGAGCGCCGGAGCGGGTCCGGCCGCGGCGCCCGGCGCCTCCACCAGGGCGGGGCCTGCGTGAGGAGGGGAGCCCGGGACCAATGAGCAGGGCGAGTGGGGCCGCCCGACGCCTTCTGCCCGCGCTTTCGGAAGCTTTCAAGCGAAAAGAGGGTTTTCCCCCTTCGACACGTTTCAAAATAAATACTGTAAACGACAAGGCACATGAATGCATAATGATGGTATTATCCGCTTTCGACGTTTCGAGTGTTTTATGTATTTGTATCAGAGCTTTTGTTCCTTTGTAGCGAGATGGATGTCCGTTATGTACCGTCGAGTATTATAAAAGGGGGAGCAGGATCCCAGGATCCGATGTAAAGTATGAAACGTGATATTATCGTTCATCGTCAGCCATTGCAGTTGTATTTGAATGCATAATTGTAGGCCATAGGTACTTACTTACGTGTAGCATAAAAGGGTAACATGCACAAGAACGTTATTTAAAATAAAATCATAGGTTGTGGTTGGCGCCTGCCCTGCCCTCCAAGCTCTGTAGTTGGACTAGTGGGTACCTATAGGTGTGTATTTATATATGAAAAGTAAGCATCTGTCCCAATCTGTCAACGTAGGTCTCGCTTTCACCAGACCATATAATTCCTAGTTTTCTCAATAACTTAAACTATATCGTTTTAAAATGGACGTTTCCGAAGCTGGACATTCATGGCCAGTCCAATTCTCGGTAATTGGAACTGCACCAAATTTTGTCAATTTAATCAGGAAGCGCGCAATTTTTTTTGTCTACTTACTCGTGACTTCAGTTCTCGTGCTTAGTGTTTCATTTCGCGATCAACGAACTGGCAAATGTTTGTATGTTGTTTAATTGTAGGTACTAAAGCAGATTAGAAATAAAGGCTCTCTTACAGTTAAATGGCTGTATCATGGAAGGATGACACTCCATCCATGATACAGCCGGCGTGGTGCAAATTTCTTTCACATACCGCCTTAGGTAGGTACTCAGAGCCAATTAACTTGTTCATTTTTCAACAAAAAACATTTTTTTAGTAATGACGTACCTATAGTTTGTTTCTCCATACTAGAAGCAAGCACTGGGAGACCAGTGTTTGCTTTTCACTTTGTATGGAAATAACAACTTTATGTGGTACTTAAAAAAAATGATTAAAAAAGAAAACGGGCAAATAGGTTTAAAAACTTTCCTGATTCGTAATGATTCTAATTATGCAAGATACCATTGAAAAACTTATGAATCAAAACATGAAATTAATGATTTTTCGTAACATGTAGGTACATAAGGGTAAAATTACAAAAATTCACATTAAAATGATCAATATCTCCGAAACTAGTAAAAATCGCTGAACAGACATAGGGGTTAAATCGATAGCTTTTTAGCTGCTCTATCAGCCCTCTCAGTTTTAGCGTTGGTTTTAGGAACATCCTGTGTAGGTAAGATGTTTTTCTTTTTAAATTAGCCAAGTTACAACTTTTAGACTACGCATTCGCACATAGGTAGGTACGTGTTTTGAGTGGGGAAGCAACCAGGAGCAACTCTTAATTCTGTTTTCTGTTTTTCTCTCACTGCAATTTCACGTACCTAACTATCAGGAGTTTCACATCATGAAATTTTATTGATTAGAAGTTATTCAGGAGGCCTAGGAGTGTTCCTTCAAAAAGGTTTGGATTCACTATAAAACACTCCAAACTTGGCTCAGGATGTTTTTCTTCATCAATACCAATTCTTGTTCTTCCTAACACAGATGAAAAGATACAGCCCATTTAAAAGGTAATACTTATAGAGACGAGAGGGATGGACGGCGTAAGCTTAGGCATACATTTCATTGGCATACTGAGTGGTACGGTAAAAATGGTTCATCCCAATTGGATTTCGAAATGGCTGTAACCTCACTAATCATCAGGCAGATACAATCTTTTTAAACATTTCGACAGAAGTTATACGTTCGGATAATCACAGGGCCCGCGCGGCGTCCGTCGTCGACAAAAGGGCTCTTAGCCGTATCGAGTGTTGCAGTATCATGCACATCAAGATAACGTTAACGTTACTAAAGTGTTGGTATTCATGACACATTTTGAACTTACGGAAGCTATTAAATGCTTAAGTACTAAAAGGTGCGCTTCAAGTTTTATTCAAAGTGATCTTATTTAGAGGTAGCCATGTAGAGTGCCATTGTGAATGTGAAAGATTGTCAAATAATGACATCGATCCTTTAAGGTACAAGGCATACAATTTATCTCCAACATTTTACCTACCAAAAAAATTAAAAAATGAATGAATGAAATGTAATAAATCTGGAGCGCGATTTTACATAATTAACTTAGCTACCTATGAAAAGTAAAGTTTAGCTAAACAATTATATTTGATGATATTAGCTTGAAGTGTTCAAATACCTGCAACATTTATTCAGGGTTAAGAATTAGGTACATGTAAGTAAAGCTAGGGTGATTTTTTTAAAATATCATAATATTTAATTAGGTCCGTTAGACAGTATTATGTGTATGTAAATATTTGTTAGGTAGAAATTTTTAGGTCTCGGTAATTTAGGCTTGAAATGTGGCATCACTATCACTATCACTAGTCACTATAATAATATAAAGTAGGTACTTATATATATTATAAAACAAACTCCCCCGCCGCGTCTGTCTGTCTGTATGTTCGCGATGATAAGAAAAACTACAGTACGGATTTTTACGCGGTTTTCACCGTCAGTTAGATAACTTTTCACGGGAGGTTTTTATGCATAATAAATTCTGGTTTATAAACGTGTGTTATAGAAAACTCACATAAACCGAAGTAAAGCCAAGGTGGGTTGGATCGCTAGTATAATAATACCTACACAATATACAAGCGTCCTTTTCTCAATACCTAGGTTTGTCTACGGTCATTGCATGCCCCGACTGTGATAAATACATGAAGAGTGTGTTGAAAAGGAAATATACTTATGAGTTTGAGAGGGTGGTTTCGGACTGTTATCGCAGTCGCCAAAAGGAAAGAAAAAAATATTCCAATGAGCATGAATTCTGAGCTGAAATGGATTTTTAGCGAAATATTTTTTTAAAACTGTTGGACATAACTATTTAAATCACGTTCCAATATTGTCTGAGTGTGCACGTGTCCCCGTGGTGTTTGATCTCGAAGCACCCGCCGGGGCTTCGGCGACGACTCGCCACGCGCCTCGGCGCTCCCGGTAGGGTGATTGGTAAGTGCAACAATTGTTTTAAAATCACGTACGTGCCACACTCTTGTGAGGGTTTTAAATAGAAGTTCTTATAGAAAATAGATGAAAATAAACCATCCCACACCTTATCTCCGATCTACCAAAAAAATGCAGATAATTGTTCTGTCCTTATAAATTACAGAAAAACTGGAAAAATATGTGGTTCTCTTCGGGTCTGTTCATTTCAATTTCCAGTATAAACTAAGACTCACTACCTACTGTACATTAATGTATACTTAATTAGTGCGTACCTATCAGTTTATAGTGGACTTTACGTACCTATGGAACCCTCTCCACGCGCGTTCACCTAGCACTTGTCAAGTTTTTTTTATGTTCCGTGTGACGCACCGATTGAGATTTATTACTTATTTATATAAAAAAAAATTCAGTCAAGTTTTTGTTGCACACTGTATACTTTTTTGGCACAGTCGTCATAATGATCTACTTAATCAAGACCAAGTTGAATTCTCAATTGTCATACATAACATGACATGACATAGGTACCTAAATAGTGCAGAGTACCTATTCATAGTACGCATAGTATAATCGACCAAGAAATTACCAATGAAGAAATGAAATCGATGTCTGTGGGAAGTTAAACAATATATCAATCTACCTATTAACGCTATTTAAAAATTGCATAAACTTAAAAGTTATATAGGTAGTATAGGTTCTTACAGGGTGAGAACCCGTGGTGAAAACCATCAAAGGGGCCCTGAAGCCTGAAGGATACCTAAGTACCTACCACATATTCCTGAGATAACTCATTTTACTTTAAGGACTCATTCTCATTCTTTTATTGTATTTAAGATGCATACTGAACAGCATTCCTTTTTTTTTAAAGCTTCCCCGAGCCGGTAAGTTAACTAAAAATACAAAAAAACCTCTCTATTTTATTATACTAATCGAGATATCAATCTCTCCAAGAAACATTAGGTTTTAGAAAGGTCCAAGAAATCTAACAATATTCTAATTTTATCGTCAACACAACACACGAAGGACACGTAAGTAGGTACCTACTGCAAATTACAGTTTGCAGCACATTGCTAATGGTTACCTGCATTAGGTAGGTATTCACAAATTATCATATTCTTACACTTCAATAAATACTCTCGCGGAATCAATCAGCTGCTGTCATCAAACCACTACCGAACCGAACGTCTATTTGCACTTTTATAGCGAATGCAATGAGAAGCTATACCTATGATTATAACTTTATAAGGTTTAATATGCAATACGATTTCTATTAGGTAGGTACACCCTGGGTACACCTAGCTGCTTACGGCCTTTTAATTAAATAAAAAGCAATAATTAAAAACCAGACTGTTTTCTTTTACATTGTCGTCAATATATGCATGTTAAAAACATTAAATCGTATAAAATCCGTTGTCTCTTTATTTTTACCCTTTGACACTCGCGCCATCAATACGAGCCTAATGACGTCCGACGACCGCAGGGCCTTTACCCTAGACGGTAAAAACACTAAAAACCATATCCCTCTGACCTGTTGTGATATTGTTCGCTAACTCGGCTGCCATTATTAGGTACTGTCAAGAAAATAAGAGCTATCAAAATGTTGCAATTATACGATAACAGGTCAAAGACGATGTGGTTTTTACCGCCTAGAATCGATCGGCCCAGATATGTATGACTGGTATTCGTATAATTATAATAATTAGTATTTCAGAAGGCGTGAGAATGAACAACTGATAAATTGCTAAAACCACTTCCTACACGAGGTCGTCGATAAGAACCGTGCCCGTGGAACATTTGCCTTATCTGAGGCACGGAACAAATTGTAAAATAAATAAATATAGACTATCTATATTATTATAATGCTGTTCGTATTGACGAAATAAATATTCCTACATATTATGTAGGTATTAATTTAATGTTTTCTTTAGGAAATATACCGGTAGGTACGGAAACATTGGTAATAAACCCAGGGCTCATTGCGGTAACCCTACCTGACCGAATACCAGCAGAACACAGTAGTAGGTAACTATTAACTGAACTTATCTAAGATTAGGCTACAAATGCGATTAGTTATTTGTTCCAGGTCAATCTATCTAGCGTCTCATCCCTGTGCTCATTATAGCACACCTGACTCGTCGCCTTCATACTCGAAGGTACCTACTATTCCTTAACTAGACTTGTCTAAACTATCTACTTACTATTTTGATACGAATATCCTGAACTCAATTTAATTTAACGACCGCGTGTTTTTTTTGATGCTATAGTCATACATACGAGCATATTATGCTTTCCTTGTACTAACGTTAAACATTTAATGAAGAAATATATTCTTCAACTCATACTTAGTCTTATGCATATTTGTAACATTTGGCAGCGAAGAAAAGGTGCACGTTTGTAAAATTACAATAAATACAGCTTTGTACTTTACTTTTTGTAGGTAGCTTGTCTTTTTCTGTCATGTCGCCGTTAAAGTAACCCCATTGTGTTTTTATCAAGACCGTCATTGGCATTGTTTAGTAGTAAAGTAGGTAACAGACTGGCAAATGTAGTCCAAGTTCTCACCTCGAGCAACCCTTCCGCCGGCGACCAATAAATCAAAACATTGTTACGCGCCCGTTCATTTCCATATTTGCTCAGTGACAATGACCGAGACACATTTAATTAATTGATTAATAAACCTTTTCATAGTTGTTAGTTGTAAAGCAAAAACTACGCATTGACCCCTGAATATAAAAACAATAAAAGCTATTCACTGAGAAAGGGTTACAACGTGTTTCTATTAACGTGTATTTTAATATGAGGCGCGTTTGGGCAGTCCAGTCATTTGTTAGGTTCTTTTATTTTGTGCCACCCTTCCAACAAATTAGGAACCTTTAATAGCTTTGGTGCTCCGGCGGCGTGTTCACCGTGTTACCGAACAAACTTAAAGTACTTACAGGTGTAGTGCATAATTGTTTTCCTTCGTATTTTCACGGAAACGTACGAAGGTGTCATGCTACTTCAGTCAACCTCAGTACTTTTTGTACTGTGACCGACTGAAATAGCAAGACGCGTTCGTACGTTTCCGTGAAAATACGAAGGAAAACAATTATGCACTACATCTGTACCTATTTTTGACCTTTAACAAAAACAACACGACAACCACAGAACTATATTATAGTTCTGTGACGACAACGAATAAGTAAGTAAATTAAATTAATGAACTGTTGGATGTCATTCACGCTCGTAATTACGATTGAAAAATACCATTTTGGAGAAAATATGTCATTAACTGGAAGATCGGTGCAACATAAAGTTGGTAAGGCGAGTTGTGTTGCAAGCCGCCTGACGCCAAAGAGAACCGTCGGTCGTAATCATAAACCGGCGAAGAAGCCGTCAAACGTTGTTTATGCGAGTGATCCCGAGCGCTTTGTCTTCGCCGCGCGAGCCCCAGCGACACCCTCATAAAAGGCGTAGCGCAGAGCAAAAACTGCGCTAATGGTCGCTGATCCCATTCTGAGGCAATAAAATGCAACAAAATTAGCTTTGTTAAAATTTGTAGGAACTGTAAACATTCTAACTGCAGTAACGGGCCCGATAGCCCGACCGTCATCAAACAATTGGTTGTTGTGCACCCAACGCTCACTATTATTGTTTAATGAAAGCGTTACAGACTTCTCAGAACAGGGAAGTTACTTTTGAAACAAGAGCGGTTTTTGTACTTGCAATATAATGCAATATTTGCTATTGAGTTCGAGCCGACCTAAATTTCTACTAAAGCACATGTTTCGAAAAATAACGTTCATTCATTATGCTCTATATAATACATAAACTATGCTCTTTACGTAGCTACATACCTACAAAATTAATAAAATGTGCGGGGTTCATTCAAACTGGCTACCAAATGAGATAGTTAAATTTAACTTATCTTATAATTTGTCTTTAATAATATAAAAACCTACTGTGGATTTTACCCAATACCAATACCTATATTAAATAACTTTAATGTACAGATTCGTCTCTTTAAAAGTAGTAGGTTCTTAGTACTTTTCGAAGGTCAATGACTATTAGACGTAATTTTTTGTGGTTCCTCTTACAATAATAACATGTAAGGAAATAAAAAGCCGTCAAACATTGCCACATGACTTTTGGAAGGCTCATTTCACGGGGCCCAATCAAAGCGAGTTTTTACTTTATTCTGGAGACTTGATTATTTATAAGATTTCTGCGACCAGGGGCTCAGTGAGGATAGACAAGGTGCTTAACGCTAACGTTAACTATTTTCGGAAACAGGCCAAAATTTATGGTATTGACGTGGACGCGACCGTCTGACACCTTTCGTCAATCCTATACGTGTTTGACAACGATGACGAATGCCGATATTGCCGATGCATCTTGTCTAGGGCCTCAGGGACTCCGGTTTATTGTTGCCCATCTTGCTTGGTTATCCTAATCATATGGTCAATGATCTTGTCTGTATGATTCTTCACAGCATGATAACTCATTCTCTCTGGATTATATTAAAAATAACGCCATTTGTACCTTATGGTATTTTTATTTATTTATTAATAGCCCGGATTTTTTCACTGCTGGGCAAAGGCTTCCTACCCATCCCACCTTTCTATCTTTTACCTTCTAATAACCCTTTTTACCGATTGCAGCTTAGATTTATTAGGCTAGCTGTAAAAGTCGCGAAGTAAGTTATTTTAAAACTTATACGTTATTGACTACTAGGAAACAATAAGACTGACGAATGCCATGCGCATGCGCGGTGGTCTAGTCGTCATCACAGCGAGAGCGCGGACGTGACCGGCGTTGTCGGACCGGTTTCCATTGTGCCATAAAGGTAAGTCCTAAGTTTAATCTACGTCATCAAAATGTACCATATGCTCTCGTGACGTCATTACAAACCGCAGAAAACCTATGATGTCAATTGTATATAGGACAGTAAAACAATTGATTATTTTATTATGTACTGATATAAGTAAACTGTACAATTTACTTAATAGATACTTAATTCAAATATAAAATAACTTTTAATTTAACTATGATATTTATATTTAGCTAAATAACAACCCCATTACGTGAGACTTACAAAAATCTGTGTTGGTGCGGGCCTTTCAAATTCAACTAAAATTATACCGTTATTATACCTTTCTCCTTAGGCACAGGTAAATAATACTCTAATAGGGAACGAATAAAGTCGGTAAAAACGAAAGGTTACTTACTATACATAGTTAATGTACAACTTATCGTACACGATGACGTCCATGTCTCTTGTCCATAGCGTCATGCGCTCACGCGTCGAGTCAACGTCTGCACTAGTGGCTGTATAGTTATAACAGAGAGGGTATTGTGTAAAAACATATTTCCACTAGTACTATATAGGACAAATGGAAATATGTTTTTTCCATGATCGGGTAATAAACATTTATTACCCGATCATGGAAAATATCAATTTGACTCTTAATCAAACAATCGTTGGGAATCGTGTAGTGAGTCATACCTTGTGATGTTTGGTAGGTTTTTGTCTGCTTTAGCCGGGTAAATTTAGTCAAGATCTCTTACCGTCCCTGTCCGTCTGTTGTAGTCAACCCTCCTTTTCACCAAGTATATCGTATATGTAGGTTTCTTTTAATGCCATATAAAATAAGGACTTCCGGCTTTCAAAGTACCTTTTTAGGTAAATTATTAAGGAGTTGCCATACTTTCCAAAGCTCCCGCGGGATCATACCACCCTTGAGATCATTTAAGTTGACTTGACAGTTGATTGAAGGGCTAATATCGAATATAACTTCTGCCGAGTCAGCTAAATTTAATAAAATTAAACTATTTGGTTGAAGTTACGATTACGTCACGTTTGTTATTTTTTTATATAATATGATTTATTTTGGTTACTACGCAAGAATAATTTCATTCGAAATGTCACGCTCAATCCTTTCATAACAGATATTACAAAACCCAAACTATGCGCAGCTAAATTTAAATAAAATCAAATAAGGAAAACACGCTTATAAACGTCGGTTTTTACGCGGTTCTAAGAAGTAGGTAGGAAGGTCGCTGCCTTGTATGCGCGCGGGCTCCCCAGCCTCTCTATCGGAGGCGTAGAGTGGAGCTAGCGACGGTCTTGATTGCGAATATTGCGATACATCGGAAATTCCTCGCTAGTAGCCGTCACCGCGCGCCCCCAAGGCTGTGGCGCTAGAGGAGGTCGCGGGTTATCCCGTCATCATCGGAACCCATACCATGAGTAACGATTACCGTACTCGCTAGCGAGTCGAATGCTCTGCGTCCCTCACACTCTATAAAAATACTGTGAGCGACGCATACGCATCCGACTCGCTAGCGCGTACGGTAATTACGGCTCATGGTAAGGGTACAAGATCTGCGTCACGGATTGCGCTAACTAGAAGCGGTCCGAGTATGAGTCATCACGCAAATATTATGCGTCGTGGGTCGCGGCCCATAAAATAAACTGATGTGAGCCTTACCTTACCAACCGCGATTGGAGTGATTGGGACGTCTCGATATTTAGAAATTCGCGTGTATAAATGACTTTTAATAATAATAATAATAACTATAACTATTTCGGAAGGTCCATTCCATTGAGATGGCGAGTCACCGCCTGCCATTTAAACCAAAGTAATTAGCATTGGCCAGGCAGGCGCCATAGTTTCATCAATAGCCTAGTTCACCAATCCATATCAGTTCATTCATAGAACCTATGATTAGTATTCCCATCCTTCTTAAATAGTCTTTACACTGACCGGTGGTTGTCCGTGGGATCATACTTCTTTAGTTTGAACTCAGGGACAATCGCCGGTTGGTGTCCTGTCCCATAACTTTACTAAATTAAACTTGTCTAAAGGGCCTCTGCGTGTTGGCTTCGGCTCCATGTACGCCTTCCAAAGGTCCGGGACTCCCATAGTCCCGTGATTGGTAAAGACATACAAATAATAATAATAATATTTATTTATTCTCAGGCAACTGGGCCCATAAATTGTTAGTAACATAGAATACTTACATGACTAATATTAGAGTATACAATCTTAACCTGGGATTCGTACCTCAAAACCGAAAACAGGAACTTTTATTAGTAGGTACTTTGTCGTCCATCAGTCTGCTCTTTCTCTGGTATGGGTATTAGGATAACGTTTTTTTGCGATTATCGACTTATGTTTACCGTTCCAGCGTCGGCCGTGACATAAAACAGAACTACTTCGTTTTTTTTTCAGATTAGACTAAAAGATCGTTGTTTTGCACATGTTTTTGGCTTAAACGAAGTCAAAATTAGAAATTGTATTATCTTTATACCAATGAGGTATTAAATAATTTAAAAAATAAAATATGCAGATGATTTTCAGATTTCTTTGCGTTATTGACGGAAACATGTGCGATTTTGACCGTTATTTCATTATCTAGTGTGAAAAAAAACTAAAGAAGAACATTATTTTTTTACTGCAAAGTTAGCCTTTCATTAGAGCAATATAAACGAAAATTGAGTCACGGCTTGTATGCCATGCCATATGCCATTATTTGTATTTAATTTAATTTTACTATGTACTTTTTTTGACTTACTTATACGAGTATACTTACTTCAAATAGGAAAACGTAACCTTATGGAATCGGCCGTACCGACTGAAGGCGATGCTTGGACCATTTTGTCAGAGCAATGTTCGTGTTTCGAAAAAGGGGAAGAAAAAACGAGATTTGATTCCCAAGATGGATGAACTAATAACTACTTAAATATGTGAACTCTGATCCCTCAAGAAGCGAACGTTCTATACTCACACCTGTCCCATTTTATAAGGTACCTTTTAGTTATTGATTTCACCTTGCTACACATTATTTTAAGTCGATTCATTTAGAATATTCACTTCAAACATAGCTTTAAAATTTGTACTCACATAGGTACACCTAGAGAGGACCTAAGGTACATAGTAAGGAGCTACATATTTTAACACAGGTATTTTTACTGCAAACTGGTTTTATATCACTTTAAATTACGTACTTATTACAATACCTAACCCATAAATTTACCCTACAAATCGCAAGTAAATTAGATTTTTAATTAATTTATAAAGATTAAAATAACTTCGACCAAATATTAATCGAAATTGAGAAAGTAGAACACCATTAATCAACGATTTTTACAATGCACTCGGCAGCGCGCTGTCGCTTACACGTCATTACAGGAGCTTATTTTGTTAGGAGCGGACGGCACCGTTTATAAAGCGTTATCTTCAAATAAACACATTAACAAGTTTAATAATGGCGATGATTAATGTGCTCGCAGGATGACGCGCACTTCGCGAGGGCCCAGGGAGGCGCGCGCAGCAGACCGGCTCTGACGCGCGTTCACTGCCCCCGACACACACGGTATACCCCAACCCGTACTAATTATGATCATGGGCGCTGAGTATACCGGCTGGCGTGGTACGCTAAAGTACAAAATATATAATACTTCGGTAGCTCTGTTCCTTTCACTCTACAGTTATTACGCAATTGAGCGAAAGGGGCAGGGTAAGTAACTTTATAAGTTAATTTAAAAAATAACCCCTGAGCAACGGCCCGGCCGGCCCCGCCCGCCCCAAATGACCAGACATTATTTAATTGAAATGAAAGTAAAAGGGTGACAATTGTCATAGAAAACAAAAAAGGGTTCCCTTTTTGCGAATGCTACGATGAAATATTGCGCCAGCCGTGCATAGCAACAGTTGTTCTTTAGCACGTATGATAAATAGTTCAGATTAATAACAGTTTTTCGGAGGACGTTACATTTACAACCGCGAACAGTATTCGAAGAACCACTTAGTCGGAATTGTATTTGTAAAAATGTGAAATACTACGTGGACCCAAACACCAAGCTATGACAGGCTAGTAAATTATAAACACTTTTAAGCTGAAGCTTCCTTCCACGCAAGCAAACAGTTGCAGGTGAAATACAAATAAACGGTGAGTGTTAAAAGAAACTATAAATCACGGCATAAGATGTTTACGAGTTTACCTTCTTGTAACGAATAGGTTAGGCGAAATGTCGAAAAGGATCGATAGAATCAGCCTGACATTCGCTAACTAATGATCCCGGCGACAATGCGCCTGCGCCGCTCCCCGCCGCGCGGCGCGGAACACGCATTGTTATCCAGCATTTATAACACTTCAATGTTTGATTTGTGCGAATTTGCGACATTGACAAAAAATCGATTGATATGTCACGTTTTTATTACTGTTTGTATTGCTACCTGGGTCCTTTATGCGAAGTGAGAAAAAATAAAGGTACTAGAATTGCATAGCTCGTCGACAGATCGAGCCTTTCACGCCACGACTCGCCGGGATGTGACGGATCCGCCGTCGTTGACTGCTTTGTGCGCCGGACGTGTCCTGAAGGGCGCATAATCGATGCTCTTTCGAAGAACCAACTTTACTTTTTATTGCCTAAAAAATATGCGTTTGACTGAGTAAGAGTCATTTCAAGTAAGAGTCAGTTATAGTTACCATAAATACAGGCAAAACATCCTGCTTATGAAATACAAGTTAGAAGATAGATAGAGCCTACGACACGCATCTAATTTATTTAAATTCTTGAACTTGAGAAAGAAGGCGACACAATAGACCAGTCAATGGATTTTTAAATTATAAAAACACAAACTGCAGTTAAATATGTTTTAGCTCATGGCTTTCTACTAGCATTGTTAACGGTAGCTCGAGCATGAACAAATTAACATTCGTTACGTTTCCCTATCGCTTTTACTATTGGAAAACGTGTTCTGAATCTATCCGTAGTTTGAATACCTATTAGAAGTAACTTAAGTTGCCAAACATTATTTTGCGTTTACCTACTTCATCTTTACTACTCGATGACTATACGAACGTCGACGTCAAAGTCAACTTGCTATTAAATTTTAGTACAAAATATGGCCGCTTATACCAATTGCCATGCCATAGACATTATATTATCTTCCTACTGTTACTATGTTACAAATGTTACTTATTCGATAGAAGGTAAAAGTTCGTGCTTGGGGTACAGAACATATCCACAAAATTCGTTTTGCGAGCTTTCAGCAAGCACAAGAACAATTTGCACATCTGCGTGAACTGAAATTAAAGTATAATAAAAGTAAAAAGACAAAAGCATGTTAAGTGGTGGGCCTCCGAGGAAAACTGACTACTTAATACATACTTTGTTTGAGAAAGAAACAGCTAGGTTTCCTCTCACATAAAAGTGACACAACAATTCAGTAAAATTAACAAATGAAACTTCGCACTAGCAACCTATACATATAGGTTACCTCATGTCTAAGTAATAATAAAAGAAGAAAAGAAACAAAATAAAATTATTTATTTTTTAGTACCATCAACCATCATGGACTTTAAATGTTGATCCACCATAGAACCTTGTCATGATGACAGCGTCAAGTAACGAGATAGAAATTACATAGAAATTAATCGTTGGTTTTGTGCGACAAGGTTCTATAGCGGTTCACCAATAACAATTTAAACTTTAAGAAAAATACAAATCAATTCTAACATTTATATATAAATACTATTTATAAGTACCTACCTACCTAAATACACGCAAAGATCTACTATCACAGTAAAAACGCATATAGTGACTGACACACAATATAGTGAGGGTATGTGTATGTATGTGGTCCATCCGTTTGGAAGCCACGCTACCACCTACCTACCCACGTTACAAATATACACGTTAAACTTACAAATATCATATACAGTCCCTGCCCCCTTATTTCACTTTCCCGACCATGACAGGTGACATTTTAGTGTCGGTACATGGCGTAGCTGATATGAATCTCAATGATGTAAAAGCTTGTTAACTTTGCATTATATAGCGAATTGTCACCTGTCACTTATCATAGTGAAGATGGTGAATATGGTGATATAGGGGGCTGTAAGATCTGGTTTTAGTTTGGTAAGTTTTCTAAAAATGAAACCTAGCTAGATCGATTTATTGCCCCCGAAATTTTTATGAAAATCGTTGGAGCCGTTTCCGAGATTCAGGTTATCTTCTTCTTCTTCATCAACGTGTATTCGCCCACCGTTGGGCATACGCCTCTCCAATTTACCTCCTAGAACGGTTATCCGTTTCCCTTGTCCAGACTTGGCCTGCTGTCTCCTTAATTCAGATTATATTATTCAACAATGCTCGTTTAAAGGTATAAGATAGATAATTAGATTTAAGTTACAAACTCATACATAACGTAGGAGATGGGGTTGAAACACTCTACGTGCACTCTACCCTATTTTTAGGGTTAGGGTCCAAACTTTAAAGAGTATCTTTTGAACTGTAATAGATAGGTAGCAGCTTGTGTTATTACGGCGGATTTACAAAATTTCTGTTTGAATAACGAAACATTTTATTCAACGTTTTTTATTTGTATAATAAAAACGGTAAAACATAGAAGCGTCAAATTAGGTATGATTACACTAAAAATAATACGGCTCGAAATCGTAATTCGAATCCTAATATAATACCTACTAATACCTACTGTGAAGCAGCACGGAACCCTCGATGCGCGAGTCCGAATCGCACTTGACCAGTCTTTTCTAGTAAAAGTGATAATAGACAAAGGTTATCAAGTAAAAAAGTGTAACGAAAAGCAAGCTTTAAAAAAACCCAACTGCGGTTTGGATAATGTCGTCAAAGTAATGATAATTATCTTTTGTTTTTTGTTGCCAATTTCACATTTAATTAGTTTTAATATAGCCTATTATGACACTCTAGTGGTTGAGACGAATCTTACCACGTATAATCTATTAAAATCGGTTTAGCTGTTTAGTAGTTACGAGCGGACATTGAGTCGGACATATATATACAAGTCAAACACATAACCCTCCTTTGGGCTTTGCCGCAGTCGGGTAATAATAAAATAGTGCTGTAAAGTTGTAACTCAAATAAATACGACTAGGTATACCTACTTATTTGTTCTTTGCATGTCGTACATACAACAAGGTTGATTACACTCATTTTCAAACATATCTAAATTTAAATTTAAATGATTCGTTTAATCACCTAACCGTCGCCTCTCTCACCTCATCAACTTTACGTAGAAGTCGCGGGCAAAAGTTAGTTGCAAATTCAAATGATGCTGCTACAATATTTTAAGGGCGTGAGGCGTGAAATCAAATTGTCGACGCGAACTACGGTGACCATATTGATATTTTAATTAGATTTACAAAGTGCGCCGAGCGCCGACACCCAACTCTTTGAGCCGCTGTAATGGCCCCCCGCGGCCCGGCCAAGGGTTGACGGGACCCGCTTTGTGCACATTCAATATTTACTCCCAAATGCATTACTGTAACAATGCTAACTTCGTTTTTTAAGTTTTCAACGCAGCTTCCGTGTTATCGTTTTCAATAGCTTTGGGAATGTCGCTCACGGTGTAATTATAGGCTATAGGGCAGCCCAGCAGGTCGCTGCCAGCCGAAGTAGCGACGCGAACAAATCGTAATTGCTCTCGGAGTCTCGGTCTATAAAAGATTGTATCAAAAAAAACTTTACTTTAAGCGTCTTTTGTCGAAGGAATTAAAAATTTGTTCACGATAATTACTATAACAGCATAGTAATTACCAGGCGTTGACAAAAACAATCCAATTGTGAGCAACAATGCGACTTGGTCTGCTGACATTCATCCTATTCGTGTTTGCAAAGAAACATTACTTTTAGCGATAATAGGTACCAAAGTTTTTATGTTTAGTGATAAAATTTCTCGATTTAGACAACAAAATTTTCATAAGAATTTTGATCGCGAAGCATAGACAGGTTGTTAGTTGAATCATCCAAACAAAGCATTGCCTGTTGTGTATATTAACATATGTATATTTATATTTTTGTTATAAAAATGCGATTTGGCGGGTGCACGCCCCGGGCCTGCCGCGCCCTGCTGCGCGCGCGCCTCATGCTGAGCCGTCGGCATACAGATCTCTAATTGACACACTAAAAAACGTCACCAGGCATAAAAGCATTTATTATTCTCTCCTCTATTATTTTTCGCAGAAATTATTTTCGCTCAACCGTCGTCGTATGGTATTTAGATCGCGTCGAGCCGTATGACGACGTGGGAGTTTTTAATGCATAATGGTGTTGATACAAAAACACTGTTGACATTACGAAAAAAATGGATTTTAAAATCCGTAAATTTAGGTAACAGCTTGGGCAAGTGCTTTGGGTTTGGCTTTTTTATGTAATTTATTTTAAACTGTACCTAATGGGTAGATCTTGTGCAGGTATAGTATGTAGGTGTTTGGATTTAGGGGTTTGTGCTTGGGAAATATTAAACTCTAACACTGCAATTTTCGATAAAGTTACTAGTCCCCATCCTTTACAGCCAGAACTAGACAATTTAGGTAAAAATCTAGAAAATATCCTAAATAAGAGCACGTATAAAATAAAACTAATTTTGCAGGAAAATATGACGACTCAAGAGACTTTGGTTCTTGAGTTACAGATGAGATAATTATTTAAACCTTATAAAAATCTTCTAAGACTAATAACCTTAATGAACACGCACACGCACACGCACACGCACACACGCACACATGGCCAACCATCCTTCAGGCCTTCGTGATGTAAAAAGTAAGAAATGGTCAACATGTGTGCGCCCGGTGTAGAGAAGGAAATAAAATTAGAGGCGATAAAAGCGGTGACTGGCAGGCCTACGAAACAAATATGTTGAAATAAAATTAATGTTGGTAAATTAACTACAGTCAATGGTTATGCTACAGCCTTGAAAGAGCGGGAATGGACATCTTTTACATTATTGATTGCATTTTATTTGGTATAAGTAAATACCTACACATCGTCTTACCTTATTCAAGTCAAAAAGATGCCACGGTACCGCTTTATTTATTGCGCATTCAAAGTTAACTTGTCTTAAACGATTACTTTAATAATCACCGTAGGTAGTATTCAATTAAATGTAAGTAACCCGAACTTTTAGCCTATTCGTAAGACTGGCTTTTAATTGAGTCATATAGAAGCAATGTTAGCAACATAATTTTTTTAATGTAGCATCTTTGAATGTTGTGGTATAGAAATCGCTAAATAAAAAATATCTTCTATACGACTTTCAACCATATTGGATGTTGATGTTGCTGACTTTGCTTCTATACTATATGACTCAATTGTTTGTAGTAATTTTCATATTTGTAGACATGCCAAACATCCAGTGAGCCTCATGTGAGCCTAGTATAGCTGCGTTTTTATCGCGTGTCAAATGTGGATAAAGCCTCCGTCACTGTCGTACTTACTTTTGTGTCAGAAGGTGACGGATGCCTTATCCAAACTTTTTTACGCGAATAACGCAGCCATGTTGGGGCCTCAGCATAATTAGGAGGAGAAGACAAATGTTAACAATGTCTTTTACATTTGACCATTTTAAAATCGTAAAAGCAAGCAATACAAACTTTTGCTACGGACGGAAAAAATAATTAGCGTTTACGAATAGGCAATATTAGTGATGTCGGCGGGCCGGCCGCGCCCCGGCCCGGCCCGGGGCAAGTATCTGCAGAATGCGTGTAATTATTTATTTGCCCTCCGAACCCTCGCTGCGCAACTCCGACCTTTTCAACAGCCCTACAAATGAATGAATGCAAAGAGAACACAATAGTAAAATGAAATCTAAGGAATGTGCAGTGCAGTGCATTGCTTTTTATCCAAATGCCTAAAATTGTGCGTACGTGATGAGGGCGAGTGATTTTTATAGAACCGTATGAGTTTTCAACTTGATAATTTTATTACTTACTACAATACCGACATTAATGTTTAACAGGAAGTTCCAGATTATTCAACATGATATTATCTCTTGTAAAAATCGAATAAAATACAATATAAACATGCAGGTAAGTAGCCGTTTTTTTAAATCTTGAAAAGAACGAGGAGCTTAAACGGTATCGTTTTTCACTGCACAATGGAGGCAGCGACGCACAATGGCGTCTGATAAAGCCGGAGACAAATACCTCGCGCTGGGTCGCTACTATTTTGACATTTTAATTTCACCCCTTGCTTAAAATCCGTTTTGAATGGCGTCGGGGGCGCGACGCTTTGAGCTCCACTGATACATGTATCGTGGACTCAGAGGGCCTTGATTGACGTTTATCGCTCGGATTAAAATACAATTAAATTTAATTTTAAATCGAGCAAAAAGTTTTCAACTGCTAACCCTTTCACGCCTTAACACTGTATGTACTTAGCAACAAATCAATCGTTTTCTGATCGAAATACAAACTATGGGAACGCACCTACTCCGTCTACGCTTATATTGTTTTGAGCTCTTAGAAAATGTTTACGTCGTGAATTGCATAGAAGCGTCAACAAAAGTTTAGAATTGATAAATTTCAGTGAGCATGTGTGCGTGGGGCTCGATTAGAGGTAATTTGTGTCAATCACGGCATTGTGCGGATTGTGCCGGCCTGTCCGCCGGGCGGCCATTCGCCCTAATTAAAACCCAGCCCTCGATCACAAAAGTCAATCGCGGGATTAATGTTTGACGTGAACGCACGGTTTTCCGACAAAACTTTTGTGCTCTCAAAGGCCTGCTATTACGCCGTCAATCTATAAGAGATTAAATATTTTGTAAAGCCTCGAGGAGTTAAATTTTTAACTCGGAATCGCCTTTTCGAAAAAAACATGAACTATGAAAAAAAAACAGGTGTCATTGGACAAAACCTTTGGAAAACTGCAATACACTTTAATCGCTTAGACACAACATTAGTCGGTAATCAGTCTCAAATTGCTACCTATGAGAGACCCCTGGGAAACTGCCAATGTTATTGATTTTCGAAACCAACCTAATATTGGCGTGACATTTTCATTACAAATAATAACTTGTTTTATCGCCTACACAAAACCAATTCCGTGACTCAATTTGTTTGCATTTTCGATTTGCACAATTCTTGATTTGTGGTAAACATCTATGATTCCATCCTTTTCTTGTATGAGGGTTGTATTGTAAGTGTAAGAGGGAGGACGATAGTCACTTTCGAGGGGTCACGTTAGCTGCCTGGCGTAGGACCAACCCTTTCTCTGCACTGGGACTGGTAAACGGTAATTTGATTTCACGCACGTCTGATGATTAATGTCATTGCCTTATCGCTCCATATTTTACCGATTTAGTTGAATATCCTTTTTTATTGTTGTAGGTATATTACAACGTGTGAATATAACTTAATCCGGGGATATTAAGCTGTGGTTGCGTGCTATTTAACCATGCGAGGCGTTGATACCGTTATTTTAGTTCACAACTTGCTTGGGCTTTATTGTTTTGTTCGTCACTGCAAGATGCGTCAAAATAGATTTTTTTTTCATTTGGTAAATATGTAGGTAGGTACGACCAGCGATAATAATCACAACATGATCCTTTGTACTGGCTAGCGCCACGCGGCCGCGAGTGAGATATCGTCGACGAACTGCCAACAAGTTATCTATCAGCCATTTGCATCTCGATGTCCTCTCTTGACTGTCATATTATATTATTATTTAGGCAACGTAATTTAATGCTTTATTTAATTTGTTATTGTTTGTGTACGAGTAGGTAGTATTTGAAGTATGAATTAGTGTGTAATTATTAATAAAACAGGAAAAATACTTGCTTACTCCTAAGCCTCACTAAATGCATTTTTTTTTGTATATTTATTACCTATTAAAACAAATAGGTGATGAATTGATGAATCAAGCAACAACGTTACCTGAAAATAAAGTAACAATTCTCTGGAATACTTTGTTTTATATTGCATATTGGATTGCAGTCTCATCCAAGTTATTAAGATTACAATATAATCGCCATTAAAGGGCCTCTATTCCAGTTTATTGTAAACCATATGACATATCTTTAACAACAAAAAAGTTTGGGACTAGTTTTTTTGCCCACGACTGTAGCTGCTTGTTTGACCCCAATGTAAGAAGTCCAAACTCGGTGGGTCTACGTTTTTCCACAACTTCATTATCAAATCAGGTCGGTGACACTACAATTATATTGTCATTGAATTTAGATTTATGTTCGCTGGTCGAGAATGCGTCATGACTTATGACATTAAATCTGTTATTTTAACTCTTAATGTATTATGCAAAATTGCACAATTGCAAAGAAATAATATGTAGGTAGGTATAATAAATTGCAACCTATTCCAATAACCATCCGACCATACCCGCGTCGACCCTTGTACGCCTTACTGTTTTTACGATAGGTTGAACAAAAATGAAAAAACGTTGATTAAAAAGTTCATTTTATTGGGACCCCCTTTATTATTACACTTTCACAAAAAAAGGTTAATAAATCCGCCGTAGGTTAACAAATATTCCGAATAAAAAAAACAACCTGCTATACTATTACGGTTCAAAAGATACAGCTCTTTAAAGTTAGGACAGAGAGACAGACGGACGGACTGAAGGACAGCGTAGGCTTAGTAATAGCTACTTCCCTACCCCTTCGGGTACGGAACCCTAAAAAGTGAGCTACTTAAGAAAGCCACACCCTGCACGTGCATCAATAAGCAGTGCTAGGTAGAGCTACGAGTACCATTAGGCCCGTGGCGTGGCTAGGCGGCGGTATCGATCGTAGAGCGTGCCACGCGTAGAGCGCAGGCGTGGCGTAGCCTACCTACGTAGCGTGACGCCTACGTAGCTGCTACGTTTTTGTATTTAATACTCTTGTACATATGATACTACAATTTCATTTAACATTATTACAGCCTACGTCTATAATTGTTGAGCCACCATGTAGAACCCTGCCATAAGATAGTTTTAATTCCCTAATTTAAACATTGTTTTTCTTGGATAATATTGAATAAACAAGTACAACAGTAAAAATACAAGGGTAAAAATATATATCCACACTAAGGTGCAAAAATATGTAAACGGTAATCAGGTCTGTGTACATATTTTTGAGACTTTCGGGTGATACATAACCTTGACTGTACCACCTACTTGGCTAATACCTATAGGTATATTATTTGGCCAGTTGTGCCAAAAACCGAATTAGTAACTTACAATTAGTACCACTTTCATTTATCGTAGAAACCGTTGTCGCAGAACGCATCTTGACATTTTGACAAGGATCTTTGATAGCTTGATCATTAAAGCCTGTGATGGTATATAAAATTTCACTCAACCTTAATGAACAACGGTCAAACAAAATTGACATCCTAAATAGTGCCGTACACTTGCACGCGACACGACGGAACGTCTGGTGTGGTGGCAGTTTATAATAACTTCTATTTAATTGACATTACTCTACTTTGCCACACAATAATGGAATGTGGAGCGTCAGTTTTACGAAGCGACCTAACTGTATTTTCATTACTTGATAAAAGATGTCACGGAGGTTTTTAAGAAGCTTGTTTACTGTATTCAAATCCTCTTAGCTGAAAGGATCTGCTTTGTGCGAAGGTCCTGCGCCTCCCGGCTCGGATGTGTGCAATCAAATAACATTGCCGGCCGCCCTGATCCGCGCTAATGCCTTTGTCCTCCAGTTTCATGCTCCGCTACGCCCCCGCTCAAATATTTGTTTATCCACTATGTACCCATTTTATCGTGATGGTCTTTTGTTAAAAGTTATAATGTTTTTTGGCCGAAAAAGACCTTTTTTATCTAAAAAACGTCAGATTTGCTAACACGTGGCGCGTGATTGATCACGAATACGCGACGCCGCCGCTGACGACATCATCGGCTGTAATTAGGATTGATCAGGGGAAACCTTTAGGTTCATTTAAAATAGTAAAAACATTTCGTTTCTTTTCGCACATATTTTAAAACTCGTATTCGCATTACTTTAAGCCTGCGATCAATATGCACGGGCGGGCCCTAAGTGTGAACATCTGTATTTGCGTATCGCGCTCCCACTCGTGCACCTATCCGCATAAAGCCGTATTCAAATAACTTTAATCGCTTAAGCACACAAATCCATTCTGCTACAAACGAATTATAATTATTCATACGCGGCGACAGCGCAATCCTTTCGATCCATCGGGCAGTGTTTGCATAATTTAATTTAGCCTTCAAAACTACATAAAGACATGTGTTCACGTTTAATAGCGTGCTCTTAAACGTGTTCATATTTAACCTTTCAGTAAAAGCTCCACACCGTCAAGCCGGAAGGTCTCTATCAATTTATAAAAATTGACTAACAACTAAAAAAGTTCTGCCAAAAAGAATGAATGAACCGTAAAACATTCCAGTCTGCTGGGCAGAGTTGCCGAGTCAAATCGCGCACCGCCTTTTTATACCGAATAACGTTCAACGTAAGAGCTTCAATTAAAATAACAAAAAGAAATGACAGTTACATGGAATTCAACCCTTTTAATGTAAGTTTTTTTCCGGTCGATAGACGTTGTTAGTAGGTGATCAATAACAGATCACGATCACGGTGCTCACGCGCAATCGAGCGAGTGTTCATTTCGCGCACGGCGGAGCGCGGTGCGGCGCCGTGACGTGTTCTCGTGTGACGCGGTGACATCCATCACGCCGCCCCGTTACACTTAATTAGTCGGTAATTCTATCCATGTAGAGTTTAAAATGACGACCGTTTGCCACCTTACCACTACGTAAACACCGTAAACAGGACGCGCGGCCGTGGTTTCCGGCTGTTGCATGCCACGCCTGGCATTTATCGCGCGTATTTTAAGGTTTTCCGTGTTACTTAAACTTATGCCAAAAAAAATAAAAAATCTTTCGCAGTCCTATTGTCTTCTCGCTGCGCTCGTCCTGAGCAACGGCCAACAGCGTGACTCGATTTCAATCATGTTATCGACCAAATCAATGAAAAACATCTATTAAAACATAAACAACAATGGTATTCTCATTTCCACCAGATGTGCGATAAACGTTATCAAGAGGGTTAACCGTGACCTCATAAAAAACGGAATTTATTACATCTCACGACCCTTGCTCCGCAACTAAGACAGCGGAGGAAATAATAGAAAAATATCGTAATTAAAATCCAACCCTTCCTGTCGTTGCGCCATTTACGGAGGGATAAAATTGGAGCGAGGCGCGTGACCGATGCGATGATATAGTGCAGCAAGTGCGGCGCGGGCGGCGCGGCGCGGCGCCCGCGCCCCGGCCGACCCGCGCATATGCTGCGCCTGCGCCCGCCGGGTTAAGCGATCTTTAATTATCCCATCACGGCGTTTACATCATATGTTCCTAATTAAAAGACTCCATACGGTTAAAGTCCTACTTCCGGTTAAACCTTAACGATCAATTTCGTTAATTGCAGTGAGTCTACCTGTTTAACATTATTTTATAGTTCGAGTATGATACGTACGTATAAAATAGGCATGAAAGGATTCAAACAATATTCGTTTACGAATCAAATTAGCTGATAAAAAAAATAAGGCAAAGCAATTTTCTGTGGATTGTGATTAGATATAATGCCATTGCCGCGGTCTGTGGGTCAATAACAGAAGCTTGCGCCCCGCGCCGTGAGGAGGCGGCGCCGCTGCCAGGGAGCCGCGACCGGACCGTCACGTTTTATATTGCCCACAAAGGTAAATAGTATGCCTTCAACAAAATTGAAGAAGCATAACAACGAAAGCGAGGGTTCTGCCTAAGACACCTTGCTTATTATCAGAACCATGTCCAATATACATAAACTAAGAGTTTAATAACTTAGGTAACTACAAATACGTAATTATGTAAAACACAAAAGAGTTACTAGAGATATTTATAGGTCTTTTTCAAAAATGTGGTATATAAGTAATTAACAGATAAACTGTATTTTGTATAATTTTTTTGATACACACGATTAACAAGTACGTATTACACCTTCTTTATAATATACTCGTAAATGCGAAATATTATAAGTACAAGCAGGTATGTGAATTAGTTAGTAAGCATGTAACTATGTTCGTTACTCCTCCATGCACGCTGAAACGGCTGGGCGTAGAGATAACTTCCTAAATTACCACGTAGACATCATTTTACGCCGAAAATATCCCTATTTCCGAGCAATCGTCAGCACTTTTACATTGGTAGGGAGATGTTGCAGTTTTGGGCACACACACAACCGTAGTATTCAATTCAATTCAAAAACATTTATTTCGACCAACTGGGTATTACATAGTACGGTAAAATACTAACAGACGACCCCCGCAGAAATAAGTGCTTTGAAGAAGAGAAGGCATATCTTACTTATAGTCAGGGAGGTGGTGAGCATTTCGGTATATGAGTTGCACATGTTTCACATCGAGGTGGATTGCAGTTTAGATCAGTTATTGAATTGATTTGGTCCAGTCAATTAAGGTCCCATGTCGCTGCGTTTTTGAAGTTGCAAAAAAATGGGGATATTAAATCATTTGCACATACTCGTATATGCCTCTGAGGTTCATGGTCACAATCATCTTGGAAAGGAGGAAAATGGAAGAGGCAGATATTCAGGGCTGTGCATTATCATGGGACGAAGTTGTAAAAATGTTTAAAAAAAAAGCTAAGTCATTTGCACACGTTTCTCATAGCACCCATTCGATTCATTATAACTCCCTGGATACGAAAAAACATTTGGCCGACACTTTGCTCACTGATTTTTAGCTGTACAACTGTTTTAAATTTACATGGGACGCAGTTAACAGACAGAACCCAAATATTTCTGTTGCATTTTGAAAATCGTTCCTATAGATTATATTAATTGCTCTCAATAATATTCAGTAGAATTTTGTACTTGTAGCTTGGCGCCAGAGCCAGAGTCGGGTTGAAAAAATAATAATCAAATGGTCTGCCTTTGGAATATCGGAGGCCTGAACGTCTGCCTCATCGATTTTATTGGTTTTCATAAGAAATCCAAACATCAGTCTAAGAGGCAGACATGTGCGCATAATATAGAACACCTAATTTTTTACATTTTTGAAGCGCTGTTAATAGACAACGTAGAGGCAACATGCTGGCAAACTATTTTTCCGTGGTCCATCTCATTTTTTTCAAGAAGGAAATATACATATATACACATATTCGTGACAAACAACTATAAAAAAACAGGGAAATACGCTCAAGAAGAATCTAGTAACTAAATGGTCCCAAACTCCCAAGTTCCAACTCGGCGTAATACGGCATAATGATTCCATGAAACATACTATATACCCATAAATACATACGTGTACTTATAAGTTATTATTATGTTATAATATCCGATACCTACGCCATTAACCGTCTAACATATTAATGTCATGTGACTGGTGCTCGTCACTTAGAAGTGAAAAAAAAGGAAACTTTATTTTCGGAAGAACTGGACTGGTCATAATTAGCACAATACGGAATTTAGCATTGAAAGGACCTAAAAGGGACGAATTTAACAATATAGGTAAGTACCTATAGTAGCAAAGAAATAAGATTAAAGCAAATAATGGATATATTTTTTATTTTAGTATCTCGATTACACTCTGAAAGAGCTCTTTGTGACTGTATTCGGAATGGATTTTCTTTTATCGAATTACTAAACATAGAGCCAAACATAACAATAAAAGCTATCATAAAAACTTGAACGTGCACAATAGATTAAGTAAGAATAACGTCAGATAAGTTGTGTTATGATATGCCGCCTCGGTACCAGTAGCTTCGTTCCATCGAAGTGAGTCTTGTGCATTGGTAATACGGGTTATATCTGAAGGAGGGCATGTCGGTCAGCGCGAGGTGCGACGCGCGAGTTGCAACGCTGTTTGTTGTGTGTTAAAGTATGCGTGAACGAGGATGCTCAGACGAGTATTGATTGGTATTCAATAGCAGTGGCATGAATGGCCGCTTGACAATACCCTGCCCTTCTACCTTGGCTCGTATGCATTATTGGTTCTAACGTCCTAATATGCCAGCAAACATTATTTATTTAGTGATTCGTAAAACTATTGAAGTCAAGGACTTTTTTATGTGACACAATTCTATAGATATTTATATTAATAATTGATAAACATAAACATATTGAACGACTTTATAGATAATAAAAAATCTACTTACTACCGAATAGGAATAGTAGAGGTTTAAAATATTTCAGTCGCATTTGCGTCATCTTTAGTTGGGACGCTTATTGTTCTGATATGTCACTACATAAATAATATTTTATACTAAACAGATCACTCACGATTGTTTCCATTCCATCAGCTCGCAGCAACTACTAGGCAGTTGGTGGAGGCTCGAGGAGCGGCGCGGCGCGGCAGGCTGCGAGCCGCCGCACGCTCTACCGCGTGGCAAAGCGCCGCCTCCGCCGGTGGTCCAGGCGCTAGCCTCTGCCACGCCGAGTACCATTCTCATCCATTTAAATCTCTCTTTGTAAAACTAAACTCTGAATGGGAGAAACTCATTGCAACATTGTTATCTCGTTCTCAATCGAGTTCAATCTACCGTACGGCTTCACTTATTGAGCTCAGGCAGACATTGCGACGTCGCACAATCACAACTTAGGAACGTATTGAGCCGTTTTATGCTTCATCAGTTTTATTAAGTTATTTTGAATCAACGCAAAGAAAAGAACATTCAACGTAAGCCGGGCAGGTATGTTTTTGGATATCCTTAGAATGAGTAGGTAATCCATCTAGATAAAGACAATCAATTCTCAAGGTTTCATAGCGTGTATGAGAGCCTCGTAAACTCAGAAACATCATTGATAAGAGAAAGGTTGCTTGCCTCAGATATGTTTGATAAAGCTGATAGCACAACTATTATAATTATAGGCGAAATAAAAGATACCTTATCGCCACCCCTGACACAGGTACTCTTCCGGTGGTCATCTGTGGTCTTGAAAATCGGTTCCAGCTCACCAAATGATACTTTCTGAATGCAAATGATACTTTCTGAATGCAAATGCTAGACTACAAATAGTTAAATGCCTATATGTACCTAAGCCTATAATATTTGAGCAGTTCCCTCATGGAACTACCTCGAAACTATATTCTATCCAACCAAAAAACAATGTTTAAAATCGGTCCACAATCGGTAAACATACATAAAAAAAATACTTACCTTCTCGTACCTACAGTGGAACATAATTTAATAACCCTCTCCTTTTTTGGAATCGGTTAATTAGGGAAACGGTCAAATGTTTCGCCTAGCTAATTGACAATCTTCGCTAGTTGGAGCGAGAGGTCCAATGAGAAGAAGATTACCAGTAATAAATCTTCTCGTGACATAACTACACTAAATATCTCTTTACTAAGATCTCATATCCACCACAAGTTTTAAATGGCCGTTTGCGTTACAGATTATTGGCTAAATGTGTAAATCACAGTATATTGGCACCTAAATCAATGTACCTATTAGTTAATAAGTTGGATAATTCGTGCTAGTTTCGTGCCTATGCATTGTAATGCAACAAAATAATAGTGACATGGTGTGTGGATCCGGAAACAAAGGGCGCGGCGCACGCGCCACTTGAGGCTCGTTAGCGCGCACTCGCGCGCACTCGCGCGCACTGCGCTAAAACAATACCAACCTACGTTGCCATTATGCTAATTGCACAAACCATTGTTTGTTTTGAACTTTTCATTCCATTTAGTCCTTTGAAAACCTTGCCAATAGAAAGTTAGCAAATTATTTGGGACGGGACTGCTGTGTTTGCTGACACTCATTCTGCCGGCATTGTTCCCGCCGCGAGGTCATGGTACCTACACGGTTTCACCGCGTAATGATTCGCCTTACTCACCAAGCGTTTGTATGCAAATAGAGAAATGAATTATGCTTATGCCTTACTCAACCAGTAAGCAATATTATCTTTTGTTATTAAAATCGCATTGTCTTAGCTTATTTATTCGCACGCAACACCAACAAGCCAGGCCCAAGTCAGTTCGGTCGCTCTTTGGTATTTTAAAATGATCCAACATCTCTCGAATTGTCTTAACGTGGCTTAAGACGATTGTAATGTCAACCGACGCTTAAATCGATTGTCGATGTCGAAAAATTCCATAGAAATTTAGCTCCGAGCAATAAAGTTTCTCAATAATTTTGAATACGTCGTAGTTATTATGAAAAACTAGGCATGCACGTTTCCATCTTTGTATTTTTTTATTGGTTCCGTTCAAAAAAATACTAGGGAAGAAAAACGTACCTAGTTTTTCATAATACCTAAAACATAGATATTAAAAATCGTAAAAATAGTACTAGGGTTAAACATTATTGCATTTTGTATGGAATGAATTTGAAATTGAATGAAATGCATTTTCGTCGTCACAATCCTTTTAAGTGATAAAGGTTCGGTATTAGATATAACTGATTATCATGAACTTTTCGACGTTTATGCCATTATTGTTTCTTCCTTTTCGTAATCACGACTCATGACTTCCATGGCATGGCAAGAAACGTCAATACACGATTACGACATAGATAGTGTTGCGGTGTCGGCCCTATATCCTCATAATTTTTCCAAGTTTTTGTTTTGCGAGTATTCGGTGTTGCGTTTATTGTTATTAAGGAACTTAAAGAAGAATTGGGTTTGCCAGGGTTGGCGCCACATTTGTATAGGTAATATCAGCCCACCGGAACTCTGACCCACCGTAGAACGTTGTCACAGTGGCATTATAAAACAATTTATTTGGCTCTTCTTACGACTTCAATCATGACGACACTGTGACAGTTCTATGATGGATCACGGTTCCGATGGGCTGATAGTACATACATATACAAAATACCAGTTCGTTTAAAATCCGAAATTGACTATAGAGACACATACGGTTCGGCTCCACCAACTGATATCCAGCTGAAGGCAGCAAACAAGCGAGAGCCACGACAATAATGTCGGCAATTAAGCCGAGCGGCGCGCGCGCAGCGTTAACTGCTGGCTAATGTGTCTATTAACAAATGTATTTGCCGTGTTCGGGCGCTCGTAAATTCCGGG